>OX439472.1:62183360-63448085 GCA_949320105.2 Crepidodera aurea | reverse complement strand
CACAATGGAAAGTAGCTGAAATAACATTAATTCTAAAACTAGGTAAAGAACCTGAAAATATAAAATCTTATCGGCCGATTAGCCTTTTGCCAGTACTTTCTAAAGTGTTTGAAAAGATTCTACTGACAAGACTGACACCTCTGCTAGAAAAAAGTAGAATAATTCGAATACACCATTTCGGATTTAGGCAAAAACATTCTACAGTTCAACAAGTAGTGAACCGAATTTATCAAGATCTCGAAGCAACCAGATACTGTTCTGCAATCTTCCTAGACATAAGACAAGCATTTGATAAGGTGTGGCATCAAGGGCTGTTATATAAACTGAAGAGTAGCTTGCCAATGAACTATTATACACTACTGAAATCATACCTTGTAAACAGACACTTTAGAGTAAAATATGAAAGTGAAATGACAGACACCCTACTTATTCAAGCAGGAGTTCCGCAGGGATTCTGCTAGGACCTGTTCTCTAATTGCTTTACACTGCTGATCTACCAACAACACCTGGCACAACAACTGCTACATTTGCTGATGACACTGCAATTGTAAGTTCAAACACAAATCCAACCACCGCATCAGAACTTTTGCAAAATAACATACATCATGTTGAAAAAGGGTTAAAGAAGCGGAGAATAAAACCAAATGAGTCAAAATCGGTGCACATAACATTTACGACCCATAGAGGAACTTGTCCATCCGTATGTCTTAATAACAAACAAAAGTACCACAAAAAGAGGATGTAAAATATCTTGGAATCCACTTAGATAAAAGACTGACCTGGAAAAAACAAAATAAAACAATTAGGTCACAAGTTACGAAATCTATATTGGCTAATAGGCAGGAGGTTCCAATTAACAGTACAAAATAAACTACTGATATGTAAAACCGTATTAAAACCTATATGGACATATGGGATAGAGCTATGGGGAACAGCTGCCAACTCCAATATAGAAATCATATAAAGGTTTCAGTCAAAAGTGCTACGGATAATTCTCAATGTATCGTGGTACATGACCAATAATGCATTTATACTAAGATTGTGAAATAATTCCCATCAAAGAAGAAATCAAGACACTTATAAAAAAAATACAAGAATAGACTGAGAGTGAACCCAAATCATCTTGCTAGGAATTTAATGCAGAAGTTTTGTGCAGTGTAGGTTAAAACGAAAAGTGCCCAGTTATTTAGTGTAACTAAAAATAAAAAAAAACCAAAATTATAAAGTGCAATCCGCTCTCTCTCAGCTCCAAAATACTTAATTAGACCAATAAAAAAAGCGGCATATCAGTGGATGTGCTCGCAACATATCAATATATATTATTATAAATATTACTTAATGCTTACACGTTTTTGTGAATTATAGGCAGATTGTAATAAAATTGGGATGTTAAAAAAAATTGACACCAGGTACATTAACATGTTGTCTTACTAGCACACCTGCAAACTTCTTAGCTTCTTAGAATACCTAAATCCCGTTGAATATATTGGTAACGGACGTACCATGGATAGATATAGATAGATATGTAAAACGGGTGACCCTGCGGCCTATTTCCTCTGCGATCTTTGATCCTTGATAGATGCTTCGTCCTTTTAAGTATGTTTAGGATCCCTGACAATGGCTCTTCGACGTAGCTTCCTGGTTCTGGGTATTTCATTTCCTTCTGTGAGAACCTTGTCCTTGCTATTCCTTCGCATTCGCATATGATATGGTAAAACTTGCATGTCGTTTGTTCTGCCAGAAGTGCCAGATGACGTACCATTCTTGATTTGCATTTGATTTAAACACCTTCTACATTTCAATACAGTGAATTTTATTCTCAACTCCCTAGAAGTTAACCGAATACATAAATAATCCCTTTGTTTTTGTTACAGGGTTGGAACGCATCGCTGAGGAGTTGATGGGTCGAAGGAAATGGAAACTATACCAAGAATCCATGTCGAGAAGTTATCTGCAACCACTGAACAACAATATAAAAAGAACAAACGAAGTCGATACCGACGAGTATCAAAAAGAAGTGAAGTCCATCCGCTTGCAAGCGCAAACGCCAGAAACGCAGGCCGATTTGGCAGGCGAATCGAAACCAGGAGGTAAATAATTCATATATATTTTTTTGTTATTATTTGTTTGGATAAAAGCTGATTTAGGTAATGAAGAGGTAGATCAATTAACAAAGTCTGGACTAGAGTTAGATAGTATACAAACTATCCAGCAGCACATCCTAAGTACTAAACTAGCTCGCAGAAAAATTCTCATGTTGTACAAATATCTCTCGGAAAATTAAACACGAACGAGATTGGAAGAGAGGCTGAAAGATGGTTTTATAATATTATAATTTAAAAATGTTTTAGCTTTTTTTCTGAAATTAAGTTAAAGCACAAAATTTTTTCGAACCCCAAAAAATTAATTATTTTTATTTAAATCCATCATACAACAACTCTTTAAGGTATCAAAATCTCATTTGACCCACGTATAGACAGGAAATAACTAGCACATTAAAGTATAGCGTATTATTCCAGGAGGCAAGCAGGAAGTGGTGAACGGAATAGAAGGAGACAAGGTAAAAGAGCAGGAAAGGGAGGAGCACCAGAAGGAAAACGAAAACGACTTAGACAGACTGAAAGACTGGACGCCGCAAACCAAGTGTCATTTTTGTGTGGACGGCAAGCTGGATAGTGAACATACCACGCACGGGGTTTTGGTGAGTCTCAAATATCCAAACCACTACGATCCGCAATTCAGCTTCTTTTATTACTTTCTTTTATGGTCGCGGGTAACGACGTTTAGCTTTCGTGTCAAAAAGCACCACTGAGTTTGTTCGGGATGCACTAATTTATTTTCAGAGTTAAAAGAATAATTTTAGCTAAGAAGTATGTGAAAAACCCAAAAAAAAATAAAATTAAATGTTTCAGCAATTTTATAATTAAATAATGACCTTTAACAACAAGACTTTGTTATGGAAATGGCTGCACTATCATACCAGGGAGTTCCAGTGTCCACCGCCCACCTTTATCATCAGATAAGCTCATTTGTACGATAATCATACGAACCACACATAAAGTTAAATAAAAGCTTCATAAAAAGCTACAAATTGTGGTAGAAATATAACAAACCTCTCAAAGTGAAAAAGATGTATTTGGAGCATTTCTTTGCGATTTAAAAAATATATAATTGTGATTAAGGAATCAGGGTTGCTCTGCCATATATCGGCTACTGTTTTATACAAAATTTCAAGTAGTATATGACATGGAACACTAACTCTTATACTATAATGAGTAAATATTCCTATTCGTATAATCGCCGATAACTATTATATTCATACCTGTCTCTGTCTAATGAACTCCAGGTATTTACAAACTCTATAAATACAAAACATTAACAATGGCGAGAGTCTTTGTTTCATTTAATTGACAGTTTTGTTGCTCTTTTTGTTTAGTTACCGCTGCAGCGTAAATAAAATTAACACCTGGTAAATTTCAAGTTCATTTCGCGCCTTTGGCTATGTGAAAGCAAATTGCAGTCATGGTAACAAAGCAGAATTATTACAGCATGAATTGCAACAAAAATAATATAAGGAAGACAGATTGATTTATATGCAGTTCATTTGTAACCGCTCATTAATGGATTTGGCTAATAGTTGGGTTTAGATTTATTTGAACTAGAAGGCGATTTTATGACCAATCGCAATACTTAATATCTTATGCCTTTCAACTGGCAATGGAAATGTTATGAAGCTTCTTATAAGCATTTTGTCCTTTTTAACAATGCCGTAGTCAGAAAATTATTTAAGAGGGGGATTTGTCACCTAAATAATTTGAACTTTCATTTTTTTTTTGCAAAAGTAGTCAAAAAAATACTATTTATACCATTGAAAATTTCCTATTAGTCCAATAAACGAATGTATCAACCCGGGCATCAGGTCTGACCGGCACCATTTTTTTTAATTTGCAGGTATTCATGGGTACATTAACCCCCGAAAATCTCAGCTGTCTGAAATTTGTAGAAGGGCGGAAAAATGGCCCAGTGGATTCAAAAATGTGTTTTATTTCGCCTATTTTCGCCGATATTTCCGAAAATATGACGAAACATTACCTACAAAAATGATCCTCATCATTTTTGTCAAAAATATGATACTTTTCGACATAACCGGCTCCAAAACGCACCCCCATTTTTAGCTCCTGCCCTGCATTTAGAGAGCACGCTATAAAGAAATGACACTCTCAAGCGGATTAAAAATTTTTCAATAAATCACGTCAAAATTAATATTTTTTCATGATTCAAAGTTTAGATGAAAGAAGGAACCTGTAGCTATAATATCATGTTATTTTTTCCTTTTATATATTTCTCTGAATTATTGAAAAACCGGGCCAAAGTTTGTTTTTGCTCGATATTTTGAACCTCCTATAAATTTATTCATATTTTCTTTGTCAAGACTAATTTCACCGAATCCTTTTGGATAATGGGGTTTTACAAGGTGTTAAGTATATTCAAAAAAATTCAATAAATTATTTTTGTGTATTTTCATAAACAACATGTTTTTTTATGGCGTTTTCGAAAATGCTTGGGTCTATCGGGAATTAATAGATAATCAAGGACCATATCGGTTTTCATCGCACATCATTAGAAAGCTTAGCGTGTCCCCTTTTCGATGGCATTTTTCTTTTTTTTTCATATTTTTGGGTTTTCCAGAAAATTGAGAAAATTCTCACCACTATGGAAAATGGACATTTTTTTTTGAGGATTATTTTCGTTCTAAAATTTGTTGGGGTTAGGAATTGTACTAAATAAAAGATCACATTCTGACCTTGTCATTAATATATATAGTCCTTTTAAAACAACTTTGGTTGCACGTCATCAACTACGTCATAAATGTTATTACGTGTTAGATGCACAGCGTTGCCAAATCGAAAAAAAAAGACATGTAAATGCAATAAATACCAAAAATGTATTATTAAATTTATTCTTCTTATATAACGTTTCTCTAAACTATTTATTACAAAAACGCAAAAAACGCAACACGCTGAAAAAACAGGAAATTTAATATATGTTTTTTAAACAAGCTGTTATGTGTATTCTAACTTACTTCTCTAATTATTATCACGTTCTTGTTCAAAATATGTTAATAAGGAAGCTATAAGTTGCTTAAAACGACTATTCAACTGCTTAGACATTTTCTTTGACAATAAATTTGCTCTTAAGAGAACAGTTTTTTTTATAAATTCACGAAAATAAATATATTCACAAGAACAATATTTAAATAGAATAGCAATACGATGTCAACGTAACCTCACTTAATGACACTTATAAAATAATAATAGCGGCAACGCTGTTTTGCATCAAGCAGCTCACCAACATTTAAAAACAATAAGTTCAAAATGCAGCAATTTTAACAAATATTTACTGTGAAGTAATATCTTTTGAGTATTAATATTAAGGAAATATACGTTTAAGATTTAAATTTAATGAATATTCAAGTGCATTTGTGACATTTAAAATCAATTTCGCATGATTAGTTTTATTGTTAAATATTCTGTAGGTGGTAGTACTTTTAAATTATTGTTACGTCATTGATGACGTGCAACCAAAGTTGTTTTAAAAGGACTATATCAAGTATTTTATTAAGAGCACGAGAAAAAACTCTGCCTTCAAACTTTCTCAAATTGGATTTTTTTACAATAAATTTATTAATCAAGTGTAAAAAGTGAAAAAAAGTTGGCTATTATTGCCTTATCTTTGGTCTTCAGACAAAAACGGGAGGATATTCAAGTTTTGGGAGGATATTCAAATTTTCCGTTTTCACCACAATAATTTTTATTTTCAGATTCTCAAAATTGCGAATTTGTGAAATGCCGCTTCTGCAAAAAATATTAGTGTAGAGAAAAATATCATATAGAGACAACTTTTGTAGGTAATGAACTGCTCTTCATTTTTTGTCTAAACAAAAATGCTCTAAGGGTCATATATTTCGGCAGATATCATCGAAAACGGATTTTCGGGAACTCGAGGGCCATTTTCCCACCCTTCCACAAATTCCACGTAGCTGAGATTTTCGGAGGTAAATGTACTTATGAATACCTGCAAATTAAAAAAAAATGATGCCGGACAGACTTGATGCGCAGGCTTGGGGTTTATCTGGGGTTAATTTACTGGACTATATTATGTAGTTTGCATTGATTATATCATTTGACGTATTTTTTCAATTCTTCTAGCAAATTAAAATAATTTTAGATTAAATCACCATTTTGTGTGGATTATAAGTTCGTATGATTTTTAGGATTTTTAGAAAAAGCAATTGATTTTGTATCCAAAATTAGCCCATTTTGTGGATTTTATATTTCTTGTAAAAAAATTGGAAAAATCGTAAAAAATTCCACTATTTTGCATGTTATTTTTTAAATTTACAATTTCCTAGATTGTAGATTGTGGATTACAAGGTGGTTAGCCCAATTGTCCTTACCAGACTACGATCTAGTTTTAGTCTAAAAGATCTAAGCTTTTGAGACACGTTTTGCCTCACTCGGTACGTTTTTCATGCCATATACTTTTAATGAATAATCGTATTTTTCATTTACGCTTCAAATTTGTTATAAAACTATTCCTTCAAATTAGCAATACCTTGAATAAACCATAATTACCGATTCTCAATTATTAGCTAATTAGCGAGTCGGCCGTTAATTTCTAGTGCAAAAATTGCAGTGAAAACAATATAAATATTTCTATAACCTTCCCCAATACGAAGCGTAACGTGCGTTTTAATAAACTATCAGTTGCGGCAACCGAGCAACGATATTTAAATACTTTAATTAGTAAAAATTAAATGAAAATCTTAGTAACGTTTTAATGGCCAATTCAAAATTGATTGTGGTAATAACAAGGAAGCGGCCTTGGCCTGGCAATTTTTTATTTATTACGTTCATTTCGAAATCGGAATAAACAAGTTAATTTTCCAAGTGATAAAATTTTAACCGAATAAAATTAAATTTTTTTTATTATTATTAAACACCCATAAAGGCATTTAGTATATTACAATCTGGTCAACAATGACCAATGAGCAATTTAATCTAATAGAGTTTGAAACTTAAAACTAAGGTATACTCGTCAGCGTTCCTTAGGCTCTGCTTTTGCACTAAAAACACTAAACTAACTCAAAGGGCTTGATCCCCTTAAGTTTTCTTTCTAACCCAGTATTGTTAAGGAGCTGGATAGCCTCGACTTTGACATGACTCTTGGCTAATTTCTTGATGGACTGGTCAACAGTGTCCATTTCCAGATCCCTATGGAGGTCACTATTGCGAATGTACTAAGGGGCAACTACTATGTTCCTCAGTGGTTTGTTTTGAAATCTTTGGATTATTGCTAAGTTGCTTGCTTTGGTGCATCCCCCATAGTTGGATACCATAGGTCCATACAGGCTTAAGTATCTGCTTATAAAGCATAAGCTTATTATGTAGAGACAGAGTGGAGTTTCTTCCAATTAGCCAGTACATTTTTCTATATTTCAGTCCAAGTTCTTCTGTTTTCTTTTTAACATGCACTTTCCATCGGAGTTTGGCATCTAAGGTAATACCTAAGTATTTAGCTGTGTTTGAATATGGAATTAGCTTATTGTTTATTCTGACTGGAATGTGATCTATCCTTTTGTTTGTAAAGTTAATGTGCAGTGATTTAGTTTCATTAAGTTTATCTCTTCGTCCAGTCATAGATAAGGTGGATAGCTGTTTGCAGCTTGAAAAATTAAAATGGGAGGAATATTCGAGTAGGAAACTAATTCTGATGAACTAGCTGTAAGTGTAAGTGTACGGAGTTGTCGCTCTATGCTTATATGTTACAGAGTTGCCAAATTAAAAATAGCTAATTCTATCATCCTTTCCAAAAATGTCATTAAGAATGAATAACTGATAAATCCAGACAAAATGAATGGATGTATGTATAGTTTAACTACTTTCAATTGTAGAACAAAATTTATCCTGCTTTATACAAGGCTCATTTAAAAAATTATGAATATTAAATATTAAATAAAACGCCTCAAAGTCAGTAACACATGTTTAATATTTAAAAAATATAAGGGCAACTAGTTTCGGCAAACTGCCATCATCAGGCCTGTAAACAACAAATAATCAAAGTCAAATACAATTTAAATTTCAAGAAATACACTTACTGAAGTTAAACATCAAAGTTAAAATTCATTGAAAACTATTTTAAATTATGTAACTAATAACTAATAACTAATATTAAATAATAGTAGTGAAAAAACATACATATTATTCTTAAAACCACACCAAAAGAAGTAAAAAATGTAGCTCGAGTTCCTTAAGGAAACTGGAACTATAATAAGTTTTAGGTTACAACTCATTAATAAATGGGGATGGAAATAATTAAACATTAATTTAATTTTAAGCAAATTCAAAACCGCGTATTGCTGACAACTAAAATTAACTATAAAATGGCGTATCGGCGAACAAATGTCAAACAATTTTTTAAATTATGAATATATTGAAATAATTAATATAATTACTATGTTCTTACTTTTTTAATATTCTTTATTTCTCATTTCATATCTGACATTTTTCACCTCTCCAACAACAAACTTGTCATAACAACCATGTCACCTTTTTTTTTAAAGTCCCTTTTACATATTTTTTTTAAAATAAGCTTCCCATAATTTTGTCTCATTTTTTAAACCATAACAACATTCCCAAAATTTGTTTTCTTAATTATTTATTTTTATCTTGAAAAGAAATAAGAAAACCAAATTTTAATTTCTATTTTTCCCACTAATATCTTGTATTTTTCTTTGATTTCTTTTCGTATTCTTAAATTCTCTTCCTCTGCTATTTCAAAATTCATTTTTATTTCTTCATTTAAATTTTCTTCCGATGTACAAAAATATTTTTTTAATTTAATCTTCCATCTGTGATAATTTTTTTTAATTTTATTTCTCAACATCCCTTCTCTTTCCTTTTCTTGTTGTTTTATTTCTTCATTTTTATTTTCCATTTGTGCTAATTTTATTTGTGACATTTCATTAATTTCTTCCCTCCTGATTTTATTCTATAAAATTTCTTCTTTTATGGATTTGTCTAAATTTTTAACATTTCTCTTATTCTTCATTTCATCCTCTTTTATTTGACATATTTCTTCAATAAACCCTGTTTCTATTACTTCCTTATTTTTCAGTTCCTCTAATTCTTCTACCTCTATTATTCTTGCAATCACTTCTTTTTTACTATCTTTTCTTGTTTCTTCTATTTTCTTATCTGTATCCTTTCTTAAATCTTGTCTGATTTCTTCTAAGCTATTTTCTACACTTCCTATTTCTTATTTATTTTTTCATAGTTTCTTCTAAATGCATTATATCTGTCTTCAAATCTTTCTTCAATTCTATCATATCCATTCGAATACCTGTTTTTATCTCTTCCTTATTTCTTTCTATTTTTTTTTCAATCTTTTCATGATTTCTTTCCATATTTTGATTCATGGCAATCAACATTTGCATAAGTCGTTCATCTGATCTTCTATCTTCTCTTAAATCCATGTTATGTTTTTTTTAAATTATAAATTAATATTTAATTATCTTTATTTAACCTTATTTTAGAGCCCCACGTTGGGCGCCATGCCACCATGCGCTTATTTCATAGTTGTTTCAACAGGGTCAATATTTAGTTTCATTCTTAATTTTATGCTATTAATTTTTCGATACTCGTTAATCTAAATTTTTGTTTTTGATCGTTATTCATGATCCGTTTCCATATCGTTATGTTGGTTTTAATACTTTTTTGACTATTTCTGTTTTCAGTTTTGATGGCATTTCTTTTGCTTCCAAATAATTTAATTTTTATACTTTTAAATAGCCTGTTGTTGATATCCTTTCGTTGATTTTATCTTCTAATTTTGTTCTGTTATTTATTATTATTTTATCTGAGATAAGCTATACTGCTATTTTTATAAACTTTATGTTCTACATTAGTAAATGTAAAATATTTAGGACTGAAAAACTAAGTGAACTTGTATTTTTTTTTTGAATCCATCCAAAAATTTTAGCCAGACTCAAAAATGTTGTTTTTTGTCACTAAGACAACGGCTTATTTGTATATATACTGCCTGGAAATATAGGTACGAAAAAAATTTGTATTTGTAAAATTTATATACGTTGAATATGAAATAATAAATTGGTCAACTTACAGATCAAATAACTTTTGTTGTTTTAAATATAAATAACATGGTAACACGTATTCAAGCTTATACAGTAAACATAAAATTTCAACTTAAAGTAATACTGAGTACTCTGAAAAATGTTTTGAATATTTCATTTGGTTGAGGTTTATTATGGGTACAAATATATCATTTACATATTCCAAAAGTCGTGTGTGGTTTTTGTAAGTTTATAGACGATTTATGAAGAAATGAAATTAATCACTTCCTATAATAAAACATTAGAGAAAAAACTGAAATGCTAAGATTATATTACTTGGTGTGGAACTTCTTGTCCAACATTAAGCAGAAGACTTTCAGGAAATATTTCATTTTGTCCTCACCATTTTTCGTTATCGCTTTTCCAATTTTTTTTCAGTGCTCCCGTTTCGATTTCTTGATTGTTTCTAATTGATTAAACTGTGTTGTTTCGTTTGAAGAATTTTTTACATGCCGTTTTCTTTTCAATAGTTTTAAAATAATTTTGAGAACATCCCGTATAATTTAAAAAATCACACACAAGTAGTAAATCGTTCTCATTATAAATAATTTGTGTTTATTATTCCATTTTGTTGCAACAAAACGGAGGTCTGCTTATTGGGTTGCTTAGGAAAGTTTTCATAAATTCGTGTTAGATTTTAACGATTTCTGCCGTCCATTCGTTAAAATTGTGATTTTGCGAAAACATTGGGCAACGTAAAAAATATGCTTCGACAATTCTCATTGTTTTTCGATTTCTAAAATTGAGTAACGCGTCTGTAAATTCTTAAATTTAAATTAGATATAATAATTTTCACGGGAAATAAATTTATTTCTTAGAAAGTTGATTCAAGCTAGTCAAAATCCCAAACAATAAACATTCTTTATACCTCTTTTCTGATTCTTAAAAATGTACTAATAATTTTTATTTATTTATTAAACGGACAATTATAAAAAACAAAGACACAGTAAATATACAATTACAAGAAAAAAACGAAAAACAAAGTAAATATACAGGTTTACAGATAACTAAAACAGTTTTTTAATGCCCTTCTAAAGGATGGTAAAGATGAATTTAGCAGTTCCAGTTTGCTGTTATGAGTGTTTGCTGATTTCATTAGGTATTCTATTGATGGGGTCATTGTGGCCATAATTTGTTCTACAAAATGGTATCTTGAAAATGTCAGTGTTTCTATTTCTTTTAACATTTACCGAAAGTGAAGTAAGCTCAACATTCAACATTGATAATTTTATGAAGAAATACCAAATATTCCTCACTATTCATTCCCAAGTTATAGCTACAGTATCTTAAGAATTTATTTTGAGTATCTACTCTTCAACTTTATAGCGACCATATCCTGGAAGTATAGACCTCACCTGTGCATAATAAATAATCTTGACAGCATTAAGAGAGTTCCCTTGCTGAACGAAGAGAAAAGACATTTTTCGAGCATGAGATGAGGTTTCTGTTATATTATTTTTTTAAATCATTTATGAGTCGATTATAACCCCCAAGTCTTTGATCTTGTTGGTCCCTGATTTTGTATTTGGTAAAATTTCTTTTTGGAAATTCCTTTTTCTTGAAAACAATTTAAATTTTCAGATTAAATTAATTATTGCGTCATCAAAACATACCGATTTAAGTAAAAATTTATATCATTAGTTTTTTTGTAAATTCGAGTTTACGTTTTGAAAGGTGTTTTTATCGTTCCATCGTATTTTTGCATTTTCAAACTCAAAAATTTTACTTTTTATTAAATAATGTCTGCTCTTTTCAACATCGTTGACTCCATTAAGTTATTCTTTTCTCGAGTTGTTTTGTACTAAATTATTAAATGTTTGAATATATAATATTTCTCACATTTTGTGTAGTTTGAAGTTAAGTTGAGTAGCTTAAGCTAGACCAGACCTCTTGTTATATAATAATACATAAATACAATGAATGATAAGCGATAAGTGCTACTGCACTTGTTTCGCATGAAAGGCATCATCAACATTATATCCAAAGACCAGACATCTGTATGAAACTTGACCGATCGTCTTTCCAATTAAGTATTCCCTTTTTTTCAGAGCATTTACTTCGAGGACTCAAAAGGGTCGCCATGTGTTAATTAAGCAGGTTTTTTCTTTAGGTACCTTTGATTTTCCAAAAATATCCATTCAGGCAAATCGTTCCCGCATATACACCTACTTGAATTTTCGTTCCAGTCTTTTGGTATTGCTCAACATAGATTTAAATTACAAAAATTTGGGGAAAATGACATGTCATACTTTTATTAGTTTGACAGTTTTATAATTCTGCGTTGTATACAACAAGCAAATAATAGTATATTATTTAATGGGTGGGTTATTTTATTACATGCGGATGAAGTTTGCAGCACGAGCGAGCTTGCGAGCGGGTGTTGTAATCATCCGAGTCTAATAAAATAACCACACAACGAGTTGAATATAATACTTTATCTACTAATGTCGACAAATAATAGATTATTTATACCTTAAAAATATCTGTAAAATCAAATCAAGAACAAAACATTTTTAAATGATAAACAAACTATTATACAAATATAAATGCTTATTTATATTAAATTAATTCTTACTTGTTATTAAAATTTAAAGTTATGTTGTTGTTGCAATTCGAGAAATTAATTGTTGTATCTGCAACACCAAAATTCATATTGTGATCTGTATTTGATATGAAATTACTAGAACTAGCATATGTTGTTGGATTATTAGTATTATTTTTATGGATTTGGTGTAAAATTCTATTAATAAAATATCCATTTCAACAAATTTTTTAGTGAATGACTTTTACTGGTATTAATTTAATTTGACATTGACGTATAAATTAAAGGCCGTGCTACATAGTTAATGTAAATGCATTCTAGATCTTGATTGGTTAAATTTAGTTGCCTTATGATTATTGGTTATTAAAAGTGTTGAATTTTCACTATTCAACGCTTTTTAACCAATCAAATCAATTTTACAAACACACTATTGAATAATGAAGGTCAAATTCCGGTTTGATTTTTGGTTTATTATTTGACATTAGTAGATAAAGGCATTTTATTATTATTATTATTATTATATTTTATGTCGGAATTTTTGTTCCGAAATTTCCGGTAATTATTAGTTTTATAAAAATCATACTCTCCGTAACGCCACTGGGAAGTATTTGAGGATACGTTTTCTTTAATCAATTTTTAGGGTCAGAATTGCAGAGTTTGCGAACAGTAACATCATTTATCTAAGTCTAGTTATTGTGAAATAGTCGAGACGTTCCTAAATAATTTCATATCGCAACTCAGCGAACATTCTATTTATGGCGAATGTTTTGTTGAGTTTACCAAACAGATTTGTGGCATGAGTAATCGTATTGAATAATTTAGACATGGACGTTTATCAAAAGCATTTATTTGGCGTGAAGAATTTTACCGAATATAAAAGCTACAAAAGAATTGCCAGTTAGAGAAATCAATCGATTTGGCTAAGTAATATACTGTTTCAACAATTTAGTTACCAGACACGCATCTAGAATTCAATTTCTTGGAGTAAGTGTGGGCTTCTGGAACATGGAGGACTGTAGAATCATGTTCCACATTAAAATATTATGTATTAATACAGTCGTTTTCTTGTTTCTGTTTTAAAATATCTAAAATTTAAATTATTAGCAGTCTATAAATATTTATTCTATTTTGTACAGGTAGTAAATTCTTGACTGCTTCCAAAATTAAAACATTCTTTTTGTGTCACTTTTCAACAAGTGTAGAAGCCCATATTGTCACATTTTTTTAAATTTTAAAATAAAGATTAAGAAAATAAAGAAAATCTATAGAAGTATAATTGGCATAGTAAAATTTTTGATCATTATGAATAAGAAAATAGAAGAGCATATACAGCAGAAAGAGACTCCTAAAAAGAAAGGGGAAATGGATATGATGAGTATGTTCGAAGTGATAAGAGAAATAATTGAACAATCTAAAGAAGAGATTAAACAAGATAATAAGAATTTAAATAACAAACTGGATGAAGTTAAACAAGATAGTAAGAATTTAAATAATAAACTGGATGAGGTGAAACAAGAAATAAAAGAGGAAATGAAACAAGAATTCAAACAAAATAATGAAACAATGATAGAGAAAATGGAAGAAAAACTAGGAAATGTGGAAAAGAGATTGGAAGAATAAAAATTATACATGGAAAATAAAATAGAAGTCACTAAACAGGAGATGAGGGAAGAAGTGATTGGAAGAATCATGGAAATAGAAAATTTACGTATAAATAGAATAAAAGAAATACAAGAAAAAGAAGAGATTTTCAAGAAAAAAATTGAAAAAGAAGTAAAAGAAGTCAAGCATGACATTAAAGAAGAAATGAAGACAATTAAATTGGGGGTACGAGATACTCAAGAAAGGATGAAAAATGTAGAAGGAAAATGGTATGAAACTTTAACAGAATTTCATCAACAAGTAGAAGAAAGTGAGACAGGAGCAAAATTAAGAGAAGAACAAAAACAAGATGAGAATAAAGCAGAAGGGAGAATCAAGGAAATACAGAAGGAAATAGACAATTTGAAGAGAAACTATCATAGATGGAAGATGAAATTAAAAAAATATTTTTGGATATTGGAAGAAAATTTAAAAGAAGAAATAAAAATGAATATTAGAATAGCAGAGAAAAGAGAAATACAAGATTTTAGTGAGAAAAATAGAAATTAAAATTTGATACACGGAAAAAGCATTTTTGGACGTATAATGAACGGTATTTTTCATTATATCTACCTGAAACCATATTAAGAAACATTTATTTTTAATAATTTGCGATTTCTAGAGAACTGCCAATACCTTTATTTTTAACAATTTGCGATTTCTAGAGAACTGTCAATAACATATTATTTTATTTTGACATGCAAGTAGGCAGTAAGGTGGCTGTACAATTTTCCGTGCGGTCGCACAGAAAAAGCCCATTTTCGGTGCGCTAAATAAGCAAGTAAATATAGTGTTTTCAGATAGGTATAATGAAAAAGTTATTACATTAGTTTCATTTATACTGATACTCACTTTTGTCGACAGTAAACCCAAAAACGAAGACACCCTGTAAAGAAACGATGTCATATTTAAACCTTGCCATTCAAACCGTATTAATGTATATAATTTTTTCTAATTTAGCTTTAAAGTTCTAGTTTTCCTTGTTTTCGAGTACAAAGCAATTACAGAAGCAATTAGAGCCTAACGGCCATTGCTTATGAAATTCCTACTCATATGTGGACAAGACCTTGTTTCCTATTCGACGATTTTAATTAATGCTTTGGTTCAAATGTAGATAGCGATCATATTAAAACTATAAATAATTTTGTTTCGGTCGGCGAAATAAAGTTCTTGTAGGTTTTAGAACGTAAATGGTAGCGAAATTATTTTCAAATGTTTTTGAAATGGCTATTAGGTGTGTCCACAGTAAGATTTCGACATATCGTTTGGTTAAATAAGGGGCAATGAGTCACTAATTTTGGACAAAGGAGTTCTCATACAAGAAAACTACTATCCAATTTCTACAGCTACATTTTGATCTACCTTAAAATTTATTAAAATCGTAAACATAAGTTTTTGAGCCAATCATAGTTTATTTTTTTGTTTGGTTACCATGAAAACCCGAAATGTTTCTGGAAATTTTTATCGTCCAGAGTACTCTGGACGAAATTAATAAATGGAAATTTTTATATCAAAATAATGACATTTTGATTAAATGAAAATAAAATTTTTTGTTTACTTTTTGTGCATTGTCAAAATTAAACAATTACTACATCTTTTATTGTTTTTTTAAATTTCTTTACTATTAATTACATCTATTAAATGTTTTTCAAAATTAAAATTAAAAAATTTTCTTTCTTCAGTGGTGAGTAAGAAGGGGCACTCGTATTAACTAAATGTATATACTTTAAGTAAATAAATTTATTTTGAAACAATTCGGTTAAACTTTACTTTACTTTACGACACATTGAATACATTCTTTTGTATTGTACTAAACATATTTTCCTCTGCATTTTGTAAACTGCACTCTAAACTACATTCATCAATGAGATACGATAAATATTTTAAATTTGGGTGATACACTTTGAGATCACAGGGTTGCTCACAATGTTTGCATAACGTATATTTTTTAACTTTTTCCATTTCCATTTCCATTTTTTTAATAATGACACAAAAACTCTTCCATAAATTACATTTATAGGTTATTATTCTGTCCTCAAAAGTATAGCTGAAGCAATTGACATTATAGCACCCAACCAAAACTCTTCTATCATCAAGGTAAAAACATAAATCAACAAATTAAAACAAATACAAGTTTTTATGGGTAAAGGCTCATATCGGGTTACATTTTAATGAGACAGTCGATAAACTAGCGAAGGAAAGTATCGATAATGGTCAAATTCTTAAAAATAATATTAACATTGACGAATGCATAAGTCATTATAGAAAGAAGTTAAAAAAACGATGGAACCTGTACTGGATCCAATATTGTAGAAACAAACCATCCCGTTATACCAAACGAGTTGTGGCATAAGAATTTAAAATACCCACGAAATAGTATTGTAACGATCAGTAGAATCAAATTTGGACATGGACTCCAACCTTTGCGACAGTTTTAGTGTGGTTAGTGATTTGGATCATATTTTTTTCAGTTGCAAAAAGTATAACATTCAAACACAGCAACGCTTTAGCCAACTACTAGCAAATGGCATTTTCGCCCCATTTAACTTAATGTACCTTTTATCGATGAACGATTCGGCAGTTTATGAAGCCCTATTGGGTTTTATCAAAGCTTGCGGCTTAAAATTATAGAATAGGTTAGTTTTGTACCCTTTGTTTTTGTTAACCTAAATATTTGACAACCTTTCTTAACCGAGGTCCTCTCAATCTGTGTGTCAGTCACCCTGATAGACCCCTGGGTGTGAAACGTGTCTACCTAATTCCATACTCCTTATTGTGGGGGGTTTTCTTTTGGAATAGGTAGGGTTAATAGACAGGTATGATTAATATTATTGATTCTGGCTAAATGGAAAATATATCCAACGGCCATAATGCTTGAATTAATAACCGGAACTAAGGCAAGCACTAGGGAGATTAGAAGTGAAAATAACAACTTTGATCTTGAATCAAGAAATTCGAGAAAAACTAATTTTACTAGGAAACAATAATATTTTGAGTTGTGTTTCTTCACACTATACTTGATTTTTGTTCAAATAAAATCTGTTTATTTATCTATAGATTTAGATATTTTAATTTTTGGAGATATATTTGTAGATTTAAAATCATTTTTACGACCAAAGTTTAAACTCTTTTCAATAACGGTTTTTGATATGTATTTATGATCGTATATTTTATTATGTTGTCCTATTTGTCCAATATCTCATCGCACAACTTATTATTGCAGATCTTTCAGCTACAATATATATAAGGTTTACAATAACATTCCGACCTCTTTCAAATCAATGTCTGTTAATACCTTTAAACGGCAATATAAAAAATATCTACTTAGCACTCAGTGATTACAATAGTAAAATACTAATAATTATTCCTCATTCAGCAAAATAAATAAATAATTTTTCATATTACTTATAGTTACGCATGTGATTTATAATGACGCATTTATTTTCTTTTGTTTAGTTTTATATAGGTATGTATAGTTTTTCTTTAAGGCTGAGACTAAGATCAGCTGATCTACCACGTAGATCAAAGCTGTTTTCAGCCTTTTTCGTGGTTACTTTTTTTTGTTATTTACATGTATTACATTGTATTTTTTTTATTACACACGAATAAATTATTATTATTATTATTATATATTCTATCTTAGTTACAAAATTTCATATCAATATATGCATTAGTTTAAGATAAAAGTTTCAATTTGAGAAAAATATGTTGTTTGGTTTTTAAACGTCTTTTGTATGGAAATTATAGTTGTGACCAACGTAATACTTTCCCGGTTTCAATTTTTTTTCTTGCTGAATATTCAAAAGTATAATTACACCACATCACATAACTACATATAATAAACCAAGGAAAGATTAGCAACTATCAACCAAACAGTAGCATATTCATAAAACCACATCCTGCGAGAATTATTTTTTCTTGCGGCGTTTCTGTGAATTTTCAATTTTTGTTATTAGAGGGACCTCTCGTTATCGTACGTGAATATAGTCAAATTTATTTATAGTGAATCATTGGTTTTGTACCAGATTAAGACTTATTTATTCATGCCATGAGTCACTGTTGATAAAGAGTAACCTACTTTAAATTATTATGTTACCACCAGGATTTGATCTACCTCTCTGTATTTTTTTTAAGTTAAAAGCAAACACGTAACTTAACTTCAGTATACCTCTTACTACTTGAACTATTTTTATCACTGGAAAAGGGCCGTGTTTTCCCCCCTCCCTCTAAATATAGATATACTAACCCTATAATTCTAACCAGGTTGGCTAACTGGGAAAATAAGTACCGAAAATCATCAGTGCCCCCTGGACTATATATATCTCACATGATGTAAAATGAAAATACGAATGAAAATATTTCATTAAATTAAAAAATCAATTCTAAAAATAAAATTTATTGAATTCACGCGACGCACGTTCACATGCTAAAAGGTAAGGCCCCTTTTTCCTTAACTCGGACAAGTCTTCTTTTGGCATTTAATGGTTCATCCTAGGGGGCAGAGGGGGAGGTATCAAAAAGGATGAATGTAGACACTTTGGTTTTTAAGTTTAAATTTCATTTCTGTAAGTAATAAATTATGATATTAGAAATGATAATGACATAAGAAAACTAATTCACTTTAGTACGTAATATTGAGATCTACAATGATTTGCAGATAAATTAAATATCCTAAAAGAAATAAAATAAAAAAAGTTTTGCTACATTAAATGTTATTTTAATACTTTACTCAAATAAAAACAGTTAGTAGACTAAACAAATATTGACAAATTAAAAAATATAAAGATAAATCAGTGAAATAGAAAACATCGATTTTATCTGCCATCAATATTTAATAAGAGGAAACACAAAACAAAAACTGGTTTCTGCCTTTTTGGCGCCATTTTAAGAACAGCATTGGTTAGTAGAATCCAACAGTGGGAAATCACACGTAGTATGTAAAATTTAATTTCTAAGTGATTAAAAGTGATTCGGTGGGATTAAAACCCCCAACCCCCAACGTTTGTGGTGGTATTTTTATTCACTCACTCTGTGGGTAAATTTTATTAGTTCTTTTCAGATTCATACCTCCCTTGAACAGCGGGGTTAATTCTAGGAGTGTATTTAGTATGATCGTTTTTTGCATTTCAGTGTAGATGCTTCGTCATAGTGCTAGTTTGAACAGACTTACGTGTAGATTATGTAGGGATAAAGCATGCTCAAGGCGTAAACGCAGGGATAATTTCGTCCCTCTTTCTACGTGTCACATCTATTGAAGTTTTATAGCTAATTATGATGTGTACTTAGCAATATATTCTTAGTATTTATCCCTGACATTGTTGTTATTATAAACTAATATATACAATGTAAGTTTCATTTATTTATTATCGTATATTGATTCCTTTTGTATTTATATTTATTGTAAATTATTTTTCTATTCCATTTATTTTAAATTTAGTCTATTTTAAACTATATTTCCTCTGATATGTATTGCAATTGTAATAATTACTCTATTATTTCCTTAATCTGTTTACATTAGGATTCCTATTTAAATAAAATAAAATAAAAAAATAAATATTTAGCCTGTTATTTTTCACCACTTTTGAGGTGCTGTCTGCAGCAGTGCAGCCAAATATTATGTGCTGAACCGTGTCTGACTTCTGATAAAATAGTTCCTATCTTTAATGACATTTTTCGGGGAAAAGCTATGCGATACTTAGCCATCTGGTGGACCCCTTATCGTTGCAGGTTGCTTTCCACATTTAAAAATATAGTAACATTTTCTGTTAGGCCAAAAATTTATCAATACGCCCTCGTACATGCTAAAAACACTTCTTTATTTCCCGAAAGGATGTTTATTTGAAAAATATCAAAAGTCTCACGACCAATATGTCCCAATAATTGCGTTTTTAAACTGATAACGTTTGATAAAAAATCGGACATGAACCTCTGAGGTTTTTCACTGTATTTCAACAACTTCCAAAATTTATCAGTCTACTCTCAATTTATTTACAACAGTAATGTGTAATGTGTAAGTGTGTTCGGTGACTTGTTGATGTGATTTATTTGTGTAGTAATTTTAAAAGTAGATAATTTAAATTTAAAAATGGTTATTTTGATGGTTAGTTTTATACTATTAAGCACCAGAAAAATATATAGGTACAGCATTAATATACCAACTCATCGGTATGACACTAGACAAACTAACCGTACTCTAGTTTTTCAAAGTACTTTCTCATTTATGGCTCCTATATTCTATAATATATCAACTCTTTATTTATTTCATCGTCGTCAACAGCTGCAAATTGACAACAAAACCAAAATCCGATAAGTAAATAAATACTTTTTTAATTTTTATACTTTAAAAAATAAGTTGTATTAATAATAAAAAATTGCGAATTGATGTTTTAAAATATTTTCATTAATTTATATATTTTTCAATGTCTCTCATATTTTTTTTTAGTTTTTTAATGATTCTAGTTTGTAAGGATTTTAATTTTTTGAGTACCAGTGTTATCGTTTTTTCCATTAAAAATTGATGCTTCATACTTACCTTTATAATACGTATAATTCATTCGCATAATTGATTTGTACATGTTATTAGTAAAATTTGTTTTTTGAATAAATAAAAATATTATTATTATTATACAGAGCTTCCAAAATAAAACTTAGTTTAGGTACCTAAAAGTTTAAAAACAAACAATATATCTTACACTTGAAAACCAATCAAATTATAAAAAATCGGTTAAAAAAATGCACTTTTACATCTTTTATATTAATTTTAATTTTTTACTGCATCAAGTAGTTATTAAAGGTTATTAAAGCAAGAAAAATGAAAAAGTTTTTTTTCTTTCTAAATAGCATTTCCTAAATGTCTAAAGAGTTCCCTGGCCAATTTTGTATCAGTTTTTTTTGTGTTCTCTTTCCTTGACATTTTTATTATTTTTTTACATATGGGCCTAATCCTGGCAGCTAAACTTGCGCCATACCTGTTAAACTTTAAGGCATAGTCTACTGGAGCAGGATATATATTCTAATTTGTTACAAAATGTACACATACTGAGTTTTTACTGATAAAACGCTCTCTTCCACATAGTCTTCACTTCTTCACAAAGAAATTTCCCAGATAAAATGGAAATACCAATCAAAATACTTTCTCCACTATTACTTTTGTCTCCAAATTCTACTCGCTTCAGTAGATTTACTAATAATTTCTGTCCAATTTTTTTTTAATTTTATTACATTAAATGAACGTGAAATTTTATTGAACAACAGCTTTTAAGTACTAATGGAATTTTATAGATATATTTCAACAAAACAAGATTATTTTTGGTTATCTTCGATATTTATTTTTGGTTATCTTTGATGTTATCTGACATTGCTCCGATCTTGGTCCAAACTTAATATTGATTAACCTTAACACAGGTGGTATACAATATTGATTGACCTTGACAAAAGCCATCTTGGATGGGGCTTTTTAATACAACAAATGCCTAACTGCAAAACCTTTTATATGGATAAAAAGTGGAGTAGTAGATGCTAATTAAAATTTACCTTAGAAAATTCTGCATCCTTCACTGGATTAACATCGTACAATACTAAAAAATACTAAATCAGTAGTAGAGTAGTATTATTCTACAGGAGGTATTTTTAATGAGTTCATGAGGATAAACTAAAAAAAGGGCGCGGCTATACAAAAATGGAAGAAATATGTTTGGTTTATTTTATATTGGATTAAAATTATGAAACGATTATAACTTCATTTCATAATTATATAACATGTTCTTTTTTTCTAATTTCAGAGTCCCCGTCTTTCGGACTCAGACACTTCGGATAGTCACAGTGACAGCGAAGTGCCCACATCTTTATTACCTACCTCTAGGGGGTTGCTTAACAACCACCACCATCACAGGTAAGTCTTATTTCTTCTGATGGGGATTTATTTTAAAAATAAAGCAAAAATTATATGTAAGGTAAAAATGAAAAAATATTCCTGAAAATTTTTCCTCTATCGTCGTCAATAGCCTATATATTAACTAAACTCTATCAGATCCTGTGTATTAAGTGGGATAAATGCAAAAGTACCTTTCAAATGACGTGTCTTCTCTAAACACACGTGAATAAATTAACAAATCAACTTACTTTCACATTTATAATCCAAAAATTATTATCTGGGCAATAAAAATACCAAATATATGAAAATAAATCAATCGAACAAATTGTATAGCAGAAGTCATGCTTCTTCTATACAGGGCGGGCCAAACTTCTGACGTCGGAGGATTACGTCGTTGTGGTAAGAGATAAAACTTTCAAATTTTGTGTGAGCTAGTTCAGTTACTGGGTGCACATTTTGAAAATAGTTTCGATTATACAGGGTGTTCCAAAAACTTACGTTTTTTTAAATGGAACATATTATACTTTATTCAAGAATCGAAAAGATCCCACAAGATATGGCTGTTTCAAAAAGATGTGGCCAATTATTATTAGCAAAAATGACCGCATCTTTAACACTCTGTAAAACAGTAAATAAAAATAAATCAACAGGTCTTTGTATTCAAATGTCATTGTCGTATCGTTGCTCACTATTAATTACTTTTTTATCTGTGGCTTCTTTAATACAGGGTGAAACAGAACTCAAATGAAAGTGATCCCAAAGAAGACAAAAAAAATATTTTTTTTTGATAGATTTTACTTTAAATAAATTATTAACCGATATGAATTATCGGTTTACTAAATTTAAACCATTAAACATTACAAATGTAGATGGAGCTTAAGGAGAGAAATTTAAAGAATGTTTAAAATATTTTCCCATTCCAAAAGGTAATTAAAAAATAACTTCGATAGGAATTCTGCGGCTATGTTACCACTGGAATTCAAATAATTTTGTAAGGAAACTTTTTAGATATTTTGGTCTTTTTAATTAAAATCGGAAAACCGTTTTCTATTTAACTTTCCAATATGCACTCCAATTATATAAAATTTTTATTTTTTTTTATTCATATAATTTTGATTATTTCAGTAGGTTTTGAAACAAAGGAAAAACAACATCGTTTTTTAACCAAAATGATGTCAAAAATTTCAGCCCAAATGTGCAGGGTGTCGTTTGAAATATAAAAGTTGGACTCACATATGTCTAAAACGCTATATTATAATCTCTTAGAATGTGAAAGTTTTTTAAGCATAAAAGTTACTTAGTAGCTCTGTCACCCTGTATATAATATGTAATCTCTAATTCTAGTTCTAAGTATGTAGGTTACAAAACCCACCAACATTCTATACCCATACTACGAGGGTGGTCCGGAAAGTTTCCGCCCTAACAATAATATAACACATTTTTTCTGATTTTTTTTTTTTATTTTTCAACATAGTCTCCTTGTAACTCTACGCACTTCTCTCAACGATGCTCCCATCTCCCATCTCTGTAACCCGTCCAAATAGTACTCAGCATTTTTCTCTGCAAAATAATTGTTCACGAAAGTGATTGCCTCTTCATTTTACAAAAATTTTTGTCCTCCGGGCGCAATTTTTAGATGAGGGAACAAAAAGAAGTCACTTGGAGCTAGATCTGGTGAGTAAGGCGGATGGTCAAGCAGTTCAAACCGTAATTCGTGGATTTTCGCAATGGCAACCGCTGAGGTGTGAGACGATGCGTTGTCTTGGTGAAACAGGAGTTTCTTTTTCTGTAAATGTTGCCGTTTTCCGCAAGTTCTGCATTCAGCTTGTCAAGTAATGATGCATAGTAAGCTCCTGTAATGGTTTTTTGTTTTTGACGATAATCGATTAAAATAACTCTATGACTGTCCCAAGAAACAGTTTGGACTGTATTTTTGTTTCGGACGTATAATGGTGTATCCAAGTTTCATCTACAATAATTAATCGGCGCTAAAACTCGGATTTATTTCGCATAAACTTCCTCAAAAATGCGTTGGAAATGTTAAATCGAACACGTTTTTGGTCTAACGTGGCACCCAACGCGCGGACAGCTTTTTCATGCCTAAATGTTGATTTAATATGTGACAAACACGTTCTTTTGACATGTTCATAACCACTGCTATCTCTCTCACTTTAATTCGGCGGTCGTCTAGCACCATTTGGTGAACTATGGCGATATTTTCGTCTGTAGTTGCAGTTTTTGGACGTCCCGAACGTTCATCGTCTCCCAAGCTCTTACGGCCACGTTTAAATTCAGCACCCCATAATTTCACTGTGGTAAATAATGGAGCAGAGTCCCCATACACAGAATCCAACTCATCTTTGATTTGCGAAGGCGTATTGCCTTTCAAAAATAAATATTTAATGACAGCTCGATACTCGATTTTATCCATTTTCACAAAAAACTCACATCAACTCACTCAAACGACTGTTACATAAAAGCTTTTATTTACGAGTGCTTCCATCTTCACGTTGAGGTCGGAAACTTTTCAGACCTACCTAGTATAACCTGTTAAAATATTTGCACCGATGCCCTTAACAGATCGTACAGAGATGCATCCGTAAATTTAGACAAGCATCTACCAAATAAATAAATAAATAAATAATGAAGTTTGTTTTAATTTCAGATCTAACATTCAAAATCCGGTTCTGCCACAATTGGGAATGACAACGATAGAGAATAATATGATAGCCGCTGCGTCACTAGCGGCAGCGATATCGGGGGGCCAGAGTCCCGTCGGTACCCCTAACAACATTTTGCCGTTTTACAATCATCCGAACTTACTGACGCCCGATTTCTACTTGTCCAACGTTGTTCGAACCTTCCAGGCTGCCGTAGCGCAAAATGAGAAGAGCAACGGCAACAACGTAAGCGGAGAACAACCCCTGGACTTGAGCAAAGGGGCCGTGAATAATCACAGCGTATCCAGTGCTGCAGATCAGAGGATGGCAGCTGGAAATCACGTGAGGTTGCCCACTTTGGAACCAAGGCATATATTCAAGTGAGTTTTTCTTTCACTCTGTTTGCAGCAGTTTTTAGAATCCTTAATTCTTTACGTATTATCCATACTATTTTAGAAATTGTAAAGGCTAAATCTATTTTTTTAGGGTTTACCATATATTTATCTCTTATTCAGAATTTAAAAAAGTAGACGAAAAAAAATGCAATCGAATTTGAAGTGCGTTTTGCCTTTCCTTTGGTTTCTAACGATTTTCCGTTAGAAAATAAATTGTAAAGCTGATTATACAGTATGAGGTTCCTCGAGGTTCAATTCATGGACCTCTCTGTCAACATTTTTTATAATAGGCTACTAAATATGTTAAATATATTTCTCAGTTGTATATTAAAAGCGCACAAACATGGTTAACCCCTAACTGTCTAAAATTAAATAACTTAAAGAAATAGTTTTTCCAAACAAAATTAATCAGGCTATTGGCAAGGACAGCACATCAAATGCGTAAAAACATGAAACAGAGTAAACTCTAGAATTAAAACAATGAACATTGAATTATATTTGGGAGCGATATGGAGTGCAAAGGAAGATCTGGAACGATTATATGCTAACAAGAATTCCATAAGACCGAAGACATAATAATATCTAAATTCTATAAAGCCATACTCAAATTTTAGACCCACAAAACGGGATGGTTTGAATGTATTTTTTTAGTAATATTACATTTAAAGGTCAAATTATTCTACTAAATTGTTCAACAACAACTGTTGTATTATTTTTGCCGGTGGCATGCTTGTAGACTAAAGTAAAACTTTTTAATAGTAACTCTAGGGCTATTTCATACGGATTTTGTGATGAACATCATTTATATTAATTCTACGACGAAATTATGATCGTATTCTGACTATAATTTCGAACCAAATCTCCTCTAAACCATAACTTACCTATTTTATGGCACGAATTTGAGCCCTTTTATACCAGACCAAAAGAAAAGAAACGAAATAGTTATAATATCACGTGCACTCTAAAATAAACCATAAAAATCCCAATTCCGGAAAATGGAGTCATAACGTCTAGATATTTCTCATTTATTGCACCATTTATCTTTAGTCTTTTGCTATAATATGAAAACTAGATTTAGAGTTCTGTACACATTCGTATAGTAATGGTCGAATTATATATCCCCATTACAGAGTTGTTGCAACTACCTCGTTCATAACAAAGTTTGAAAGGTCTCAGCTGTAAAATTGTAAATCTCAATTTACTTGCAGAGAGTTAGTAGTTTCGGTGAATTTGGAATAATCTTTTCCTCGGTAAAGATATTATTATTTTAGACTGCGATGTTTTGTAATGAAATAAACCAAGACAACGCAATTGAGTGATCGACAACACACTGATTTCTATAAATTATAGTAAGAGAGCGTCTGAAAATCACTTTTATAGATAAAGTCGGGTCAGTTGATTCGGAAAAATCAATTTTCAGACAAAAAACCTGTCGCCTTACATTTTTATAGCATTTCGAAAATGTCAACAAATCTGACGTCACTGACCAATCGCCAATATGTCTGAAATTGGTCGTAAATGATTGAATACATTGCCCAGATGTCGAAAAAAATGATATCAGACAAATTGAATGTAGCATGTAACTAATCAGACAACTTTTCGATACAGCGATGCTCATTTTTAACGTATTTCTAGCTTCAAAAATTTCGAAAAATACGTTTTCTATGTGAGAAAGTCTCTCAAAAACACGTTTTTTTGAGAAAAACAGCGAAAAAGAAGGCTTTGCTGAAGATGAAAATGCCTAAAAAATTCTACAGATGTGTAGGTGACGGTAAAGGGGGATTTATAAAATATTAATTTTATTTGCTGAAGGAACTGTATTGGATGAAACTACCCTGTCTTGTAACTATCCTTGGGCGATAAATGGTAAATGTGGAAATAATAATAATCAACAAAATCAACAGGGAAGTAATAATCAACAAGAAAATAACAATAATCAACAAACCCAACAGGGAACTGGTAATAACAATCAACCAAACAACAATAACTCACAAAATCAACAAGGAACTAATAGACAAAATCAACAGAATCAGCAAGGTACAGGGCAAAACCAATAAAATCAGCACGGCACCGAACAAAATAATAGCAGTGATTAACAGAACCAACAAGGAACAAATGTAAATAACCAACAAAATAATGCTCAAAATCAACAGAGTCAAACAGGTGAATTGACAAACAATAAATACACAAAAGAAGGCTTTGTTAAAGATGAAAATGACTGTAAAAAATTCTATAGGTGCGCAAATGATGGCAAAGGAGGATTTCTAAAATATTAATTTTCTTGTGCCGACGGAACTGTGTAGGATGAAAGTACTCTATCATGCAATTATCCATCGGCTGTGATTGGCAAGTAATAATAGGCCACATGGAACCAATAACAATAATCAGCAAGACTATAATAATCAACAGACTCAACAAAATAATAACAATCTGCAAAGAAATAACGGCCATCAACAGAATCAACAAAATAATAACAATCAGGAAGGAAATAACGGTAATCAACAGAATCAACAAAATACTACCCCGTGAAGATGCTACACTTCTGGAAGTTACTACTTACCAGTCGGCTCTAGTCATTTAATCATCTCTCTTACTACTACTATTGCTGGTATTTTTAAAAATAGCAGGTATAATATAACGTTCTACAACTTTTTTACTACTTTTTTCATAAAAAAACTAAAACGACAAATTCGGATGTAACAGATAAAACAACGTAAGAAACTGAACAACTTAACGTCAATCTGTAAGTATTTTTGAAGATCTCCCTACTGTCTTCTGTCTCTCTGAATCATTTATTTTTTTATATGGAGATATTATAACCCAAATTTTTCATTATTCCGTACAATTTATTTATTTACATCATACAAACTTTGTCCTGATAATTACAAACACAACAAAAAAAGAATTAACCAAATAGGTGTAGCCGTTTTGAAGTGATACGCTTACAAACATTCGGCAATTGATTTTCATTTATATAGATTTATAATAGGTTGATAAATGTATCTTGCTAGTTTTGAAGTAACTAATAACCAAACTTGCAAGTTTATATCCCAGCGCTACCTGTAGTAATAATAATAATATTAATAATTAACTGTCTTCATATATCAAGTATGATTCTCCACTGAAGTATTCACTGTTGGGTTGTTAACAGTAGCGCTGCAAAAAGCAATAAAGAATCACAGAACACGAGGATAATAACCAGTGTCAGAGCTGAGGATTTTTGCTACGCTTGACAAAACAACAACAAAATTAAACAAAAATTCCAAAATAAAAAACCATTTCTATTTTTATATATTTTTTTGTACTAAAAAAATGTTGACAAAGTCTTTGATTATTTGTCATCTCCTATAAAAATCACCGAAAGCTATACAGAAAATTCAGATTGTATTGTTTTGAAAATTACAAAACTAGCATCACTATAACCACAACTTATAAACTAAACTAAAACTAATTGAGTAAGGGTAGTTCCTAATATTCTAATTTTGAAAATCTGCTTTCCTCACTAGCTGATGTGTCTGGTTGTGTTTTGTGCAAAATTGTACCTACATCTAATAATATTTGGAGGTAACTATTTTTGATTAAACAAATAGTTCGCGAGACTAATGATATCAGTTGATTTACTATCCTTTAGAGCAGGGATGTCAAACTCAAAGGGTAACTTGGGCCAAACAAACAAGATTTAACTTTAGGTGGGCCGCAAAAAAAATCAATATTCATAGAAACGTCGGTTTCTTTCGAATAATACGTTATAATAAACTTATATAAAAGAACAAGAAAAATTTAATGTTTATGTCCTCACACTTGACAACTCTTCTCTGCTACTATCTTTATCAAAAATGTTCGTTAAGGGCCGCGAGTTTGACACGCCTGCTTTAGAGCAAACTATACAGTATTTAGCCAAACATTTTATTATTTTAGCAAGTTCGTCATGCTAATTTTTAATTTGAACTCCTCTGCGACTCATAAATAGTTTTATTTCTAGTTGGCAAGGATAAAAGATTCGCAAAACTTTTATTTTCTTATATTCAGCATTGAAAACCGAGTTTCTGTCCAATTTATGTCTCGCTATAGCAGAGCGACCTTTTAGACGTTCGTAACAATCCTACAATGTTGTGATGTTGTTATTAATTAAATGAAATTTACTGTCTTAGATTTGATAAATCACTGTTGAAAGATTATACTGGGAAAAGAATTTAATATTCATGAATATCACAACAATAACCGGCGTATTATTTATTTTTAATTCATCCAAAGAAATATAAAATAAAACAAGTGATAATTAATTTTCTCATATCATCAATGGCAAAGTACTTTCAAGTGAACTATTGTGTTAAAATTAGACATTTTCTCGTTAAAAACAAAAAACATTCAGTTAAATGAACTCGCATATTTCATACGAAAGGGGTCAATAACAAATAAAACGCATTTCAGTGATGCCGTTTAGAATGGTTGGAAGTTTAAATATTTTTTCTCGGAACGGCAGAGCATTTTATCGGTCACAACTTCTCTTATCGTTCATATTTGTCAGACTTGGATTTTATTTTTATACAAGGCGGATTTAATTAATTTAGATTTTGTTTTAAGGATCACTCCTATGGTAGTTTCAGAAAAATTTACGAATAATATCACTAGAAAATAGAAGACAAATGTATGATGTAAAATGTATTTACAAAATTTATAATAATCTCATTGATTCTAATCCAATCGTAAATATGAATTCATTTAATGCTCCAGTCCACAATACTGGAAATCAAATTTTATTTTATTTAAATCCAAGCACAACTAATTATCACAGTAATTCTCCTATAGTTAGGTGCAGTAAATCATACAATTCTTTATCAAACTTACTAAACCTTGATATTTTTTCTCGTTCCTTGTTATCGTTTACTAAAACTTTAAACAAATTCTTCTCAGACCATACCATTTAAATAATTTTGTACTATTTATTATTTTTTTCTTTTTATTCACATTATCATCAAATTTTTGTATCTAATGTTGAGCTAATAGTGAATATAACACAAATTCATTTTGGTTATCCACAACTGACCCTGGATTTGAAAGCACCAATTAAGGCATCGGGTGGCTGAACGTGGAAACGTACATTATGTTTTATGTATCTTTCAAAAAATAATTAAAATAACAAAAACATCTTACATTCACCGTAAATACCGAAGGTCATTTATTAATAAATTTTTAACTTATATAATTTATTGAGTTTAAAAACGTTAAATATTATTATTATTAATTTATTACTGCTTGTGTTCGAATCAAATTATTTTTTATATATTTTCTAATGCGAAACGAAACTTTCTAATTATTTTATTCCTGACCGGGCTGTTATAAACTTATAACCATCATAGTTACGCTATCAATAAACAGGGTCATAACTCCCTTGGGATATTAGAGGTGCCTTAATTTCCCGTTGTCAGTCACAATTCCCGTTGTTAGGATATTTTGACGTTTGTTGAATATTGCTGTCATTGTTTCATTATATTTAGTGAATGTCATTGCTGCTTATTTTATTAAAATCGATCAGAAATAAAATAATATATGTACCTCGGGAATTAATGAGCCTTAATTACCTCAGGTAATTGCAGTCCCTCGGACCAGAGGCCCTCGGAATGCAAACTTTTCTTTCAGGAATTAAGGCCTTTATAATTCCCTTGATACATAAATTACTATTATGTATAATATTTTTCAGAGGTTTTCTAAAAGTTAAAACATTTCTTAGAGGTGCTCATGTATTTTCAGTATTATCACTAATGTATATAATATCATAAGCATTCAATGTAATCAACCAAAAAAATTGTCTTGAACGAAAAAACATTTTTTATAAATTATAGCATCCAACTGGTAATTTTTGAAATTTTGGTGGAGGGAATTTTGGTGAATGTACCAATTTTTAATAAGATCAATTGAATTTTTATACTTTTCAAAATTTTGGTGTAAATATCAATTATCTTCTTAAATATTTGCGTTATTTATTATTTTTTTTTTGTAAAAAATACCCCTTGGAGTATCTTCCTGAGATTAAAACTAGTCTTAGTAGACTAACCATTAATTTACATCTAACTATTCTTAAAACTAGGTACTTATCATCTGGAGTCAATCCAATGATGTCTTCCAGATTTTTCTAATCTATATACACTACACTCATGCACTTTGCTCTGGTTTACACAAAACACACTACACAAGATCTATTGGTTTGGTTCTTTTCAGTTTTCGGACATGGTGTTGGTCGTCCAGCAGCTGAAGAGCCTCTGCATTCACATGTAGATGGAGCCTGGCTTCATGCTTGCCGGCTAAACTTTTAATTTCTTCCGTTGGTATTCAAAGATCTCTGTGAATATGGGAGTTACGAACATACCAGGGGGCATTCACTGGATACCATAAAGCCACACCGGTTTCAAAAAGTGATTATAAATCAATAGCTTGTTGTAAACTGAAAGCTTGGAGTTTCTTCCAATCAGCCAGTAGTGCTGTCTGTATTTTAGGTAATTCGGTTGTTTTCTTTTTGACATGTTCTTTCAACCTGAGTTTGGCCGAGGTGTTTGGCACTCATCGAATGTGGTACAATAATATTACGTTAATATTTAGAGGATAGGGTTCTGGTTCTCTTTTGTTGGTAAAGTTTCAATTGTAATAATTCTTTTTTAAATTGTTTTGTTGTATAATCAAAAAATATCCAGTATGAAAGTTGTAGATTATAAAAAAATTTTCAACTTTTGAAGGGTCACCTTTTGACATAACCTCAAAACTGCCGAGAAAAATTCGAAAAATCGTATTTTTTTCTTTTTAACCGAGTCTTAACTTGAACTGCAACTGAAGAATCCACTGATATTGAAGAAACTTTTCAAGAAGATGAAGAAGAAAGACAATCTTATCAAGCATCGGACGACGAAGAAGAAAATATGCGAAAAAGTCCAAAATTGGCGTAATATTATTAACTTTTCTAGTTCCTTGGAAAATACCTATAGAATAATTTTGAAAACAAAATTCTGAATTTAAAACAATTTCATTTTCATTATACAGCAATTAATCCTGTTTAAAACCAAAAAGTATACGTGAGTGTTCTATGATAAAAAAAATGGAACAATAATTTTTTTCTTATTTCTCTGAAACTTCATTATTCAACATCAATATTATTTTTATTCGTTTAATCTGCAAGATGATTTTTCACTAGAGAATTTTGATACAGAAAGATATGCTTTTTTTATTTTTGATCAAAAGTTCATTATTTTCTCGGAAATAAAAAGAAAAAATACGATTTTTCCAATTTTTCTCGTCAGTTTTTGTGTTATGTTAAAAGGTGTCCTTTCAAAAGTTGAATATTTTTCAAAACAATTTAAAAAATAATTATTTTTTATATTTATCTGCATTTTCATTATTACAATTGAATATTTATAACAATACGGAACAAAAATCAAATTTCACATAAAACAATGAAGCACAGTTTTTTTCGTATTTTTTTCTGTAAAATTCAATCAGTTTTTTAATTTATTTATTTATTGTTCTCATAAAACAATTTTTTGAAATTAGATTTATTATTTTTTATATAATTGCAACTTAAATTAAGACAATCACAAACAAAAATTTTGTCTTCGTCAATAATAAAAATGTAGATATTTTATGTAGGTACTTGAAGTTTGGAGGTTTCCCACATTAAAAATAGACTTTATCAAACATCGTCCTCTTCAAAAGCCAAATACCCCGACAGATATTTTTTTGCCGTTTTAATCTTCCATAGATATATTGCGAAAAAGAAATGATTTATGGGCCGTTTATATCGGACGAGAAAGCACTATCATTGAGGTCAATCACCACCGGAGCACAGTGCACATGGTCTATTTGTTTTTTATATCTGTGTATCACAATTGTTTACCGTCTATGTTTGCTGAGAGGCATACGTTGCGAAAATAATTTGGTTTTTGTTTTTTCCATCACACAAATGTTAAGTGAGTCCTGATGGATAAAGTGCATCACCGCTTCATAACCTCATTTACTCCTGAACCGGTGAGTTATCGGTTCTCTCAAGCAATATTTTTACTTTCTCGCTACTTACGTGTTATTAACTCACGGGGATACTGTTTGTACTTTGGATATTTTTTGACCTCGGGATAACAAAACCGTAAAGATATACCGGATGGATGATCATGTTTTATATCTTTTAAACAGACAAAGAGTTTTATTTTTCAAATGTTGTGCAATTATATTGAAAGTAATTTCCGGTTATGTTTTTTGAATATCCAAATTTTGAGTTTGAATTTTTTTAATATTTGTGAACCTTATAATTTTAGAGATTTTAACAATTCAGTAGTTAAGTAAGCAGGATAATGGAAAAATCAAATACTATTAAACGAGCAAGGTTTGTATGTATGTGTGTATGTATGTATGTACCTGTGTGTGTCCGGAGGAACTCAAAATCCACTCGTCAGAATTCAATGAAACTTTCAGGGTAGACTAATTCCTATCTATATCGGCAAAAAATGCAGGTCTCATGTGTGTGAAAATTCTATAACCCGAGATATTTACAAGATTATACAACTCATCATAAATTTAGCCAATAGCAGTTGCAATTTTTACTTAGTTACCATGTATTGATAAGCGATTATACCCTTGACGACATGGTATAACCGTTTTTGATTTTCGCATCCTTCCATCTTGAAAACTTTGTCATACGTTTGACGTTTATAATAAGCAAACGTCAACAAAAATAATTATATAATTCGGTATATAATCATATCAATATCACGCGAGCGAAAATAATATTTCGCGAAATATGTCTCGTGACTGGGAAGTATAATCGATTATTTTCGAAGCTCTTGTGATATTACTACTGAAAAGTTAATCTTTTAGTTTTATTTCCTAGCAACGGCAGACAACAGAGAGATAATATAACCTGTTTCTATAGTAAATTTTTTATTATATATTTTGTCATGTCATTTTGAAAACGACTTTCATTCAAGAAAGTTAAAACGTGAATTAAAGCCCCCTTTTTCTTTAAAATAAGTGGTTTTATTTCCATTAGAAGAGAAACTGGTAAATATTAGTTTAATTGGTCAGTGTTTGGCATTGTCAAAAGTAGTTAATGGTCAATCATCGATCATCGATGGAAATCACATTATATTTTTGTGCCAGGGGTATTCCAAAGCAACGTTCAGTAACGTAGTCCCGATACATAATGTTGATCTAGCAGTGGTCGGCGAAAACATTAGTGGAGTGATGATGGAAAATCGTCATAAGAAAATAACCTATTTTTGTAAATATCAACGTCAAGGCCTACAAATTTTGACAACTACTGACACGCACATCTCTGGGTAAACGTTAAGAATATGGGGCCGGCTGGGATTTTCATGAAATTTTCACAGATGTTATAAAACATTCAATATAGCGATAGAAATTTTTGCGCGGAAAAATATTTTTCACATTTTTTTAAAAAGAAATATATATATTGGGATACACACTCCCAAGACAAACAAATTCAGTGCGTTGAAACGATTATTTAACATATTTTTCCAATACAAACGCATAGGTGCATAACTTTTCTACAAATGCCCAAGTAGCAATTTATAACCAGAATAATCCTAAAAAGTATTAAAAAAGGAAAAAATGCTCATTTGACGGACATAAATAATTTACTTGACTAATGACAGCCATCTCATAAATACAACGTTGCCAATTCAATTTCAGAAATCATGGATTTAGGTAAATATTTAATGGAACGTTGAGTAACACTGTTAAAATTGACACTTGTCAAAATGTGCTAAAAATAGGTGTAATAGTTTTGGTTTTAATCTTCTTTTTCTGAGTTAAATATTCGTATGTCTAAGTTAGACTTTAATATTGAAACTCGGTTTGTTAAATTTAATAAATTTTCGGGCAAATATCGTTTTGGCGAAGAACATAGTGACTTTTTTTTTAAATGCAAAATGTAAATGTTTCTTATCGTTATACAAAATGGTAGAATCAAAAAATTTTGTAGGTCCAGATATTTTTGTAATAATGTTAAGTAATATTTCTTGTGGATCAATCGGAAGTAATTTTAATTCAATAAGTAACATTTTTGTGTAATTTCGGGACTAAAGTGACTCTTTTATCCCAATGAACTAAAGTGTACCGTTGAAACGAATTTAAAGTAACAAAAGCCAACAGCATTTTAAACCTTTCATTTACTTTTTAAAGAAGAACATCACATTTGAAATATGAATTTTTAGTTACAAAGTTACTCAAAATTAATAAAAAGTTGTTATGTTTTTTTTAGATTTTCCATTATTCAAATACTTTAAAAATAACAAAATTGTCAACAATGGCATATCTGTTAGTTTCTTAGTAGTTAGGTGTGCAGTATTTTTGTTTCATAGTTGATTAAAAACTTATACTAAGAGCTTGTCAAATTAAATGGTAACATTAACACTGGTTTTACTTTTATAAATTTGACAAAATAAAATTTACAATATGCGACTAATCACAAGGTTAATCATTGGAAATGCATGCTCGAGAATCGGCAAACCATGAGTTATCCTGCTAGACCCTTTGAGTGAATTCTGTCAAGATTCTTTACTTTAACTGTGAATTTATAATTAAGCTCAGGTCTCCCCTACGGTTCAAAATCAAAATGGTTACTAGCAGTAAACGAAATTGCAGTTGATAATGCAACGACTGTAATTCAAGGAATTTCATAATGCGATAAATTAAATTTTTGTTGTATACCATTCAAGGTCCGATTTTTAACATTCGTGTTAATGACGAACATTTGAATACGAAATTGCTACGATGAGGTACAATTATTTTAGACAGTGCTTAAAATTGTTAGTTTGGATTAGTGTCAATGCATTTTCTCATAGAGGCGAATTTGAAGTGGGACAAGGGCAGAATTGCATTATCTCTCAACACATTGGACTGTTAGGTACACCGCATTTAACATTAAACCTGCCAGTGACGGCGACCAGGACTGGAATTTAAATTTCTATTTATCAATATTCTAAAGGAATTGAAAATTTTTTTTCGTAGGAATGTTGTTATCAAAAAGTCAAAAGGGTTGGAACAGAGGTTCCCAATCTTTTTCGGTTTGTGTCTCCTTAAATAATCGAATTTTTTCCACGGCTCCCTTAATACATCAGATTTTTTTTTCTAAATTTTTGATTTCCTTCAAAAATTGGAAAACTTTCCTTTTTAAAAGCGATTGTCCATTTAACAGCGAAAAATTGAAAATAGATACTTACTATTCTCCTTTGGATAATATAAAATAAGTAATTTCAACTGTTTCGGTAATATCCATATGGACACTGATGGACAACCACCATGTTTAGGTTAGATTAGTTGAAAAATAAATGAATAGCGTTTCAGAAGATAAGGATGGGAAAGAAAACAATGAAACACTCGAAAGTTGCTAAATTCGTGGAATTTTGTCAGCATACACGATTGAAATTTCAAGAAAATTGCCTAATTTTTTAATTGAATATTTCGCGGCTCCCTTATGACGGCACTTTGGGAATCACTGGGTTATTTAAATTTAAATGTCTCCAAAATATTTTGTGTTTGGACGTTTAGAATTTTTAGAAATGTTTTTTTAAGTATTTGCGCTTGCCTTTATGCTGCCTTTCGAATATTAATATAAAACATTATTATATAAAGGTATATAATTGCCTGTTCAAAAATTTCCATTTCCACCATAAACCAATTTTATAAAAACCACTTAACCATTTAAGCAAATTTGTTGAATCTTTTATTACTTTTTAAATAATATCATGGAAGGTCTCTTGTTCTTTTCATAAGGTTCTTTTTGTATGAAAAAATACTGTGTTTTTAAATGAGGCTTAAAACATTTGCCTAGAGAGATATCTCGTAAAATGTATTAACTTTTTCGAAATACAGTGTGTTCAAGTTAAATAAAAAATACTTTCATTTAATAACTATTAAAAATATATTCATTTAAAAATTGACGCGTTATTTGTGCATATTTGGGTGAAAAAACATTTTTGCTATGTCTATTTTTACGCTAAAGACATTTATTCCTATTGTTATTTTTTTGGAATTTCCAATAATTTTTTTGAAAAATAAAGTTTCACATATCTGAAAACATGGAGTTTTAATTTAATTTGCATTGGAGGTCTCATAGTTTTTAACCGATTCTGGTCCCTCTTATTACTCCCTTCTTGGTAACCCTTCAAGGAAAAACAAAGTAAGAAAATATAGTGGCGTCTGTGAGTCGGAAAAAAACCATGAAAAATGGACTAAAATTTACCCGGATCGGGAGTACCTCCCTCCCCCCAGTTTTCGAGGATGTTGACCTCGATGGCGGTATCATAATTTCTCTTTTCGCCAGCCGAACCCCTAAAACGGCCAAAAACTACCCCCTAACGGGGTTAAACGGGCAGCATATCATTTCCCTGTAAAAAACGTCTTTTCCCCCATTTTCCAGGATGCTGAGTACGGTGGTGGTGTTGAAGATTACTTCCGACCCTCACCAATCACTCCACAGATCAAAACTCACCCCCGACAGGGACGTTTTTTTATTCTCCCTGTTTTAGAGGATGCTGAACATGATGGTGGTATTCAATATCACTTCCGACTGCCACCAACCCCCCACAGGTCAAAATTCAGCCCCGAAAGGGACGATTTTTTTATATCAGCGGCAAAACGAGTGTCCCTTTTAGGAATGAGTTTTTACCTGTGGAGGGGTTCGTGGTGGTCTGAAGTAATTTTGAACACCACCACCGTGCTCAGCATCCTCGAAACCGATGGGAAAGACGTTTATTTTACAGGCAAATGATGTTCCTTCCGTTTAACCCACTTATGGGGTTGTTTTTGGCCGTTTTAGGGGTTCGGCTGGCGAAAAGAGAAATTGTGATAACGCCATCGTGTTCAGCATCCTCGAAAACGGGGGTAGAAGGTACTCTAGATCCGGGTAAATTTTGGTTCATGTTCTTCCCACTCACAGATGCCACTAATAAATCAAATTCCAAACATACAGGGTGTTTCCTAATTGGATGCCGATATTTTATGGGGGGACTCTTTGGTCATTTTTAAGATAAAATTGTCATATGAACGTATGTCCGCAAAGGACGTTGAAAAAAGTATAACGTTTTTTTTAATTATCTCAAAAATGCGTTCAAATATTTTAATTAACACAAATAGTTTAAATCACGTTCACAATTATTTTTTCAAAATTAATTCGAAACGTGTGCTGGCATGAAATGAAATGAAATGATCAATTTAATATCATAATAGATAATTTACAAACAAAAAAAACATATTTTACCCTACAAATGTCCAAATTATATAAAAAAATAAGATAACATTATTAAATTAAACAAATGAGTGACAACAAAAGAAACATGTGAAAAGAAAATTCGGTTAGATGCAATTGACACTTTATTGCTAAATGTTAAATGTTGGTTTTTATAAAGTGGATTAACGATCTCTTAAAGGCGCCTACATTATGGCTATTTTTAATATGCTTCGGTAGATTATTGAACTGCACAATTCCTTTGTTAAACAAACTTTTTATCGAACTGGCCTTGTTTAATTTAATGAATTTGCAGCTCTAGTGTTATGTGAATGAACACTTGAAGTTGGCACCAGCTGATTGTTCAAATAATCAGGTAGTATATGGTTTTCCATCTTAAACACGAATATCATTAACTGGACATATATAAAATGTTCCACCCTTAGCCAATTTAGTGTATTTAACATGTCTTGTATTCGACTATATCGATTGCATCCTAGTATTACTCGCATGGCCTTATCTATTCCGCGAGTTGTCCTTTTGGCCCAGTCCGTGGAATGCTTACTGGAAGAAGCTCTAATTAATATGCACCCTATACAACATAACGATAAAAACCTTGTGCAGTTAATTAATAAAAAAATAACTTTTTGTGACCGAATAATCAAAATAATCGAAGTGCTAATTTCAAACACGCAGTCATTTATTCGCTTATTCGGTTATTTTCATTTCAAATACATCACCACGATTGTTTATCGGGTTTTGTGTTTTCGTCGCGCCGAAAAATTGCAACGCAATATATTTTCAAGTGGGATAGGTTAGTCAACTCTACGTTGTTATCGTCGAACGTATTTTCATTCCGACGAAATTTTAGTGGCCTATTGATAACGAATTACTGTTTACATTTCGATGCATACGAAATCATTGGATTATTCTGTCAGATTAATTAAATCATTATTTACGGAATTCTATATTATATTAATCCGACGTCGGTTGCGTGGAGCTAATCATCACCTCCATTATTTACAATTAATCTTTGAACAACGAAACACAAAAACAGTCTGGTTGACCCTCAACGCTGGTGAAAATAAAACCCCAAGATTTTCATACTTGAATTTACAACTAAATGATGGTGTAAAAGTGGCCAAAGTTTTGCCCATTCCGAAAAAACAAAACTGACTTAAGCAATTTTAGATCTATCTCAATATTACCAGTCGTTTCAAAAGTATTCGAAACAGTTTAAAAAAATCAGATTGTTAAATTTTATGAATCCAATAATCTATTTCATTTTGGCAATTCGGTTTCAGAGCAAAAAGATCTACCACAGCTGCTCTTATCTATTTAATGAATAAGATTATAGAAGGTACTGAAAATAAAGAGATTGTGGGTACTGTTTTTTGTGACCTTACTAAAGCATTTGACTGTATGTCCCTTAGATCATATATGCTACGCTAGATACGGTACTCAGATTATTTGTTTTGGTGTACAGGGGGGAGTTTAGAGTACTAATCCATTGATTGGTCGATTTCAAATTTCGACGATACCCGCCCATATCGTAAAGTTTTGACAGATGTCAGATATTCTGTTTTTTGGGAATTATTGTGCCAATCTTGTGTATTTTTATAGTTTTTTGAAAGTACAATTAGTTTAGAAAATATTTCTCAACAAAATGCCAAAGCCTTGTTAAGTGTACAACATCAAATTTGAGAAAGGTGCTGTCATCGGTATGTATTCCATAGGCGTGTTGTTGGATAGGACAGGAATTGAAAATAAGAACTAAACGTAAATTATGTATACTTTATTTGAATTGTAAATGAATTGTTTAAATATCTATCTATTGTATGTCAATTTATGTTTTATTAAAATAAACCATGTTCTTCAGTAAATTTTTCATTTATTACTCAACCTAATCTATATGAAGGTTCATTTTTGACGTAGGTATCTTTTGTATTAATACACCTACCAACTTTTCATTTTGTTTTTTCTATATTAACGAGTTTATAATCAACGGGATTTTTATTTGCTATAAAAAAATATTTACAGAAGCGCAAGATGATGGCATTCAACCTCTCAGATTATTCCCATTCCAAACAATTTTCGTATGCATGCTATTTTATTTATTTTCGATTCACATTGATTCCCATTTTATTGTAACCTACAGTCACTCAATCCTTAGAAAATGAAATATGTGTTGTATAAATATGACAATATATTACACTGTACCAAAATATTCCGAATGGTACGCCACTGTATCATGGTACACTATTGCCCCTTCACCCCCTCTCGTCTTTACCCCTCTAGAGCCAAACAAACACTATAGGATGCCGTATCTAGCGAAGCATATATGATCTAAGGTATGTCCCACATCCGTATCTCCAAATTAAAACATAGCTATTTTGACGAAACCAGTGTTAAACTTATAAATTCTTACTTAACTGACAGAAAACAGTTTGTATCAACAAATAATAAAAATTCAAATGTAAAAAAAATTACCTGTGGAGTACCTCAGGGGTCGGTGCTGGGACCCATATTGTTTTTTTATGTACATAAACAACCTCAATGTGGGCCCCAGTTCTGACATGATACTTTTCGCAGATGACACCAAAATTATTGTTAATGACACTGATATAAAGTGTAAACTATAAAATAAATACTGCTAAGGTGTCAGCATCAACGTGGTTCGGTAGAAATGGTCTAAGTCTCAATGAAAATAAAACCAAAACAATATGCTTTAGTCATAAAAAGGCCTGCAACCAGCAAGAAAGTCCAAAGTTCTTTGGTATTTGTGTCGATCCCATACTGTCATGGCATCACCATATGCATTTTCTGGCTACAAAGCTTACAAGAAATATTCACCGAACAAATTGTTCGATATCTGAATTCGATCTGTGTGTATGTATATGTGTTGATTCTTTGTCTTTGTAAATTTTAAAATTCTGACTTCAGATTTTGATAGAGCATTAAAAAGTAAGCTTAGGGTTTGATGTGCCCCTCCGTACTACTTCGGGAACTCCTTTAAAATGGGGTCCAAAATATGAAAATTAGTGAATTACTATTTTGGTAAAAGTGAGTAGACTGTGGCTGTTGGCTGTGTTGATTAGAATGAGAACTCAGAACTGTCAATCTAACATTTTATTAATATGTCATTACAATTTGTTCGGTTTATGGCAATGCTAGAAGAGCATTTTCAACTGGTTTTGTCATGAGATCACTGAGAGATGAGCTGCCAAGAAAATCAATCTTGACAGCTGACCACTCTAAATTTCTTTCCCACTGTAAATATGGAATTCTACCATGGGGTCACTCTCCTCATACTGATATTTAAATTGCAACGAAGGGTACTTCGTGTCATGTTCAGGATGGGCTATAGGAAAGATGTTGCAGGGGTGTTTTCCGAAAATAAGCTTCTTCCTTTTCCTTCTTTGTAAAGCATGTCAGAGAAACCCTCAGCTCATATACAAGAATTAATGGCATCTATAATCACAACACCAGGCAAAATTTACACATAAATATACAAAAGTTTCGACTGAGCTATTATGGATCTATATTTTATGAAAGAAATGTGCAAATTCTAGACAACAAAAATTTCTTTATAACTATTAAAAATCACCTACTCAGACATATACATTCTATAATACTAATGAATATTTAAATACTACATTTCATACGAGTGAGACAGAAATTTTATAAAAATTTGTGTTATATTGGTGGGAAAATTCTTGTGTGATGTTTATAAATTGGATTTAAAATGTTTGTTATTGGCGAGGTTATTATAAAAATTGTTATCTGCGATTATAATTTTAAGAATTAGACCACTGTACATGTAAGTACATATAAGACTGTAATAAATTGTCAATTTTAGTGCATTTTGTGTAAATGATTTTTAAATGTTTTTTAAATACATGCCTACAATGTTATAAATTTTAACTTGTGAAAACAAATATATTTTTGGGAATCATGTAATACATTCTATTCTATTCTAAAACTGTTTGAAGAATGATCAAACCACTAATATTGAAAAAAATTAATATGTATTCTTTAAGTCTTTTACCAACAGTTTGTCACCCGTATGAAACAAGAAATAGTAATAGTAGTAAAAAATCCAAACTTCTGGTACAACACCTCATGTAGCTATAATTTTAGTTCTAATTTCAGAGCGAAACCTAGGATGTCCACCGTGGCCGGTCGAAGGACTTACACCGAAGACGAGCTTCAAGCAGCCTTGAGAGACATCCAGTCCGGAAAGTTGGGTACTCGGAGAGCAGCAGTCATCTACGGTATTCCTAGATCAACGCTGCGAAATAAAGTGTACAAATTAGCCTTGGAACGTGAAAGGGAATCTCATCTCAACACTACACCTTTAGAAGACGAAACTATGGAGGACGAGAACAACCTTTCTGGAACGGAAGAGGAAAAGGAGGTGGAAAAAGCTCTGCAAGGTCCTTTACTCTCTGTCGCCGATTTGTTCCGGATGACTACTGGCAGAGACGTAAGTTTTGCACATCCTTCTGAGCAAGATTAAATAGTTTTTTTAATACTTTTTACCGCTCTTTCTAGAATGCGTCAAAATTATTTTAAATTATACTCTAAAATAATATTTTTGACTTGTAGATTCCAGATGCTCTAAAAGCTATTCTGCAAAAAGGTAAAGAAGGGCAAGACCCTTGGGGAGGTCTGGATCACACTGAAATGGGATCATACCTTCATTTCCTTGCATCTCAAAACATGCTGAGTCAAAATCAAAAGCCTCCGGATGGCACTATGGTGAACAACATGATCCCCGAATTAATGAAGAGGATGTTGACCGATGATCAATTGAAAATGCAGAACAATGGTGACAGCGAAAAAATCACCAGGCCGAGTCCCAGTAATTCCGTGATAACGAAGCTCGAGCGAACCAAATCGGAGTCGGATATGGAAACCGATGATTCTCCATCGAATGTGATACTAAAAATTCCGTCCTTCAAGCCGACGACGTCGAGTAAAAATGGATGCGATACGATAAGAAGTCAAGAACCCACAGGTATCAAAACTTACTTACCTTTTGTTTATTTAATTCTAGATCTTTAGTTTTATGTAACTCGTGCATCTTTAATTGAAAACGTTTATATTTAAATTAGTTTGAGAGAAATTCCTAAAAAAAATAAAACTTTTACCTTTTGCACTTGATATATTTTCGAACTTTTAACATTTATATATGAAAATATTATGATAAAAAGCAAAGGCAATCTAGAAATTAGTTTTTGTTTTAATCGCGAATTTGAAATTTGCTGTAATCGTTGCATTTTCCTATAGGTAGTATAATGTCCCCGCCAGTAACTAGCGAATCGGGGTCTCCTCCAATATTACCATCAAAAGGATTAAACATAATGAAAGATGTAAAAGATGTCATAGCTCAAAGCATTAGTCAGAAGTTCCAACAACCAATGGAACCTAGGCGGCAAATCATTGACATCGATTTTAAAAGGGGAGGATTCACTCCACCTCTCGGATCAGGTATATCGGTAATTAAAACACAACAGGACCTTAATAGACAATTCCAACAACATCAGCAACAATCTCCCAAACCACAACAAAGTCCAAACAGTGCCCCTACTGGTGGAAAGGGTAAGTAGTTTTTTCAATTAATATTATGTAACGAATATTGTAAATTTTTTAATTAAAACAATTGACTTTAAATTACAGGTACGCGGCCCAAAAGAGGCAAATACAGAAACTACGACAGAGACAGTTTGGTGGAAGCAGTAAGAGCAGTTCAAAGGGGTGAAATGTCAGTGCATAGAGCGGGTAGTTATTACGGAGTGCCTCATTCCACTCTAGAATACAAAGTGAAAGAAAGACATTTAATGAGACCTCGAAAACGTGATCCTAAACCAAACCCAGTAGACGAAAAAATAGCAAGTTTAAAACAAAATGACATCCGAAACTCGCAAGAGAAAATGAAGTCAATCATGAAACCACCACAGAAGTTTTCTCCAACGTCGCCCAATGGAATGAAGCTTTCGTTATTCGAAACCGGAATTACGCCCCTTCCAGGTTACAACGGATTTCCATTCTGGACTCATCCCGGATTCACTCCCCTTCCTCTAGATTATCCTAGAAACCCAACATCATTCCCTGGACCCAACCCGGACTTTTTCGCGTCTCAAATGATGCAAAAACTTCAAGAAGAATCCAACAGAGCCATACCTCAACAACCCCCTGGAGGGGGTCCAACTTTGTCCCAAAATGCCAGGCAGAGGGCGGAATCCTTACTGGAAACTACGGCACCAAATGGTTCTTTTCTCGACGGAATTATAAGATCAAGTTTGGAATCTGGTGTTCCAAGTAGTGAAGAAAAATCTGCAAATGAAGATAAAAATGTAGCACCTGAAAATATGTCCAATAAGGCGTTATTGGATCAGCTGTGTCGGAACAGCAGATTACCACCTTTGTCCAAGCCTCCTGCTTCAGAAGGCAATCATAGTTCGGAAGACGAATCTTATCGAAAAAGTGTTAGTCCTTTGAACTTTACAACAGGTAAATAAATCTTTTTATTATTATTGTTTAGCATTTCCAGTATTATGTTATTTATTCCAGGCGCTTTACCTAATTTTATTTTACTTATCTATTTCGTCTTGGGTTATTTCTTTTAACTTCTTCATTTTGTTATATCTTCCAATCTCTTTTCTTTTCTTTTAAAATGTTTTTTCCATCGTTACATTTATCTTCTCTTCCTCACTAATTATCTTTCTTTGTTTTTCTTTTAAGTTTAGCATTATGTGTTCTTTATCCATTCTTAATCTTCAGTAAAATAGTTCCTGGTTTTCACCCTTTTTTATTGAAAAAAGTGATAATTTTCCTGATATATTTCATAATTTTTTTCTACACTTTTTCCCCCATTTTTTCTCTCTAATAATTTTTTATCCTCACTTTTTCTCACTAACAATAACAATGGATTTTTCTTAAACAATACCCACTTAAGGGGACTTTTAAGTTCGTGCGATTTTGCTTGGGGGATACTCATTTTCCTTGAATTTATTGTATTTTTTAAATTCAGAATTTATGTTTTTTTACTATTCGGAATTGAATATTTTTTTCATTGTTAATTGAATGTACCCTCTCTTACTACTGTTTCGATTCTTTTTTAGATATTTTTGATAAACTTTAAATAAATAAAGTGATAAATAAATAAATGAGGCCGCTTCGGATGGCAGGGAGGCTTAATAACATATTAGTTTTATTGAGTCTTGATGGTTTTACTAAAAAAAATCTAAAAAATCTAAATATTCCATTATTAATTGATTCTTGTGAATATTGCCGTTGGATTTTTATTTAATAAAACATGTATAATATGCCGACATTTCAAAAGGTATCACGATCGGTAATATAATTCTTTATCGTCTGGAATTCTTATTAATACATTTAAACTATTTGAATCAAATTTTATTGTAATATTTAAAGTATCTGATTTTACTATAAACATTTTTAACTCTACGGCATACAAATAAAAAATTTATATAACCTTTAATTTAACCTAGAAAAAATTCTACAATAATGGAATTTTTCTACTCAAAAGTTTGTATTACATATCTGTAAATATTGTCACATCCAGTGTCCCATTAAAATAATATAATATTTCGTTTTTTTATAATTTGTAACATAGATGAACAAAACTAGAAAATCTTCGTGTTACGTGCCAATAAACTTTATTTAAATTTAAAAGAGGGCTCTATTCTATAGTTGCCGTTATAGTGCATCTGTATGTGGCTCGTTCCTGACAATTTTAAGTCCCCATTTTATTTAAAACCTCCTAAACAACCCCAGCCACCTTCTTCTAGCTTCAGCCTTCCCCATGTTCTTCTGATCGATGTTTTTCTTGTCCATCTGCTCTCTGTCATTCTCACTATATGACCACGTCTACATTATTCTGGAATATAAAGTTTATTTTTTTTTACATTTATTGTTTTAATTGTTGCAGCCGAAACCTCACAAGAAGACAATGATGACGACTCATCATCTCGATTTGATAAAGACAGTTCCGAGGTTCATACAATTGAACTCTCAAACGACTCTAATACTTCAAGCGAAAGAAAAGTGAACGACGAAGAAATAAAACATCCCAGACTATTTGTCAAGCAGGACTTGGCGAAACCTGAAAACTTGAAACCAGAAATGCTGGTGCGCTTTCGGGAAGTCCTGCCGGATATGGAACTTAATGGTGAGGATATTTATTTATAAAAATTATCCAAAGGTTTATAATTTTTTTTAAGGAAGTTATGAAAGATCTTCTAACGTTTTGTCAATATTTTCTTGTAAATTCAGTTCTTCTTTTGCTCTTTTGTTTTTTCATCCCCCTAGATGATTTTTCACTTCCTTAGACCGGGATATTTTTCCTAAAAAACCCCGCACAAATCTTATGGGAATTGGCTCCCGTTCAAATTGGCTTAAATTTGGATATGTTGTTCGTTTCGGCATCCTGAGCAAAAGTCTCAATGGACACAAAGCTCAATTTTGCGTATTTCCTACGGAGCTCCAAAGCTCCAAGGATTTAACATTATTTACTACTTAAAAAGGTAATCTTTTAAAAAGTTTAGTATTTGCTGCGTTAAAAAAAGTACCCTCTTATGTTTTAGAGGTCGCTGCATTCAAATCTAATGCCAATATAATAATATTGACAGTTGACAGCTGTCAAACTAACTGCCAAACAGCATGTAACAATCAAAATTGATAAAATTAGGGTGCGTTGTAACTCATCTAGTTAACCAAGTGGTCACGGAACCAATGGTTAAACTACGGTTAACCTTCAATCAGTGGTTATGTCATTTTTCGTTGTAACACGAATTATCAACCAATAGTCAGGTAACCAATGTATTTAGGATGGCACCAATGACTTAAAAATAAAAATCCCAACAACATTAGTGCTGTGACGGCTGTAATGGTAGTGAATAAGACAGGATGAAGAAAAACACAACCAAGAAATACAACATAAAAAGGAAATTCATGATGAAAAAATAAAAACGATGAAGGAGGAACATTATATTAAACTACGGTTAACCTTCAATCAGTGGTTATGTCATTTTTCGTTGTAACACGAATTATCAACCAATAGTCAGGTAACCAATGTATTTAGGATGGCACCAATGACTTAAAAATAAAAATCCCAACAACATTAGTGCTATGACGGCTGTAATGGTAGTGAATAAGACAGGATGAAGAAAAACACAACCAAGAAATACAACATAAAAAGGAAATTCATGATGAAAAAATAAAAACGATGAAGGAGGAACATTATATTAAACTACGGTTAACCTTCAATCAGTGGTTATGTCATTTTTCATTGTAACACGAATTATCAACCAATAGTCAGGTAACCAATGTATTTAGGATGGCACCAATGACTTAAAAATAAAAATCCCAACAACATTAGTGCTGTGACGGCTGTAATGGTAGTGAATAAGACAGGATGAAGAAAAACACAACCAAGAAATACAACATAAAAAGGAAATTCATGATGAAAAAATAAAAACGATGAAGGAGGAACATTATATTAAACTACGGTTAACCTTCAATCAGTGGTTATGTCATTTTTCGTTGTAACACGAATTATCAACCAATAGTCAGGTAACCAATGTATTTAGGATGGCACCAATGACTTAAAAATAAAAATCCCAACAACATTAGTGCTATGACGGCTGTAATGGTAGTGAATAAGACAGGATGAAGAAAAACACAACCAAGAAATACAACATAAAAAGGAAATTCATGATGAAAAAATAAAAACGATGAAGGAGGAACATTATATTAAACTACGGTTAACCTTCAATCAGTGGTTATGTCATTTTTCGTTGTAACACGAATTATCAACCAATAGTCAGGTAACCAATGTATTTAGGATGGCACCAATGACTTAAAAATAAAAATCCCAACAACATTAGTGCTGTGACGGCTGTAATGGTAGTGAATAAGACAGAATGAAGAAAAACACAACCAAGAAATACAACATAAAAAGGAAATTCATGATGAAAAAATAAAAACGATGAAGGAGGAACATTATATTAAACTACGGTTAACCTTCAATCAGTGGTTATGTCATTTTTCGTTGTAACACGAATTATCAACCAATAGTCAGGTAACCAATGTATTTAGGATGGCACCAATGACTTAAAAATAAAAATCCCAACAACATTAGTGCTATGACGGCTGTAATGGTAGTGAATAAGACAGGATGAAGAAAAACACAACCAAGAAATACAACATAAAAAGGAAATTCATGATGAAAAAATAAAAACGATGAAGGAGGAACATTATATTAAACTACGGTTAACCTTCAATCAGTGGTTATGTCATTTTTCGTTGTAACACGAATTATCAACCAATAGTCAGGTAACCAATGTATTTAGGATGGCACCAATGACTTAAAAATAAAAATCCCAACAACATTAGTGCTGTGACGGCTGTAATGGTAGTGAATAAGACAGAATGAAGAAAAACACAACCAAGAAATACAACATAAAAAGGAAATTCATGATGAAAAAATAAAAACGATGAAGGAGGAACATTATATTAAACTACGGTTAACCTTCAATCAGTGGTTATGTCATTTTTCGTTGTAACACGAATTATCAACCAATAGTCAGGTAACCAATGTATTTAGGATGGCACCAATGACTTAAAAATAAAAATCCCAACAACATTAGTGCTATGACGGCTGTAATGGTAGTGAATAAGACAGGATGAAGAAAAACACAACCAAGAAATACAACATAAAAAGGAAATTCATGATGAAAAAATAAAAACGATGAAGGAGGAACATTATATTAAACTACGGTTAACCTTCAATCAGTGGTTATGTCATTTTTCGTTGTAACACGAATTATCAACCAATAGTCAGGTAACCAATGTATTTAGGATGGCACCAATGACTTAAAAATAAAAATCCCAACAACATTAGTGCTGTGACGGCTGTAATGGTAGTGAATAAGACAGAATGAAGAAAAACACAACCAAGAAATACAACATAAAAAGGAAATTCATGATGAAAAAATAAAAACGATGAAGGAGGAACATTATATTAAAACATCTAATTTAAAAACAATCTTTTTTAAATAAAGGAGGAACTGCTCTAATCGTTGAGACATCCTTAAGTAGCTAAATAGACAATGTATTTTGTTTTTTTTTTAACAAAATTAACAGTTCTTCATACTTAATAATATATATCTTAATTATGAATAGCCCTATAATACTTAAAAAAAATATTTATAAAAATTAAAAGCTCACATTAAAATATTTTATATTACAAATTAGTTATATAGTCAATCACACAATTTGTTTTATATAAAAAAGATTTTACTTTTTTATAGCAGCCCTTGAAGATATTATGAAATTAAATTATATCACTTAAGTCATTCATATTAAATCTAGGTATATTTGGTATAATTCCAAAAAATTTCCTTTATTCCAAAAATATTAATTGCTTTTAATCTAAATAAGGAAAAATGACCATTCGGTCGACACAAAGTTCCTTACTGGTATTTTCATTCTAGCGAAAGAAAAAGTTCTAGGCGACCTTTAATAATAATAACTTTAATAAATTTTACGAAAAAACAGTGCCTATACAATCATTTCATTTAACAAAAAGACATAATGCATCTAGACCTATAGGGTCTGTATGTGCACATACATTAAATCAATATGAATTTCCTTTATTATTTTCAAAATATTTTGATTTACTGGTTCATTTTTTTGACAAGCTATATTGTGAAGAACATCACAAATCACAAGCGACCACAATTGTTTGAAGAATACATCCTGTTGCTAAAAATCTTAAAGTTATTAAAACTTTCCCTTCAGGAGTTACAGCATTAAATCTAAAAAGCATATACATTTACCATTATGATAAAATAAATTATATAAACAGTACATACTCTTATCTACTGTATGATATACATTCTCTAATTTTCTCAATAATGTGAATCACAGTGTCTTCTGATAGTCTGAATCTATCCCTAAACTCATTGTCATTCCGTTTTAAAAAATGATTTTCTCTTTCCCTGAAAATCCTGGCTCGTCTTGGAAACATTTCATTTAAATATAATTCTTGAAAATCTTGGTCATCTGTTATTATAAAATATAACCAAAAAATAATCCCAAACAATGACAGCAAATTTATAGAACAAGAATTTTTTTAATGTTTCATGCCCCAAACACAGGTTAAACTACCGAAATCGGATAGTAAACTTTTGAGTAGTTAACCAGCTTGTGACCGTCTCAAAATTTGTGTTACAACAACCCCATTTACGTTAACCATCGACTACGGTTTAACCTTGCATGTTACAACGCACCCTTAATATGTAAACATATGTTTTTAAGGTTGCTCAATTCAAATCTGTTGTCAAAAAGACGATATTGACAGCTGTTAACTAGCTGTCAAACAACAAGCAATAATCAAAATTGATAAAATCCACATGTAAATATATGTTTTTGAGGTTGCTCAGTTCAAAACTGATGTTAAAAAATTGACAATATCGATTTTTTATATTGACAGTTGACAGCTGTCAAATAACTGTAAAACAGCATGTAACAATCGAAATTGATGAGCATATGTCTCTAAGGTTGCTTAATTCAAATCTGATGCCAAAAAGACGATATTGTACTATCGTTAATTAAATATTTTACTGTGCATGATAATGTGTCAAGATAGAGTAATAATTAGGTGACGGCAAGCATGCTTCAGTTGTTTTTAAAATATCGTTTTTTTACCTTCAGTTTTCAATTTAGCGATCTCATAAACATATGCATGCGGATTTCATCCATTTTGATTGTAGCTTGCTTTTTGGCAGCTAGTTTTGACAGCTTTTAACAATTTTTTAAATTAGATTGTCACGTTGTATTTTCCTAGGGCAATTTTCCGGAGTTGTTTTGCCCTTACCTTTTCTCGAGGAAGGGAAACAACCAACGATAATTGAGGTTATGGATTATTCAAAATAATAATTCCGTGGGTAATCAAAATAAGTAATAGTGTAGTAATGAACTTCAAAAATAAAATGAATTACAATTTTTGGAACTTATCGAATCCGCATGAATCTGTAAATAATCTCGACTACTTAGTCGTTTCTACTTGGTCTGGCAAATCAAATGAGAGAGAGTGAGAGGGGAAATCGAGAAAGAGATTTTTGGATTACCATATATTTCTTTAAAGGACTACTTTGTCAGACATCATCGTTTATTATATTATATTACATATTAATTTTATCAATTTTGATTGTTACACGCTGTTTGACAGTTAGTTTGACAGCTGTCAACTGTCAATATTATTATATTGGCATTATATTTGAATGCAGCGACCTCGAAAACTTTTTTTAACGCAGCAAATACTCAACTATTGAAAAGATTACCTTTTTAAGTAGTAAATAATGTTAAATCCGTGGAGCCGAAATACGCAATATTGAGCTTTGTGCCCATTGAGACTTTTGCTCAGGATGCCGAAACGAACAACATATCCAAATTTCAGCCAATTTGACCGGGAGCCAATTCCCATAAGATGTGTGCGAGGTTCTTTGCTGAATCGCATATTTCTGCTTTTTCCTCTTTTTCAATATGTTTCTATCTCATCTTCATAAAAATTTATATCCAGTCGTTTTCTTCAATTCTTCCTATTGTTTTATTTTATATTATAAAATAAATGAAATGTAAGCAAACATTTTATTGTATAATTTTGTCCCTGTCCAAGGATTCTCGCGCGAATAATTCTAACTTTGACACCCTGTATTTACATTTTTACAAAAATATAGAATCCAGTTTTGCTGTATAAACCTTTTAGGAGTCTTCCTTTGATTTCACTTATTAATTACCTACATTTTCAAAATAGGTATGGCGGAAAGTGCGCCTAGCAGTGCCTCAGAAAACGATGGGCCCCAAGACTGACATCAACCGCAACCAGAAATGTTTGTACCTATACTAAGTGACAGAATTTTATACTGAAGACGTACTTTATTAAGTAAAAAAAATATTAAAACCAAATTTCCATGTTGGAAATTTTCGTGGTTGTAAGTAACAAAATTATGAGCTCGATATGACGGTGTTTGTTGATAATAATTTATTGTTTTTATTTTTCCTTCATTTCCTAGCGTAGTCTTTTTGCTAAGCATCAAAGCAGTTCGCTGTATATTAGGTGTTTTTGACTCTAAAAAAATGTATTCATATTGAAATTATAAATTACGTGGGATAGTTAAATTACATTTTTTTGTTGGAAGCGCAGGCATTAAAAAAATTTCGCAAAAATATTTAAAATTAGCGCCCAGACTAATAAACATTATAGTTAAGTAGATGGTGTGACGTTTTAGACCAAATCATGTATAAAAGAAAACAGGGGATGACTGCGTACCCTCTTTCGAGCTATATCTCCGACACTCCACCTTTTCTGTATTTGTGAGGGAGGAATACCTGAATGTCGAAATCTTACAATTTTACTTTTCTGAAGAGTTCTTCGCCATAAATGCAGGAGAGGTGGAGTGTCAGAGATATACATCTAAAGAGAGACGGCAATTATTCCCAGAGTATGATTTGGGACAAAAATGGTACCAGCTCCTCAACTATATTGTGTATTAGTCTGGGCACTAACCTTAACTTTTTAAAATTTCACTTTTACTTCAGTTAAAAAGTATTGTAGAAAAGTTTGATATAATTTTCTTAGTAAACTACTAATTTTCGATAGTAGAATTTTTTTAAATGGTGAATATTTGAGCAAACTAACCTATGAAGGTTATTTAGTTTTTGTTGTTTTGATAAACTTTATGACATTTAAATTTGTAAATTTTTGTAATAGTTCATATTTTTTGTGAGTAATTTTATATTACATCTGTGAATTTTGCTCTGAACGGGTCCAAATTGACACACTTTTACCACGAAAGGTAAAAACTGAGAAACGATTTTTATAGCGGTTTTGTATTAATAGAGATTTTATAAATTTCTACTTATTTGGAAATAAATTGCAAAGACCCAAGTACTCTAAATTTCTTAAAGAAAATTAAAAAAGGAATTTTTTTAAAAAATTCAAACTTTCTTTATTTTTTGAATAATTGAGGTTAGAAGATCTATCGATCATCACCACGATCACCTTATTTAAAACCACTTCATTTTTATAGTGGTTTTGATTAATAGATATTCGCAAATTTAAAAAAATACGAATAAAAATTGATATTTCGTTCTTTTTATTTTAATTAATATGGTCCTCACAAGACCTTAGCCAAAGTACCCCGCAGTTTTTGATAGGGCTTTCGGTGGATTTCTCCCACACTTTGGAAATTTCTTCGTCACCCCATCCCGATCAAAAGTGTCCACGGGCCCAAGTCAATCCTATGTACACATTTCGAGCTAGCGCGAGTTTAACCTGGTTAGAGCGAACTCGTTATATGCGCATTTATCGGCAAGTTAGGTGTTCACCGCTTTATGTTTATGGTTTATATGATGGATATACTGCTACAGACCCACCCCCCTACACACACAACGTCTTTTAGAAAATTTTATTATGATTTCTCAATTTTTTTAAGAATTTATTTTACATTTTTTATTTTATATCATTTTTCAATCACTTTTTTGTTACCATGACTACAGGTAGCCTATGCCTCATTAACAGGCGTCACTCGTCGTTTTCTCCTCTAAACCCTACTCTTTTATTCTCCTACATGGGTTCCACGACTCACATAGGGGAAAATGGTGAAGTAACAAAAATGTTAATGAAACGCCCATGTCGGACATAGTCTAACTGTATCCATGATAACAAAAAAGTGATTGAAAAATTATATAAAATAAAAAATGCAATGTCAATAAATAATAAATTCTTTAAAAAGTTTATAAATCAAAATAAAATCTTCTAAAAGACGCTGTATGTGTGCGTGTGTATGTACATGGGTGTGTATAACATATATCCAGCATATAAACCATAAACGTAAAGCGGTGAACACCTAACTTGCCGATAAAGCGCAAATATCGAGTTTGCTGTAATCAGGTTAAACTCGCGCTAGCTCGAAATCTGTACATAGGATTAACTTGGGCTCGTGGACACTTTTGATCGGGATGGGATGACGAATACATTTCCGAAGTTTGGGAGAAATCCACCGAAAGCCATTTCCGTATCAAAAACTGGGGGGTACTTTGAAACTACTCGCTTTTTTGGGAGTTATATTAGCGAATGGGTTTTACTAATAATATAAAGTTTATAAAATAATAAAAATATAATAATTTGTCAAAATATCGGTTTTTTGCTGATATATTCCAACAAGCAAACGCCTTAAATTACGTCTTGATGTCGCATTAATTTGTGAAATCGAAAAATTGTAAAAAAAATAATCGTTAATGCTTCCCGTTTGGATAATTTTGAAAATATTAGACAGTTTGACTTTCCCACGAATATAAATGTTTATTGTTCGATGTATTTGGCATGCTCCAAAATAAAATAATTATATATATGTCTTTTCTATGTGTCTTCGACGTCAAGTATACCTCAAGTCTGTATAGAAAAAAAATCACTACTTGTTCTTATACATTTAAAACTGCTTTGATGAAGAGAATTATCATATATATCGAAAACCCTTGGGATATTCCCAGAATTGAAAAATTATATCTATCTGTGATTTAATCAAAATTTTTGATGTATATTTTCTCTAAAAATATCTTAAATATTATTATATAAAATTAAACAATTAGAGGTAGTTAATTGATATATAAATACTTTGAAGAATTTTGATGAGATGGAAAATTGATTGTAGAAATTCGGTGATACCATCGGTTTTCCAAGTGATATTTTTGTTGATTTTTTTGTCATATAAACAATGAAGTGCAATTAGATGGTATATACATACATATATATTTACATCAATATTACTTAGTATATAAGATATATTGAATATATATTATATATTTGAAAATGGAAGCTATTTTGTTTGAGAGAAAAAAGATTGACTCCAGGTAGAGTTTAAAAAAATGCTTCATTCCCAACCCTATTCAACAACCGTCAGACATTACAACCAACCAAAACCATACCGATTCCGACAGTTAAACAAGGTTGTCTACTCTTATTTAACACTTTTTTGCAGCCCTTTTTACGAAAAAAAACAACAAATGTTAAAAATTATAAAACAGACCTACAGTTCTCATTATCAAAATCTCATAATCCCTGTAAAGGTGATCCTAACAAATTTATCCCGGTACGAATAATTTTGAATAGAACAAATATTAACTCTGTGACGTTAAACCCTGAACAAGGCAAAGAGTATCAGACTTTTGGGTTTTTAAAAAATCCTTAATAGTTATTTAGATAGGGACAAGTGACGAATTACAAAAAGTTCAAAGAAGAATCTCACCAAGATTATACGTTTTGAAATCATTTTTACAGTGAAAATCTTTATGACCCTAAATTGTCAGTTGATCTTTTTATATAACAAATTTATTATTTAATAAAAAGAACCGATTCAATCCAGTAAATTAAAATTGAGTTTCAAATTCATTAATTAAAGGATGGGTTATGGTTTTCCTTATGTTGTTTTCTATATAAAACATTGAATCAAATCATGAGGTTATTTTATAACAATGGTGGCTCCAAGAGGGGGGAGGGGGTAGATTCTAGGTCCATTTATATCCTAAAAAACTCCCAAACATTTTTTTTCGGTAATTTTGACATTGCCAATCGTTTCTTATACAAAATTCATTCTGAGAAAACCAAATTTTAATTTTTTTGAATTTTTTTTTAGATTTTAGGTCCATTTATATACTAAAACTAACTATTTCCCCAAAATGGCCCAAACATATTTTTTTTCGGTAATTTTTACATTGCCAATCGTTTCTTATACAAAATTCATTCTGCGTAAACCAAATTTTAATTTTTTTGAATTTTTTTTGTAAATTCTAGGTCCATTTATATCCTAAAAAACACACTTGTTCCCTAAAAAATTGCTCAAACATTTTTATTCGGTAATTTTGACATTGCCAATCGTTTCTTATACAAAATTCATTCTGTGTACATCAAATTTTAATTTTTTTGAATTTTTTTTGTAAATTCTAGGTCCCTTTCCTAAAAAAACACACTTTTTCCCTAAAAAATTGCCCAAACATTTTTATTCGATAATTTTGACATTGCCAATCGTTTCTTATACAAAATTCATTCTGAGAAAACCGAATTTTAATTTTTTTGATTTTTTTTTGTAGATTCTAGGTCCATTTATATCCCAAAAAACTCCCTTTTTCCCTCAAAAATGGCCCAAACATTTTTTTTTCGGTATTTTTGACATTGCCAATCGTTTCTTAGATAAAATTCATTCTGCGTAAACCAAATTTTAATTTTTTTGATTTTTTTTATTTTTTTTGTAAATTCTAGATCCATTTATATCAACAAACCCAAAATATTAAACTTTTATATATATAACCCTAATAGCCGACGACTTGCCCCCCCCCCCAAATTTCTGGGCTGGAGCCGCCCTTGTTTGCATCAAGTATGGTTGGTATTTTTTTAGATTTTAGGTCCATTTATATACTAAAACTAACTATTTCCCCAAAATGGCCCAAACATATTTTTTTTCGGTAATTTTTACATTGCCAATCGTTTCTTATACAAAATTCATTCTGCGTAAACCAAATTTTAATTTTTTTGAATTTTTTTTGTAAATTCTAGGTCCATTTATATCCTAAAAAACACACTTGTTCCCTAAAAAATTGCTCAAACATTTTTATTCGGTAATTTTGACATTGCCAATCGTTTCTTATACAAAATTCATTCTGTGTACATCAAATTTTAATTTTTTTGAATTTTTTTTGTAAATTCTAGGTCCCTTTCCTAAAAAAACACACTTTTTCCCTAAAAAATTGCCCAAACATTTTTATTCGATAATTTTGACATTGCCAATCGTTTCTTATACAAAATTCATTCTGAGAAAACCGAATTTTAATTTTTTTGATTTTTTTTTGTAGATTCTAGGTCCATTTATATCCCAAAAAACTCCCTTTTTCCCTCAAAAATGGCCCAAACATTTTTTTTTCGGTATTTTTGACATTGCCAATCGTTTCTTAGATAAAATTCATTCTGCGTAAACCAAATTTTAATTTTTTTGATTTTTTTTATTTTTTTTGTAAATTCTAGATCCATTTATATCAACAAACCCAAAATATTAAACTTTTATATATATAACCCTAATAGCCGACGACTTGCCCCCCCCCCCCCAAATTTCTGGGCTGGAGCCGCCCTTGTTTGCATCAAGTATGGTTGGTATTTCCATATGACAGCTGTAATTTCAATGACGTATTAAGGAAAAATTGATAAAATAAAGCTTTAGATCGATCCCAGATAACGATTTATTTTGAAGTTAACAGACGACTAGTTTCGGCCCTACGGCCACCTTCAGGCATAGATTTGAATGGAGGACAAAATTATAATAAATGTCAAGCAGAAGACGCGTTAGTCATGAGGCAAAATACAAAAAATAATTGTATTAATTCAAGAAAAAATCGAAATACATTTTTTAATTATCGCCCAATTATTTTAGTTTCAATTTTTAAAATTATTATTTTTTGGTTCTGGAATGAGACAGCTATGAATTTAACGACTAAACATTTAAAAAAGTAATTATTTAAAGGGATAATTGACATTTTTAAATGTTTGTCGTTGCATAAATATTTGTTGAACAAAATATAAAGAGTATTTTGAAAATTAGAAACAAAATAACGGTGTGATTATTAAAACTTTAAATTTGTATTCATTTTCTTAACTTGACGCAATATATTTTTTTTCATGGATTTGTATTAAAACCAAAATATTCCAAATTTCTCGACGAACATAAAAAAAATACGTATTTTTACCACCACGATCCCCTGATTTGAATCCACTTGAGATTTCTATTTTCTAGAAATACAGAAAAAAATTTCAAACGTATTTTTTGAATAAATTAAAATGACTTTCAAAATCATAAATTTAGAACAACATCGCCTCCACGATCACCTGATTTGAAACCACATTGATTTTGAGTTTCTTGATAGTACTAGATTATTACACAACCTTAATTAAAGTAATAACAAAAACATATGTTACGGCATTGCGAAAAGAGTTGCGAAAATTGGTATTTACAGAGTGGACAACCCCCAAACCAAACCAGATTTTACAGTAAAACACATATTTAAGTTGGACCAATAAATCCAATATGGTGTATATAATATGGTATGCTTTTCATACATATCGTTTGAAGATTTAACAGAATCTCCATAAATACAGTGTTGTCTAGATTATAATTAAACAATAAAATCAAAATGGATGCATAGAGATTTAGTTAGAACTTCAAAATCAAACATTCCAACCATATATGTGCCAGATTTTTTATTCACAACAAATTAGAGATGAACTTATTGAATTATAAGATTTGCGATCTCAGCTCTACTGTATCTTGATTAATGGAATGCTTTTTTTTAGGTAGCGTGGCACAAAAAAACCAAAACTAATTCTATTAAATTTAATAAAAAATATTGTCATGTAAATGTATAGATATAAGGAATAATAGATTACCTAAAAGTGACAAGTGATTCAAGAGTTTTTGGCGTCAAAAGAGTATTTAGGCATAATTTTACTTCGGCTGTTCTTTCTCGTAAATCCTTATTACTCTCTCGGGTTTTGGATTATGTGTCTGTCTTTTCACACATTTCCACCTAATTTCCATGATTATATGGCTTTCCCTCAAAAGTAACAATAGTGGTTCATATATTTTTTATTCTAAATCGCACTATTTCGGAAAGATCAGACCATAAAAAATAAATTTTGATAAATCTTCAGAAAATAAATTTGATTTTACATATTTATTTTCGAATAACTTTTTGCGCTTACAATTTAAATAATACCCACCCATTTTTATAAAATAAAATACTCTTGTTCGTTATCGATAACTGGCACCAAACTTTATAAAGTTATCAAATCTATTTTTTAACCAATGGAACTTAAAAATCAATTTTGAATTATGGGTTTAAAATTATAAATGATAAATATTTGATATTTCCACTTAAAAAGCATTTCAGGAGTGTTTTACTGTCAAAATTAATTATTTCTAGTAGTTCTTTACGAGTGATTTGGCATTTACCATAATCTTAGGTTAGGTTGTAAGGACTAAGTTTTGAACTTAACCCAGCGGCTCAAATAAAAATTACGTGAACTGTAATGTATCTAGAATAACATACATTTATTTTCTGAAGATTTTTCAAAAATTAATTTATAACTGATTTTTTTACCAAAAATTCTCTTTTATCGTCTGAACTTTAGGACCGAATATTTCCGAATCGATTTAGGAAAAAAATAATATTTTGACCCGTTGTACCATCTCCTAAATCTAATTCAGGTATGTTCGATTTCTCGTAAATACTTTTTACTTTAAATTTAAATTACCATATAAAGGACAATTATCCTATTTTTTATGTTTCTGCTTTATCATTGCAAGTTGTCTTCAATAAGTAACAATAATGAATAAGCAAAAATAAAAATAAAATAAAGTATAGTAAGAACGTGGACCAGAAGAAGATTTTTTTTGAAACTGACAATATGCCACGATGCTGAAATCGAAACATAAACGAAAACCAGTTGAGAATGCTCTTCTAGCATTGCCATACACCGAACAAATTGTATTTCTGTCAAGTGTCAAATTATAAAAATACACCCTTCCATTTACTTTGGTGTGAAATTTTCTTACCGAATCTCCCACGATCTTGAATTACTATCTGGAAATATCTCCTAAAGCATGAATATTTTTAAAAAAGGATCCCTCGTCTTCGACTCGGCAGATTACTAGTGAAAGTATTAATAACATTTTAGATTGACAGTTCTTATTCTAATCAACACAGCCACAGTATACTCACTTTTACCAAAATCGTCATTCACTATGTCAATGTCATTTTGAACTTCAAAATTTTCATATTTTGGACCCCATTTTGAAGGTCTTCTCGAAGAGGTACGGAGGGGCACATCAAAGCCTAAGCTTACTTTTTGATCAGAATTTGAAGTCAGAAAAAGATCGAAAATAGCGATTTTTATTTACAGTAAAATATAGCATAAAATACTCTAGATTCGCTTCCATGAAAAACAGTTGTAGTAGAGAAAATTTTACATGGTAAATTGACCACGGCACTAGGCATACATTTTTCGTGCGACAATTAATAATAAAATAAATCATTATAAAGTAAAATTAAACTAAAATTAAAAACACAAGAGTTTAACATTGATACGTCGTCATATTTATCCTACTCATAATTATAGCCGAAGTAAGAGGGCGCTATTTCAGCCTATAGCTTACTCTTCCGTCTTAACGAACCTTTTTCAGCAGTTAATACAGCTTTCTGTGTCGAAGATATTAATAAAACTTCTGTGTCACACTAACTAGAAAAAAATATGTTAAGTTTTGTAGCAAAGAGCTTCCCAGGTCTTGTAGTTCTAAGGTTTTAAAACACTGTTTTTAAATGTTTGTGTGTCTCACTTTTGCGCTTGCAATGCAATGGCAGTTCTAAGCTCAATGTTCAAAAACAAACCTAACTTGTTATTTATAACCTCACGTTTAAAATACCTCTGATAAATCTACTCGCCAAATTTTTTTATTTTTAAGAATAAGGTTAGGATGTTTTGCGTTGAGCATAAAAAATATTTTGGCTTATAATGTAATATATACGAAATTGTGAATTTTATGTGAAAAATTATATGGAAAAAAAAAAGAAACTGCAAGTGTGCCACCAATTACGTGCAATTTTTGAATACCTAGTGTTTGTAAAAGATTTACATTAGTTTAATGTGATAATTTGTTATAGACATTTTTTTAATGCATTTTATTTTAATCTTTTATATAAATGCGGTCCAAGCGAGTGTTACAGTTAAAATTGTAAAAGTAACATTTAAGAGTATACGCGTAAAAACCATATTTTTTAAAGGATGTTGAAGATTAATGAGTTTCATATTGCTTATAAAGCATTTTCTAATTGAAAAGAAACTATTGTGTTCTCAAATTGTTATTTAATGTTTGTAAGGCAAACATTCGTTTTTTTTTGTTTTAAGCATTTTAATATTAATTTGTACATTGTTAAATTAAAATAGTTCTCGTAAGTAATAACAGAATAGTTTATTTTAGTAAAGTTTAACGTATATTGCCCTTATTTTTTGTTGTATTTTGTTTATATGTATTACTTTTTTTAAATGATTTAGATCGTTTCCTTGGTTGGGCTATATTAAAGTTAACTATTCTGTACTTTGATAGGAAAAAAAACCCTTGTTCTACTTTTAAAATACCTAATCTTTTTGTGCACCCCAGTGTCAGTATTTCTGTTTAAAATGACGGACCAAGGTCTTACTAGATTTAGATTATCATTCCACAATTTAGCTTTTCTTCACAATTATAAGACTTTGATAGTTTTTATTTCTACATATTTTTTTACATACACATAATTTTAATGGTTTTTATATCAAGACGTATTTGTTAAATAATTTTTAGTTGCAGAGTATAAGATTTATTACTTAAGTATTTTGCTTTATCATCGTGTATATAGAATTTTTCTCAGCACACACCTTAGTGTTGTGTGTGCCTGCTGAATGAACATTCAAACCTCTAAGCAACTCGGTTTAATTTGTTTATCAACATTTTTTTTAACAAAACCACAACAAACAATAGTACATGTACAATTCCCCACATTTAACCACTTTGAAGACGGTAACAAAATAAATGAGAGTCGACAATTTTCTATGTATAGTTGTGTTATGTTTTATGTTGCGATATATTTAGGCTTTTTATTTTGTTTTGGGTGTTGCTTTCGTCGTTTTCTAACTCTCTTTGCTTTAGTTTCACTTCTCGCTCTAGGAATAAACTTCGGATAAGTTAATAGCATTTATCAACATTCCAAATATTTTAATTTTGTGATATTTAACGCTTAACTTACCACGTCAAATGCTATCAAATAAAAGCAACGAATCACCTCACTTCCATCTATTTAAATTTTGGTAAAAAGTTACAATTGCTAAAATACAAATTTTAATATAAAACTTATAATATAAAACTTTTTTTTACTATAAACAATATTTGTTTCTCTAAAAAGAAGTCGTCCTTTTTAATCATAAATAATTTTTAAAATTTTACTATTTGTTTCAAAATACATTTATTTTTAACAAAATTCCTTATATATTTGGATAAAACGTAAAATTATTACAATTTTTAATGTCAAAAAAATTAACTTTTACCCCCCAAATTTGATTACTCTCTATATCTCCAAGTTACAACAATATTTCCTAGATTCTTTAATTTTGCATAGCTCCATTGAAATCGCATCTCTTTAATGCAGTGTATGAAGTTTTATTATTTTTTGAAATTCGTAATCAGCGTCCCTAAAATTTTTTTTTTAATATTTGTCCTCCATATTGAACCTGACATCTTTTTTTTGAATTCTGATTTTAGTTTAATAATCAACGGTTTCAAAAACACGGAAGTTTCAATAAATTAAACAATTTTCTAGCATGATCGTACGACATATTGGATTTACCAATTTGTTTGTTAATTATTTTATCCGTAAACCAAAGAACGCCTTCATATTTTGGACATGTTTTGGGAATCAGTAATTTAATAGTAAATTTTAAACATAACAAAAAGTAAAAATTGCAAATAAAATAATGCTGAGTAACATAATTGACAAAAATAATTCAGATCTCGCAACAAATGCAATATTTTTACAATTTTTCCGGTACAATTGGAAGATTAGACTACAGTAGATGATAAATGAGAGTGCAAAATGAGCACCCAGTAGTTTTAATAATCCTGGGTATATAATAAATAATAATTAAAAATGCTTGTTAAGACTTTTCAAATGAGGTGTCAATTGGCTTCTTTTTGCGTATGACCGATGATTAAAAATCAATTCCATTATAAGATTATAAGAAATAAAGATGGATATTTAATGAAAAGTAAAAAAGAGTAAATTATTTGTTCCATTATACAGCCCAGTTGCCAGAGAAGGATATGACCAAAAGCTCGCACAAAATGTGACATCGATGAAACTTGGCATTTAAGTGCTTGAAAGGGTGTAGAAAACGATAAAAAATCTTTGCTGCTCTAAGGTGTATGCTAACTTCACAATTTCGAAAATAAAATCGAAAATTTGGTTTTTCCATTATATTTCGAAAAATAAAATAAAAATTTCGAAAAACTAATAGCACCATGTGAAAGTGGCGAAAATTTTACTAAAAAATAGTATTACAAGTTATTTTAAAAAAGAATTTGTATTACTATAAAAAATTATTAAAAATAAGAAAGCAAATTCGAAAACTCTACTCGCGCCGAGCCGTTGAATACAAATATTCAGGGGAAGCGTTCGGAAAAACTAAAGTATCTTTGCCTAAAATGTATGCAATGAAGAAAAAAGAAAGTATTTTAAAGAGGAGACTCTAAGATTTCTCAGTTTTTAATTTTTTTGTTTTCTCATAGAAAATTTGACCGGAAGTTATAATTTCTAAAATTCTCACTGACTTTTATAAAACTGAAGATACCCATTAATAGAGGCATAACAAAAAAATCCTTGTAGATTAATCCTCCAAACTTTATCGATTAAATTTTTGGTTTTCACGAAAACGTCTTTATTTGGAAAAACCACGAACACAAACTGATTGATAAAATCACGGGTCCGCAGGACGAGTGAGTGATTTTATCTCAAATCAGTTTGTTTGAGTGGTTTTGCCTAAAATAAAGGCGTTTGAGTATGGAGACCAAAAATTTAGTCTATAAAATTTGAGAGGACGTGTGGTATTTGGAAGCTTATTTTTTGAATCATTTTGTTTTAAAAACAGAGAATATAGTCATTTATGCAAAAGCACTTTACACACAAATGTTGAAAATTTTCTTTATCAATTTAAATTGAAACATCATAAGCTGTTATAGTTTTAAATACAGGGCCACCAAGGCATATGTGATTGCGTTTGGCTTAATTTATATTTGACAGTTCAAAAAAGGTAAACAGAGTTTAATCAAAAAACAAATACGAAGAAGCGGTTTTATCAGTATAAAACACAATGATTGGTTAGGATCCTGAGCTCTTATTGGCTGAAACTACAAAATCTGACTGTTTTGACAGATGAAAAAAATAATCATCATTATACTTTTACTTTTGATTTAAATATAATTAAAATGATGAACATTATCAATGTTTAATAAAACTTATGTTTTAAAATGATCATTTTTTTTACAACGTTCATTCGATGCAATTTTTATTTTCAAAATTGTGGCTATTTATTTATATAAATCAATTTCTAAATTATTTTTAACTTTCTTATTTTTAATAATTTTTTATAGTAATACAAATTTTTTTTTAAATAACTTATAATATAACTTTTACTAAAACTTTCCGCACTTTCACGTGGTGCTATTAGTTTTTCGAAATTTTTATTTTTTTTCAAATCGAATTTTCGATTTTATTTTCTAAATTGTGAATACATACACTTTAGAGCAGCAAAGATTTTTTTATTGTTTTCTACACCCATTCAAGTACTTAAATGCCAAGTTTTCTCGATATCACATTTGGTGCGATGTCAAACTCTCTGACAACTGGGCTAACAGACGTTGCTAGTTTTTTGAACATTGATAGACATGCAGGTGGTAAGTTAATTTCATTTTTTAATTTAAATATATATATAAACTGATTTAGAAATTTTGAATTAAAATAATTTTTTTTCCATTAATTATAGTCTTGTTTTACATGCGAATGAAAACGACACACTTCACTACACCCATTTTGTTTGTAAATTTTTCAACATACGAAGTGTATACTTAATAGATGGTAGTTACTATAATACGTCAAACTTTGACACTTACAGTACAAGGTTAGGTTTAATACCCACTATATAGTTTTTTGTAAATGAGACACTAATAACAAGGTGACGGCACTTAACTAATATAGTTTAAGGAACTTTTACTTAGTACGTAATAGTATGTGTAGCTTAAATTTAAAGTTTTTCTCCTCTTGAACGACCGTCTTCACTGTGGTAGCAAAATACAGGTTCAAACAGGTTTATCGTGGCATATTTCAAAACGGTTCACAAAATTAACAAAATACCATTTACTGAAAAGTAGTTTTTTCTTTTCGCGGGTGACTAATTTTATAAATTGTAAAATAACAGTTAATCGGGTACCAGTTGACAGTTCGTGGAAAGTATTAAAAGGTATATGTAAGAGTGCAATTCTGACCAAACAAAATCAGTTTATTTATTTTGTACATAAAAAAACACATTTCGTTGTTATAAATTATTAGATACTTTGGTTGTTATTTTTTACGATTTTAAGTGTACTGAAATTGTGTTAAATACAGAAGAGAGTTTGAAAATAAATAAGAAATATCTTGTTTCTGATGTAATCAAGAATTTTTTTCAAAGACATGGTCAGAAGCCTGATTTTTTTACTTTTATTTAGGAAATTATGTAACGTAAAATATTTCAAGCGGTCCAGAAGCAAAAATCTGAGTACACTTACTACAAATGGCGTTATTTCACTCTTACAATTATTACCCAATATTTTCATGATATCTAACAAAGAATTTAAATATTATCAGTGGACTAAAGAGATTATTACCACCCTGAACATATTTTTATATAACATTTTCTAGTTTGCACACCTTACAAAATCTATTTTTCATATCAAACGTATGTAGAGATATTAAGTCGATTGTGGTAACGTAAGAGAACAATTTTAATACCGAAATATTGATTAAAGAAAATAGTAACTTAAATTCTTTAGGTTTTCTAGAATCAAAATTATGACTGCTCAACTTAATTATACAAACATTTCCAAAAAAGCTTATGTTTTCACAATTGACTTAAGATTACAAAACAGGATGTTATTTGAAGATTTCTTTGGATAGGTTCAGAATGGCACGGAATCAGTAAAGAATTTGCTTATTTGGTTATCTCCATAAATATAAATGTTCCTTTGTTTGGTGCGTCTATTTTTGGAAAATAATCACAACAAATTGCTCGGTGATCGATAAAAAAGTTTATATTCAAAAATACTGTAGCTAATATCTCATTTTACTCAGAAATTGTAAATTACATATTATTAACAAAAATTGGGCTACTAGAATATGAACGATACAGTAATTTTATTTTTCAACCCAGAATTTCCAGTTTTTCAAATATATTTATGAAGGGACACCACTGTTGAATTTTTTTATAATCGTCATACGAACTTTAACTATTCTTTTTTTAATTTAAATATAAATAAACTGATTTATAATTTTTTCCGATAATCATAGTCTTGAACTCGCTAAAAATAAATAGAAACATTCAAACAACAAAAAATTAAACAGTAGCTTCTGTTAAATATATTACTCGGTAAAAATTGAAGTTTTAACAACGATTAAGTTCTTTGGAGATAATGTTAAAGAGTTTTTTACTTTTTTAACTTCAACTCTGTACATCAAAAACTAGGGACACCCTACATCTTCTATAAATTATCAGTGGAATCACTGTATACAAGCCAAAGTGATAGATCTATCTTATAACCATTTTGATTATTCTCTGTGAAACCCATCAGAGCCATTGCTCATTTTAAATCTGCCTCTTTTTTTTTAAATTTGACCACTGAAGTTAATTTTGTTGTATATCGTAACAGGGTGAGAAATCCCTTAATATAGTTGAGCCGGCAATTGCAGATGCTGCAGAACTATTTTTTTTAAGCGTAAACAATTTCATTGAACAATTTTTATGTTTATGGACTTTTATTATTATACATGGAGTATAAAATTCATAAATTTTTACGCTTATATGTATTTTGATACGCTTGAAAAAAAAATATTAAACAGAGTGAAGAATTAATAATGAGCCATAGAGCAAGGAAATATTTTTTGGATATAACTAAATCATCTTAAGTAAAATCAATTTAAAAAAGTATTATTTTCGAATTATATTTTAACTTTCATTTCATATACTTTTCTTTGGCGACCAAAAAGTTTGCTTGGTACTGAATGAATTAAAAAAAAAGTTATTTTCTGAATTAGACGTAAATAAATTACTTAAATTAATAACTTCCCCCTTTTTGAAAAAAATGAAGTAAAATAATATTTTAAAAACTGTGAATTTTGTAATGAAAAATAAAATAAAATAAAATTAATTATTCTTTGTCGAAGAAATTTATGGAGATAAACCCATTTTGTGAATAAGGTAAATAAATAATTAAACAAACAAGTTTAAAAAAATCTATTCAACAGTTTTTGTTGCACCGATAGATGAATATTGTAGAAATACGAACCAAGGGTTTAAGCATTTAACTGCCCTGTTTGAGAAATATTTACTAATTTTTTTATGTACATAGGTACTTCTAAACCATTTTTGAGAGTATTTCTACAAGTTTCAAAATTTTCATTAACAGTAAAAATTTGTTCGAGCACTTAAAGTATTGTCCATTTATACAAAAAAAAGTAGTTAAAAGAAATTTAAAGTTTATAATAGGTACGGGAAATATCTCATTATGAGATGATGATATCTGTGGGAGTAGGGATAGATTTATTTTATTGCAACGTCTAAAAGCCTAATTTAAAGTTTAATGTTGAAATATTCCAAAGTTTATTTATTTATAAAGTAGTCTAGTTTAAGATAAAGCTAAGTAAAGCACTCAACACCAAATAGTGTCTTCTCACTAAACAAGAAAAATTCATTTCTGTACCTGTCATTGGTGATTATTTAAAAAAAAATTGAATTTTCTAGTCTAACCCAAAAAAAATGTTTTAAACTGATAGGGAAATTTATAAAATTATTGAGAAAAAAAAAATGTGATTGGTAGTATATCGACGAAGACTGAAAAAGACTTTAGGAAGTATGCGAAATTTTTGGTTTATCTCTAGAGAACATTTCAATGTACTAAATTTTAAAATATGCCATTCTCTAAAACATTTCCGTTGTTTACACATTGGGACCAAAAGTACCAATTCATATCCGAAATATCAAAAAAAATGATATCAAAGAAAGTTGACTACTTATTAATTTTTTAGTAATTAAACCTTATTAAAACTTATTCTTTTTTTTTAGTGTAAAATTGAATATAATGTGACCACTTACTATTCCATTTTTTGACAATATGTTGAAACTGTTGTTTTTACACCGAAGATCATTTTTAACTAAGTAAGAAATTTTTGTGTTACCATTCTCGCAAAAATATTACATTTACCCAAATAGAGACAAAATTATTTGTCTCATTTGAGATAAACAAATATTTTTGATGAGCCAGTTTCACATTATTAAATTGTGACTATAATTGCCTTTTTAGCGTGAAAATATTATATCAAACTGTTGTATTTTATATGTGAAAGAAAAATTTTGGACCGTTTTATGTATACACGTATCCGACGATGAGCGTTCAAAATTTTTCTAGAAATGCAACATATTCTTGTTCGTAAAATATCTGTGACTTGTAAATCATGTTTTATTATAAAGTTAGATGTTTGAACAATTGCTTTGTGGGAAATTGTTATTTTCAGAAAATATTTTAAAACCACAAAAATACAAAAAAACCATACACATTGTATATTTATAATGTAATTCTAAAGTATACCAGTATTTATTATACTGTGGACTACATGAAAGTTATTGTGTTTTATTTTTTCCTATCCTGTTTATAAATTTACTTTCACGTGGTTTGGACGACTTTATAGAAAGAAGGCAATGGCATTTTAAGGGTAAAACCTTTTTTTTATTTCGAAGTTGTAATAGCGCGGAAAACTTGCGAATCATATAGACTAAAAAAAAGAAAAAAAATTATCGCGCATAGGCCCTAAAGTTTGACAAAATATGAAAAAACTTCATTTTTGTGATTATTTTTTTAAATTTTTGAATTAGATGTTTTCGTAATGTAATAGTTTGTAACGTCTTCAAATAGAGCCTAAAAACATTGTGTTTTAATTTGGTTTAAATCAGTTGATATCTTCCGATCGTGCATAAGCCCCAAAAATTTGCCAAAATATTGAAAATTTCACATTTTTACGCATTTTTGGTATCACAGGCCCACAAAAAAAAGTGGAAATGAACTTTACATCTGAGTATACTACCCCTATGGATTTTGAGCCGCTGAATCCGAATATGGTCTCAGAATTCCCCTGGACCCCCCAGTTTTTCCCTATCCTATCCAATGAAAAATGGAACTGAATGACCCAAATAAATAGCCTGTCGATTGTCAGTTGTGAAGTTGAAATTATTCCAACAGTAACAATGCTACCAAGTGGTTAAATTTATTTCGAAATTAATTGGTCGATCAGAGGTCCATAATTGATCCATAAGAACATGGACCGGAAAATGATATCCATTGGATGTCCATTAATAGTTATGCATTGTATGTCCATGAACGACGTCCACTAGACATCCATTGGACGTCCTTTTCTGGTCCGTGTCCATATGGACCAATTAAGGCCTTTTGATGGATGTCCATCGGATATCCTGTGTTCAAAAGAGGAACGGTGGATGTTCATTGGGAGTCACTCACTGGTTCAAAAAGAGCCCATTGAAGATCCAATGGCCGTCCCACTTTGGACACAAAATAGACCTCCCTCGAATATATATTGGACTTTCATTGCACATCCATAGTGGATATTTTAGTATCCAATATGTATCTAACGTGGATATTCTGGATATCCAATATACAATGCATACCTATACCGTGTGACACAGGATCATGGTACACCCCTTGTCTAATTTAGTTTCAAAGATAATTGATTTTTTACTGCTTTATACTTATGTATACAGAATGTCCCAAATTTCAATCAATTATCTTTGAAACTAAAGTAGACAAGGGGTGTACCATGATCCTGTGTCACGCGGTATAGGTATGCATTGTATATTGGATATCCAGAATATCCACGTTAGATACATATTGGATACTAAAATATCCACTATGGATGTGCAATGAAAGTCCAATATATATTCGAGGGAGGTCTATTTTGTGTCCAAAGTGGGACGGCCATTGGATCTTCAATGGGCGCTTTTTGAACCAGTGAGTGACTCCCAATGAACGTCCACCGTTCCTCTTTTGGACACAACATGGACGTACATTAATCATCCAAAGTAATCCCAACGGATGTACAAGTACGTCCAATGGACGTTCTGAAAGGACGCCCACCGTTCCTCTTGTGGACACAACATGGACGTACATTGATCGTCCGAAGCAATCCCAACGGATGTACAAGTTCGTCCAATGGACGTTCTGAAAGGATGCCCACTGGACGTCCACCGTTCTTCTTTTGGACACAACACGGACGTACATTGATCGTCCAAAGTAATACCAACGGATGTACAAGTACGTCCAATGGACACGTTCTGAGAGAACGCCCACCGTTCCTCTTGTGGACACAACATGGACGTACATTGATCGTCCGAAGTAATCCCAACGGATGTACAAGTACGTCCAATGGACGTTCTGAAAGGACGCCCATTGGACGTCCAAAGTGGTGTCGTACGGACGTCCAGTGAACGTCCATAGGATGTTGTACGTACAATAAGGGACGTCCAATGGATGTTTTGAATATCTAAAACGTACGTGCAATGGACGTATATAGGATGTACATGCGCTGTGTGGGACTATATATTTCTTTTTAAATTTTTATTTGTTCACTCTTCGCGCTCTATTCAAATTATCGGTTATTGGTTTAGACTTTGCGCTTTGTTTAAATTACCGGAAACTCTTTGGGCTGTCTATTATTCCGATTAATACCGATCTTGATCTCACGGTCACTGTGAATTGTTAACTCGCAAATGACTATGGACGTGCGTAATGCTTTTGATTTTTATTTAGTGTACAGACTTATTTATTTATTTAGATTTGTTAGATATATATTAGATGATTTCCAACAATTAATTTTTCTTGGAAAAAATCGTAGACGAATCTATTATATGTGTATTTTTGTATGAAGAAAACGATTTTGTTTCCGAATATAATCTCATTTTATTTATAATTTTTAACAACTTCAATATATTTTTTTTTCCGACAACAACGTTCTAATTTTAATTTTGCTCCAACCTTGTCACGCAGTAATGGGATACAGGTTGAATAAAAAATCCACCTCTACCTATCGATTTTCTCATGTTTAATAATTTCTTATTCATGAAAAATTAACCACCTCACTATACAAGTCTCAGTATATCAGTCCTCATTTAATATTGATTCATGTAACATCGATGTCATAACAAAGTTGTAGATTATTTACACTGCACAGCTGAGTTCCATGGTCCGCAGTGGAGACTAACAACTTCTTCGTTGCTGAAGTCATGCAGGTAAGACATTTTATAATAATTCTCTTGGTCGTGTTTTGTCAACTGATGATATTTATTCCATCCACATCCGAATAATTGTTTATTGTCTAAAAAAATAATAAAATAAATATAAACAATATGAAAAAAATGTTAAATTAGTCATCAAATAAACAAACATACGCGATATTGAAATATTAATAATGATTAAGATAAAATTTGAATTTGAACCGTTTTAAGCCGCCAAATGTTAGTTATTCACAACAATTTAGTGACGATTCATATTCAAGCTTATTTATGCAGTTAATAATGTAATTTTTGTATATAAAGGGTGTCCCAATAATGACAAAGTCCAACAACTTGTTTAACATAAAACCATTATTATATATTTCCTTATTTTAAAATTATATTTTCATTAAAATATAATTTTTTAAATATTTTGATATTTTTAAATTTAGCTGTCAATATAGGGGTTGTACCAGGATTACTCAAAAGTTACAATCAGATTTATGTTGGAGGAAAAATTAAATGTATTCATTGTCACTGAACTTTTTCTGCCCATTTTAAAAATCCAATTTACAAGGTGCTGTTTTAAGGTATTACAAATCTGTCAGTTTTTTACTAAGGCAGACCTGAACGTAAGTAAGTAATGATCAACTACAGAAATAAATAAAGTGGATTTAATACCGGTATCTTTATTTTGGTTATACAGATTCAAAGACCCGCTAAATATGGAATATTTAGTATGCGCACTTCCCAATGAATAGCCAGTTGTAAATAGTCGAAACCGTTGAGAAAATACCTGACGAAGTTTAAAAAATACAAATCAGTTGAAAATGGTGGGTATAGCTCAGCGTTTCCCCAAAGTGTGGCATCGGGTCGCAGAAAAATATTACCGGCTCGCGAACAAAATTGTAAAAACACAAAAAAGAAATATAATAATAAAGATATACGCAATAATATAAACAAGGGTGTCTTTTGTGCCTACTTATACCCGAGACTCTTGGTGTACTTGAAAAAATAAGTATCGAAGCAGAATGGTTGTCGAACCTAATTTGAGAAAATTACCATCATTACCTCCAAATTTGAATTTTTTTTGTGATGACAAACATCATCATCCTTCGCACTAAGGACAAAATATGTAAAACAAAGTTTACTTCATTTAATTACTTATATTTTTTGTAAATAAATGTTTTTTTTTTCAAAAAAGTTTGGGAAACGCTGGTATATCTGAATGAAATATAAGTGCTTTTATAGTATGCTAATTAATTATAAATGAGACATTAAATATACATGGATCAAAAATAAACCAATCGTAATAGTTTCCATTTCGTGTGTCTTTTTAATTGGACTTTATTGATTGGTTTATTAGATAACTATAAATAATAATAGGTTAAAGGTTAAAGGTTTAAATATATCTGAAAATATTATTTTCCTGAGAAACAACTATTAAATTATAACAGATTGTATTTATATCCATTAAAAAATAAAATATCTACATACATATACAGTCTACCCAATCAAAAAATAGAAATGTTTATTCACTTACTAAGTTATACTGAATTAAAAGAATGAGTAAAATGGATAAAACACCTGTTATCTTGGTTTTAAAGATTCAAAGATCCACTAAATAATTTATATTTAGAACCAACTCAGTAGCACCTATTTCCCCTTAATGTATCTGCATTTCTCAATAAAACACACTATAGGTACCTATATTTCAAACCACCTAGAGAAAGTTGTAGATGTTATTAATTGCAATAAAAATTCTTAGTTATGTATGGTACAGAAATTGTCATTATGCTTTATGTCAAAATGACATGATTATGCAAACATATGGACTTTTGATTCCACGAACTACAAATCGTGGGGGTCATAGTGCTGAATTATTTCCTACCATATATTGAAAAAATGTCTAAATGTATTTTTTAAATGATGAGGGTGAAGGTCAAGGGCGTCGCCTAGAGGTTAACGCAGCTTCCAAAGTTTCATTTATTTTTAGCCTTGCATTGATAGCCAAATATTCCGCTCTTTTAGAACCCACAGTAAACGTGTTCCAATCAGTCTCCTTGGATGCGGTTCAGGCATCCCAGCATAAAACTAATCAAAAACCACGGTGAAAAACCCGAAAAAGTAACAAAAGAAATTTTCAAATTGGCGAAAATATGAAATCAACACCCCGTACTGCTAAAAGACAACAACACCGTAGCAATCACCCAGCAAAAAGCCCTTCAGAATTCTGGCGCAGGTCTATAACAATTCCTTATGTGGACTCAATTATAAATTCCCTAGAAATAAGGTTTTCTGAAGAAAATAGACCAACATTCCATTTAACAAAACTACATCCTGCGCAAATGAAAAACATTTATTTTGGAAGAACTTGAAGAAGCTTGCGAGTAATTCAAAAATTTTTACGGTCTTACAAATATCAAAAATAAGATAAGACTTTGAAAAAAAATATGAGAGGGAAAACCAGAATCGATCAAACTGAATGTGAGTGTTGTGGAAATCCTCAAGAAAACTGAAGATTTTTTTTCTGAAATTAAGAAGGCTTTGAAGATCCTTGTTGCTTTACCTTGTACGACTTGTACAGTTGAAAGGTCACTTAGTAGCCTTAGGAGAACCAAAACCTGGCCTCGCAATGATGAGTGTACACAGGCAACACATTTTCAAAAACTTGAACGATTTCGTCAACAAAGTGACTAACAATTCGCAAAGAACCGTAGAAGATTATGTTTCAATTGATTTTCTATACAGATATTTTGTTCGTTTTCTAATTTTTTTATTAAAACTTTTCTTTTTTGATTTTTCTCTTCAGTTCTTTTATGGTGCCCCCCCTAGCTTACCCGCTGGCGACGCCCTTGGTGAAGGTTCTCAAGTACTGGTAACAGATCAGGTATTTTTTTGGAAGATATCTTTTTAATGTTATATAAGGCATATATTTTTTAAACTTGACTGATCTTATATCATCTTTTTATGAGACTAATAATATTGTAACACTAACCTAACAATACTATAGTATGTCTGCTGCCACATGCAACAAATACAGCATTCCGGGTTTCATCATCAAAATCAATGACCTGAGGTGAAGCCATCACTGAAACAAAATTATCATCTTCCTCCTCTTTCCCTAGTCCTAACTGTCCATTACTATTCCATCCCCAAACATAAAGATCTCCATCTTGACTTATAGCACACGAGTGCCACCCTCCAGCAGCAATTTTAGAAATTTTTAGGCCAGCTAGCCCTTCCACTAAGTGTGGTTCCGATTCTTCATCTAGTTTCCCGTGGCCTAATTGACCATGACTAAAAAATATTTATTTTGTTTTTGGAAAAAATTGATTTAATTAGGTGTTCATCACTATATGAGCACTTGGGTAATTATGCCTAAAAGTAAATTTAAGGAGAAATAAGGAGATATTAAATGTAATTATATTTTCATCTATATAATACTAAAAATAGTGGTACTTTAGGGTTTTCAGTAACTTACCTTCCTGCACCAAACGAATATACATTCCCTAATCTATCCAATAATAAACAATGTTCTTTACCACACTGAATATCTATGATATCATTACGATTAAACTGTAATTTTTGTGGAATTTTATAAATAGTTCCATCAGAGGAATAAGCAACAATTAATTTGGAACCACAAGTAATATTTACAAATGAATTACCTGAATCTAAAGAGTCTAAATTAAATGTATCTTGTATATTTTTAAAATTCCCTAAACAGCTCCTAAAAAACTTTCCTGATTTATCTGAAAAAATGATTTGATCATTGGTTGAAGTAAGTAAAGCTATATCTATATTAGTTAAGGATTTTAAATTAAAAACTCCCTCTTCTCGATATATTAAATACTCTGTATCAGTTGCTAAAAGAGTGTAAGAATGATTAATCCATACCTTTTTTATAACCTCATATTTGAATACTTGACTAAATACTTCTATGACGGGTTTGTTTACATTAAGCTGTCTGAATAAATTAAACCCATTACAAAATAGCTTCATTATTGATTATATTTTGGTCAGTTATGTTTTTATTGGGCAGATACTCAAGAGTTTGGGAATCTTGTTTAGTTGTGCAGTTAATTGGTTAACATAGTTTAATCACAAACAAGATAGTCAAATCATCTTAAAAAACTATGGTGAGTGTCTTTCGACGCTTTGTGATTGATAAATTAAATATTTTTAACTTCTTTTTTTACCAAATTATTTGTTGCTATTAAAGTCTGTTTCTATGGAAACACAGAATATAACCTCAAAATCCATTTTGACATTTGAATACATTGTATAAATCGATTTAAATGCAATTCGATTTTATGAATTGGAGTGCGTTCAGTTTAGACTGAGGAATGTAGCTCAATTTGGTTTTCTGCATGTCTAGATAAAATCTAAATAAAGATGTTGATTAAAAAGTAATTTTTGTTTTGCTTCAGGGTCTGCTATCGCTGCTACGAAAACTTCGCACAGCCCCAGAAAAAGAACTTCGACTATTATTACTCGGTTTAGATTATGCAGGAAAGACAACAATTCTTAAAATTCTAGCTTCAGAAGATATAACAAATGTAACACCAACTGCCGGTTTCAATATAAAATCTGTAAATTCCGATGGATTTAAATTGAATGTGTGGGATATTGGGGGTCAACGGAAAATTCGTCCGTATTGGAAGAACTATTTCGAAAATACTGACGTTTTGGTAAATAATTCTTTTTTAAAAGCAACAATTAAGTTGCATTACCCATCGTATAAGGCTTACCAACCACAAGATTCTCATTTTAGATTTACGTTGTGGATTCTGCAGACAAAAAACGTTTAGAAGAAACCGGTATAGAACTTTATGAGCTTTTAAGTGATGATAAACTTCAAGATGTACCTCTCCTGGTATATGCGAATAAACAGGATCTTCCGGAATCCCTTTCAGCCGCCGAACTAGCTCAAACTTTAGGACTGCCAACAATTAAAGATCGTTCTTGGCAAATTCAAGCATGCACTGCAACTCAAGGAATTGGAGTTCGTGAAGGAATGGAATGGGTGTGCAAAAGTATCAAGAAGAAATAAATTAAAAAATATATGTAATCATATTTTTCCACCATATTTTACGATAATTACTCGTTTGATAAAGGAAAGAAAACACTAACCAGTAGAATAATATTTGCATGGCGATTTTTACCTAAGCAGTACGCACCTTGGTGGAATCATGGGTGCCGTTACAAAAAATTTCAGGGGGGGCGGCACATTTTTTCAAATCAAAGTATTAAATCAAAGTATTAAATTGAAATGAAGATCCTTTTGAACAATACCATTGCGAAATGGAAATTTAAGTTTATCGCATCTCACCCGGCGTCTCGACTAATAAATCTCAAATTCAGGGTCCCCCCTTGCCCTTAAGTAACGGCACACATGGGTGGAAAATACCTTTTATCTCGGAAGGTATAAAGAATCCCATATTAATTTAAAATACAGGTTGATTAATTAGTGTGATAAAGTTCAGTATTTCAATCGCTATATGGCAGTTTTCGACAGGGGCGGATCTAGGATTTTTCTTATGGCGGGGGGGGTCCGAACTTAGAGGGGGGCACACAGTAATAATTTTCGAAAAAATATTTTAATAAATCCGCCACTGGTTTTCGATGAAAACCGTAAAGAGTTCAACCCCCTATACATTTCAAAATGGTTAATAAAAATATGTTTACTGTTACACCTTTTTTTGATTATGGTTAAAATTTATAAGAATGTTCCATTTTGTTATTTTTGAATACATTGTTTACAGGGTGAGTCAAACCACAAATACAATATTTTCCCAATTTATTTTAATTGATTACGCTTTATTTTATGTTCCTATGTATTGTAATAGATTCTTTCATTTTTGTCAAGCCTTCCCTGCATCAAAATTTAATATATTTAAGCTTAAAGATGGCTACAATCTCTGTAATGTTTCTTTGTATTTCAAATTATATATCACGCTAATTAATCACACTGTACAGTAGTGTATTAAAAAGAAAGTCTATTATTTGCTTATATTATTAACTATTTATTTAGTAACCTGGTTAATATTATTGAAAATATACATTTTAGTCATAGAAAAATGTTTAAAAGAAAAACAAAACAGAAAATTTAACAAAAAATGATACGTTATTTAAAATAATCTTTGAGTACGCGAACATCACTAAAAACTATTAGTCTCTCAAAGAAAATATTGATAGTATCAATCCTGCTAACAAATATTTTTAATATTGCACAACTGCTATGGATGATTAAATCGCCAATGTTTAATAAATAAGGTATATATATAATAGATCACCAAACGTATAGGTCTTTCCAAATTTTAAACAGAATCTATCGAGTAGTTTTAGAGAAATAATTTTTTAGAAGTACTTTAAATTTAAAACGCTTCTTTTACTTCCACTGTATATTTTGGTAAAATACATAAATTTACAATAATTAATTTTTCTCTTACCCATTTTATCCTCTTAAAATTAACAATATTTTTTGATTCGCAAGACTGGATAAAAAAATTAATATTTTTAAAAGTCAGAACAAAATAAAAATATAAAATAAGAATTTTTAAAATATTTTACGAATGAAATTATAATTTTTTTAAACTATTTCTAAAAAGTTAAGCCAGTTCCTTTAGTTTTTTTATCAATCCACTCATCAAATTTTTGAATAATTTCTAATGACATATGATTTTTCCAATCTCCTATTTCCCCTTTTCTTATAAAATGATATCCAGCTTTCTCGAAATATTTTTTTCCTCCCTTTTTATCCAAAAGTAGTTCACAGTTGCAGGCCTTGTTTTCTTTCATTTTCGAAAATTGTATGTAATTATTTAAATTTTCAATTTCCTCTTCACTAACTTGTTTGTTGATAAATTTTGCAATCGTTTTAATAGCATCTTTCGTGTTTTTTTTCATATCTTCGTATCTCATAATGAGAATGTTTTCTTCTTTTCGCTTATTCCAAAACTCCAAATAATGATCTAATAGGTCTCCATAGATAACTGCACCATTGAGGAAGAGGTCACAGAAGGTGTTAAATTCTACATTAAATCCGTGTAACAATTTGCAGTGGTAGTATAGAGATACGCAGGTATCTTTTGGGTTTCTCATGAGATATATTATCTACAAAAAAGTAAGATGAAAAGGCATAATTTAAAATTTGGTTAAATATCTATTAAAAAACAGAATTTCAAAGAAAAATCGTTTATAACTTTAAGCTCTGTTTTTGCAAACATATTTATCAAATTTTAAGAGTGTTTTTTTTTAAATGATCCTTAAGAAAATTTTGAATTTCTTTTAATAACCCCATTACTTTTGCTTAAGGTGTTTTTTTCTGATTTCTGACACTTTTAGTTCACGTATTTTTAATGTTAAACAATTGGCAACTTTGCAGTGATGTTGCATTGAACACCGAAACTCTAGCTACAAAATTAAATAAAAAAAATGTAACTGATCGACAAGACCACATATTTTTACTACGATTAGCGCCAGTGCTTCACAATTAGTTTCCTACTCCCCTTTAAGCATTATAAAGTACCTTAGGCTTTACATCGTGCATCTCTGATGGAAGTAACTGGATAGGAAGGTGGCTTTTTATATATCTTGGGGAAGGCAACTTATTTACAAACTCCACTGAATTCGTAAACACGTTTTTAAAATGGTCGGCGTATTCATAAAGGGCAACTGACATCCTAAAATTAAAAGTGATGCATTTCAATTTATAAACAATAATTGATTTTAGGTACTTCCGGTTCAGCCGGAAATGCAAGTGTGTAAAATTTGTCATTAGTATCACATATAGCCCAGTTGCCAGAGAAGGATATTGACCAAAAGCTCGCACAAAATGTGATCTCGATGAAACTTGTCATTTAAGTACTTGAAAGGGCGTAGAAAACAATAAAACAATCTTTGCTACTCTAAAGTGTATGCTAACTTCACAATTTCGAAAATAAAATCGAAAATTTGGTTGTTCCATTATATCTCGAAAAAAAAAATAAAAATTTCGAAAACTAATAGCACCATGTGAAAGAGCGGAAAATTTTACTAAAAATTATATTATAAGTTATTGTATTACTATAAAAAATTATTAAAAATAAGAAAGCCAATTCGAAAAGCCGAAGAGCCGTTGAATACAAATATTCAGGCGAGGCGTTCGGAAAAACTAAAGTATCTTTGCCTAAAATGTACGCAAAGGAAAAAAAGAAAGCATTTTAAAGAGAAGACTCTAAGCTTTCTCAGGAAACCATTAGTTTTTATTTTTTTTTTGTTTTCTCATAGAAAATTTGACCGGAAGTTATAATTTCTAAAATTCTCACTGATTTTTATAAAACTGAAGATATCTATTAATAGAGGCATGACAAAAATAAATCCTTATACATTTATCATCATTATACTTTTACTTTTAATTTAAATATAATTAAAATGATGAAGATTATCTCTGTTTAATAAAAATGATCATTTTTTTTACAACATTCATTCGACGTAATTTTTATTTTCAAAATAGTGTTTATTTATTTATATACATCAATTTCTAAATTATTTTTAACTTTATTTAAAAAAAAATGATAATTTTAAAACATATTTTATTAAACAGAGACAATGTTCATCATTTTAATTATATTTAAATCAAAATTTTTTTGTTATGCCTCTATTAATAGATATCTTCAGTTTTATAAAAATCAGTGTGTATTCAACGGCCTGGCGCGCGTAGAGTTTTCGAATTTGCCTTCTTATAATTCTTAATAATTTTTTATAGTAATACAATTTTTTTTTAAATAACTTATAATATAATTTTTAGTCAAATTTTTCGCTCTTTCGCGTGATGCTATATTTTTTCGAAATTTTTATTGTTTTTTGAAATATAATGGAAAAACCAAATTTTCGATTTTATTTTCGAAATTGTGAGCAGCAAAGTTTTTTTTATCGTTTTCTACACCCTTTAAAGTACTTAAGAGCCAAGTTTCATCGATATCACATTTTGTGCGAGGTCAAACTCTCTGGCAACTGGGCTAATAATATAGTATTTGCAAATGGCATGTGTGCCCTGTGTATCTTTTTTGTTTATTTTGAAACGAAAAAGAGAAATTAACTCCACTTACACGTCGTTTTGTTTTCATATTACTTACTCAATTAATGGAGCTCTTAGTTGTTGCACAGTAGATTGAGCTGCCTCAAAATCCATATTATTGCCTAGGAGCCACACTATTTCTTGACACCACGTGGATCCTATTAAATAACAAATCTAATATTGAAAACTCAAATAAATTAAAACATTTTAATTTTATGACATTTATGAAATAGATGAAAATTTTCAATTTCCATTTTAAGATTGTTTTTTCCTGATGATCCCCAATAACTTTTATATTTATTTTTTTTAAATATTTGGAATCTTCAAATTTTTAAAATAACGCCCCTAAAAAATTACAAGTATTTATAAAATTAGTATTACTATTCCTGGAGGTAAGTTTGGATTTTTTTAGTTAAAATTTATTTATTTTTTATATTAAACTTCAATATTTCCAATCTACTTTCCTACCAATTTTACCCTTTGTATTGATTTTTCATTTCGTACGATATTTATAATATAATTGGAAAAGTCCTGAAAATATTCGAAAATTTGCTATTTAAGCTATTTGACACAAAGATAAAATAATAAATAAAAATAAATTGATAAGGATATTTTAGTAGCAAACAATTAAAATAATAAATAAATAATAATACCTGTCCTGGGAAAGCTAATCAACCAAATGTCATCTTTCCGGACTGGTGAATCCAAAATTTGTTGTGCATAATTTTCAAAAAATACTGGTAGCAAACATTTTCCAGGATTGAATTCCCATAGGGCATTCTTCACCCCGAGATGGGTATCTGTAATTTCTCCCCACTTTCCTTCTAATGGTTTTTTATTGACCACTTGCATTTTAATAACTGTCTTCTAGCTGAATGCACATTTGTTCTGTTACACTTATTTGAAGACTTTACTTTCACTACGTAGGATTTTATGTTAGATAATTTTATTTGTTGAAGAAAGTTTAAATGCACTTGTCAGAGTGGGGAATGCTTGTCGCACATTTCACGAAATAAGGTGGCTCGCTATTTAACTTTTATTAAAAAAAATAAATAGAAAATACTTGAAGAATCTTTTAGTCAACAAATAAACTTAAATTCAATACAAAGTGCCCTGAGGTACTATCATCACCAGTCTACCAGTAATAATGATATTTTTTTGGAAAATGTTGTTATAGAGATTTTTTTTGGACTATGATATAAATTTTTTTAAAACAAATTTGGGGGAAATGTTCTTCTTTTTGGATATTAAAACTTTAAAAATGTTTTTTTCTCCATTACTTAGTGTTTTTTTACAATAATGAACATAACATTTTTACCAGTTTTATCTTAAAATTATAATTTATAGGATGGTAAGGACTTTTATTAATTAATATCTTCCGGTCTGTATTTGATAAATGATCAAACCATCTAGTTGGATCAGCATATAACTCTGGAGAAATGCACAAATGAGTTTCTTCGTCAGTTAGCGTTACCAGATGTATCTGAAGATGAAGTTTCTTTTTCTCTTGTTATGGTCTGTGCATCTGCACCCCCATCAGCATGCGTACCAATCGGGCAAATCCACGGAGACCGCATTGGTGCAATTGACAGATGAAATCCAGGATGCACTAGAGAACAAAGAATCTATAGTGTGTGCCTTTCTAGACATAGAAGGGGCCTTTGACAACACACCACACGAAGCCGTCAAAAGAGCATTAGAAGAAAGAGGGGTAAACAACATGACAACCAGATGGATGTATGGATGTCGCGACTATTGTCTACCAGAATAGCAGAGACTAAAATGGGACAAGACACTGTTTCCATCTGCACAACCAGAGGATGCCCTCAAGGAGGAGTGGCCTCCCCTCTTATGTGGAGCCTAACAGTGGATCGACTCCTCTGCGATTTGACCGAGATTGGTATATCGTGTCAAGGCTATGCAGATGACATAGTCATAATCGCAAGAGGAAAATTCGAGAATACCCTCTGCGATATAGTTCAAAGAGGGCTTGACTATACTAAAGAATGGTGTCAATCGATGGGACTTAGTGTTAACCCCATCAAGACTACCTTAGTGGCCTTTACACGGAAAAGAAACATTAACTTCAAAACCATCCAATTGGACGGGAAAGTTATTGAATGGAAGCCAGATGTCAAATATCTGGGACTAATACTAGATAATAAACTCATCTGGAATAAGCACGAAAAAGAAGTAACCAGCAAAGCCACGAAAGCTCTAATGGTGTGCAGAAATTTTGCGGGAAAAAACTGCGGATGTAACCCAAAGATCCTGCAGTGAATGTACACGTCAATAGTGAGACCAGCCATCACTTATGGAGCAGTAGTCTGGGGCAGCAGAACTAAGTTGGCCAGTACAAAGGCAAATCTAGCGAAAATCCAAAGACTAGCCTGCGTATTGCATAACAGGTGCAATGGGAACGTGCCAAACGGCGGCCATGGAGGTAATCCTAAGCCTTACACCCCTCCATATAGTAGTGGAGAGTATAGCGATAAGGACAACCTACAGAATGACCAGATAAGGATCAATCAAATGCAAGTTCAGACTCCTTCCTGGAAATCACAAGATGAGATGACAAAGAAGTTTAGCTTTGTGAAAGAATTCAACACAAAGCTAAGTAACAAAAGCGAATGGGACAAAGACACCATCCCAAAACTCAAGAGAACAGAAGGAACAGGAATAGGAGTATATGGGTCTGGAACCGAAAGTTTAGGCAAATCTCCGAGCATTTTCCAAGTGAAATATACGCCATTGGAAAATGTGTCCAGTTCAACATAGAAAGAAATTTTCGCAGACAAGAGATTATCATCATGAATTCCCACGTAATCAACTACAAGATGGTTTGGGAGTGCCTAGAGACTCTAAACGAACTAGGCAAGAACAACACTGTTACCCTCCTATGGGTTCCGGGACACAGTGGAGTGGAGGGTAATGAAATAGCAGACGTACTCGCAAAAAAAGGGGCTGAAACACCATTTCTGGGGCCTTAACCCTTCTGCGGAATAAGCACCAGTACAATACTTGATGAACTTGAAAAAGGAGTAAATAACAAAAGATCCCAATACTGGATAGGACTACAAGGAATGAGGCAGGCCACGACACTACTGGGAAACTATAACCAGAAGAGATCTGACGGCTGCGTCAGTAAAAGTAAAAATTAGCTCAGAATACTAACGGGTATCCTAACAGGGCACCTAAGAGGCTACCTAAAGAAACTCGGATTAGTAGACAAAGAAGAATGCAGATTCTGCAAGGAAGAGGAGGAAACCTCTATCCACATTCTCTATCCACATTCTCTCTCCACATTCTCTCTCCACATTCTCTCTGCCCTGCAAAAACCAAGGGTACGATACCTCGGAGAATATCAAATAGAAGAGGAAGATCTACCTAACCTGAAGCCTACGGACATTCTGAACTTTTTGATAGCAACAGGACTGGAGAAACTGCTCTAATCGTTGAGATATCCTTAACGACTGGGCAACAGTAGGGGGCACAATATATCTTATAGGTCGCAGTGTATCGACACCCCCATCACAGATAGATAGATAGATAGATAGATATGGTCTATGCATTTTTAGATTCGTGTGTGTATTGTATATATGTAAAATTTACTTTTTAATAAAGTTCTTTAAATGTCGCTATACTATACTTTAGGCATCGTAAATAAATAACACAGAAATGTAATGTTTGCGTGTATTTTGCTACAATTCATATTTTCAAGGCAACTTTTTCCCACAATCGAAGATGAAAAATTTGAAAAAACATTATTTCCTATATTATTGCGTTGTATAATTATTTTCAACCAAAAATTCAAGGTTTCCGTAATAAAAACCAATCAAACGAAAAGTATATAAACTAATGAAGTGTTAAAAGTAACGTTCTTTTTCTTTAAATCGGTTTTACAATAATTTTACCATGACGAAGATTCTTAGTGACCAAGAACTTGGCGGAATTTTAGAAAGGGACTTTATTAACGTATTCAGATCTGGATATGTTCAAATCAAAGGCGTCACGATGCCAAGCAGATTTGGAGAAATGCAACATAACGTTTCAAACTGGAATGTGAACGAACGCGATGTGTGGATTTGCAGCTTCCCAAAGACAGGTAAACTTTTTTTTACAACTTCGTAGGTATATCAGTTTTTTGAGAATAATCATGTTAATGAGAAACACCACTTTAAGACTAAAAATGAAGTCAATTTATAGGATTTTTTCAATAAATAGAAAAGTATGATGTATCCGACGTACTTATAGCCACTGAATGTAACGTATTTTTTACGATTTGATAGATAGGATCTAAAAAAGTCAGGTAGATATTTCGAAATGCAATAATCTGCTAATTTTCTTAAACATATCCCATCAATAATCCCTATAATCATATATGTAATTTAAGCACTTTAACAATGATGAATTTTGAATGGAAAAAATGTTAGCTCAGTTAATTTTACATTGAAAAAGTTTATACTCATTTATTAAAAAAATATATACAAGGTAATTAACATTACACTGAGGAATAAATATGATATTTAACGCTTAACGCAAATTGGTTCCATTTAAAAAAGAACTTTGTGCTTTTGGCAGAGTGAAATTAGACGAAAATATTCTGAAAATGAATGTACGAGCTAAGTCAAATTTTTTTAATTTTTTCGATTAATACATTAAGAGAATTTGGGCTGGAGCTTCGCGAGATATGTGCCAAAAACGGCATTTTTGGTATTTTTCGAGTGGATTGCTTCACTATTTTTTAAATATCTCCGGCTCTAAGAGTCGTGGAAAAATAAAAAATAAATTAAAATGGCCGTGATGAAGTAGAGTATCGATCCGTATAGTAGGGTTTTTTATCCTAACCTCAAAAAACGAATTCGCGCACATTATTTTTTTTTTTACTGAATTGACAATAAATAACCAAGGAATCCTCGAATTTTCTTAAAAATTGGAGAAAATATGTATTTTTATGCCGGGAAAAATTAAAAAAAATGTATTTGTCCAGCCAAAATCGGCATTTTTCGAAAAAAAATTGAATTGGCCGCCTTTTTTGGAAAAACAATAATAGAGAAAAAATTTTTATGTTAACCCTCTATATAAATTATTATTATTATTATATAAAAAATGAAAATTGAATTTTTATTCCCTAAATTGGACACTTTAAATAATGAAATAAAATGTTGGATTTTCTTAGACAAAAGTACACACAAAATTCTTCTTCTTTTTAGGATAAATTATTTTTCTCTACTATTGTTTTTTCAAAAATGGCGGCCAATTCAATTTCTTTCTGAAAAATGCCGATTTTGGCTGGACAAATATTTTTTTTTAATTTTTACCATGTCTTCCCGACATAAAAATACATATTTTCTCCATTTTTTAAGAAAATGCGAGGATTCTTTGGTTATTTATTGCCAATTCAGTAAAATAAAAATAATAATGTGCGCGAATTCGTTTTTTGAGGTTATGATACATTTTTAAAAAACCCTACTGTACGGATCGATACTTTACTTCATCAAGGTCAATTTAATTTTTTTTTCCACGACTCTTAGAGCCGGAGATATTTAAAAAATAGTGAAGCAATCCACTCGAAAAATACCAAAAATGCCGTTTTTGGCACATATCTCGCGAAGCTCCAGCCCAAATTTATTGACAAATTTTTTACAAGCTTCTCTTTATGTATAAATTCGAAAAAATTAAAAAAAATTTGACTTAACTCTTACATCCATATAAAATTCTAATTTCACTCCGCTATTTAACCACATATGACACATTCTATATTTAAGAATAATTTTAAAATGTAGGGTTCCCAATAACTGTTTCTCGTAACGGGGGCATCGAATTTTGTCAAGGGGTTGGGACTGTATATATTTGGTTTATACAAACCTTTATTAAATTTTTGTTTGTGATCATATAGTCTTAAAAAAACGACGTTGTGTGCAATAATTGTTATTGTAAAGGCAAATGTAAAGAATTTTGATGGACATTTTATTTAAAAAAAAAACTCTGTACTTAAATGAACTTTTTATTTTTTTTTTTGACAAAAAAGAAAAACGCGGAGAAATTGATTCTTATACGGAAATTCGTGCAATTTAATTATCTCTAATCAAATTTCGTTTCATAGCTATTACATCCAAATTATATACTCCGGATATATTTAGAATCTTATACTAATTTCAGTATCGTATTCAGCCAATAAGTATTGTTAGGGAATAGCTGATTAAGGCTGGTAAGTAAAAAACAACGTCGACAAATGAAATACCTCCTTGGTAACTTCTATTTGTGAAATGTAATAAATTTTCAATATGCATTTTAATAAATATTCATTTATATATAATAATAAACATTATTTTTATAAAAATTGTGATACGAATGGAAGATAAAATCTCCTTTAAAATGAGGTGTCACTCAACCCCCTTTACAGTTTCTATTAAAAAATTGGTAAAATTATATACAGAAATCGACGTGCTTTGGCGTTTTTTGCATATATAGAGGCATATTACCAGACCTACTCAATCTCTTGCGACAAACGGAAAATATATTGTTTCAAGAATAGTACATTGTTTACCTAGTAGTAAAAGCGATACATTCCCGGACGACAATGCAAGCATTGAGAGTCGGGGAATGTGCTTTTACTACGAGGTAAACACTATTTTTTCTGAAATCGCAATCAACATTATCATAAATTAAGAAATTTTTATAAATGCATAACAATTTTTTATGACCCTCTAATTACCTATGAAATCGTATCCATGACACTACTTAGTTCGGTTTAATACCTACTTATACTTATAATGACTTTTCAGGTAGGGTTCAGCCCATGTTTAATAATTGTACAAACTGCAACATAACTATAATTATACAAAAATAGTTATAATAATATGTGTTATAATATATTTAATAAATGTTCTTAAGATGAGTTGGTTGTTTGCGTGTATTTATTTACTGTCTTAAATGTAGGGGGACCCATTTTGATGACCTTGTACAGCAAAATGTTTGACCTTGTACGGCAAAGATTTTGCCGGACAGTTTTCGATCGTTGCTTAGCAACGGTCTAAAATACTAGAATAGCGTAAAAATGTTTTTTTCTATTAAAATACATATCGCAATTTTTACAAAAGTTTTGAATAATGGTTGCAAATGAAGATGTCCTAACGTACAATGTTTTCATTAATTTGCCACCTCGCCCGCAATACGGAAATGGAGGTAGAATTAAAAATACATATTTTCGTATTTGTACTCTACCAAAAAAAGCAACTTGGCAACGTGGCAGCGAGTAAGACAGACGTGTGTGAAAATGCAATCAACCAGTATAGCGTATAAGAAATATATTCTATGGATAATAATTTAACTGGACCACTGTCGCCCTTTGTAGTGTTGCGCTAATTTATTCAGCTAGATTCCCAAATTAACGAGTAATCTGAAAACTATTTGCAAATATTTTCAATGTTCCGTTGAAAAAAGACGGTTGCAAATCTCTTGCATCACGTAAAATATTAGTCGTTCTTGTAATTGCAATTTGCAGAACTTTTGCAATTATTTTGGTAGTTGAAAAATGCAAATATTTACAAGCTAGGGTCGCAATGGCAATAATAAAAAAAATTCAGAAACTAATTCGTTTCTTCTACGATTGTCCGATCTAAATATATACTACCAGGAATTTTTCAGTCAGATGACGCGAGGGCTTTTTCGAGTTATAAACATTTATGGGACTTTTAAAAAGAAAGAACTCAATACTTTACACTTCATTTTTACATTTAGCAGTATTTACAAACATACTTAATTTTTTTTGGCGAGTTTAAGACTTCGCAGTTAATTTCTTCTTCGTCCTAATATTTTTAAACGTTTGTTAACTGTTCTTTAAATATAACAGATCATAAAAATATTAGTTGTACCGGTCCTGAAAAACACAATCAATATAAAGTGTACTCTTCCTGTTGCAATTTCCAATTACAATTCCATATGCAAAGATGCCAAAATTTAAACCGAGTTTTGATGAACTCGATCCTATTTTGGAACGAGATTTTACATCTGTGTTTAGATCCGGATATATTCAAATTGAAGGCGTAACTTTGCCAAAAAGATTTGAAGAATTGCGAAACGATATTTTGAACTGGAGTGTAAACGAAAATGATGTGTGGATATGTACTTTTCCAAAAACAGGTAAACATCTCATTATTATTATTATTATCATTATTATTAATTCAATTTAAAGTATTGTTTTGCTCCCCTCTTACCCCATATGGTCTTTAACAGCTTGTGTCTTGAGCTACATGAAAAATTTTCATGTTTATAAAATAACAGAAAATATGGAAAATGAGAGAAAAATCCAAAAATTTAGTTGAAAAAGAAGCGAAAATTAATGAGTAACGAGTTAATTCAAGAATTTGGTAAAAGCAAAATTAGACATACTGGAATTTGCTGAAAACCAAGAAAATGGAAAAGGACATAAAGTGGGGGTTAAGCCAGAAATAAGGACAACAGAAAGAGTGAATAAAAGAGGTTGAAAGTATAGATAAATGGGATTTTATGTCGCAAATAATTTTAAACAATATGAATATTGAGTAAAAATATTGGTCGTAATAAAAGATGTAAATGAAGTCCGAAACTTTTGTTATTTTATTAATAACTTATACATTTTTTGCATTAATTTCCAGGGACAACCTGGACGCAAGAAATGGTTTGGATGATAATGAACAATTTGGATTTTAAAAAGGGCGAAGCAAATTTAGGACATCGATCACCATTTTTAGAGTAAGTAAAAGTGTATGAAAGAAAGTGTTACGAGTAAAAACAAAGTATAAGGATCTTAACGGTGAAACAAGATTTATTTATTGACCAGGAAGCTATAAAACTAATATACAAAGTGCCTCTACAATGCGACAAACTCCAATAGGTACTCAATTAATAAAATCGATAAGAAAAATCTAATTTATAAAAATTGCGAGTCGCCTTTAGTTCCATACTTTAAAATTATTTTTTATTTTTATTTTTTATATTTACAGACCAAACAAATACTATTTTAAATAGAACGATATATTTTCATTTCATTTATATATAATTATTTATATATCTTACTTTTGCAAGCTTTCCAATATGGGGTTTGTTCCACTTATATAGGAGTAACTCAAAAGCTTCGACCATGAATTTGCTGGTGTATTAATAAAGCCTCAATATTAATCTGTTTTTTCATACAAAATATTTTACCCATTTTGAAGTAGAAAACATAAAACCTACAAGTAATTACTATTCTCCTTAGGCTTAGATTATTTTAGTTGCTTCATATAAACACCCTGTATCTTGACCCCAGTAAAAAATTAAAAAGAGTTTTAATTTATGTTTTTCCATACTACTTAAATACATAGTTCAATGAATATGTCAGTCAATTCATTATATGTATATAGTCCATAATTATTCTCAGAAAAATATACCACGTTGGTTTTTTCATAAGTACTTCCAGGGCCGTTCCTGGAATAATAGCCGCCCAGGTGCAAATAAGAAATAACCGCCCATAAAAATTAACATGATTTATTTTACTATTAATTTTATTCCTTTTACTGAATTATGGGTTTTTTTCTGGATCTTTTTGGAATGTTTTACTATTTATGGAAGTTTTGGATTTGTTAGGAGTATTTAAGGCCGAGTTTGGATTACATTTTTAAATAATAAAACAATAAAGGTTTTATTTAAGATACATTCATTTCAATCATATTTTTTAGGATAAAGAAACGAAAAACTACATAAACATTCATAAAAAAAGTGTAATTTCGTAAATAAAACATAGTTTCTAAGAATAAGTCACAAATTAATTCTTCTTGTTTTTTTAGACGCAAATTCATCAATTATCACGGATAAATCTAATTTCTCGCAGATATCTCTCTCTATTGACAATAACGCTAGATTCTTTAGCCTTTCCTGTGGCATGGATGATCTCAGGTAATTTTTGATTAATTTCAATTTGGAAAAACTCCTTTCCCCCGATGCTACAGTTACCGGAAGAGTTAAAAAAATTCGCAATGCCACAGAGAAATTAGGGAAAGAAGATAGTAATTCGTTGTCTATTATGTACTCTAACACAGTTAATGGCTTTGTTATAGGAAATATTTCTTTAAAACTTGATATTTCATGGAACAATTCAATTCCATTTATATCATTTGATTCATTTGTCACGTCACCATCTACATTTAATTGTAAAAACATTTCAAGATTTATGCAACATTTCTTTAAAACATTAGCATCTGCATATTCTGCATCATGAACTGAATACAAAAAATTAAATGTTCTATTGTTACATTGACCTAATGATATAAATCTTTTGTCTACCGACGTCACTGCTCTGTCTATAACAGGAAAATAAAAATTAATTTTGAAATCTTGTCTAGAATCTTGTTGGGGTTCATCATTTGATTCGTAACGAAACTGGCGAGGTCTCTTTCTTATACAACTTTGCGGTAATGCGGGGTGTGGTGACGGTTTCACGTCTCTACATTTATGACACATAATGACAGTTCGTCGGTTTTTATTTATAACCTCACTTACAAATTTCTGGCATAGAACAATCCGCTCCAAGGCATCGTTCCAAGTTCATTTCTCCGTTTCCCTCGTCCCAAGATCGAAGTACATCACCCAGCGACGAGGGAACAAATGAATTGTTTACGATCATTCATTATTATATTTTTATTTTTTATATACACATGTACACAAGCTCCAATATATATTTTTACATCTTTAAATTTATTCATCTGCAACGGATCTTTAAGAGATGTTCTACAATCGATCCACTCATAGTATTCGGTCATGGACGCTCAAATAAAAATACCAACCGAATACTATACGGGGTCAACTTCAGGTAGTTTTACACCTTCACTGATATAAATATCAAAACTAACATAATTTCTTTTTTCAATAAAGTATTTTTTAAATTATCCAGTGCCTTAGTACACTCATTTATATTAATATTTTTATGTTGTAACATTTTGCTGACGATATCTATTTTGGAAAGTATATAATGCCAAATTATTATTGAACAAATAAATTTAAAAGACTTTAACGGCGGCTACTTGAGGCTAAAAGTGGACCACGGCCGCCCCTCCGGCTGGCCGCCCTAGTGCGGATGCACGTTTTGCACCCCGCCAGGAACGGCCCTGAGCACTTCTATGAAACAGAATTTTCCAAAATTATTATTTTCTAAAATCGCATAAAAATAAATTATAATTTTTGTTCTAGGGTTTCCGCTTTATTTGACTATAGGAAATTTAAAAAAGAAAACTGCGATTTTCAACCACCAGCATTTTTAGACGACTCACTTAAATTTGTTCGAGATGAAAGTAAGAAAGGCCCCATATGTTTAAAAACCCATTTACCATGGATACTGCTACCAAAAACTATTCAAAATAATACGAAAAAACCCAAGGTACAGTATTGAGAAATCATTTGTATTACCCAGAACCACTACAACTTGTTTAACACTAAAATGTGTCTAATATATGTTGTTTCGTATTTAATATGTACTTTGCGCATTTTATTTTAGATAATATACGTAACCAGGAATCCAAAAGATACCTGCATCTCATATTACAACCATTGCAAACTAATGGAAGGATACAGAGGAAATTTTGAAGATTTCTGTAATTTATTTTTAGCCGGAAAATGTAAGTAATTTACAAATACTGGAGTAAAGTCATTAAACCAACGGCCGTACGGTGTGCTTAATGTGGTCCAACATTATCTTAAAGTTGACCCTAACAAAGGAAAATGCTGAAATTAAAAAAAAAGTTAATTCCTATAGTCAGTCGAAAATTTACGATTTCTGAGGCGTGCCCAAAATAGGGTCAGTTGTTCAACAGTGAACCACCTTTTTTCTTATCGTTATTGTGTCCTTCCGACTGAAGCTAAAATTATGAGTGGGCCTGGAATGTAAAGTGCGGCTTAAGTCCATTGTCCTACAACTTTAGGTACTATTAGTGTGGTTAAATATAAAATTTGTACTATGAATATTTAAAAAAAAATTACCTTTGGTTCACTGTGGAACTCCAGCGGTACACAATGAACCACATCTGTGTACACAGTGAACCAGGACATAGGTTACCAAGGATAAAATATATAAACAACATCTAAGAATCTTGATCAACATTTAATACAAAAATAAACAATACAAAACTTTTGGTAACTAATTTCAGCTTTAATTAAAATCTATGGAACGTCATTGTCCAACGCATGTTAAGTGCATTGAAAGAAATATCAAATTTGCAGTAGATATGATTGTTGTCGAATTGTTTCGTACACTGGTTCAGTGTAAGACATCCGTAAGTTGTTCAGTGTGTACCACTCCGACTTTTTGATAAGAAAAAAATGATCAAATCGAAATGTTCATTAATATCATTAGTTTTTATACTCAAATGCCGAACCCATTCATCATTACTAACGACAAATTAGGAACAATAGCCGCTGTGATGTAAACAAGGAAATTATGAAAAATATAACTTAACTTAAAAATTTTAGTTTGGTATCAAAGAATCACGTAAACCTCTTTACTACAACAACACGTTCTCGCTGCTGATTGCAAACTGAGGAATGAAGAGGGATTGGGATTAGTGTCTTATGTCACGTACGTTTTCAACTTTAATATTTTAAATTTGGTTAATGGAGGGGGTGGTTCACTGTACCTGCATGATTCACTGTTGAACAACTGACCCTACATATTTATCCAGTGCTAAAATGTAGCTGTTTGTGGAATATAACATCTGCGCATCTAGTGATTTAATAAAAACTTGAAATGAAATTCTCCTTGATTTGTAGGCGATATTTTTAAATTCTATAGTTTTCATTTTATGATTCATTCGTTAATTGTATTGAGCAATATAATTTCTTTTAATTCGTAAGCAACCTTCTGATAATTTCAAATGTAATTTTTAGTAAACTTCGCTCCATACTGGAATCACGTACTGTCTTTTTGGGAAAGAAGAAATCAACCCAACATACTATTCTTGAAATACGAGAAAATGATTCAAGACCTACCATCTGTCATTAAAGAAGTTGCAGATTTTTTAGAAAAACCCTTATCAACAGAAGAAATTAACATACTTAGCAAGCATTTAAGTTTTGAAAATATGAAGAACAATCCAGCTGTTAATTACGAAATGGTTGTGAGTTTAAACAAAAAGTTCAAACTCATTGAATGTGAAGGAAGTTTTATGAGATCGGGGAAAGTGGGAGATTATAAGGCCAAAATGTCGCCAGAAATTGTAAAAAGATTCGATGATTGGATCCATGAGAATACAAAAAATACTGATTTTTCTTATTAAAGTGTATGTCTCTAACAATGTGTGAAATATTATTTTTTATAACAATAAAGAGCTTCAGTGTTTTTGGGGTTGCTGATTACGAATCCAAAAAATGATTTTAAAAACTCAAGATGGCGGAAGCATGAAAATTTGACACATCAAATAAATTTAAATAAAAGTCTGACACACACAATTTTTTAAAATATATCCACTGCATAAACTAAATTTTTTGTGGTGAATCTGAATTCATATTTATAATCAGCAACCTCAAAAGTTTTTCGTTTAAATTCAATCAAATCTAAAATGTTTTTCCTCCATATTGGATTCGCCCTCTTGAATATCCGGAATCTGACTTTAGATTATGATTCAGTGAACCCCAAAACATACTATGTATGTATATTATATTCAGTGCGCTGGAATAAGTAGAGTTAATAGAAGATGAAGGTGAAGAACTCTATTTTAGAAAATGTGTAAGACGAACAGACATGCCGATTTTTAAAATCATCATATTATAAAAGATTAGACCCTTGTTTGACCTCCCTTCACGTGACAGTCATACCTTCAAATTTTTTTTAATGAGAAAGTACAGTAAATATTAGGTACATGTAATTTTTATTAATTTTAGTTTTATTACTTTTAGTTGTTACTAAAGGTAATTTCTTGGCAGTAATATAGCCTATTTTTGCTTCGCTTTAATCTATGGAATTTTGAGAGATAATTCTTTGGCTCAGACAGAGAAAAAATCTAATGGGGATAAGTCAGGTGATTTTGGTATCTTTGTGGCCACTATATGCTTCCCTATTGTTAAAAAAAGCTACCTAGTGTTTTTAATACATTTTATACAAGGGCGTCCAGCCCAGAGATTGGGTGGGGGGGAGGGGGAACGTCGTCGGCTGTAATATTTTGGGTTTGATATAAATCTACAAAAAAATTAAAATTTGATTTACGCAGAATGAATTTTGTCTAAGAAACGATTGGCAATGTCAAAATTAAAGAAAAATAAATGTTTGGGCCATTTTTGACGGAAAAAGTGAGTTTTTTGGGATATAAATGGACCTAGAATCTATAAAAAAATCAATTGAATGAATTTTGTGTAAGAAACGATTGACAATATCAAAATTACCGAAAAAAATGGTTGGGGCATTTTTGAGCGAAAAAGTGAGTTTTTTAGGATATAAATGGACCTAGAATTTACAAAAAAAAATCAAAAAAATTAAAATTTGGTTTACGCAAAATGAATTTTGTATAAGAAACGATTGGCAATGCCAAAATTACCGAAAAAAAAAAAGTTTGGGCCATTTTTGGGGGAAAAAGTGAGTTTTTAGGATATAAATGGACCTAGAATCTACAAAAAATTCAAAAAAATTAAAATTTGGTTTACACAGAATGAATTTTGTATAAGAAACGATTGGCAATATCAAAATTACCGAAAAAAATGGTTGGGGCATTTTTGAGCGAAAAAGTGAGTTTTTTAGGATATAAATGGACCTAGAATTTACAAAGAAAAATCAAAAAAATTAAAATTTGGTTTACGCAAAATGAATTTTGTATAAGAAACGATTGGAAATGTCATAATTACCGAAAAAAAATGTTTGGGCCATTTTTGGGGGGAAAAGTGAGTTTTTTAGAATATAAATAGACGTAGAATCTACAAAAAAATTCAAACAAATTAAAACTTGGTTTACGCCGAATGAATTTTGTCTCTCAAACGATTGGCAATGCCAAAATTGCCGAAAAAAATGTTTGGGCCATTTTTGGGAGAAAAGTGGGTTTTTAGGATATAAATGGACCTAGAATATACAAAAAAAATTCAAAAAAATTCAAATTTAGTTTAAGCAGATATAAGAAATATCCTCTCATGCCCCTACTGCCCCCTTCCCTTGGAGCCGCCGTTGATTTTATAGGTCTGTGAAAATAAACAATGTACTTATTGTTTTATTCTTTTATTAATAAATACTATATTTATTTGCTCAATATATACATGACACAATAAAAAAACTAAATGCTACATATTTACTGAGCAAAAAGTTCTATATTAAAATTTACAATTCATTATGAACATACTCAGTCGTCACTCTCAATTCTTCAACATGGAATTCGTTACATTCTTCTCTGTATAATTTCTGAAATAGAAATAAAACATTTTTATTATATTTAAAAATAATATGCAAAACACCGGTTTTTTTATGAAATGATCCTACGTGTACTTTGATGTCAAATAAATCTCAATGTCATTATAGTACAAAACTCTTTTTACCTTACAGTCCGACTTCACTGTAATATCGGTATACAAAGTCCAGAAGGGAGTTCCTGTTTGGGCCGTTAAAAACCATCCAGCAACTAAACTCGATCCTTTGTATAAGATTTTTTTTAGGCCTGGTAGGTTTTCGACTTCATTTTGATTGTCTTCATTGACTAAACACAAAACGTACCTAAAATATAAATAAATTTAAGAGCCTTATATAATAAGTTTTAGTGGTATATTGTATGAGAATATATTAATATTTCAATCAATCAATCAATCAAATGTGCTTTATTGGAAAAAACTTATTGACAAAGCTGTGAAAAGAGAAAAAAAGTAGAAATAAAAGGCTAAAAACACGAACACAGTTAAAACAAATAAATATTAACATAACATACAATTTAAAAAGAGTTAGATAGATAAAGAAATTACTTTATTTTGTCGAAAGTTAAAAAATCGTTGACAAAGCATCGTTACAGCATAATACTAATACTAATAATAATAATAAAAACACTCAAGACTATCCTCAAAAAATTCTCCAAGCAAATAATATGCTTTTCCTACCCACATACCTTTCACATTTTGGAACTTCCTTAGCAAATCTAAAGGCTCGGTTTACTCTTGCTAAAGGTTCAATTATATCTAAGTTAATGGTATCTGCTAATTTGTCTGATAGCTCTTTAGAACTGCCGTAACTATTTACTCCACTATTTTCTGTTAATTTCAATAAATCCTAAAATATAAATTGTTAATGAATATAAGATGTTATTTAGATATATTACAAATAAAACAGGCCCCAAGACAGTTCCTTGGGGAAGGTAGTATTTAATAAATCATATATCATATCTATTAAAGTGTTTCACAACTGTAAATCAACAACTCACATTGGCGCACAACTAGTAAAATCAAGAAAAATACAATAATTTTTAGAATGTTTTAACTTGTAAATAATATTTGAGTACTAGTGCCAGAAAGTCCAATCCAGTCCAGTACAATCCTTTATAAGAAAATGTCTTAAATATAAAAGTTGAACCGTACATATTTTAAAAATATTTTCGAATTTAGATAATGACAAGGTCAACCAAACTGGGTGTTAAAGTTGCTACAAAATAAATACAAAAAACTAATAAATGTAAAATTATAAAGAGTGGTTCACCCTTTCAATATGAGTGACCCTGTATATTCTGAAACATTTACAAAATATAGCGCTATAGAACCCAAAGTGGATTTGTGCTTCAAATACTCTTCTTTATGGATATTAAAACCACTTATCTTGTTAAAAAGTTTTTTAATTTGACGCTTCGACTTCCTTAATCAAATTAAAAAACTTTTTAACAAAATAAGTGGTTTTAATATCCATGAAGAAAAGTATGTAAAGGACTAATTATACTTCGTTTCGTATTATACTTCGTGTATAATTGAAATGGCATTTCAACAGTTTCCTTACCGTTAAATACATTACAGCAGGTTTAACGTATTCCTTTGAATCGAAGTTAACTTCAAAATATTTTTTGGCTGCATAATTGACAAAGGCAGTAATAGATTCGACTGGTCGTGCTGAATCAAAATTTGCTGCTTTTGGGAATCCCTGACTCTTGATGTATGTATTGAAGAAAATTTGTCCTCCCAATAGATATCTGAAATTTTTCAATTTAATAACTTCTTATTACTTTCAGGAAACAGGAAGTCCTGATTAATTATATTATAATTTGCAGTAATTTTTAGAATTTTTTACATCATGGTCCTTCAAATTTTTTGTTATGTCTATTTTTTCAAGGTGTTAAAAAGTTTACGAGCGTAATAACCACCATCATGCGCATTTGTAATTTAAGGATCAATTTAAAATCGTTTTTTTAGTAAGTAGTTACTGATAAAGATATACATGGTTGGGTAGATAATAATACCAATTTATTACCGTCGTTACTTAAAAATAAAAAAATGCCAGTTTAAAATGTCTATTTCAGGTGCCTTAAATTTAGTTTCAGAAAATATTAGCAGTATCAAAGTCGAGAAAAATTAATATTTTGAGGTACTAAAAATAATATCAAAATGTAAACTTTACAAGGCAAAGTTAAGGCAAAGAGAGAAATCTATGAAAAATTAAAGTATGCAGGAAAAATGATTAAGTAAAAAAATATATATCAAAAATATATTTTTTTAGCCCATGCTGTATAAATATAAGCCTTATGAGCATTTATTTTTGAGATACAAAGTGTTGAAATTGAAAAAAAAATAAAAATTGCTTAAAACGTTCTTCTCCCAATACTTTTTCTTAAATTTGGAGTGATGAGTGCACGTCATTGGAGATAATTACAGATTTGGTTTGTGCTGAAATTAGCTCTATTGTACCACTAGCACATCAAATTGTATTAAAAAATGTTGGGAAAGAGAAAAGCTATAAGCAATTTCAATACACTTTATCTCAAAAATAAAGACTTTAGGGCGTAAGTTTACTAAGCAAACTTTTTTTTAGCGGGATTGCCATGTTTTTTTACTCATCCTGCTTATAAGTATAATAAAATAATAAATAATTCACGTTCCATAAAATTAAAACCTATTATAAATGGTTATCGACTTTCAAATCAATTATTTAATTTATTTTCTGACGTAATAATACTATAAAAATGTCTTTATTAATTATAAAAAATTACATTTGTGAGCGAAATTTAGTATAAGCTACTCCTACATCTCACCTAAATACGGGGAGTTCTAGAATTAAACGACAAAAGTATAGAAGTGGATAAAAGGCGTCAAAATAATATTAGCAGTTCATATAATTTTTTCTGAAATATTTACCCTAAAATTCAGATTATAAAAGGGAATTTTTGCTTATAACATTAAAAAAAAACCGATAGAAAAATGAATTTTTAACATTCTAGAGTACAGTCCAGTGCTGTACCTCCGTTATTAATTTGATAATAAATTTGGATTATATTGACACTTACGATTTGTATACTCTTGGTTCAGAAGCATATTGCAAGAATTTCGCAATCCTATCTGTCACTACGCTGATCCATTGCCTTCTGTAAGAATGATTCTCCATCATTTCACCAAACTTTTTGTAGCTAAATCGACCCTTTTCGTCTAAAAATACTTTAAAGGATTTTTCAGCACCGATAGCAGCGATGGTTTGTTTCCCAATTTCAGAATGAATGAAATGATCGAACAAAACATGAAATTTTTCCAGTAATGGAGGCATTAACCAGGAATGCCCTTCATGACTTTTAGCTCTTTTCTCAGATTCAGGTCCTATGAATGTATTAATAGTTTGTAGAATGCTTGGTAAAAACGTCAAAAAGTTTGGTGCTGATTTCTTCTCTTTTTGTTCCTCAGGTCCTAATAGATTTCCCGCTAATGTTAACAGATCGTTCATATTGAATTCTTCATCAATTTTTGGTTTGCTTCCAATTTTTCTTGATCCTACAGAAGGTTCACTATCTGGGACCTTTTTTTGAACTTGATTTGCAAATAAATTTATCATTGTTCCAATAAACGCAGGATCTATACCTCCCTGACCATTTTGTTGACCTTGACCCATAAGAGATCCAAGACCTTGCAACAAGGCTGCGGTACCATCTCCTTGATTTCCTTCACCACCTTGATTCAGCAAGGAACCAAGTCCTTGTAACAAAGCTGCGCCTTGGCCACCCTGTTCTCCTTGTCCAAGCATATTTCCAAGTCCTTGCAGTAAGGACGCGGCACCTTCACCATTGCCGTTTTTCTGAAGAGTGGACATAATACCGCCAATGCTTTCGAGAATGTTTGGAGAATCAGAATCTGAAATTTTAGGAAAATTAAGCCATATTTTTGCATCTTTAAGTAATCTAAGATAATTATAAATAATCTGTATTATTAAATGAGTTCCATGAGATTTATAGCAGAAATCCAGCTTCACTGATTTGTTAATAAATATTGGTTGGTTTCAAAATAATAGGGCGAGAATATCTGATATTGGACTGCTATTTTTGCTAACTGCTGTAGATCTTGAACACCATGTTTATGCCTTGATAGGTTTCAAGAAAGGAGGCGATAAAGACTGGGTTTAAATATTGAAGACAAAACAGAAACATTACCTTTTTTAGAATTCTGACCTTGACTAGCCAACACCGAACCCAATCCTTCGAGAAGCTGACCAGCATTTTCTTTACGAAACTGAGAAAGAACATTTCCCAATATATTTTCTCCTTCATTCTCCAATATATTTTTAAACATAGACCCAATATTTTGTGAATTTTGTTCTTTACGGATATCATCCGCAGCTTCTTTGTATGGATTCGTTTCTACATCTATTTCGTTATTATCTAAGTCTTGCAAGGACTGGCCAATTAAACTAAATACGACTAAAAGTAAAAAATGTTTACTGGCCATTTGAAATTCTGAAACAAAATTAGAAAATTATTGATTTATTTACTTTTAAACATAAAATGTGGTATGGTTGGATTTGACATTGAAGGGTTTAAAAAGTTGGCTTGTAAATGTATTACAAACATTACGCACAGTTTTTTTTTCAAAGAGCGAATTTTTGGACCAGAGAAAGTATAACAATTTTTTTCTAAAGTCAAATTAGTTTTGGGTCGAGAAAAACTTAATTTTATAAACTTTTTTGCATTTTAGTCAAGGGCATTAAATTAATGAATTAATTAATTAAATTAAATTGATCTAAAATTATCAAAAATTAAACATTTGTTTTTACTGGACATGCTGTTTCAGGTATGCAGTCACTAATTTTTAGAAGTCACTATATACAGAAAAATTATCAAATAAGATGGCTCCGAAAAGCCAGAAACCAGAATAGAATGGTGTGCATATATAAAATTTAATAGAGGTACGAAAAAAACAATCTTTAATATTTTTATCAGTAACGAATCTTAGATATATAAAATTCTTATCCAGAAATCTGATATGTTCCACACGGATGTGGAAAGTATCAGAAGTTATCATGATACCAAAACCAGGGAAACCACCACATGAAATTACGTCTTACAGGCCTATATTCCTACTTCCTGTAATCTCGAAACTGTATGAAAAAATATTACTAAAAAGACTAAAACCTATTATAGAAGAAAAGAAACTAATTCCATCACACCAGTTTGGATTTAGAGAAAACCATTCAAATATAGACCAAGTCCACAGAATAACTAATATCATCGAAAAAACCTTAGAAGAAAAAAAATTAGCTCTACGATCTTCCTGGATGTAGCGCAGGGCCGTCGCGTGGATGGGGTGACCGAGGCGGTGGCCTTGGGCGCCGCGATCCGGGGGCGCCGCAGTGGTTATTTTTTTTTATATTTTATGCATTTGTAGTCTAATTCCGTGTTCATTTATTGTGCGTACCATAGCCTAAATCTAGTAATTACTGATGAAGCAAAATTATCAGTTACAACGTTACAACGTCTCTTTACCATCTTCTCCAGTTCAAAGAAGCGCTGATGTGTAATAAGGGATTATACTAAAGCATTTACTTTAAAGCAAGTGTACGAAACGCGTTGGAAAGTTCGCATAAGTGCTGTTCAGGCTGTTATATACCAATACGTGGAAGTTATACAGGGTGTTTCCAAATGACACTTACAACGTCTGGCTGTAGATACCTCTCGTAAAATTGGACAAAATGATATAAGGCATGAGGGGTCCAACTCGATTACTTTTCGTAATACAGGGCGTTAAAGTTAAAAAAAATAAATGTTTTTATTTAAAAACTTTAAAACAGATTAATATATTAATTTGAAATTTAGCAGGTCGTTTTTAAATGTAAAAAGACATATTTTTATATAAAAAATCATGTTTCATATCTAGATCCAGTGGCGTGAAGTTAGAAGAGTATATCCCCTTTTCCCAACCATTTTCTACGCCAATGGTATTTAAAGCTATTTTTATTTTTTTTGTATTGCTCAACAGTTTTCAAGTAAAAAACGAATAACATTTACATACCGAAAATCTTGTGGTTTTTAAGATATTTAATGTTTTTATGAAGTCTGTAAGATCTTTTATTAATGAAATAACCAACAATATTTTTCTTGGATTTCTTTAATAATTTTTTTCTTATTTTTTTATAACCATTAGACACTAGACACTATACACTAAGTCTAGTGGTTATAAAAAATTAAGAAAAAATTATTAAAGAAATCCAAGAAAAATATTGTTGGTTATTTCATTAATAAAAGATCTTACAGACTTCATAAAAACACTAAATATCTTAAAAACCACAAGATTTTCGGTATGTAAAGGTTATTCGTTTTTTACTTGAAAACTGTTAAGCAATACAAAAAAAAAATAGCTTTAAATACCATGGGCGTAGAAAATGGTTGAGAAAAGGGGATATACTCTTCTAACTTCACGCCACTGGATCTAGATATGAAACATGATTTTTTACTAAAATATGTCTTTTTACATTTAAAAACGACCTGCTAAATTTCAAATTAATATATTAATTCGTTTTAAAGTTTTTAAATAAAAACATTTATTTTTTATTAACTTTAACGCCCTGTATTATGAAAAGTAATCGAGTTGGACCCCTCATATCATTTTGTCCAATTTTACGAGAGGTATCTACAGCCAGAAGTTGTAAGTGTCATTTGGAAACACCCTGTATAGGGATGCATTGGTTGAGTTAGGCGACAAAATTGATGACCCCTAAACAGCCTCTGAAGCTCAATCTCTGACTAATCAGATTCAAGACTTTTTCTTCATAGTAACTTTGAGCTTGTGTAATGACATTCTTTTTGAAGTTAATTTGATCAGTAAAAGCATTCAAGGGAAAGAGGTAGACATCAGTGACTGTTCTGAAATGTTCAGTAAGTGTTTGGAGTTTTTAAACAGATTTAGAGAGAATGGATGTGTGGACGCAGAAACCTCCGCTAAAGAAATAGCTGCTGAACTTGGTATCGAACCTGTTTTTCCCGAGAAAAGGATTCGTAAACGAAAACGCGTTTTTTTTGTACGAGTCTTCTGAGGAAGTGCAATCACCTGAAGAAACCTTTATGAGAATAGTTTTTTTATCGATTAGTGGATAACGTTTTAAATTCACTTAAATGCGTTGAAAGTGTGGAGATTTTTGGGTAATGTTGCTCAACTTCCAGGGTAGGGGGGGGGGTCGATAAAAGCCTTGCCTTGGGCGCCTACAAACCACGCGAAGGCCCTGATGTAGCGCAAGCTTTCGATAGAGTTTGGGATGAAGGACTCAAACACAAAATGAATCTATTATTGCCAACCCAGTATTCAGAATTATTAGCATCATATATATCAGAAAGATATTTTAGGATTAAACAGGAAGAAGTATACTCTAAAATTAAAGAAATTAAGGCAGGAGTACCACAAGGAAGTGTATTAGGGCCAGTCCTATACCTATTATACACTAGTGATATTCCTGAATGAGAGCAAAATATAATTGCCACCGTTGCAGATGACACGTCTATCATGGCAGTAGGGAAATTCCACGAAGAGGCTGCAAGAACACTACAAACATAATTAGATAGAATTAATAATTGGACCAATCTTTGGAGAATCAAATTAAATGAAAATAAATCGGTACATGTTAATTATACTAACAAAAACAATGAGTATATACCAGTCAGAATAAATAATACCCAGGTCTCTTATGCTAATACAGCAAAGTTACTTTAGATGCGAGTCTACGCTGGAAGGTCCATGTCAAAAAGAAACGTGAAGAACTCAACATAAAATTCAGAAAAATGTATTGGATGCTTGGAAGAAACTCATTATATAACAAAATATTGTTAAACAAACAAATTCTGAAACCGGTATAGACATATGGTATCCAGCTTTGGGGCTGTGCCAGTCAGAGTGATTTACTCATAATACAGAGATTCCAGAACAAAGCATTAAGGAGCCTAGTCAACGCTTCCTGGTACTGCAGAAATAGTGACCTCCACCGAGACTTGGAGATGGACACTGTTAACCAGACAATTAACAAATTTTCAAGAAGTCACGAACATCGACTCCACCAACACGTGAATGTCGAGGCCATCCAGCTCCTGGACAACAGTGATCTAGTAAGAAGACTCAAGAGGAAGAAGCCCTTTGAGTTAGTGTAAGTGAAAGTGACAGAAAAAAGCAGAGCATAGTGAATACACGTTAAGTAAGGTGTAAAAAAAATTTATCAGAACCTAAAGTACACAAGTGAGTAGACTTAGTTATCCAATCTTCACGTATTAATTTAAGTTGGACAAAAATTACTCATTGATCCTTACGTGATCAGATTGTAATATTAACAAATGATCCGTAAGGGGTTTTTAATTAAAAAAAAGAAATCTATAGAGTGGTATTTAAAATGAGGTTCCACCTATAAAATTGAGATAATATCGGAAGTTTTGGTACCAAAGTGTGTTATGTAAGTATTCTAAAGTATACGCTGCTTTGATAGAAAATATCGCAGTTACATGATAATTCTTCTCCATGTACCTCTGCCGTAGCAATCAACTTCTTGACCTTATATACTAAAATGGCCCGTTGTCTTTGTTGTTTCTCACAATCAAATTTTTTTTTTAATTTTGCAATAAAAATGACGCGGTAATTTCGTGCTATGAAATTCTTGACTATAGAATTATAATATAAAATTGTTTGAAATAGCACTTATTAATTCTGTAAAAATATAATATTAATATACTTATTTTGTCTTCGAAACGTCTTAATCTTTGACGGCTCATTTGGTGAATATGTTTATGATTGATAACTGCCTTGATAAATATATTTATATCTTTGACTGTTAATAATGTATTTTTTTTAGAAATACTAATTCTTATTTTTATCAAAGTTGGTTGAGGACACTGTCACGGATGCCGATTCTAGTACATTGTTATTTGAAAACATAATTATATCTTTTATAATGGAAAAGAAGTTATTTCTAATTTAATGACCGTAATAAGTGTGTTAAAAAATAATTAGTAACGATAAATATGTTTACCTCATTCACAATATTTAACTGAAAACGTAAAAAGTTCTAGGAAAATTTAGGACATACAAAAATATAAATTACTTCGTCCTTCACTTGGATATACCAGGTGGTATTGATTTTAAAAAAATCTATTTAGAAAATTAAATTGCCACTCCGAAGCAAAATTCGAATAATAATAAATAATAATAAAAATAAATATCCTACTGGTAGAAAATTAAAAATTAACATAAAAAATATTCATAAAAGGGTAAAAGTGTGGAAAAAATGGTGAACACAACTGGAAAATTATATTGAATCCTAATATATAATTTTTTTTGTGAAAATACAATTTACCATATTTATACTTAATAATTTTTGAATTAAAAGATAAACTTTTGAAAATATATACCGGGTGTACCAACGATGCGTGCGTGGAGGATATCTGCTTTCCTGTTTAGGATAGGAAAAAATGTTTCAAATTAAAAGTTGTAGATAGCAATGAAAGCTATGTTCCAAAAATAACTACCAACATACAGGGTGTCCCATGAATGTGTGACTTATCAAAGTTATGTTTTTTTAAATGAAACACCCTATATATTTTTACTCGATTGAATTCCTTCGGAAGAGTGCTTTTCAAAAATATAGGGTTGTATGGGTTTATACCAGATGGTTCTGAAGTTCTGAACAAAATTTTTTCACCAAATATCCTCGAAAATGGTGTATTTTGATTTCATATTCATAAATTTACGGAATTGCACTTTTCCCATACAGGGGCAACCAAAACTCGGCATCATTTTTTTCTCAGTTTTTTCTTTTTCAAATAGAACACCCTGTATATAATGCCATACCAGAATAATCCACACTATGAGCTTCCAGAAAATGTAGGGTTTGCCTACTTGATTGTCACCGGTAATGCATCTAATTCTTAAGGAAAGTATGAAAAATGTCATAAAAGCAATAATGATATTTTTTTATTCAATGATGGACAAACATGGAACAAAATAAACTCAAAAAAATGTAAAAAACCGTCATTTCACAGTAGATGTTCAAACAATCACCCGTTTTGAGCTATGCATAAATTAAGTCTATCTACGACTTCAGTTAAAGTTGATCTGGTAGTAGAGCGAAGAAATCCTCTAATTCTATTTTTCCTTCAGCGTCGTTGGTTTGCCGCTAATTTATTTTTTTACTCACTTCTTGTGTTTCACATTTTCTCTTTCCAAAAATCTCTCCTTCTAAAACTCTCGAGTCGCATATCGAACTGCATACATTCTACTGGCTAAAAGCAGTTTCTGTAACATCTATCCAGAATGTATCATTTTATTAATTATATCAAATCACCCTTGGAACATTTGAATGTTACAGGAACTGTCAACGAAGATGACATTTTATTATCGAAGTAAATTTATAGTTTAAATCTAATATTTTCTCGTTTCGAAATGAAATTATCCACCGAAGAAATGATGAACATGATCTACATCAAATATTAGATTTAAACTATAAATTCACTTCGATAATAAAATGTCATGTTTCTTGACAGTTCCTGTAACATTCAAATGTTCCAAGGGTGATTTGATATAATTGATAAAATGATCTACATTCCGGATAGATGTTACAGAAACTGCTTTTAGCCAGTAGAATGTATGCAGTTCGATATGCGACTCGAGAGTTTTCGAAGGAGAGGTTTGTGGAAACAGAAAATGTGAAACACAAGAAGTGAGCAAAAGAATTAGCGGCAAACTAACGACGCTGAAGGAAAAATAGAATTAGAGGATTTCTTCGCTCTACTACCAGATCAACTTTAAATGAAGTCGTAGATAGACTTAATTTATGCATAGCTCAAAACGGATGACCCGAATATCTACTGTGAAATGACGGTTTTTTACATTTTTTGAGATTATTTTGTTCCATGTTTGTCCATCATTGAATAAAAAAATATCATTATTGCTTTTATGACATTTTTCATACTTTCCTTAAGAATTAGACGCATTACCGGTGAAAATCAAGTAGGCAAACCCGACATTTTCTGGAAGCTCATAGTGTGGACTATTCTGGTATGGCATTATATACAGGGTGTTCTATTTGAAAAAACTGAGAAAAAAATGATCCCGAGTTTTGGTTGCCCCTGTATGGGAGAAGTGCCATTCGATAAATTTATGAATATAAAATCAAAATACACCATTTTCGAGGATATTGGGTGAAACATTTTTGTTATTCCTAGTTATTGATTTTAAGATATTTGGTGTTGAATGAACCCATTTTGGGACATAAATGTCACCATAACTTCAGAACCACCTGGTATAAACCCATACAACTCTATATTGTTGAGAAGCATTCTTCCGAAGGAATTCAATCGAGTAAAAATATATAGGGTGTTTCATTTAAAAAAACATAACTTTGATAAGTCACACATTCATGGGACACCCTGTATATTGGTAGTTATTTTTGGAACATAGCTTTCATTGCTATCTACAACTTTTATTTGAAACATTTTTTCCTATCTTAAAAGGGGAAGCAGCTATGCTCCACGCACGAATCGTTGATACACCCGGTATAATATCTATACATATAATGACTTGCCTAACTGAATTTACAAAAGGCACTAACTTTCTTAAAGTATGCCTGGAAAATTACGTCAAATCATATAATTTATACCAAATCGATTTATTCGGCGAAAATTCATAGGAAATTGTAAATGTAAAAATACATATATTCAATAATCTTAGGAACAAATCGTAAAATCGATTTTTTCCAGAGCGGAAATTAATTGCAGATTTGACACGTGATCAATAATTTAATAGCGTTTTAATGAATTTTTCTATTTTTTTTTCAGAGAAAAAGAAAAGTATTTCCCTCCAGTTAAAACTGGTAGGAAATACTGCCACAATTTCATCCTTAAAAATTATAGGTGCGATTAATTACTGCTCATTTGGTATACACATTTTTTTCATTACGGGACTATGATATAAGTATGACCCCTTTCGTTAAAACAGTTTAATTGCATCAATTTTGCTTGTTAGCGGTAGTTTTTATATCTTAACAGCAATCACTATGGCGACATATAGTAATTATTTTATTTTCATAATAATCAATACCGTTTTTGTATTTTTTTTGCCATTTTTCTTTTGTTTTGAACAAAATATTAGCAACTGATTCTATTTTTAAATAATTATAATAATACTGTAAAATTCGTGTGTCCTGTTGGTTTGGTTATAATATGACAAAATAAACCAGTGGCGGCGATTGGACATTAGAAGTAGGGGGGCGAAAACTTTGTACAAATAATTTTTACATAACTCCTAGCGTGAAATGTTTGAAACGGAATAAACTTTACATTTATTTATGGATACATCCCTCTAAAAGTGGGGGGGGGGGGGGCTGCCCCCCTACGCCCCCCTAATCGCCGCCACTGAAATAAACTATTAATCTTTTGCATCTCTGATTTTATTTATTTATTCATATTGAAATGTTTATTATCAGATTATTATAGAAATTGAATAATTTAAAATCTACTCTAGATTAAAATTACCTAATCAGTATATATGCATTTTATCAAATTATGATCACACAAAATAGACACAAATGTATTATAGATGTTTTAAAAGTTTTTAATTTTTGTAATATATGATCTTCAGCCTAAGTTGTTTTATTTTACTTTTAACATATAAGTGAAATTAATGTACACAAATTCAACAAACTTTGTTTTTGGAATCTTCTATAGTTCACAAGAATTCTTTTGTTATATTTAAGCTCAAATAACAATTTAAAATATTTAATCATTTAAAAAGTATACAAAGGACCCCGCACCATTTAAATGTAAAAAACGTCAAGGTCAAATTGGCTGAACATTTCGTGAAAAATTTTTCAAACCTTTCTGATTAAGGAATAATATCTGGTCACCGAGCTTCGCTCTTAATATTCAAATTTACATTTTTAAGCAGCCCAATGAGTATATAATTTAAGTATATTTATAACATGACAAATTATTAATTAATTCGCGAAAATCACGGAGTGGGCGACATCTACTTGAACTACTGAAAGGGACATAAATAAAAAGTTGATTGGCGATTGGCTTGAAAGTAGGCGGGAAAATTAAAAAAGCTGTCAGTGTTAATTTTCAATTGGCTGCAGCTGTTGTTGACGTTTATCAACTGCTTGTCACAGGTTAGTTAAATCATCTACTGACGCTTGATCTGCGCGAATAGTCACGGCGGACAGGCCCCGTTTCCGGGACGAACAACAGCAGCGTGTAGGGCACAGGTCCCGTCAACAGAAGAAAAACTTTTTATTTTTATTATTGATCTGCAGTGAAGGAAAATTATAGGTCTGATATTCATACTTGGGTAAAAACCTCCACAAAAACCTGTGACCAGACTCTCGACGTGTGGCAGTTTTTCAGTTACAAAAATAGTTCATTCGTACATTACATTACAATTTGTTCTTGGAAAATACAAAGTCACAATCAACCTTAAAATGTACTATGAAAATAGAGAATTTTAAATGTCTCTTTAAAGTTTCTTGTAAAATAAAAAATTGAAATCTATGTTAATAGTACACGTGTACAAGCGTTCATTCTTTTTCTCTCTCTCTATGTTAATGAAAATTTAAATATTAAAACTGTCCGCATAATAAAATAGTAGCCGTAAGGGGTAGTATCACACTATCGGGGAAGGGAAGAACCTTTACCCGATGTGCATAAAGCATTTCCACCCGCCAAAAAAAAATAGATTAGCTTTAGGTTAGGTTAGATCTTTGTAATAAATAAAAAAAAGTACGATACGTGTGACATTTTGACATTAGTTACATTCTGACAGGTGTCATATTTTGACATTTGTTCATTTTGAGATTTGTTCATTTTGACAGTTGTTACATTCTGACAGTTGTTACATTCTGACACGTATCACATTTTAACAGTTGTCACGTTTTTACAGGTGTCACATTTTGACAAGTGTCCATTTTAACAGTGTTACTCAACGTTCCTATAAATATTTACCTAAACCCATGATTTCTGAAATTGAATTGGCAACGTTGTATTTTCAACTTTGAATTTATGAGATGGCTGTCATTTGACAAGCAAATTATTTATGTCCGTCAAATGAACCTTTCCTTTTTTATATAAAGCGGCAAATTTAAAATTGAATTCTTTCAGATTGAAACGCCAGAAATTAAATAAAGTCAAACCTTTTTACTGCTATACTATACAGAAAAAAGGAGTGCAGTATTTAATTTGCAGAACATAGTACAGGTTCAAGAGGTAGAAATTTTATTTTTACCTCATCCTTCAATGCTTATTTGTAGTTAAAATTTAAATTTTAATACATCTGATCGGCCTAATATAGTTTTTGTCTAGATTCTTGTTTCCATGGTTTTTACTGTAATAAATCTGTTCTTTTGACAGATAAGTCAGACTTTATTTATTCATAGCCGTATCGTATGTATTTTAATTGATTCAGAATTTTGTATTAATATATATTTCAAAATGGCTTCATTCTAAAATTATTATCAGTCCTCCTAAATCCTTGAAGGCAGAATTATTAGTAATAACAAGGCAACATAAAAACAAAATAGAGAACATTGGGGAAAATGCATTGATCATGTTAAAAATGTGGAAAATTCATTTAGGAAAGTGGATATATCAATAGATAATTTAGTAGAACCTATAATAATAAACCTCAGAAAAGACAATTATAGTGATACCAGTAGTTTTAGTGAAGACAGTGACTGTTAAAGATAGTTCTTGAACTAACTTTTTTTTTAATCTTTGAGTTTAGGTAAGTACTGAAGCGTTACTTTTAATGCCAAGAGATTAAAAAAAGTTTAATCCCAACATATAATCCTCCTTGTTATTTATTGGTTAAATTTAATTCGTTCAATGTTAAAGTGTCAGATGCATAAGGTTTATTTTTATTTTTTGTAAATAATATAACTTCAAAATTTAATCTACGAAGTGCGTATATATATTTTATATGCTGTGACCTTATTTATTATAGAAACTTATATCGCAAAGTACGCCTATGGAATGTGACGTTATATCCCCACTTTTACTGCTCTTCTCTCTCCTTTATAGTATATATTACTATAGAAACAAGTTATATTATCTCTGCCGTTGCTAGGAAATAAAACTAAAAGCTTAACTTTTATTGTAAATATCTCGGAAGATCGAATTTTCACAGACATGAGACCTACATTTTCTGTCGATTTAGATAGGAATTAGTCTACCCTGAAAGTTTCATTGAATTCTGACGAGTGGATTTCGAGATCCTCTGGACACACACACATACACACACACACACATACAAACCTTGCTCGTTTAATAGTATTTGATGAAATCTGAATAAGATCTATGACTCAATTTTTTGTTATAAGCCATGGAAAAATGGGTACAAATGCAAATTTTGCCCAGTTGCCAGAGAAGGATATTGACCAAAGCTCGCACAAAATGTGATATCGATGAAACTTGGCATTTAATTATTTGAAAGGGTGTAGAAAAGGATAAAAAAATCTTTGCTGCTCTAAAGTGTATGCTAACTTTACAATTTCGAAAATAAAATCAAAAATTTGATTTTTCCATTATATCTCGAAAAAAAAAAATTCGAAAAACTAATACCACCACGTGAAAGAGCGGAAAATTTTCCTAAAAATTATATTACAAGTTATTTTTAAAAAAATTTGTATTACTATGAAAAATTATTAAAAATAAGAAACCAAATTCGAAAACTCTACGCGCGCCGAGCTGTTTAATACAAACATTCAGGCGAGGCGTTCGGAAAAACTAAAGTATCTTTGTCTGAAATGTACCCAAAGAAAAAAAAAGAAAGCATTTTAAAGAGGAAGCTATTACTTTATAATTTTGTTTTGTTTTCTCATTGATAATTTGGAGGTTATAATTTCTAAAATTCTCACCGATTTTCAAGTTTTAAACATGGAAAAGTCTTTAAGTGTGCTCAAGATTATTTTAAATATTTTGACATAAAAGTACCACGGTTTTACTCTATGTGCAATATTATGTGGTTAAATGAACATTTCTTTATAACAATTTATAAGTAAATAGCGAAAAAAAATTTCCTAAAGAGTAACTGAATTTTCTTTCATTTAAAAAATTTCGTTATTTGTTTTTTTTGTGGCCTTTCAAACAAATTTTATGACTTGAGGTTTTGTGAAAATAACGTATTACCGGTAAATGTGCCCCCTACCAAAAGGGTTCTTTAAATACACACAGGTATTTGTACCACTGACAGTTGGGGTATGATTTTATAATAATTGCAATAACTAAAAACTAGGAACAAATTTTTATTTATAGCATAGTAATTTATAACAATTATATAAATTAATAACCTCTTACTTTATTTAGGTAAGCTCAAATAGGAAACACATTTAACAAAGTCAATTTTTAATATAGCATTTTTTTTAACTTTCTCTCCTAATTCTGTCATTGTCTTTAATTTACTTCTAACAGAGGCGTCCTTAATTTTTGCAGGCGTTTGTAGACTTTGAATTTTGATATAAGTATCAGTTTGAAATTCTTTCAATTTTTCCACAAATATGTATATTGACGGGTGAGTAGTGTAGAATGATTCGTTAAATTTCGAATGGAACGACTCACACGCATTTGTCGTTCTTGTTACTGAAGGGCCCATAAATATAGTGGGAAATCTGAGTCTTCTTCAATATATGACTTTGGAATTTCCGAAGTATGATGACTAAATCGGCAATTTATTTATGGGGAGATATTTATGTTCCTTACAATAATTATAAATGCAAACATAATGCAGTCATTAAAATCTCTGGTGGTACAAATACCTGTATAATTTTAAAATCCTAAATTCTCAGCAGGTAGAATATTATTATTGGTGGTACATTTACCTCCGCCGGTATTTTAAGCGGTTTTTAGTTTTAACGGGCGAAAGGAATGACCTCTTGACCTCTAGCATGTGTCATTTTGTTTGATTTTTAAATTTGTCTCCTTGTAATTTTCTTTTCAAAATATCAGAAATTTCGTGAAAAAACCCTAATTTGTTATAAACAAGTACATTTTTGACCCTGTTATGAAAAACCAGGAATCCACACATATTTTTAAACCCAAAAGTAAACAATAAAATATAATTCGAGGCTATTAAATCCAAATACACCAATGTAAGTAAAATTAAAATAGTTTGAATAAAAAAATCGTCTTCAATGGTGAATTATGTTTAAGCATAAATAACTTTATAGTGATAAATTTTATTATTAATAAAAATATTATATAAACGAAAAATAATACCACCAATACAATAATAATATTAATTAATATAATTTTATTACTGATATTGTAAATTTCCAACATATTTTATTTGGACTTGTAAATAGAACTACCGGCTTTAAATTAATCAGCAGAAAATAACTAATGTAATAAAAAAATAATACAGATAAACTTTAACATTATCTCTGTTATCAAAAATTAAGACAGTGATTTGTTTACACACATCTTATTACAATTATGAAACTAATTCAACAAATAATGAATTAAAATATTAAGTTTACATTAAAATTATAATTAAAGTCTCGCTTACCTATTTTGTAACAAAGATTTTAAAAATATTTCACTCGAAATTTAATAAATCGAAATAAGTACAACCTTCAGTCACAATCACATAATCAAATCATCAGTACGATGCTCTTTTTACTACCGATTTAATAAATCTTGTCAGATACTTTGTATTTGTTACCGATGACGTACTTCGTATGGTTAAGTCAAGCAACCTATACTAACGGTACCACAAAACGGTGCTGGAACTACACTAACTGCCGATGGTACCTGACTTATTTGACTGACTTAGCTTATCTTTAAGTCTGAAACAGAGGCGTTGCACTATATGGGGTACTCGACCTTAAAACATTCCTTAAAATCCTCGGAGATGTAACGGAATACAGGGCTAGTCAAATTATGTTGCAAAATTTCTTCGTGTCCTGTATTGAATTTATTTTTTTATGTTTATTAGAATATTTTTTGGTTACTAAACATAAACTTGTATGAGAAATTAAATCAGAATTACGTCCAAACAATTGATGAAAGTTACAGATGATTTCCTGAAATCATTTCAAAATTTTTACCCAGTTTTTAACGATTCTCCCAAAGAGTTATTGTTGTTAGAGCGAAATACGTCTTTACAAGTAAAATTAATATCGTGAAAAATGTATTTGTGTTTATTTATTTATTTATATAAGAATACAAACAGGACGAGCCCAGTAGAGTATTCACTGTTTACTAAACTAATACAAAATTGATAAATCCTTATTAAATGTTGCTTAACAATAAAAATAAGAAAAAAATATATATTATACATATTATATAAAAAGAAACTAGTCAAGATGAGATAGATATAATTTTTTAATAGTGTTTGTAATCAAAGGGGAAGAGAAGATAAAGATATCCACATCGGTAAGTGACGAGATTGTATTGAGCTTTAACTAATTTTGAAAAGATTTTTCCCTCGATGGAGTAGTAAAATTAATTTTACTTAATTTCGCTAGATTCAATTTGCCCGTTAACGATTTTGTAGATAAATTTAACATCTGAAAGTTAACGTCTGTCGACTAGTGATGTGAGCTTCAGTTCTCGTTTGCAAATATCGAAGTCTGCATAAGTATGAAATTTTTTTGAAACATATTTTATAAATTTATCTTGTACTTTTTGTAATCGGTCGATATAACAGTTAATTCCAAATAGAAGAACTGAAGCTTAAAACACTATTGACATATGCCATGTATAGATTTCTAACAGACTCTACCTCTTTGAAGTCGTGACAAACGCGCAATAGGAATCCTAGTGCTTTATTAGCTTTTTTGAAACATATTCGATATGTTGGTAAAAAAAGAGTTTGGAATCGATATAAATACCGAGATCTTTGACAACCGAAACTTTTGTTAAAAGTACATTATTGAGGAAATATTCGTTTTCGATAGTGTCTTTATTCCTTGAGAATGTTATACATTGACATTTTTTTGTGTTCGGATAAAGATGGTTTTGCTGGCAATACAGAGTTAGACGATTTAAATCTTCTTGGATCAGGAGTTTATCGGAAGAATTAGATATTTTTCGAAAAAATTTCATGTCGTCAGCAAACTCCAAGAATTTTGTATTAATGAAACAAGAGGAGATATCGTTAATGTATATGTTGAACAGAAGGGGGCCCAGTGTGACCCTTGAGGAACCCCTGAGGTTATTCTAGAAATAGGAGAACGAAACTTTCCGATGGATATAGATTGGGATCTGTTGCTGATGTAGGAACCAAATCACCTAAGCAGATTGCCATGAATCCCGACTTCAGAAAGCTTTCTAAGTAGGATGCTATGATCGATTTTATCGAAAGCCTTACTAAAATCGGTGTAAATGGCGTCTACGTGATAACCCGTGTTCATAGTACATAATCTATGTAAATAAATAGGTTGGATTCAATGGAACGTCACTTCATAATGCCATGCTGTTCCAAGTTAATAATTGATTTCACATCTGCATATGGAAAGATATTTCTTACCAAATTTAAAAATAGGAACAACGAGAGCTGTTTTCCAAACTGTTGGGAAGCAGCCTTCGTAAAGTGATTTGTTAAATAAAATGTGTCGGTATTTCATCAGTACCAGCGGCCTTCTGTGGAAGCTCTAAAAGTTTATTTAGGATGGTGGCATGTGGAATAGAATAACTGTTTCCATGGTGTGAATTTGGGTTAGTGTTGTCTAATTTAAATTCATTACAAGGTAAGTTAAAAACTGAACTGAAATGGTCAGAAAATAAATGGCCAATTTGTTCGATATCCGTTACCATATGATTACCAACCTTCAGAGCATTAATAGGAGAAGAACTACCCTTTTTAGATTTGATGAAACTCCAAAGATGCTTCGGATCATCACAAATACGCGTTTCTATTTGTTAAATGTAGTTTTTATAATCGATGTCAATCAGGAACATGTTTGGTTATAGTACTACGTAAGACATTGTAAAACTTCTGTGTTGGTAGACATATAATTTGGAAAACAACAACAAAGTTGAGTATCAATGAAACCAACTATAAACCCTTTCAAAACAAGAAATTGAGGAAGCTAAATATTATGTAACAACATTAATTCAGAATAAAAGTTTGGAAGCGACACATCAGTGACAAATAATATTACAGAACATCACTGAAAACTGAAAAAACTGAAAAAACAAGAAAACCTCATTAGATAAAACAATTCAACAGAATAATCAACTGATTATGTCTCTCATATGAAGATTATTGTTTCTGAAAGGATGTACAGAATTTTAAACCGTATATTTGCAAAATACCTCGAACTCTATAAAAAAAAAACTATTAATGTTTTTGATAATAAATTGAATGCATAATTTTTGTAAAATACGTTTAGCATAAAAAGTGTTCCCTAAATCTTTGATTCTACGCCACTGGACTATTGTAATTTAACAAAATTAAGTACAGTAATTTGTCATTACAAGCAACTAACGTGTTCTTATTTTGAAATCTGTATCTCCATCTAGATGAAGTATTTTTATTTAATCAATGTGGTAAAAAAGTACTTTTTTAAGACGTAAGCCTGTTAAAATAATTAGGTTTACCTTTTTATTTTTTACTTTAAACAACGTTAAAAACATAATCCTTAACCACTTTTACCATAAAATATTTCACTGTTAATAATGGGCAACTACATTAAAGTTCTTTGAACTGTGATGTGAACTATACATATAATTCACAAGTAATTTTAAATTGTCAATGTTTGTTTTACATGTATTCCATTTGAACAAGAAAATATACTCAAAAGGAAACTATAATGTAGTTACCGATTATTTATCGAGCTTTAATGCTATGTACAAAACAAAGATTGTATAGAAATTTTTTTAAATTAAAATTAAAGATTAAATATAATATGAATCGCTATGTTTTATATTAAAAATCATTCGAATAATTCTTTTCTGGGAAATAAATATTCTTGAGTTGTCAGTTGCATTACCCCATCAGATTATAACATTGTAAGTTAAGTGACTGTAAACAAGACTATAGTATACATTCATAAGCGCATGTAATGGTAAAGAATTTTTTATTTTATTAATTGCATAGTAATAGGTATTTAATTTCTTACTTAAATTGTTAATATGATGATCCCATTTTAAATTATTATCTATATATAGACCTAAAAATTTTACGGTATTGGTCGATTTTAAAACCATGCCATTATAGGATAAAAAGGAGTAATTACTTGGATGGTCACTAAAATAAATACATTCTACTTTATTAACATTAACCATCAGCCCATTAATGTGATACCAATCAATAAATTGTAGCTGAGACACCTATTGATGTGTCATCAACAAACAAGGTCAACATAGTAGCATCAATATGCCGAGGCAAATCGTTGATAAAAAGTAAAAACAAAAGAGGTCCTAAAACCGAACCCTGAGGTACACCTAAATCTATCGGATAACTGTCAGATCTACAATTATTGAGAAAATTAAGACAATCGAATGCCCGTGAGAGATCATAACATAATCCAGCAACATGCCGCCTCTCGTCCAAAGATTTGTAGATGAATTCAGTAAACTTACAGGCAGCTGTATGGGTTGATCTGCCATTTCTGAAGGCATCTCAGTAATTATATTGAATTTGGCTAGATAGTTTAACATCCTACTTGATACCAATTTTTCGAAAACTTTAGAGAAAACACTCAATATTGAAATTGGCCTATAATTTGCATTTTTGTTATAGACCGGAATGACAGTGGCCATTTTTAGGATCGAAGGAAACATGCCAGTAGTGATAGACATATTAATAAGGAAGGCAAAATGTTCACTAGCAGGATGAGCAATAGCTTTTAAGATTTTGGCGGAAATGTAGTCTGTACCAGTACTATTTTTATTTTTTAGACTTCTTATAAAATAGAAATTGATCGGTTGATTTCAGATGCAAAATTTGATTATGATGAGTGCTGATAGGCGACTAAAAATGTCGTCAAGCGTGCAAATTTTTTTTTTAATATTTTTATTGGTTCAGACTTCGCGATCTATTCAAAATAGTTTGAGCTTCATTAAAAAATTGTGAAAACCCGTTTTTTGGGACTAGAATACATAGTAAATTGTGAATTTGATAAATACTGATGTTCAATAATTTTAAATTTAAATAGAGTCAAGAGAATAAAGTTTTATTTTTCACTTGTATATAATTTGCTTATTTTACCTTGGATACGGTTGCTATAAATACACTCATAATACACTAGGGCATAATGAGCGGGCGTTATGGCCACAACGCCCGCTATTTTTGGTTGCTTTGGGTGCATATTTTCTATGATACTTTTTTGGAAAATCGATATTTATTTCCATTACTTTTACAAGACGTATATAACACAAAGCAGCAATGGCGTTCCCTAAATATAATGAAACACTGACAGCAAACGTCAAAATATCAAAAAAATCGGTTTTTCATTGAAATAAAATCAATTTTTCGTGAAAAATAAAATCTTGTATGCACCGCGGGCGTTACTAGATCCATCGGGCAACATTCATCCCTCGGGACAGAGGCCCTCTGACTGGATGTTTCCCTCCGGGCGTTAGGATCTATTTAACGCACTTAGTGCATAAATAACTATTTTTATTTCGTTGACTTAACAAGACGATCATATACAAATAAAACACTGTCAGATATCAACACATCTTTATTCCCAATAAGCTACAATCAACAAGTAAACAAAAAGATTTTACGCCTATCTATGGTTCATTTTCTAATTTACGTATTTGAATGGCCAGGAGAAGAAGTCAGTGAACTAAAATCTCCTGTACTACAAGGTATACTAGGAATTTTCGATCCTTGTTTAGAGAAACCACTGTACTCCGGTATCAAAGGAGAAGGTAAGCTTATTGTAGGCGTTTCTTCAATTTTATCCAGCAAAGTTTCTTCGGCGATAATCTCCTGACTTTCTTCTAAGAATGGTAAAACAAAGCTATCGTTTTTGTTTTCTGTTGATTCGACTTGGGGAAAAGCAGAGCTCGGAATAAGAGGACTTTGTGTTATAGGACAAGACCCACCGATCGGACTAAATGGATCAGAACTGACAAAACTAGGTGTCGGAGACTTTCTTTTATCTGGCGTAAGATCTTCTGCTACGCTGTTCTCGGCACTTAAATCGGAAAAATCGATGTCATAGTTGACTTTTGACAGTCCAAGATAGCTGTTATCATCCGGAGTCATGCTTTCGATACTTTTATTATCAGCTGCAGGTGATGATGACGATAATAAATCAGTAGAATGCGATGGTTTGAAAGACTTTGATATTTCTTGTACTGTTATGCATGGAGATATGTCTAGCTGTAGTTTCTGTTTTGTGCTGTCCAAAGCATTGATTTGAGTAAGTGATAGATTTCTCAAGTAATAATTTTGACCAACATCTGCGGTTTCTGAATTAATTTCGTTTTCTGGTTGTTTTGTTTGATTGGGAGAAGCTGATCGTTTTTCTCTTGTTAGTGTTAGAGGGCTTATCCTTGGTTTTATTATTAACGGCGTCCTTTGTAAAACTGAATCGACACTTTCGCAGATTCCCTCCTGAAAACAAAAACAAAATTAACAAATGACTTGTTACTACTACAATATTTAAAGTGGATCGCAAAGGTTTGTAAAAAAACTTTTTTTTGCAATGTCAAACTGTGATTAAACAGGAATTTGTACATATAACTGAAGAAATGTAGTAAAAATAAATTGGTAAATAATCATGTAATTGGAGAGTATCAGGGCAGATATAGATCAGGCAGAGCTGTTGATAAAATATATACCTTAAATAAATAAATAAATACAATGAATGATAAGCACTTGTTTTGCATTAAAGGCATCATAAAACATCAACATTATAAATAGAATTATACCCAAAGACCAGACATCTGTATGAACCTTGAACGATCTTCTTTCCAATTAAGTATTCCCTTTTTTTCCAGAGCATTTACTTCAGAATTTCGAGGACTCAAAAGGGTCGCCATGTGTTAATTAAGCAGGTTTTTTCTTTACCTTTGATTTTCCAAAAATATCCATTTAGGCAAGTCGTTCCCGCTTATACACCTACTTGAATTTTCGTTCCAGTCTTTTGGTATTGCTCAACATAGATTTAAATTACAAAAATTTGGGGAAAATGACATGTCATACTTTTATTAGTTTGATAGTTAAGAGAGCTACAAGCGAAAAGTTGCCAACAACAAAAGGAATCTTATGCTTTGTTTATAGATTTTAAAAACGTGCACGATACAATTTAGAGATCAGCCCTATATATTAAAACGATTGCACCAAACGAACAATAAGGTAAAGATGAATACACATATTTATTAACAAGTTTCAATTCACAAGTACTGAACATATTAGAAATAAGAATTAGAGGAAAAACAAATGGTCGACACAAGTAGAAAGAGACATTGAGATTCTAGGAGTGTACCACTGAAGGGAAAAGACCAAGGATAAAAATGGAGCTGGAGCGCAATATATATTTAGATGAATTAATACTTTATTTATTTGCTCAGTTGATTACACAACTAAATAATATCTTTAACTCTTTCAATTTTATGTAAGATACACAAATGTACGCCGCTTGCAGCAGAATCTTGTCTTATCTGAAGGACTGTCATTGTCAGAAATTAGGGATGCAAGAAATATAACGTAGTCAAATAAAACTTTTCGAAATATTACTGAGAGTTATTTTGTAGAAAAATTTAAAAATCTACGAACACAGGTGACTTTTGGACGAAGAAAAAACATAGTGAACCTTTTTTCTCAAAATCTTTAATCATTTATTACTGTGTCAGAGACTTCGTTTTATTTTCAATTAATGTTTTGTAGGTCTGTGGTTGATAGTTCTTGAGTTATCTCCTTGTCTGTCATCAGCGTCAATCACTGTCAAGTGTCAGAGGTGATTGGAAGCAGACGATTTGTTTTGATTTTATTTGTGTAGTTGTTATTTTATTTACCAGTTTTAATATTGAACAAATATTAAACATTTTACCATTTGCATGACTTTCAAACCGTCGTTGCTTCCCTGAACTGATAGTTCTTTGTTTGCGCGACAATAACTGTTATAGAAAACGATCTTAAAGTTTTATGATATGATAACGGTTCTTTATCATTTTTGTACACATTTGCAAAACTACAATCGGAATAAACATGTTTTCAAAAAATTTATTTACATCAACAAAATAGTATTTTTAATCAATATAAACATGTTTATTGACTGGGTCCTTTGGTATAAATAAATAAAACAAAAACCAATTTGGAAAATTATATTTATTTATGCAGTTGTAGATTCTGGCCAATATGATGTTGGTTTACCTCAAGTATTTTTTTTGTATCATAAAAGCGGTAACTGGAAAAACTCTATTAAGAGGCATTCCTGAATAACTCGCATTAACACCTTATGCAAACCTATCACTTCATAAGTCTCCTGACTAACTATTATTTTATAATAAAACGATTATTATTATTATTTTTTGTAATTTAAATCTATGTCGAGCAGTACCAAGAGACTGGAAAGAAAATTTAAGTACATGTATTGCCTGAATGGATATTTTTGGAAAATCAAAGGTAAAGAAAAAACTTGCTTAATTAACACATGGCGACTCTTTTGAGTCCACAAAATTCTGAAGTAAATGCTCTGGAAAAAAGGAAATTAATTGGAAAGAAGATCGGTCAAGGTTCATACAAATGTCTGGACTTTGGGTATAATTGTATTTATAATGTTGATGATGATGATTTACGATGCCTTTCATGGCATGCGAAAGAAGGGCTTATCTTTGTATTTATTCAATAAAGATTATTTATTATTATTATTCCCTAGTCTTCGTGCTTCGTATTTTTAAGTGTACACAACTATATAGGCGCTACAGTTTAATGCCGGATCCAAACAGGTCATTAGAAAAGCATATTTGGCAAATTACGTTCGGTAGTTTGCCATTGCCTTCCAGCCTTTTTTAATTTTCGATGATATTGAACTCGGACCTCCCGAACTTATAAATAGCTTTTACAGAAGGGAGACACCACAATTTATTTTACTACAAACAAACCAATTATTTATAAACATAAAACTGTATGTCTATTGTTTTGACCTCATGGATTTTCAGATAAAATATTGCAATTATTTTCGAAGACGCTTTTTTAAATAATTGTCTGTGGCTTCTAAAGTGGACTGTAGTAATAGTTTTTTTGTAGTTGAATTTTTTCTTTTCCAGAACTCTGAAATGATGCACACATGTTACTTGTATTTAACGGTTTATTAAAAACTTTCCAAAAACAACGAAAGAACAGGTAACACAGAAACTGCATTAAATTGGCTTACACTTTATGTTACTAATCACTCAGAAACGCACTTGCATTTTTAAATACGTTGGTTAGTTAATTATAAAAATGAAACAAATTTGCACTGCATTTGGACGGTGGAGATGAAAAATATTTTGAGTAGCCTGGCTTGATCCACAACCAAAATCTTACTCTTTTGTCAGAGAAATTGTAACATTACGTCGTGTTTGTGACAACAGAGAAGTCTTGCTTGATTAAAAAATTATTAAAAACTGTTCAGGGACCTTCTTGTTTAAGCCACGCCCTCCGAGTGGTGTACGTGACAATATTTGCATATGTTATCCTTAAGCCTATTAGGGACAAATTTAAAATATCATTTAAATTTACTTTTTCTTATTTTTTTGTAAATATTCACCTTATTTTTCTTTAATTGATACTTCTAATTGTTAAAATATTTATTGTAGATAATATCACAAAAACCAAAATTATAAGGCAGTATAAAAATAAAACGCACTTTTAGCACCCAATCTTGTTTATGACACTCTTTGTGTTAAAAAATAAAATTAACAAACTTCAAACCTTACATTTTCCATTAAAAAGGTTCATATAAATATACTAAATTAAAAAAAGTCAAAAAATAACTATAAGCAGAAAATATTAAGGCTTACATTAGTTCATATTTTTCGGCGCATTCACCACAGCAATGAGGCAACATGAGCTCGGTTTGAGCTGAAACAATTATTTCAGAAATCGTTTTTTTTTTTTTTTTTTGGTTTATTATTTATTTTCATTTGGTATATATTACATTTTCTAGGACATTTCATTTTCCTAATTCCCTGCTATAGGAGTTTTCCTCCTTTTCAGGGTGAGAAAGTTTCAGAAGTGGCAAGATTTTTTTGGACATATAGATAAAGATTAAATAAAATAAAGTGTCCTTTTACAACATATTTATTATACATAAATTTTACTAGAACAATTTGAGAAATGGTGATTATTATTAGTAAAAAATTAGGGTTAATACCTAATTATTTTATTATTTACTTAATTTCTAGACATATCCAATTTGGACTTTATTAAAAAGAAATTAATAATAAAATATGATGGCTGTTCTTATTACATTCATTTTTTACTTCGTCAGTAACAGCACAACATATAAAATTCACCAAAATAACCTTCATTCAATTATTTTTTTAGAAACAAATAAAATGGCACATCAAATTAATTACAAATACATTTATAAATTTGCAATTCTTATATTAAGTAAACTACTCTAAGAAGCAGTTACCTTTAATTTTTGCATGTCTTCCTTCAAGCTCTGAGTGGTATTTCGAACGATTTGTGTCCTTTCGGAGAGTCCTTTGAGGAGAGCGAGGTGTTCGCACAACTGATGCATCCCTTCGCAGGCTACCAATGCGGATTCCCAAGCGCTGACGCACGTCAGTTCGCCTGACATGTATGCTTCGAATTCTTGTTGCGGCATGTTCAGGGATTCAGCTGTGAGGTTTTCGATGAAGGAAACTGCACAACACTAAAAAATATTTTGCTTATAACAAAGGTTCGTTATTTTCAAATTCAAATTCATTTATTCGCGTCATTGTACAAAAGTCTAACACACGTCAAAAATTGTTTAAAACATAGTTTAGATATATAAAATTGGAATACAATACAATACAAATTTAGAAAAACATATAAGCAACTAAAATTGTTAAAATCATGCAAAGGACATTGCAAAATTTCGCTAACAGTGCAGAAAGACGAAAATCGATGTTAGATTGCCTAATTGAGAGGCAGTGGCTGAGACAATTTATCGAAACTGTGAAATTTGCAATGTCAGCGATATTTTCCTAAAAACTATTCGTGACTGAAAAAATCAGACAGTTGGTTGTTGGCTGCAGTCAATAGTTTGCTGAGTGGCCAAAAAGGTTCCCGAAAAAGACAAGCGGTCGGTTAAAGTAAAAAGTATTGTTGAGATTGTTTTAAAAAGTACGTAAAAGAAGATTACAGTAGGGCATTAGAGCAAAAGCCAAAATTAACCCCCTGAAGGAGTATAATCATCAAAGGGAATTGTGACAGGCCCATAGTCCGTTATGCTTAGGTAAGCGTTCATTGTTAATTTTTATTTAATCTATGTATATTTGAAGGGTGATCTCAATAAAAGTGCATTTGTTTTGTACGTCTCTTGTTTTATTTCTTAGAATAAGGAGTGGTATTAAGACATAATAACTGCTAAGTATTCGGAGAGAGACCTCCGTAACTTCGTAAAGGTCGAAAAGGCGTTTCGCCTTGGATACGTAGGAGCAACACATAGGCAAACACTGGACCTCGTGACACTATAAAAGGCATTTTCTATCAAAATATGCTAATTCTACTTTTAAATTGCTGTAATGGGAGATATTTTAGGCTGGAAGCTGGAAGCTTAATGTAAAATTTAGCAGCCCAGTTTGACATCTTCTCAGCCTCCAGTAGGCTGGCACAAGATTATGCTTATGCCGGGTGTCCTCATGGGTTCAGAAGTGCCCCCCACCCCCCTTAATAAACATAAGGTTCTCCAATATATATAGACAGGGAACAGTGAGAATTCCCAAGGTCTTATATGCTTGTCTGCAATCATCCCTATACTTGAGGCCAGCAAGAACCCTGATGGCCTTACGTTGCCAGACCTTCAACATTTCTGCCTGAGGGTCCCCAGACCAAAATGGCAAACGTTTTGTGAGACATTAGATGCCAGGTTCCTAAGTACATACCGACTTCTTGCTAGCTTCTTGCATAGGTTGTCAATATGTTCACCCCATTGGAGCTTGGGGTCCAGATGTACGCCCAGAAATCTAACATCATTCACACCCTGAGTGTCCCTAAGAGAAAATACTACCCTGTCGGTTTTCGCTTCATTGAGCAGTAATCTGTTTACGCAGAATCATTCCTTGGTCACTGAATGTAGACTGTAGACACGGAACCCTCAAGCGATTCCTTAAGTGTATCAGCCACAAAAGAGACGGTGGTATCATCGGCAAAAAGTGTGTATTTTGCATTTAATTAATCCTGTTATTATAGTTATTGCACCTAGGCTATTAGGGCTAATATCTACTAAACGAAAGGGGTGATTTTTATGTGTTGACATTAATTTACTCATCTAGAATATAAAGTTCTCAAAAATGCGAATACATATGATTGATTTATAGAAACGGCTGTTTCTAACATAAGGAGTAAGATTTGAGTAATAATTAGAAGGTTAATTATAATTAGAGATATTATAGGTCCAGTGTTTCCTAATAAAGTTATAAGAAGATGTCCTGCAATTATATTAGCTGAGAGACGAATAGCTAAGGTTCCGGGGCGGATAATATTTCTAATTGTTTCAATACATACTATAAAAGGTATAAGGATAGGGGGAGTTCCTTGTGGGACTAATATAATTAAAATGCACGGTTAAATATGAAATTTAATAAAACCAAATCGCACTTACCAAATTAGTAAAATAGTAACCTGCTTCGCCTTGCATCAACCTCGAATCTTTGCAAAACCTAGTTACGTAAAGTATATTGCTCTTCAGTCTGGCGGGATTTGCTTTTAGCACAACGAAAATTAGGGCGGGCAAAAATTCATCTGCACTAACTGGTCCGCCTTGGCAATGCTGTAAAACTTCGACAACACTTCTGCAACATTTGACGACGCAGGCTAGTTTTTCTTGGGGAGCCTTCATGGAATCCATGCCCAATAGATCGTTTATGGCCGTGTATACCAAATCGCGGACTTCTATGCTCGTTTCGCTTATGCAGCAATCTAAGTGGTGGGCGTTCACCCAACTCAGGTTGCGAATTCTTCCTTGGATGGCGAGATCTTTTTCTTCGTCGTTTGTCGTGGGCGGACAGAAAAGGAAACTAAAAATAATATTTTTGTTGACAAAACTTGAAAAACCTGGATGCCATAGGCGGAACATGAGGGAAAACAGTAATTGAGCATTAACGATGGAAGAACTGGATAAAGGGAGCATAAATAGTTAATCCGAGGTCGTGTGTCTCTCAAAAAGTTTACAAACATAGTTATAAATAAGTCCAAAAAAATAGGAATAGAAATATTTTTATACAAGGTTAAAATCCAAAATAAATTCCATGATTTGGAGTATAGACCAGGGACGATAATTTTTGAAACAAAAAAAAAATAATAGTAGCATGAAAGCCATTGGAAAAGGAAGAGAATATAACAGAAATGAAAGGAAAAATAAGTTATAACTGTTTATCTCGATTTCCGGCAAAACTACAAGTCCTATGGAAAAAAGTTAAATGGCAAAGTTGTAGGTAATAAAAAGATCTACAATTTTTGTATTTACCCTTTTTTCACATAACCTCAAAATTTATGTGAAAAATTCAAATAACTAAGTTTTTGGTTTTTTATTTTTATCTTTTACAAAAAAAAATTTTTTTTCACGAAATTTGGTGAAAACTTACCTTTTTATGTCCCAAACACACTAATTTTTTTGATTTAAAATATTTATTTTTTCACCTTATTTTTAACTTAATATCGCAAAAGCACTTTAATTTTCAATCGAAAATTCTCACGTCAAAATATCTGCTTTTAAATCAAAAAAATTACAGTGTGTTTGGGACATAAAAAGGTAAGTTTTCAGCAAATTTCGTGAAAAAAATTTTTTTTTGTAAAAGATAATAAAAAACCAAAAACTTGGTTATTTGAATTTTTCACATAAATTTTGAGGTTATGTGAAAAAAGGGTAAATACAAAAGTTGCAGATCTTTTTATTACCTACAACTTTCCCATTTAACTTTTTTCAATAGGACTTGCAGTTTTGCCGGAAATCCAGATAAACTGTTTTTTACCCTTAAAAACTCACCCCCATCCATTTCCCGACCACAGATCGCCCGTAAATTATTTTTCCTTTTATTTTTGTTATATTATCTTCCTTTTCCAATGGGTTTCATCCTACTATTATTTTTTTTCACTTTTTACCATTTTCAAAGGCTTCAGCCCTAGTCTATAATGGAAGAATTATAATATTTTTTTAATTTCAAAATTGTTTTCGAGTTTGATATTTTGTATACTTATCAAGTAAAATCTTACATGTACCTGTATTACTTTTAAATCCAGTTTATTTTTATTTAATTAGAATGAGAAAAAACTGTCAAGAAAGATATTTTGATAAAAAAAATTTTGCTGTAAAAAAAATTGGTCCAAAAAATGTTGGCAAAAAAAATTTATTTATTTTTATAGAGTGATTCAGAGGGTTTAGAGGATTCAGAGGGTAGTAAAAGATGCTTACCTGTACAGACTGATCATTGTATACTTCTCGAAGAACTCCACCAACTTCTCTCTGACTTCACTAGGGACATCTTGATAGGTGGCATTCGAATTTACTCGATTATGATAAAGATTATAATAATTTTGTGCAGTTTCGGCCAAATCTTCAATGGGTTTAACATCCAATTCGTTTATTACTTTACTTGAAAACATCTGACTGCATTTAAAGAAGTCCTTTCTGAGTGTTTCGCCGTATTGGCCATACAGAGAAATAAATTCTAACATTACTTTGTTGGCGTCGGGGTTAGCTTGTCTCATGATGTCGATGTGTTTTTCTGGTCTTCCAGAATCTTTAATAATAAAGCAATATTTAATATAAATATTTTATTTTTAAATTTGTGATGTTTGGAATTTAAGAATAATACTTTGGGTATCTGGAGGTACATCTTATTGCAAATTCCAAAAATGGGGTAAATTTTTTTTTAGAAATAATGAAATGCTAGGACAACAATATACTCTTACTCTAGTTATTATTATATAACGAAAATTTAAACCAGACTTTCCCTTCAAAAAAAATCAAAACGGTCGTTTTTCTAATAAAAAATGGCTGTAATTAACAAAAATGAGGCGATTGTAATTGTAAAAATCTGTTAATAAAAGTTTAAAGAATTTTGTTTTCAATTGACTAAAGGATTAATCACAGAACATTTTAATTTAGTAAGTGGTAAGTTTTTTAAATATTTTGACTTCTAAACTGTCAAAAAGTGTTAAAAATCCAAATCAACTACATTATTAATCTATATTACCCCTTATGGTAGACTTCTTATAACAATCTGGAAGAATACGATGGTAGAACGCCAGTAGAAAATGTTGCTTAAATTTTGACATTTTCCTTATTTTTGTACCTTATTAAAAATTGAAACACTGAAGTCAACAATGGATTCAATGGTCTATGTTACCAGGTAGATAATGGCACCTTTGCAAGAATTAATGAATAAATAATAGCCACTTTCTTGGAAATGCAATAACTGTTCTTATTAAAGAGATTTACAACTGGTCTATGTTCATTTAAATTCTTACCTGCAGAAAAACCCTTAAGTAATGGTACTTATTTGCAGTGCCCAGTAAGCGGATTAGAGTAGAAAATATAAAAATATTTTAGGATTTATCTGACCTTTGGTTAAAAGCAGAATATCTTTGGCCAGTGCTTTTTTAATTTTATGTGTGGTAATTTAAACTTATAAAATTATGTTATATAAATTTCCCGAATTTCTGCTGATAAGTAATCAATATAGACGCAAATTTTCTTATTCTTTCATTCCCTAATCAATTACGTCATTGTCATTTGGTAAGCATGTTTATAGGTAAATGATAAAATTCAATCTAAGGTCACCAGACCCCCATATAATTTAATTTTGTTCTAAGGTAGACGTAATGAAGGAGTTATATCGAATGTATTTATCTTCACAGTGACGTCGGAGAGGTCAGAGGGGCGCAAATTTCCCAAAAATGGTTATCATCAGTCGGATTTATCAAACTGATGGTCCAAACTACCATTGTATAAACTATGTATATCTTTGTCCTATTGTGCGATATCGCTGACCTAAATTTCATCATATTTGACGATTGTTTAAATATTAAATTTGATAAATGTCCCCTAAAGAAATTTCATTAATATTTTTTTAGTACTTACAGCTGCTAAGTGCCTCATATTGACTTTACAGGAAATATAATACATACAAATGATTATAAAAAAATTAAATAGCAGTATTTATGCAATGTTTTATCTTTAAATAGTTTATATGTTGTAAGAAAACGTTTATGATTTTTAAAATATTGTTGCTGGGCAGTATCGTGGTTTTTAGTTTCGAAAATACCAAACATTTACATAAAAAAGTAGATAAAAACTTTTAAAGCCATTATAAAAGTCAATTATTGCACATACAAAATAATAATAATAACAGTCTAATAAGGATCGGGGTTAAGGAATATTTAAATTTAATAAATATTTTTTAATTCCAGTATGAAATTTTCTATTTAAAAATGGAACTTTACCTTTGACATTTGAAGTTTTTCTAAAAACGGGTAAACTTATTTTTTTCTTTTTATCCGTTTGCTGCCTCTTTTTTTCTTCGAATTTTGAAAATCCCGAAACTGGTGCCCTGGACTGTTCTGATGTTTGACCGTGGTGAGATTTTTTTTGTCTTTCCAAGTCCATATGATTTCTGAAGCATTTTGAACAGTAACCTGAAATAAATAAGATAAAGAATAATAATAATAATAATAATTTATTCACAAGAAATACAAAATACAAGAAAAAAAATACAACATACAAAGTGTGAATAAATGTGAACTGATAGGAGAACACCTGTTTCAGTATCTATCAGTAGATATACATGATAACAATATAAAATTAATTTAAACTATTAGATATTATAAACATTTCTATTTTTATTTCTCATTTATATAATCTTCAAAACTTCTATCAGAACTAATGGTATTAGAAATGATAGAGTTAGAAATAATAAAATTCAACTGTTTTTCTGAAATAATGTCTTGATTTAGTGTGCCTACATAATTTTTTTTAAATAATTTTTGTAAATTTTTTTGCCAATTAAATTTTTAATGGTTTCTGGGATTGAGTTAAAGACTTTTGGAGCAATATACCAGAAAGAACGTTGGCATAAGGATTTTTGTCGAGTTCGTGATCACGTAATTTTATTAAGTCTTTAACATCAGGATATTTTAAGGCAACTGTTAGGTAGTATAGTTGTTTAACATCGAGCACACCATTTTCATTATATAGATCATCCCAAGGGTGTCGATTATTAAATTTATTTTTTTTATTAAAAATTATTTTCAAGAATATGCGCTGGTTTACTTCCAGTGGATGAATGTACGATTTCATAGCACACCTAAATCAAATTATCCCGTATCTTAAGTGGCTTTCAACCAAACAACAATATAAATTTGCAACTATCTTATGGAAGTACATTTTTTTCTCCCTCTTATGAGGTTTTGTTTTTAATGTACTTCCAAGTTGCATATGCCTATATATTTTATATTTTTAATTGTTTTTTTTATGTTTTAATGACATATGTTATGTGGTCTTTCCATTTCAAATTGCAGTCAAAAATAATTCCTAAATATTTTACTTGAATAAACCTATCATTGGTAAGGGTCGTCTGTAATAATTGAAATTATATCATGTGTATATCTGGTAGGTCATAAAAGAGTTTATCAATATTTAACATTTATTAAAATTAAAGCTCGTTAAATTTTTTTCGGTACCATCAGTTATTCACTACGTGTTTATGTTTTGTTTCTGTTTCTCAACGTTAATTTGAAAATAGCTTTTGATAGCGCGGTATGTTTTATAGGCCAACTTTTTTTAATGTTTCATTCAATTATTAGGTCATTTTATAAGGTCTGTTTCATTTTTAGTAATTAAAATCCAAAAATTAAAACAGTATGAAATTAAAAACATTGCTAAATACCAAAGCCGATACAAAAATATATGTAGCTTTTGGATCTGACAGCTTTTTGCATATTTTTGACCAGAAAAAAAAACAGGTTTTTTAATAAAGTATTAAAATAAAATTGCTTGTTTATATATAGACTCGATTTCTCATTGGAAATTTTTCTTTTATTTCGCGGCATTAAAAAATATTCTAAGTTCTTTTTTATTTGCTGCTTTTCACAGTAATTATTTCAAGAAATCGATTTGTAACGAAGGAAAGTAAAACCTCGTTAGTGACCACATGTCGAACTGTTTTTACTTCTATGTTGGCGAATTGGTGAACAACTCATAAATCTTTTCTCTTGTCTTTAACATGAAATGCTTTTTCGAATAGGTGTTTTTTGGTCTCGATTATTTTTCCATTTTGGAACGGCGCTGCTTCCTGGGTGAACTTACTTGTTACCACATGAATAAAAAGCATATAGAAGAAAAGTTTATATACAATGACAATCGATATTCTTGTGAGCTTTAGAACATTCGAAAAACAAATTTTGCGACAATCTATACATTATTTTCAAAAAGCTGTAATTGTAAAAAATATTGTTTTTAACTAAATATTTTATGGTTCTCATAGCTCTGATAAAATTTCTAAAAAATATAGTGAAAATGAAATAAATCATTAAAATATTTTTTTGGGTTTTTTTGATTTTTCAAATATCATTTTATGGATAAGTATAAAAAATTAAATAAACATACTAACCGTCCCAATCAGCATTTCCATAATACCCACATCCGCTCTTGCATTTCAGATCAGCTTGTTTGATCCTTAAAGAGGGCTGTTTAGTGGCATACATGATGTATTTATATGACCTCTGTAAAGTTAACACAGGCATTGTGAAGAGTAATAATTAAAAATTGCAAAAACTTAAAAAATCTAACACTTATTTACTAATAATAGTCTTTTTCTTTTAGAGGTAAATTTACCCCGTCAGGTTGTGGAAAAAATTATTTTTCCATATTTATAGATTTTTCACAACTCCCTGTGAAATCTATCTCATTCGATTCCTGCACAAGACGGCTTCAGCAAAGTTACCGTGGAGGTACAAAGCTGTGGTCGTGTGCACACAAATTCAGTTCTTTCATTAACATCTGCACTACAGGGAATTGGGGATATTTCAAAAATGCTAGTGTAGCCTCCTTTGATCCTTGGATTTTTTGGCAAGACGCAGACGTGCAGTTATTTGCGGAAATCTTTAGAGGTTCACCAGGATCAGCCATTTGGTTCAGAATTGACAGAGGTATATTATAGCCCACAGGATTCAAATGATTTTAAACTCTTTTAAAAAAGACACCAACACACAAAAACGATTATTGACGACACAAAAACAAGTATAAGTTGCTTGGTTTCGACAACAACAATTAAACTTTGTAGACTGATTGTAATTTAGGAAGCCGATGTTTATATAGCGACAGGCATTATCAATTCAATAATAAGTTTGAAATATATCAGCTGATAACCAAATATAGAAGGTTAAAAGTCTTTGAGAACTGAGGGGGGAACGCACACTTGCATCCTACGATGTAAAAATGAAATATTATCATCAAAGACTTCTTATCTTGAATCAATAAAAATTTGAGCTAAATCACTACTTGTGGTCATCCAACGGTTGCTTTGATTAAATATATTGTTTATAGAAGATATAACTTTAATCTTTGTCCATTTCGCATTTTTCTATCAGCTTTTATTTTTTAAATAATATCAACATATTTAGATTTCACCATAAAATGGAGGCGGGCTTTAACTTCTCAAAATAGTGATGATATAACAGTGTTGAAATAAGTTTTCTTTAATTGAGGTGATCATACTTGGCTGTATGACATATACAGGATGATTCAAATAAAACTTACCCGGTGAGAACAGATTCCTTACCAATAAGTAAAATTTGAATTCGGTAATCAGTAGCTATCAAAGGTACTTTGAATTTTTTTAGATTTTTAATTTTCCAACGTGTTGCACAAATATGGAGCTACACGACAGTTATTATTTGATAGCCAGAACAATAAAACATGGTTAGCAAACCAGTAAGGAATTTAATTTATCAGATTCGACATCCTAAGACCGGTTTCTGCCTTTTGGCTTCGTCAGTTAGGCTTTTCGAATCCAATAAATAAAATTCCAAACTCGTACAAGTCAATAGCTATATCCGAGTTTGGAATTTTATTTATTGTATTCAAAAAGCCTAACTGATGTGCAATGAGAACGTGCCCAACGGCCGCCATGGAGGTAATACTAAGCCTCCATATAGTAGTGGAGAGTATAGCGATAAGGACAACCTACAGAATGACCAGAGAAGGATCAACCAAACGTAAGTTTCGGCTTCTTCCTGGAAATCACCAAACCTGGGACACCCAAGATGAGATAACAAAGAAGTTTAGCTTTGTGAAAGAATTCAACACAAAGCTAAGTAACAAAAGCGAATGGGACAAAGATACCATCTCAAAACTCAAGAGAAGTGCCATGAAATGGTACACAGATGGTTCTAGAACAACAGAAGGAACAGGAATAGGAGTATATGGGCCTGGAACCAAATATTCCGAAAGTTTAGGCAAATCTCCGAGCATTTTCCAAGCTGAAATATACGCCATCGGAAAATGTGTCCAGTTCAACATAGAAAGAAATTTTCGCAGACAAGAGATGATCATCATGTCAGACCGCCAAGCAGCCATTAATGCCTTGAACTCCCACGTAATCAACTCCAAGATAGTTTGGGAGTGCCTAAAGAATCTAAACGAACTAGGCAAGAACAACACTGTTACCCTACTATGGGTTCGGGGACATACTGGAGTGGACGGTAATGAAATAGCAAACGTACTCGCAAAAAAAGGGGCTGAAACACCATTTCTGGGACCTGAACCCTTCTGCCGAATAAGCACCAGTACAATACTTGATGAACTTGGAAAAGAAGTAAATAAGATCCCAATACTGGACAGGACTACAAGGAATGAGGCAGGCCAATACACTACTGGGGAACTATAACCAGAAGAGATCATCAGTAAAAGTAAAAATAAGCTCAGAATACTAACGGGTATCCTAACAGGGCACTGCCGTCTGAGAGGCCACCTAAAGAAACTCGGATTAGTAGACAAAGAAGAATGCAGATTCTGCGAGGAAGAGGAGGAAACCTCTATCCACATTCTCTCAGAATGCATTACCCTACAAAATCCAAGAGTACGATACCTTGGAGAATATCAAATAGAAGAGGAAGATCTACCTAACCTGAAGCCTACCGACATCCTGAACTTTTTGAAAGCAATAGGACTGGAGGAACTGCTCTAATCGTTGAGACATCCTTAACGACTGGGCAGCAGTAGGGGGCACAATAGATCTTATAGGTCGCAGTGTATCGACACCCCCATCACAGATAGATAGGCTGTCGAATCTGATAAATTAAATTCCTTACTCGTTTGCTAACTTTGTATTAATCTCTGAAAGGGATACGAAAGAAGAGAGTGACATTTTGACTAGAATCAGTCAAATAAAAGCTTTGCAACACACAATGCGAATTGTGTATGCAACCCCAATACATCGGGAATTTTTTTTGCTTTAAAAATTCTCAATACTCTCTTCTAATCATAGATGGTAGCACATCTAAAATTTTTATCTTATAGCGGATATAGCTATTGACTTGTACGAGTTTGGAATTTTATTTATTGGATTCGAAAATCCTAACTGACGAAGCCGAAAGGCAGAAACCGGTCTTAGAATGTCGAATCTGATAAATTAAATTCCTTACTCGTTTGCTAACTTTCTATTAATCTCTGAAAGGGATACGAAAGAAGAGAGTGACATTTTTAGTAGAATCAGTCAAATAAAAGCTTTGCAACACACAATGCAAATTGTGTATGCAACCCCAATACATCGGGAATGTTTTTTTTTGCTTTAAAAATTGTCAATACTCTCTTCTAATCATAGATGGTAGCACATCTAAAAATAAAACATAGCTCGAGTGGAAGAAATTTTTTCGTTATAAAAGTCTTTTTAAATTTAGATTTTTATAAAGAATCATATGTATTATTAATTGTAGTTAAAGTGTTCCGAAACTTTCTTTTATTTTAATTCAGCGATGAACGAAAAGTTTGTGAATCGCTCCCCGTATGACAGGAATTGGATCGATCCTTATAATTTTCTTCTTAAAATACAAACGGTTTCTTTGATTTAAAAAAAATCTAAAATAACGATTTTTTTTTACTTAAACCTCTTAATAACTCATATTAATTTATTGTTCATGATTGTTTTCCTATTTATCAAAGATACTTCTTGTTTAAACTTGCAATTTGTGTAAACCTGTAAAATAAGCTGGAGCGGGCTGGTGCACTTTCAAGAAAATTTCTATTAGAACATGAATATTCGCCTGTCTGCCCAACCGTTACGCTGCGTCTTACCATTATTTCCTATTTTGAGACCAAACAAGTAACAAGGCACTAAGGCAGGACGTCGTGGTTTTAGATTAAATAGTTTTCTATTGTGTGAGAAATGGAAGTTCATTTACTATGGAAGATTAACTTTTTTGCTACCACAATTTTATTTATATTTGCATTTATGTTAAGATCTTAAAATACAGATCAGGTATCAAAGTTTTAACCTCGACACTGTTTTAGTAACGAATCAAAGGTCTGCGAACTTAAATTTATTTATGTGTCCTTAAAACCTACTAAATATTCTTCAACTATTCAACCGGTAGATTAGGACGTGATTAGTGACAATATTTTGCAAATATTAAATATTTACAAATCGGTAAATTTATGTTGTGTATTTTCCCGGACTTTTCGATAAATGAGCGTTATCAACCGTTTAAATGTATAAACATATGATTGCTAACGTCAGAAAAATATTCTTCAAAGAACCTTTTCTTAGAGGAACTAACTATTTTTTAGTAATACATTAATTTACACATCAATTTAATCTTTGGGAAACAAATTTAATGAGCAGTCAGAATAGAGATATTAATCATTCAATTTTGGAATTTTCTAACCCGAATCTCTTCTACTAACTAAATATTCGATGTTTCAGAAAACTGCTGAATTTAAGTTTATTTTTCAATCTTATCATTCCTTGAGTTAGTTCTTCTTTGCTTCTTCTTTTAAACGAAAATATCACCGACCGAAGTATTTTTGGAAAATTACACCAACGTTGTTTGTGAGTGACTTTGATTGTATTTATTTACAGAACAAAAAATCCATTTTGTAAACAAATAGTTTTAAAAACTATATTATTTATTTATATCATCCCATAAATATGAACTGAAAAGTTCACCTAGGTACATTGAGTCAGTGCTTCTCAAATGTTAATAGTTTAAAGTAATGAAATAGGGAAAAGATAGTAAATTAATGTCAAATCAAACCATACTAAAATGGGCAAGGAAAATTGTATTTCCCACACAAATATAACATAATCAAAAATAATAAAAACTTATTTAGTGTAATGAATATTTGCAATGGTACCTAGCATTTATTACAGAGATAATAATAATTTGTAACTCATGACCTGACTATTTATATTAAAATTTACTGCTTACCTAAGGTGATAACAATTATTGATACTTATATTGAAATAATTTGATTTTTTTTATGCAATATCATAATACATTTTGCTGAAAATAATAAAACCTAGCTATATTATTCTTAGATATAAGTATAAAGATTGTTATTAATCTCTACTGTATACCAGAAGGCAGACTGAACTGTATCGATTAAATAGGGGAACTAATTTTATTATTAACAAAAAGTACATTTTATACTTTTGCTTTAATTATGGGTCTTGTAGTCACATATCTAGAAACAATATAACCGAAAGAATTCAATTTTAGGTTATAAATAGGTACTTGAATTTTTGAGAAATAAATTTTCACTGATGGTTTCAAATGAATATACAGTTCATTAATACATTTTATTTTAATGGAAAATGAGGCACAATTCTATAACTTTTATATTGATTAAATTACTTCCCAGGTATTGCATATGTTTATTATTTATTGAGTTAAACAGTCACCAGATAATTAAAGGTAATTTAAAGTAACGTACGGTGACTTAATAATAAGTTAAATACTTAATATTTCTAATGGTGACTTAGTTATTTGCAAGTCTAATAAAAAATGTATATTTATCGAAAATATACTTTGACATCTAACTAGTTACTGAATTTATTGGAACCGTTTAAAAATATTTCAAAACATCTTACCTTATCAGTCAGTTGTTGATTTAAAACCACAAATAATAACAATTAAATTAAATATTTTTATAATGTAACCTACAAACTATTTCTTGATTGACATTTTGATATTTGCTTTTGCTGTAAGCGATGACGTATGGAACGATTCCTATTCGATTCATCGTTTTCGAATGCAACATCGATTTTTTTTGGAATACGGTATCTACCAAGGATAAACTAGAGAGAAGGATGGGCCACTTCCATAAGAAGCAATGTAAGAGTATTTTATGACGTCACGAAATACTTATGTCAAAACATCGCTGAACGCTTCTTGTAGTAGTTTTAATTGTTTTATTGTTCTTCTGAACTGTTTGAATTATACTTTTAGTTATTACGTATTTTATATATTTTGTTTTGGATAACTCTTTTTAAAGAAAGGTAGGAATATTTACAATAATTTATCAATCAACAGATTTTTGTAGTAACTTTGATATTTTGTTTTAATCCTTAGTTGTAAGAATCCTACACTTCTGCTTTTTGTTTTTAATTAAAAAAAAGACAAAATTGTAAAAAGAGTATTGGACCTTTAAAATGGTTCTGGCATTTCCGCATTTATTTTTGTGTTAGGCTATTTTTTGTTACTTTGTTTCCTTACCAAATGAAATGATTTGTCATTTGCAATTATTTTATTTGTGTGGGGCATGTATAAATTATTTGTAATTGAATGAAGTTCCTAAATAAAACTTTTTTCTATAGTTTTTTATTTTTGACCAAACGACATTGTTAGACTTTTTTTGTCTATACCACATAAACTAATTCGTTTCATATAATTCTATCCAAGGGCGGCTCCAGCACAAAGATTTGGGGGGAGGGGGGGCAACGTCGTCGGCTGTTAGGGTTATATATATAAAAGTTTAATATTTTAGGTTTGTTGATACAAATGGACCTAGAATCTACAAAAAAAATTCAAAAAAAATTAAAATTTGCTTTACGCAGAATGAATTTTGTATAAGAAACGATTGGCAATATCAAAATTACCGAAAAAAAATGTTTCGGCTATTTTTGAGGGAAAAAATGAGTTTTTTGGGATATAAAAGGACCTAGAATCTACAAAAAAAAATCAAAAACATTAAAATTTGGTTTACGCAGAATGAGTTTTGTATAAGAAACGATTGGCAATGTCAAAATTACCGAAAAAAAATGTTTGGGACATTTTTGAGGAGGAAAGGGAGTTTTTTAGGATATATATGGACCTAGAATCTACAAAAAAAATTAAAATTTGGTTTAGGCAGAATGAATTTTGTATAAGAAACGATTGGCAATGTCAAAATTACCGAAAAAAAAATGTTTGGGCCTTTTTTGAGGGAAAAAGTGAGTTTTTTAGGATACAAATGGACCTAGAATCTACAAAAAAATTAAAAAAAATTCAATTTTGGTTTACGCAGAATGAATTTTGTATAAGAAACGATTAGCAATGTCAAAATTAGCGAAAAAGTGAGTTTTTAGGATATAAATGGTCCTAGAATGTACAAAAAAATTAAAAAAAATTAAAATTTGGTTTACGCAGAATGCATTTTGTATAAGAAACGATTGGCAATGTCAAAATTACCGAAAAAAAGTGAGTTTTTAGGATATTAATGGTCCTAGAATCTACAAAAAAAATTAAAATTTGGTTTAGGCAGAATGAATTTTGTATAAAAAAAATGTTTGGAGCCATTTTTGGGGGAAAAGTGAGTTTTTAAGGATTTAAATGGACCTAGAATCTACAAAAAAAATTCAAAAAAATTAAAATTTGGTTTACGCAGATATTAGAAATATCCTCTCATGGGGGGGGGGGGCAATTGCGCTTACTGCCCCATCCTTGAAGCCGCCGTTGATTCTATCGCACTAAAGAGTCTAAAGACTAAATATTCCTATAAATTGTGTTGCTACTGCCATCGCAAAATAAACATTTTTAAAGAGTTTATCAAACTCGCTTTATCGCCTGTTATGACTAATTTATTTAAATGGACTTACGTCATCGTTCTCCATACAATGACAAATTGATACAACAATAATTTTAGCAGAAACTGTGAATCAAATCCGAACAGGTACTTGGAAATAACCGACAACCGGTGCGAGTGTGTAGTACCACTCGGTTTTAACATACCAAACCACATTGAACGGAATTAGATTGAAATTATCATTCCTCGCATATATTTTGTTTGATTTAAAATGATTGAGAATATAAAAAGTTTGACTACAGATTTCATTGAAAATGAAAAATGTGTTTTGCGTATGGAGTTGACTCCTAGTATTAAAATAATTAATGAAGAAGGTAAGGATATTTTTATTATTGAATTTTATTTTTATATGTACTTACACGTAAATGTTGGATAAACTCAACGTTTGTTATCAGTTAAGATATATGATGCAAGTATGAAAAATTGTCAACGTATATAAAATTTATTCAGTTCATGTATATATTTTTGTAATGCAATTTTAAAAACCGCTTAAATTTAGTTTATTTTCTTAGACTTTTATTGTTTTTTCTTTCGTGATGTTGCTATTACTTGGGTACTATATTATACGAGGGCGTATCGAAACATAGAAACGTTACTGTATTTTCAAAGAATTTGTTTAATTTTTTATGGATATTTAAAGCTATACTGTATTTTTGTTTAATATTTGATAGACGTTTTCTGTGACGATTGTAATAATGAATTTTGTTGTTTAGGTCAGGAAAAGTAAAAAATTAACAAATTTGTATTAGCTTCAATTTTAATTTCAAGGTAATTTTTAGTATTTTGGTAATTTAAGTTTTAAAATTAATTTTTGTTGTCATATTCATAAATAATTAAAATGTAGCTATTAAAACCTTATTCGGGTTAGAATGGTTAACCACCCTGTATAGTAACATTTTGAAAGCTACTGACAAATCTTTAAAATTTGGGATTATAATAACGTTGAAACCTAAGTTTATTTTCATACTCAGTTTTGTTTAAAAAATAAAAATAATAAAAAAAACTAAATATAATAACACAGGTCTACAAAAAAATTGTGTCAATTTTTCTCTATCACCTTTAGGAATGACAAGGGTGTATTAAAAAAATAGTAATGTTATATAATGTATATATGAGTTTTTGGAGTCGTAACTCTTAACTTAAAATTGCATTTTGAATTAACAATCTGTCAAAAATCCTGAAATTGTGGATGCTAATGAATTGCGCTATTTTTATATTTTAAAATTTTGTAAATGTCCAGTGTCTCTGCACGGTATGTTCGATGTGAACTATTGCTGCAGCAATATTTTTACTCTTCCAAAAATTATTGCAATAAGTTATTTATTACTTCCTAATCTTGGAGCATAATGTAGGTATTGTTTTTATAAACATTTATTCTGAAAAAAATCCTTTATCTACGAATATATTATCAATCTGTGACATTAATTTATTAATGTTTATTAAAAAATTTCTCATTCATCACTTAAATCTAGATCTAAATGGAGTTAATCCAATTGTTATTTTTACATTTGCTCGGCTTTTTGCACTGAAACAATGATTCTAGAATAAGAAAATATCGAATATCGAATTTAATTTATTTGAAGGCTTTCTGCTTTTTGGCGTCTTCAGTTGGGTCGTTGAAGTGAATAAATACATTTTAAACTCGCGTGGCCTTATTAGCAATATCTGCTAAACTAACCATGTTTTCTGAATTGTAAAGGGAATCACAGACCCGTTGACTGAATCTTATCTTATCTTATCTTTAGAGTTTACAAGGAAAATCAAGATATAATATGTATCGAGTTTTGAATTTAATTTATTTGATTCTAAGCTCGCGTGGGCTTTTATTAGCAATATCCTGTTTCTTGATGTACTAATACAACAATGTTTCTATTAAGACATCTTTTTTTTGAAACACCAACATTCCTATTAAGACATAATTTTTTTTAGAAAGGAAACTCATACACATAGATATCCAAATTTTTATTCAAACAACTCCTTGAGTGTTAAACGAGGGCATTATTAAATCTATTGCCGACAAATCAAAAATAATTTGTTCAAATGACAATATTTTAAAACATAAAATACTTATCGCTTGTTAAAACTGTCCTAATTAAAAACAACTACCTACTAATGCAAGTTTATAAACCGTGACCATTACCAAATTGCTAAAAATAAAAAGGAAAACCACAATCGGTCACAGACTTCTTCGAACGTAGTAAAACTTTCTTATATTCCAAAATTATCTAAAAAAATTGAATCTTCAATAAATTTCATTTCAAAAGGATGCTCCCATGCAGCATGCCAAATTATATATTAATAAAAAACTGATTTTGTCTAAAAACTTTGACACCCTGTATCTCGAAAACGAAGCAAGTTAAGACACATGCTTATTGGAAATAAATATCTTATTTTCTTCCTGAAAAACCGATCCTGAAGGTTTGACGGTCTAACAATTGGTCACCCTGTATAAGATTTCCAGTTCTATTTACTTGACTCTATCTTACCAAGCATTCCAATATTAGCAACTAAAAAATATATATGAAGCTTATTTTCTATTGTCAAAAAAATATATAATTTCCAGTTATTTACAGTTATTTACGTTTCAGTCAATTTTGGATATTAAATTATATTGTTTTTTGCATTCAATTGTAATATGTTTCTGTGGTGTATTTTGATTATTACATATTTTAATCCTTCTTCGTTTTTAGGTGACTGTGATGCTAGATCTGAAATTGTGGAAACAATAAATACAGAGTTAATCAACCAAAGGTAATATTTTTCTTTTATTTAAACGATAGATTTTTTAAAAACATTTTCGACGTTAATTAAGCAATGTAACAAATATAACTTTTACAATATTTAAAAAAAAACTGGAAACTTCGTAATTAAAGGAAATAATGTAATAAACCAAAGATGAAGAGTAGTGACGCAAATAATAATTGTGGGAGTTTTGAAAGGATATAATTATCCATTTTATTTGAAACAAAAAGTGTTTTAAAACCTTTTTGATTTCTGGCAAATATTTTTTAAATATTAACACTTTGTACCTCAAAAACTACGACCGTAAAGAGTTCTCAGGTGATGAATATCGCAACTACCTACATTTACAAGAGTGGACCCTATACACTTACGTGAGGATTAACCATGGAAATGGCCGCAAGTGCCTCCTTCTTGTGTAGACGAAGAAAAAATTAATCAATTTGTTCATTCAAACGTTATAACTATTTTGAAGTTTCTGAACGTGAGTTTTCTTTATTTACATCGAACGTTATTTTTAAGAAATTCCGAACAATGAACACGACTAAATTATTTTATGCAACAAACATAAATCAAACTCACATCTTCGATGCTCAAGACCAAATTCATATTCAGATAGGAACTTTCATCCTCTTTATCGAATCTTGTTTCAGTATGCACAAATCCTCTGAAATTTATTTTGTTTATTTTCAAGTTATTGTTACTTCTACTAAACAAATGTGGCGGAAACCCGCAAATGTAAATACAAATGTTCTGAAGAAGCGAATTCAAAATTTAAAATTATTCATTTTTTAATATTTGTATATATAAATATTTAAAGGTGACCTGACCTAACTCACTGATTATACATACATGCACTTATTTGCAACGGATGGCTCAAACCACTGGTGCTAAAATTATGAAAGTATAATAAAGTAGTTCACCGGTTTTCAGAAATTATTTTCATAGACCAAGATGCAGGCTGTTAAACTAAAATATTCTACTTCAATTTACTTAATATACTAAACTAATAGATTTAAACGAATTTTTTTCAGCTGCTCCAGCGTGGACTTGGAAACTTCGGAAATAAGTATATATACCAAAACTGATTATTCTGGAATATCACCAAAAAGGTAAGCATTTTTTATTTTTGTACAGACAAATTCTCAAAATAAACTACAAAATTCATTTTACAAACTAAATTATAAAAATAAAATATCCATATCTCAATTGTGGGTTATACAATATACAGGGCGATTCGTAACTATTGGGACATAGACTAAGAGCAGGTTATTGGGATCAAAATATGGTGATAGGACTAAATATACCTTAATAAAATATTGCTGAGGAATAAGATACAGGGTGTTAAAGTGCAAAAAATTTTTTCTTTTTTTTCTGATAATTTCACTGTATATTTATCAATTCTTTATCAAAATCGGTACAGAGGCATATCTTTGTACGAGGAATATTACTTTATGTTTTATTTTACATTTTGTTACAGGGGGCGCCATGTGAATGATTCCTGATGATGAAATTAACTGGTAGCTTTTTTTGACGAAACTTTTTAGTAATTTTGATTAGAAAATATGACGTAAACATCATTTTTACATAATATTGGTACTCTTGTTTAAACACCATAATTTCACCCGTTTTCGAGAAAAACGCAATTGAAGGGGATTTCAAATAACAGACAATAAAAAACTTGTGATATAAGGCTTCTATTTCAACGGATTATAAAGCAGAATTAAAAATAATTTAACATAAAAAGAGCAAACTTAAATTAAATGTTCTATGTGGCCTCCTCCGACTTCTATGCCTTTTCTAATTCTTGTACTAAAGGATATCAAAGAAAACATTATAAAATTACCTGTTCAATTGCGTTTTTCTCGAAAATTATCGTGTTTAGAAAAGAGTACTAATATTATGTAGAAATGATGTTTACGTCATATTTTCCAATCAAAATCACTAAAAAGTTTCGTCAAAAAAACCTACCAGTTAATTTCATCATCAGGAATCATTCACGTGGCGCCCCCTGTAACAAAATGTAAAATAATTCATAAAATAATATTCCTTGTACAAAGTTATGCCTCTGTACCGATTTTGATAAGAATTGACAAATATACAGTGACATTATCCGAAAAAAACAAAAAAAAAAACTTTAACGCCCTGTATCTTATTTCACAGTAATATTTTATTAAGGTATATTTGGTCCTATCGCCATATTTTGGTCCCAATAACCTGCCCTTAGCCTATGTCCCAGTAGTCATGAATGACCCTGTATAAAGAAAAACTCTAAATCAATCCCACACAATATAATTTTTTAAAGAGAAAGTATGCACCAACAAATTATTTTTCATGAAATTTCACTATGGCAAATCATACTAAAATGTAACTTTCTCTGTATCTCCTATTTCCGATATATTTGAAGCAATTTCTCTACGCGTTTTTTCTAAAAATCTCAATTCGTTTATGTACAATAATTTTTTTGTTTTTCCTTCATTTTAACTCTGTGTTGAGTTTCATCTTCGTTTGATTTTCTTTGTGGATTTTAGATACGACGTTATTTTGAGAGAGGGCGAAAATGTAATTTTTAAAAAAATTTAAAAACGTATTTTCAAATAAGACTTTTCAATTTTTATAAAGAAATATAACACTGAATAGTATTTTATGTACCTAGTTTCTTGAAAAACGAGTTTGAAGTTTTACTTTGGTTTGAATGGCGTGGGAATTTTTTTTTATTGTGTCATGTGAGTAATACCTGATATAACAAATTTATAAGGAAAACAAGTTTTGCTAACAGGTGGTAGCAGATTTGCGTAAATAGTTTGTTTCAACTATATATGATATAATTAAAATACAAAATTAAAAAACAAAAGACATTTCTATGTAAATTTGCTTTTTTTACAATAATTTCTTGGATATTAGTGATTAAAGTAAAAAATCACTTACAATTAATATATTTTTTATAGTTATCGTCATTGCCATCTTCACTTTAGGATTCCTACTGAATTATGAATTTATTGCCAATATAAGGTTGACAATTCTGGTCCAGTTTAATTGAACTCACAATTTTATTAGGTGAATTAGCTTCTAATTAGGTTTAGACAGTTTATTTTTGGAATTTATTTCCCAGATCAATGGGCAACCACTTACCAAATACACCATCAGAAATAGCAAATTAAGCTGAGGAAACCTCATTGGATTAATTACTAGTAAAATCAAAAAAGAATATAAATATTCAAAATTCATTGATTGGAGAGTTCATAATCAAGTAAATTCATTTTCGGAAACTGTGCTGCTTGCGTATGTTGGATGAGGCCAGGCAGCAAGATATATTTGTTTTAAAACTTTTTTATTTTTTTGTTTAATAAAGATCAAAAAAATGCATTCAAGTTATAAAACACATTATTTAGCATATTATTATGATATAAACGAGGTTGTAGAAAAAGTATAGTGTTTCGTCGAATGCATTTTTTGAAGCGAGAGTACTGTTTACCAGCCGAAGCGCAGTTGGTAACGTTACTTTCGTCACTCGTAAACAATATACTATTATATTTACTTAATTTTTGCAGATATACTACAACATGCTATATCCAACCAAAGACTATCCCATATTGGTATACGGAAAGTATTCTCCTTTATATAAATTCAACGAGAAAACTATTTGAAGAAAAAGTGTTTTTTAAAGTAAGTCTTCAATGGGGTTTTTCTTATGTAACAGTTGATATTTAACGAGTATCTTTTGGAATCATTATAAAAAGTTATAAGTAGCACATTTTTGATTTCAAAATAGTTGAAAATGTCGCTAATATGATGATTAGTTGACTCCAGCATATGTTGTTATAGTCTCTAATAAAATTGGACAAAAAGGTGATACAATTCGAAACTCATTCTAGAAATACCTACAGACCTATGTTTTAAGGAGTACCACTGATGAAGAATTTGATGAATGCCCAAAAATTTTGGTGGATTCGAAAATAAGTTATTGTATCGTGCATTCATAAATATATCAACAGCAAGCGTACATGTTGGAAACTTATTTAATGATGGAACAGATCTTAATTCCCTTTTTCGACTACTACACTAATTAAAAATATTCTAATCAATTTTGAAGAAGATGCTATTTCTTTCGAATTAATAAATATTAAAAAACTGCTGTAAATAACACACCTTTTGGTATACCCGAAGTCTATCATAGACATAACTGCTGAATTTTTGGAAATATAACTGAAATTTGTATAATTTGATTTAATGAACTTTTTTTCATTTTAGGATAAACTTATGCCATTTAAATGGTCAGAAACGATGGCTACAGAAATCAACTTCTCAAACAATTATTATTCGTGTAAGGAAATTCAAGTACCAGATATTTACATTTCTCTAGAGCAAGTCTGTGTTTAATCTCAAGAACAAAGATTGACATTGTTCCTATGCCAAATATTATGTAATAATTTTTTTACGTTAGTGTTTAACCTCCAGTAAACCAGAGATGTTCCCTCATTATCTAAAAAAATATTAGGAGTTAGTACTCAAAATCGACAACATATCCTATAGTTGGTTTGAAAAATAAGGCGAAATAAATTCTCGTAACAAACTAGGTTTTTTTATATCGCGCTATTTTTCAAACGAACTTTACGATAGTTGAAAAATTTAATTATACCGGATGGTACATGTGTCGGCTGCAATAAGAAGTCCCAAATGATTGCAGTCACTCGTACTTCAAAATAAAGTATCAAAAAACAACACCTCTGGAAAATAAACTCAACCACTGATTGTGTAGCATGTAAAAAATTTCTTGATTAAAATTTTGTTATTAATTATTTCTAACTACATATGTAATTTAAATAAATGTTTTTTTAAATATTTACGCAAGTTACGGCATTATTTCTTATCACTTTTTTCCTAGTTCCCAATGATACATATCTATATTTCAGTTTCATTTAGATGTTTTTCTTCGCAGAATTGCTGAATCAGGTTCAGTGTCTTCTTAAATCGCTGGCAAACCATAATCACGTCAGGTAACGGGAAAGCAGACAAACTCGAAGAGGATCAGAAAACTTCGTAAACCAAAGACAGGGTTACCAAAGTGTACAGCAAGAGTGGCTGTTTTCATTGCTACCAGCGGTATGAGTCGTTATCACATCTATTATCCAGATACATATTGAAATTTAAACAATCCATCATTGAGGATTCGTATCAAGCTATCGATCACAAAATTTTAGAGAAGGGCGGAGAAAACCCCACCTAGCCTCTTTTTGACGATTCCTCGTATAGTGGTTTCTCTCACGATAAAATTTGTTGTTAAATTAAGTCTATTCATTTTTATAGGTTTGTAAGTTTTGTTAAATGCTCCTTCTATGTTATTGTCAAGTAGGGGTAAGGCTGAATCAATTGATATGATGTAGCAGCGTTGTTAAAAGCGCTGTATTTTTTATACGTCCATTGGTCAGTTTTTTAAGCCTTTTTAAAAGAAAAAAATTAAGACTGACTGGTGTGAAGGATGTAGCTAGGAAAAAGTCTTTCCGTTCTGGCTTTAGTATGACTATTATTTTTCTTTGCTGCTTTTCGTGATATATTTTTGAACAATTAACGACTACGTGACCACTTAATCACCTCCGGTCCACGTTGTTTTAGCTCTAGATATATACCGTCCTTGACAGGCGATTTGTAAAATTAGAAAATGTTTATATCGCAGTTTGAGCTCTACTTGATAGGCAAGTTGCCTGCACTGTTCAAAACTTGGGTCAAGTAGGGCGATTAGTTATGTTACAACAAGGAAAGTGTGTTTGGATCAGCAGTTTACCATTCTTAAACGGGTTGAATGTGAAAGTGCCATTCTCTTTCTTTAACATATTATAGGACATGTAGGTATTATTATTATTTTGAAGAAAGTTTAGGATTCTTTCTTCAAGCCAATGCCTTTCTTTTTTTCTGTGCATGGTTCTGATACGTATATTTTGCAAACGGGGTTTGTTACCATAAAAGAAAATAACTGTGGAAAGATTTTTTATGTAACTCGTTAAAACACAGTATTTGGTCAGTTAACTTATATAATAGTTTAGTTTCTCTTCGATTATTTAGCCTTGGTATCTTCCTACAAACAACAGAGCTCCAGATTTTTTCTCTCTAATGTAATATAAAAATGGGCGGTCTGCTTTAAAGGTAAAATCGGGTTGAATAAGACTCGTTGGAACTATGTGAACTAAAAAATAAAAATAGAATAAAAAAGTTCGTCTAGAAAAGAAAATTAAAACAAATGAAGTGTAACTGAATTAGAAAGTGACACTACGACAACATACATATTTGAATCAAAAGATAGCGACTTGAGTTTAATAAATCGAAATCGACCCGTATATATTTTACCAACAAAGAGTTTTGAGATATATCCTATAATAGGAATTATCTTCTTTTTTATTAGTTACGAGTTAAGAGTCGCCAATTATGACATGAAGTGGTCTAGTGAAACTACAATAATTCTGGTAACTATTAAAACTTAAAATTTTTATACAGACGCTTCTAATAATGAAGGACAGAGATTGCATACTATTTGTTCGCCTGTAAGACATTTCCATTTTAACTAACTTTTAGTATAAAAACAAAATGACTTACCACCAGTTGCAGCAGCAGCTTCTACTCCCTCCTCGTTTACATCAATATATGTCTTTTGAGTAACAACATCTACTTTGAGATTTGTAGTTGAGGATAGACTAGATAGATCAGCATTGTTGGTAAATATTTTTTGAGCGCCCAACTAAAAATTAATTATTTTTTTGAAACAAAATAGAAAAATATTAAAATACTTCCTAACATATATAAAATATCTTAATGAAATATGATATCTAAGTTTTTTCTTATTATTGTAATTAGTGATTTAATAAGGATAATACCTCGACCATTCACTGTTGGGTTATAATTAACACTATTAACAGAGATGTTGCTAAAATGGCCCTGAGAAACAGCACCAAGGCTTACACAGAACACGAGACCATAGCAGTTGACATCCAATAAAAAAAATAGTTTTTATTATTTACACGATAATCCGAATTTCTACAGCAAAGTATCATAGTACTGATTTCAGTTAGATTATTGTTACTGATGCCAACTTGAAGGAGATAAAAATAATAATCAAATATCCAAATTCTTACCTTTTTCAAGATAGGAACTAAATCCAACCTATTTTCAATTCTGAATTTGGGTATAGTTATGTCGACAAATCCATTCTTCATATCATGAACTTCTGTTACTCCTACTAGATCATTTTCTAATTTTTTAAGACCATTCTTGTTATCATCGGGTAAAATAAATGTCATACTAACATCTCCACCTTGAAAGTCCAATTCAAGGAATTTAGTTTGGTAGTATCCGCAATGTCTATATTTAGCTTGGAGCGTTCCTAATAATAATTCTGCCTATAACATATATTCATTTGTTACTTAGTTAAATGACCATAATATACAAAATGTTTCATTTAAGTAAAATTGTAAAATCTTAAATTTGCGTTTTTATAGAAAAATTCAAATTGCATTTATTTTGTTTATACCAAAGCTTTGAGATAAACCCCTAAGGAACTTCAGTCTAGCAAGACAATCTAGAGTGGCCAATAAACTTACTGCCAATTATTTTTGGGTGTTTTTACTCTAAAATCTAAGAAATGATAAGAAATATTAACTTACCTCTTTAGGTTCTGTTCCCGATGCGTAAAACAATCCTTTTGTTTTGATGTCAAAAGAATGCACCCATTTTCCACTGAAATACAGGGTATTCACCAAAACCAATTTAGTTTCGGGGTCAAGTTGGCTTGCTTCTATCAAATTTTGTATTTTTTTGTTTGTATTATCCTCTACCCATTTGTTAATAGTTCCAGCCGCTTGATCAGGATTTTTGTAATTAAGATTTTCAACTTCAGCTTTGTAGTTGTTTACAGCGGTATTTTTGAATTCTTCGCCTACGGTAAATTCTTCAGCAGGATAAATTTTATTGGCTGAGAGTACTTTCAGCTTTTCTGTATTGATGTTTAAACCGGAGGTTAGTTGTTTAAATCCGTTGTTACGTGTGTCATCATTTCTTACTAAGTTCAACGCCGAAATTAATTCTTCTTTAGTATCGCCTTTAGCACCAGAGGTCAATAGAGATAAAACCACGTCGGTGGACAGTCCACTATAAACCAAGTTGCCATTTTCTGAGCTGGAAAGTTCCTAAAAAATAAATATTTGTGAATTTATATATATTTTAAGAAAAGATATTAAAAAATATATATAACCGAAAAAATGAAAGTTAGCGATAATTTTTTGAAGGTCAAGTTAAAATTTAACATTATAAATTCTCGAAGAAATGAGACCTGGTTTTGAGATAAACTTCATTAGTTAAATCGGTACCTAAAATATAATTTTCTATATCACTAATTTTATGGAATATTTTCGACTGTTATAATTGTCTACCTGGGTTTTCCTCACTAGTTGTTTTTGGTTAATTGACTTTTTAGTTATTTCTAACAGGAATTCAAAATAATACATATATTTTCACTCAAGGTGAGATTCTCCTTTAACATTTTCGAAAAATCGATTTTTTGCATTTTCCGAAAGATAAAAGTGTCTAAAATGTTGTTGTGAAAAGGTTTTTTTTACGCGCATTAAAAGTTTCTACATCCCATTAATCAAAGTAATGGCACGCCCCCAGCCGGAGGCCCCTGGCTCAGCTAGAAAATTTTTCGCGCCGCTACGGACGTTCACAAAATTATTTCTATTGTAACGTACATGTGTAAAGGTCTAATAACAAGATTTTGCAAATCTAACCTCAGATTCGTGTACTTACCGCAAATTGAACAAATAAGACGAATAATATGTAAGTGTTCCCAAAACTTTAAACGCGTTTATCTTAACAAGATTTTTCAGAACTGCGAGCAAGATAAAATGAAAACTGTTCCACCTATTAACTTCTACCTTTGGGCTTAGTAAAGTAAACACTTTACTCTGAATCTTATACCTATAATATATAAAGTTTTTCATTGTTAACTATTTTCTAAGTACCCACTAAGACCTAAATTCTAAAAATCACAGCGTGAGTGGTTTTATTTTTTATGTAATAAAATAGTAATGTGTACAACAAGTGCGCAAAGCGCCACTTTTCCCACGAGCGCAAATCCAGCGAGTGGGAAAAGTGCTTTGCGTACGAGTTCTACACAATATTTTTTCTACAACCACGTTTATTAATGAAACAAAAATAGTAACTTATTATTTTATTTAAACTTTGAACAGAAAGAATTTAAAAAATGAATTTTTGAATATAGAAAAATCAGTTAAACTTACAGTTAATAGTGAAATTTGAACAATTTTGAATTGTTATGCCTGGTGTATCTTTTTTTGAAAGTAAGGTTTTATTAAATGTAATATTGGTGTTTGTCAACGAAGATGTTGACGCTTGTTCTTCATTAGTAATAATATCATATGAATTAGAAGCCCCATGTATAATAGATTTTTCTAATAAATAGTTTACTTACAGAATTGTTAGTTAAAATTGAAAATTTGAACACCTAGAAATTATTCACTACAATGATAATGTTAAATTGTCAAAAAAACGTTGACAGGTCATAGCTGTGTTGATGTACCTAACAAAATCAATTTATTATGGTTGTTTGCTGTTTGTAACTATAAAATTTTGATATTTCTGTGGGGAAAAGTACCATTTTAAATTATTTATTTATTATTATTATTAGTTTTCCAACGGATATCACAGGAATTAAGAAAAGGCATGCTTTGCGTACAAAAATTTGTGTAGAAAAGCGTGTTTTACATAGTGGTTGTAGAAAAAAGTTATTTTGTTGTCGTTTATTATGTTTTTCTAATTGAAAACCTGAAAATATTGCTAAATTACTAACGTCAAAATTCAAATTCTATAATCGGAATTTTCTCTAAAAACATATTAATATAACAACCAAAATAAGATTAACTTACCTTGTACACATCTGAGGTAAACTTATTATCAGCTTTGACAACTTCTTTTAATTGACATTGACAACCATAAATTACTGTCAATGCCAAAAATAATATTTTTCCTACCATATTTATCGATAATTTACAATAAAACTACTGGACTTTTAACGATGTTCGCTTTTATATAGATCTAAGCCTGTTACATAATTACTACATAAACGTACGGATTATTTTTGCAGGGGGAATGTTCAAAAAATCATACAATATTAAACAGCATTCGATATATAAAATTTTTAAAGGCTTTAATTTGTGTTTTAAGTACTTTTTAAAGGGACTTTTTAGAAACACTTGTGTTGATGAAACATCAACGTTTAGTCTTTTACATAGAAGAACTGTTTTTAATGTAATGTGTTTTTTACAAATATAAAATTGTTAACAAAAATAAAACAAACCGTTAAAAAGGCCAATTACTAATTTAAAAATATTTCAATAAAAAAATAACAATTTTTGGGTGATTCGAAATTCGTCACGGCTTTCAGGTAAACATAAAAAAGGTGTACGATATTTGTCACACGTATGAAATTCGTCACAATAATCCGATTAGATTTTAATTATTCCATCTATAAAATGTTTGGTGGTATAGCGAGGAAACAAAATATTTTAAATAAAATAAATAATACAAAATATATTTGAAAATATTGATAGGAATTAAAATTTTGAAAACAAACAAATACAATTTTATTTAGAATAAGATTGAACATGACACACTAGTCGAAGAAGTTATACCTGATTATTTTATATACCTACGTTTAGTATTGACACCACATTACCACTTAAAAATTTTTTATATTAAAATTTTAAAATCTTAACTGTTTGTTTAATTTCTATAAGCAATTTTATATTTTAAGAAAACACAATAAAGAGCATAAAAACTTTACCTTAAATAATAAAGTTTTACCCCACAATGAAATGCGGTTTTTAATTTTAATATCATATCAAAATTGAATATCCAATGTAAAAACCCATGCCGTGTTTATACAAAACTTCCAAGAAAGAGAAATAAATAAGAGAATTTTAAAGTTAGCTTTCAAGATCAAAACAAAATTCACAGGTTATCATTTTGAATGTTTATGGTCTATCTTAATCACCCTTAGTAACAATTGAGTGTTTATTACACAACTGTTATAAATAAATTCTTGTTAGTAACAAACGTAAACAAAGTTTAAAGAAAAAGGTAATATACAGGGTAACCCCGGGATATGTGCAAGCTCCATAATTTTTTTCTACCCAAGCTATCGATTTGATGTTTTTTTTAAACGACCGACAATGAGGCGCATTCTAAAAATATTTCAATTTATACAGGGTGTCCCGTTGGTAAACGGAAATATTTTAAAGATAGGTAGAGGTCACAAGGGCGATTCTAAATAACCCATATATAATGGGTCTCTTGGCTTCCATAACCGAGTTACAGGGTGTTTTATCAATTATAAATAATTATTCATTTGGCCAGAACTTTTGAATCACTCAGTATATCTTTTCCATTTTTGGCATGCAGATTACACTTCTCACGAATAATGTACTGAAATATTGAGAGATATGAAAATCCAGGTTCGGCTTTAGGAAAAATTGAGACATATTAAAAATATCAAAACAACACTCTGTATATCACAATTTTAATATTTCCATTTTAGATTTGAATAGAGGGGAAAAAACTAAATGAAACAAGTTGCTGTTTTTATCCCGCCACCGATTGGAATTGGAAAATTTTGAAAGAGAAAGTAAAATTTTCATTTCATTTAGAGAAATCATCTGAAACTCATTTTTTCTTTAACAATTTTAAAAATTCACTTCGCGTCATTTACCTATTTCATGTTTATTTGGCTTAAAATAATTTTACTATGTACTGGTATACCTGCAGGTCCGTACTTAGGGGAAAATATTCAATTAGGTATTTATTTTTTAAACGCCCAGTATAAAGTAAAGAGGGATAATAAACGTTTATAGTAACTAACAAACATGTATTAATAATTAAAGAAATTGCTCAAAATGTCCACCATTTTGTTTTATAAATCAAAAATGTTTATAATGTTTCCTATTAATCATTATTTCAGGTCCTTGCAAATTGTATTACTAAAATTGTTTACTTTGTAATGTATTTCTGTTTCTATTACAATTTCATTTTGTTGAAACATTTTCTTTCCAAAATTGTATGAATCTGTCAAATTTTACGACAGCGGCCTACTCGATTCCTTTTTTTCTCGAATAAACCGTCAAACATTTCTTATTTTGCATAAATCTCGCAAGTTTTACAAACTAAACCCCACAAACCCTATATCAGCAAAAAGCTCTTAAAAAATGCCATGCAATGATTTAATAAAATATATGGTGATGCTTTTGAAAAAGTCGAGTTATTCCTATTTGTAATTTGTCATTTTCAAAAAATCGTAGTAGGCGATAGAACATCGACTCCGCGTTCGTCTCCATCTCTAAAGATGCGCTAAAGCTTAAGGAATCGACTGGAAAAAAGTTGATTAAGTTATCTTGAACAGTTCTGAAGTTAGTAAACGAGTAAGGAATTTTAATTTATTAGATTCGACATCCTAAGACCGGTTTTTGCCTTTCGGCTTCATCAGTTAGGCTTTTCGAATCCAATAAATAAAATTCCAAACCCGTACAAGTCAATAGCTATATCTGCTATAAGATAACATTTTTAGATATGCTACCATCTATGGTAGCACCATCTATGGTTGCACATCTAAAAATGTAATCTTATAGCTGATATAGCTATTGACTTGTACGGGTTTGGAATTTTATTTATTGGATTCGAAAAGCCTAGGTGCGTTATATGGACAATTTAATGGCGAATCTAAATATGTAACAAAAATGGGGGGTTGCCATTTAAAAAACCGAACTTAGCAGTGTATCTTATTTGGGGCATCCTATATATAAATAAAAATATTTTTAGAATGTGCCTCATTGTCGATCCTATCGTTTAAAAAAAACATCAAATCTCTAGCTTGGGTATAAAAAAAGTTATGGAGCATGCACACACCCCTGGGTCACCTTGTACGTGGTGAAATTGATATAATAATAATAATAGTAATAGAACTATTCACTATAAATATACAAAAAAATAATACAAAATGGGAATAAAGTGTAATGTCCGATAAGTGCTGCTGCACTTGTTTCGCAAAAAAAGAGAACAGATAAAATAGAATAGAAGTTAAAAAAGTCTACAATGTTTGATCTCTGGTAGGTAGAAAATAGTCATTTTGCGGAAACTTTTTGCTTTATTTTTAAAAGTGTTAATTAGTATATTTTGGCAGTACAGTTGTCTCACGTCAAACAAACGGTTTCATTAAAAAGTGAATGACTAGGGTAAGTTTGTAAATCAAAATAGCTTTAAAGTAATAGCATTTATTTAACATGTTAAAACACAGCATGTCAATAATAAACTTATAAACTTATATTTAAGTTCAGCCTTGGTATCTTCCTACAAATAACAGAACTCCCGTATTTTTCTCTCTGATGTAATATAAGAATGGGTGGTCTGCTTCAAAGGTAAAATCGGGTATCACACCACTCAGCCACAATTCGTGAACTAAAAAATAAAAATAGAATAAAAAAGTTTTAACTGAATTAGTGCAGCGAAGTGACACTACGATAACGTTCGCAGATGATACAGAAATTACAAGCAGTTATCTCCAAAATACATATTTGAACTAAAAGATAGAAACTTCAGTTCAATAAATCGAAATCGACCAGTATATATTTTATCATCAAAGAGTTTTGACACATACCCAATAATCGAGGCCGATCTTGCAGTTGTGCAGCGCGTGAACTGCACGCGGGCGGCCTAAATATGGGCGGCCGCAAGCAAAACATTTTTAAACTTATAATAAATCGAATATATATGCTGAAGTCCCGATTTCCCGATAGCATAGTTTAAGAAAAATAGGATTTTAGTGCACAAAGTGGTTGTCAATCGTCCATTAATGTCTACTTTTTACACACATCCTTCATTTTATAGAAACATTTGTGGCTGAGCAATAGTTCACATAAAATGTTTCTATCTATCTTTATGGGTTTTAGGAGAAGGTTTGTGTTCCTCTTTTATCTCGTTAAGAGTGGCCCAAGACTGGAATGAACCAGAACAGGAAGATTCAGTCGTTAGACCTACTTCTCCAAAAGAAGTTTATGCGGAAATCGAAACAAATATAAATCCTAAAAAAGCCCCTGGATTTGATCTCATTACCGGGGAAATCTTGAAACAACTCCCACGTAAAGCTGTTGTCAAACTGACCAACCTTATCAATGCATCATTTAGGATGAGATACATACCTCAGCTATGGAAAGTAGAGGTTATAACGATACCTAAGCCAGGTAAACCTCCTGAAGAAGTAACGTCATACCGACCCATCTCTTTGTTGCCTGTTATTTCGAAACTTTACGAAAAATTGCTTCTTAAGAGATTAAAACCTACAATAGAAGAAGAGGACCTGATTCCCTCCCATCAATTTGGTTTTAGAGAAAAACACTCAACGATCGACCAGGTGCATAGAATCACAGACATAATTGAAAAGTCTTTAGAGGAAAAGAAACTCTGTTCCAACGTCTTCCTAGACGTGGCCCAGGCTTTTGATAAAGCCAGTATTCAGAACTCTTAAAATCCTATTTATCAAACAGATATTTCAGAATAAAACAGGAAGATGTATATTCCGATCTAAGAGAAATTAAGGCAGGAGTACCCCAAGGTAGTGTTACTAGGTCCAGTACTCTACTTACTGTATACCAGTGAAATTCCTAACCTTGAGCACGATAATATTTGCTGATGATACTGCCATTATGGCTGTTGGGAAAAGACCATGAAGAAGCTAACCGAAAATTACAAACATCTGTAGACCATATTAACACCTGGACTAAAAAATGGCGTATTAAGTTAAATGAAAATAAATCTGTTCATGTTAACTTTACTAATAAACGAAACCAACACATTCCCATAAGAATAAATAACGCTCAAATTCCCTATGCTAATACAGCAAAATATTTTGGAATGACACTCGGCGCTAGACTTCGCTGGAAAGTCCACATTAAAAAGAAACGTGAAGTGCTTGGTATAAAATATAAAAAGATGTATTGGTTATTAGGATGAAACTCCAAGTTGTCCACACATAACAAACTGCTCCTCTACAAGCAGATATTGAAACCCGTTTGGACGTATGGTAGCCAGCTTTGGGTAAAAGTAACATTCAAGTTATCCAACGTTTTCAAAATAAAGTATTAAGGAACATAGTTGATGCACCCTGGTACTGTCGCAACAGTGATCTTCATAGGGACCTGGATGTAGAAACTGGTCACAAGACTATATCTAAATTTGCTAACAGCCATGAACAACGGCTGCTCCAACATGGGAACGTTGAGATCATCCAGCTCTTCGATAATACCAATTTAGTAAGAAGACTCAAGAGGACCAAACCTTGTCAACTAGTTCAGTGACAGTGCTAGATACAAACAGAGTATTGTGCGGATTTTGTGTTACACGTTACCGGTAGTGTTACTAGAATTATCAGACCCTAAGGTACACTAGGGAGTAGGACCTTAGTATTTAAGAATTCTAGTTAGTTAGGTTAGAACAAAATTGCTTATTGATCTTCATGATCAGATTGTAATTGTAAGGTTTGTTCCAACATAACACAAAACCAGTTTGCGTACTGTCGGGATTCTGCGCAGTCTCGATTTAGTGACACCAAATCTAGTCTGCGCAGAATCCCGACAGTACACAAACTGGTTTTGAGTTATGTGGGAACAGACCTATAGAAAACATTCCCACAGAGTGTTTTGCTACGAAAAAAAAAAAAGAATGGCCAATTACAATGTGTAATGGTCTAGGGAAACCATAGGATTCTGGTAACTATTAAAACTTAAATACTATTTATTCTTCTGTAAGACATTTACATTTTGACTATCGAAGAACTACTTTGTAGTAATAAAACAAGATGGCTTACCACGAGTTGCAGCAGCTGCTTCGACTCCCCCAATGTCTACATCAATATATGTCTTTTGAATAACAGCATCTACATTAAGATTTGACGTTGAGGATATACCAGATAGATCAGCACTGTCGCTAAATATTTTTTGAGCGCCCAACTAAAAATTAATTATTTTTTTGAATATATGTGAAATATCATAATGAAATAAGCTTTTTTATTATTATTTCCATTACAATTCTTAATATGGTGATTTCCCATTTCGGTCGTTCCCATTTCAGCCGTTTTGAAAAATCTACCTCTTTTTGTCCCATTTCGGCCGCTGGACCTTTTCATGCGTTTCAGGTAAAACGGATACGCTGCATTTCGGCCGGACGATGTACAGGGTAATTAACTACAAATTACCCACCCTTTATCATCCTTATTATCGCTTATACAAAAAAATGTTTTAAATAAAAGTTGTGTGGTTATGATTGAATTTTGTTAAAATGCTATCTGACCTGTAAAAAAGGATCATGTGGTTTATGTCCTAGTAAATTAGTATCAAATCAAACGAATTTCGGTGAGATTACCTGAAACCATGGCAATTTACGGGGATAGGCGAATTGGGTGCCGACCGTATTATGTCCTTAAATCTCATAGGCGAGTTGGGTGCCATTAGGTGTTTACTAAGCGGGCATGCACATTGAAAACTAGCTGCAATGCTTTCGTCAAAACTGAAGGTAAGAACAGTGTTTTTTTTTAAATTTTTGTGGAGAATGAGAACTAAGCTTTATTAACTTTTCTTTATTAGGAAATGAAGATGTGATAACAGAGCAATCACTTGTTCATAACCACCACAAATTTGAATAGACACATTTTCAAAAGGAAAGCTGTGGAAAATTTAACAGAGCACCCTTTAAAAATAATAAAGAACTAATAGAACATGATGTAGATACTATCATTTGTAATCTCCCTAGAGCTTGAATTACTATAGGAAATATTTCCGAAAGCATGAATTTTTTAAAAGTATCCCAAGTCTCAGATGGATGTTCATAAATATATATTTGAGAAGATTTTGTAATGAAGAATGACGATAAGAAAAACATCATCATATTTTCTTGCAAAACAAATCTAAAATTTTTAAGTAATGAGCCCTTATCTCTTCGGCACCCAACTCGCCTATTATATGTCTTCCTATTTTTGAGCATGTACCATCTTTGGCACCTAACTGGCACCTATCCCAATTTACACTTTAAAATGTCCTTAATGGTAGTGGTGGTAATTATGGTAGATTGTTCTCGAAATATTCAAAAAATAATTTGATTTGATTTAAAAAATATTAACTTAAAAAATGCTTTGAACAAATTCACGTACATTAATAAATTTGAATAACATATTGTGAAACTATAATAAAGATTTTGTATTTATTAAATTTGTTTTTCTTTTAACTGTTTGTATGTTATGCTAAAAAATTTAACAAGTTTACAATAAATAAACAAACGGCCGATATTATTTAAGTAATCTTAATTTAAAAATGCCAAAAAGGGCCACCGGCCGAAATGCAACTTTTTAATCCAACGGCCGAAATGGGAACGGCCGAAGTGGTACTAAACCTGTTAATACTATGGTAGTTAATTAGTGATTTAATACGGAAAAATAAACTCGACCATTCACTGTCACAATTAACAGTGTTGTTGCTAAAATGGCATTGGGAAACAGTAACAAAGCTACAGAATACGAGCCTAATGACCATAGTAGTTGACACCCAATAAAAAATAAGGATAAATTTGTTGTAAAACAAATGTATAATATAGTACTTAGATTTTTACTGATGCCAACTTAAAGTAGCTAAAAATAATAATCAAATATCCAAATTGTTACCTTTTTTAAGACAGGAACTAAATTCAACTCATTTTCAATTCTGAATTTTGGTATAGTTATGGCGACAGCTCCCTCCTTCATATCATCATCATGCTCTTCTGTTACACCTACTAGATCATTTTCCAATTTTTTAAGACCATTCTTGTTATCATCGGGTAAAATAAATGTCATACTAACATCTCCACCTTCAAAGTCCAATTCAACGAATTTAGTTTGGTAGTATTCGCAATGTCTATATTTAGCAGCGATAACTCCTCCTAATAAGTCTGCCTATAACATATATCCATATGTTACTTAGTTAAATGACCACAATATACACACTGTTTCATTACCTCCATAACCCCCCCTATCGACCCCCTTGGTCGCGAATACAAAGTAGGTATTATTCTGCGGCAAGCTCTTGAATCTGTTACAGACTCCTAGGCCAATCAATTAAGAAAATTATGTTTTCTTGTAGAAAAACTTATCTCTGAAGAAATTTTTTCATTTATCTTGTATCAATTATGTTTTAATAACTATTTCTTTTTTGTTCCCCGTTAAAAATATCGTAAATATCTCTTCTCTTTTCTGGACATTTCATTTGATATATATGATATGTATTTATACATTTTTTTAAGTTCAAATTGACATTACACGTAGACGTGTGTAAGCTTTGTTTCACAAATTATTTTGGATTGGTTAAATTATAATTCGAGGTGAAATTAGCATCGTCAGAATACAAAAAGAACAGCTTTACACATGTGTATAAATCATTTAGAAATACTGAAAACCAAGCTCGTAGGTGAGATTTGAAAATAAAAGAGTTTGTATCAATTTCAAAAATTGGAATATGTTTTCTTGCTATTTGCATTCCATTATGAATGCGCGCTGGATTCAAATGCACTCATCCATCACCGAATTTAGACTCCCACTCGTAGGTATTCGATACCGTTATGCGTAGTATTTAGGCCAATAAACTTACTGCCAATTATAACCTTTAGATGTTATTACGGGCATTACGGGATATTTTAATTTTTGGGTGTACTTGCTCTAATATCTAAAAAATAATAAGAAGTATATATATTTCTGAAATAGTAAACACATTAAATGAACATTTCGCTACTGTTGCTAAAAAACTAGAAACAAAAATTCCTAAATCAAATAAGGATATTTATAAAAAATATTACCATAATACCCTCAATAATAGTACACTGTTTTTGTCCTCCGTCACATATGATGAAGTTAAAACGTGTATTGAACGTTTAAATATAAATAAATCTACCGGTATTCACACCCAAAATCATTAAAGTTATAAACCCTTTCATTTTAGATCCCCTTGTGCATTTAATTAACAAATCGTATGAACAAGGATTAAAATCTGCGATAATTAAGCCATTATTTAAAAACGGAGACGAAAATAATGTAAACAATTATAGACCAATATCTATTATTACAACTTTCTCTAAAATATGGGAAACCTGCTTAAAAAAGAGATTACTTAATTTCTTGGAAAAACATAAAAATTTACACAAGAAACAGTATAGAAAGGGTATGGGTACCAATGATGCTATAGCTTTTCAAGTCAGTAATAAGTAATAAAAACTTGGATAACTCAAAATCTTCGTTAGGTCAATTTCTCTTTTTTTCTTCTGGAATAAAACCACTTATTTTCTTGAAAAAAGTTAGGTGTTTTCCTAGATCTAGCGAAGGCGTTCGATACGATTGATCACGTTGTCTGGCTGAAAAAAATGTCGAGATACGTAGTAAGAGGAATAGCTTTGAATCTTTTTGCAAGTTACTTGGCGGGCAGAACTCATGTAGTGGAAATGGGGGGTGTAAGGAGCAGTCCTCATTCCATTGCTTGTGGGGTTCCACAGGGAACAATTCTGGGTCCACTGCTTTTCCTCGTATACTTGAATGACATTTTTTTGGAGCTTGATAGTGTTGTCATAGTATCCTATGCTGGCGATACCGCTATATACATCGAGGGAAACACCTGGGATGAGGTAAAAACTAAAGCATCTCTGGCATTATCTAAGATAAAGGACTGGTTGGATGGTACGCTAAATAAATCTAAAACTAAATTTATTTACTTTTCAAGGCCAAACATCCTTCTAAACCTAAACCTAAAATGGACTGCACAGGTTGAAGAAATTAGCAGTAAAATAAGAAAAGTCGCTTACGTTTTTCATATTTTAAAGGGAGTCGGCCAACTTGCGCTCGGCCGATTTGCGCTCCTACCTGAAATCGACCGATTTGCGCTCTGCGATTTCCATAATAGATATTATACCTGCCTTATTTTTTTCGTTCGACCGATTTGCGCTATCTTGAAATATAATTTTAAATTCATATCATAACATTTTACAATTAATGAGAAAAGAAATATTTGTTTAAAAAAAAGATGATAACTATAAGAAAAATAATAAACCATCTTCCCATCACACTTTTATCCAGACTTAGGCCTGGAACAGTTTATATATAATATAAACTTTCGTGTTTTATTTATAAATTTTCTTTATTTTTTTTTATTTTGTATAAAATAATTCACAAAATTCATATATTAAAAACAAATAAGTTGTACGAGAAAAAAAACTGAAAGATGTCGAGGCAATAATATTATAGAGAATAACAGAATAATTAGAGAAGCCGATCTACTGTGTAAACCTGATGTTGCAACGACAGAAGTGCGGAATTGTGTCTTCAATGATAGAAAAAGAGCTAGGGAAGACGACACTTATTTGCCGATGTCAAAAATATATCAGGATGAATTTAAAAATTATATAATAAAGGACTGGATTTCGTAACAGAAATACCACAATTTACTTCAGTAAAAAGTGGTTTAAACGGCTATAGAAAACGTGCGTATGGCCAGCAGAGAGATCCTGCCACATCATTGGAAATAGTATTTCCGGAAGAAACTATTACAATGAGTGACAAAACTAATTTCTTATTCATCGACGAGAGCTCTCCCTGTGGGGGCAGGACCTTGGTGTTTGCCAGTAACCAAGCTAGGAAGATTCTAGCTAACAGTACGGACACCGTATTTATGGATGGAACATTCAAAAGCTGTAGAAAGCAATTTTATCAAATATACACCAACCAGTATACTAGAGGTGACAAATACAATTGTTGTTTGCATTACTTCCAAACAAAACCAAAGAGACATCCGATCTATTGTTTTCTTCAGTCAAAGACAAAATGCCTAATTGGAAACCATCTCTTGTAACACTGGATTTCGAGCAAGCGGTGATTACCTAGTGCAGTAGAAAACAATTTTCCAGAAACCCAAATTTCTGGCTGCAACTTTCATTTTAACTAATGTATATGGGAAAATATTCAAAGCATTGGACTCGTTTCTGAATATAAAGACAACGAGGAGATTCGCTTACATATTAGAATGTGTGCTGCGTTAGCATATTTGCCTGTGGAAGATATCGATAATGGCTGGTTATGCATACAAGAAACGTCTCCAATTTCTGAGAAAATTGGGCAATTTTACGATTATTTTGTCAAACAATGGCTAAAAAACAGAAACATTACCAAGGAAATGTGGAATTGCCATCAGTAAAGATATCGCAGCAACAATGCATTAGAAGGTTGGAATCATCGTTTAAATACATTAATAAGACCACATTCTAATTTATTTCAATTAGTGAAGTGTCTACTTAAAGAAGCAGAATATCCTGATCATGTTTATGATATACTTTATATTTAGAAGGAAAACGGCGCAAGAAAACGTACATTACTCTTGATTAAAGAATTTCTAAAACATTAAGGACATATAACGACACAGGAGACTTGAGATTTGTTTTAAAGACGTTAGCGTATATTCAAAAGCTAGAATAAATAAAAATGTCTGTATTTTAATTTATAACCAAACTTAAAAAACAAAAAAAAACAACAACAAAAATCTTTTAAACACACCAAAGATTTATAAACTTTGGCAGTCCTAAGTAAGTTCTTAACTTCTGATTCATTTAAATATTCATGTGCTGCTCCTAATTCTAGAAGTTAATGAATTTAAAATTATATTTCAAGATGGCGCACATCGGTGGATCGAAGAAAATAAGGCAGGTATACTATCTATTACGAAAATCGCAGAGCGCAAATAATAAAATTGTTGTTTTACAAAAAACGGTACTAAAATTTTTATACAAAAAACATAAAAAATTTTCTTCTGCTTTTTTATTCAATGAATTAAAAGTTTTTACTTTAAAAGAGCTTTACATAATAGAAATATTTAAACACTATTTTAAAAAATAAACGCATGTTACAAATATAAGTGCAATTCAAAAAACCGCCAAAAGTAACACACACAATTATACAACGTACTTCCAGAATATTTTAAACTTAGGTACCACTCGTTCGGTTCATTATTTTATTAAACATATTAAAAAAACTATCGCAAACGATCCGTTGCCACTTTTAAATATTCTAAATACTTGATACAATTTTTAACTTACTTAGTTGTTAATTTCCTTTTTTCTCTTCGCTTTGCTTATGATATTAGTACTATTACTTTTGAGATAACTTAAATTGTTGACTATTATCAATTATATATTTTTGATCAAGATACAACACAGATAATAACCGCTAAATTTTGCACACAAGCTTTGCGTTTCGCATGAGTTGGTGGTTATACAGCTCTTTCTAATTGTATATCCTCATATTCCCATTGTATTACCTATTGTACATTCTCATATTCTCATTGTATTATTCTCATATTATCTTACCTCTTTAGGATCTGTTCCCGATACGTAAAACAATCCTTTTCTTGTGAATTCAAAAGGATGCAACCATTTTCCACTGAAATACAGGGTATTCACCAAAACCAATTTAGTTTCAGGGTCAAGTTGGGTTGGGTCTATCAAATTTTGTATTTTTTTGTTTGTATTTTCCTCTACCCAGTTGTTAATAGTATCAGCCGCTTGATTTGGATCATTGTAATTAAGGTTTTCAACTTCAGCGTTGTAGTCGTTTACAGCGGTGTTTTTGAATGCTTCGGATACGGTAAATTTTTCAGCAGGGTAAATTTTATTGGCTGAGAGTACTTTCAGCTCTTCTGTATTGACGTTGAAACCGGAAGTTAGTTGTTTAAATCCATTGTTACGTGTGTCATCATTTCTGACTAAGTTTAACGCCAAAATTAATTCTTCTTTAGTATCTCCATTAGCACCAGAAGTCAATAGGGATAAAACCACATCGGTGGACAGGCCACTATAAACTATGTTTCCCTCTTGTGAATTGCAAAGATCCTATGAAACAAATATAAACGAATGTATACATGCTATTTTGAAAAAAGTTACTATACAAATCATGTACACAAAAAATGAAAGGTAAACCGTTAATTAAAATTTTGTATTTTAATAATTTTATGGCATATTTACGACAGTGAAATTATTATAATAATTATAATATGTAAAGGTTCTTTTAGACGGTCAGATCAGTTCTCCGTCCAGTTTCAGTTTCAGTTCAGTTTGGAAACTCTGCAGTTGTTAGACGATCAGTTTAGTTGTCAGTTGATAACCTAATTGTGGTCGCGTTGTGCTTAGCACTAAAACAAAACACGAAAAAATAGAAGTAAATGGAGTAAAAATTGGCCTGAACGGACAGGTTTGTTTATACATCCGTTTAACTGATAACTGATACGATAACTGTTGGTATACCCACCGAGCCACGTCTCCGTATCAGTTTCAGTTTTCCTTATATATTTCGTATTTACACATACAAATAACTGACAGTTCGACTGAAACTGAGACTGAACGGAGAACTGATCTGACCATTTAAAAGTACCTTTATAATACTAAGTATAAAGTGGTAATTCTCTAACGAATATGTTAAATTTTAAAGGACGTTAAAAAAATAATGTGTGGTAAAATAGAAAAGTTATTATCCGGTAGTTCAAATAACCCAATTTTACCCATTCTGTAACATTTTCAACGTCAAAAAACAACTGAAAGGTGTTAAAAATGTCTGTTAAATTCACAATTTTAACATGTACCTCTTTGGACCCGTTTAAATTAAACCAGCTAGTGTAGTGACCTATAAGTTCTAGAAAATATGGCGTTAATTGGTCTAATACACTTTTAATTGAAGATTTAAATGACAATCGGTAATTTTTTGTGCCATCAATAATTTGAGGTATAGGAATTTACGAGACGTCAGCAAACCCTTTGAAATACCAGAAAAACTTTTTTTAAAGTGTCAAATTGTTTAAGTTGGTTACTAATTCTAGCCACAACTCCTTGGTTTTCGAAATTTCTCGAGGAGCCATTTTCGTCTCCAATAAAATTTTATGAGATTCTAAATAATTAATTAGAAACTATTTGAATTCTGCTCATTCTGCATGAGCGGCTTTTTACAGAATCCATTTTTTTCACTTGGGTTCTTGAATTTGTTTAGCACATAACCACCTTAGATCATATATGCTACGCTAGATACGGTATTCAGGTTATTTGTTGTGGTGTACAGGAGGGAGTTAGAGTACCATCCCACTGATTGGTCGATTTCAAATTTCGACGAAACCCGCTCATATCGTAAATTTTGACAGATGTCAGATATTCTGTTTTTTAGGAATTATTGTGCCAATCTTGTGTATTTTTATAGTTTTTTGAAAGTTTTTGCTAGGTACAATTAGTTTAGAGAACACTGGTCGAATTTCTCAACAAAATGCCAAAGCCTTGTTAAGTGTACAACATCAAATTTGAGAAAGGTTCTGTCATCGGTATGTATTCCATAGGCGTGTTGTGAAAATAAGAACTAAACGTAAATTATGTATACTTTATTTGAATTGTAAATGAATTGTATGTCAATTATGTCAATTTATGTTTTATTAAAATAAACCATGTTCATCAGTAAATTTTTCATTTATTACTCAACCTAATCTATATGAAGGTTCATTTTTGACGTAGGTATCTTTTGTATTAATATACCTACCAACTTTTCATTTTGTTTTTTCTATATTAACGAGTTTATAATCAATGGGATTTTTAATTTGCTATAAAAAATATTTAGAGAAGCGCAAGATGATGGTATTTAACCTCTCAGATTATTCCCATTCCAAACAATTTTCGTATGCATGCTATTTTATTTATTTTCGATTCACATTAATTCCCATTTTACTGTAACATGTAGTCACTCAATCCTTAGAAAATGAAATATGTGTTGTATAAATAGCTAGTGTAGTGACCTATAAGTTCTAGAAAATATGGCTTTAATTGGACTAATACACTTTTAATTGAAAATTTAAATGACAATCGGTAAAAAATGTAAATATGATTTTAACTGTATATTTAAGTTTAAGTTTAATTTGTTGTATAAATATGACAATATATTACACTGTACCAAAATATTCCGAATGGTACGCCACTGTATCATGGTACGCTATTGCCCCTTCACCCCCTCTCGTCTTTACCCCTCTAGAACCAAACAAACTCTATAGGATGCCTTATCTAGCGAAGCATATATGATCTAAGATAATCACGGTCGCTTAATATACGCTTAATAGCGCATAACCTCATTTATTCTTCTTTTTTTGCACGATACACAATAGTAGACCTACTTTTTAACGTATCGGGTAAAAATAATTCTAACTTACCGAACCGTTATTTACAAAATTTACGAAATGGCCGTTTGGACCGATGGATACAATTTAACATATTCGTTAGAGAATTACCACTTAAGATTCAGAGAAAAATGTTTAATTTAGTTATTTATTTAAGTATATTGAAATCGAATTTTCAAATAAAACATAAAATGTAACTGATCACAAATTTTTTTTATGAACTCGCTTTTTGACCCTGAGATTAAATTAAATTAAAAATTTATAAATTAAATTGTGTCAAAATTTAAATTAGAATTTAAATATTAAAATAAATAAAAAACTATAATTAAAAATTTATTAACACGTACATAATTAATTATTGTTACAATATTTACGACTTATATATTATTAGATATGACCTTTTTCAATATTTTTTCAATAAAAATCGCATTCAGAGTTCAAGTTAGCACAATTCGGTCAATTTTCAAATTCTTCCATTATTTTTTAGGTATAAGATATAACCATTTCAGGTCAGACTTTAGGCGCCAGGATGTTCGCAGATAAGCAGTTTTCCCAACAAACCCGCGAACAAACACGAATAACGGGCGCCATTTACTTTTTTTTAACTAAAAAAATGAAAATAAAGTTTAAATGACACTCAACCACAATCCTCAAATAGATCCTTCGTAGTTACGTCTTTTAATTGTCACAAAAAAATTGTCAACCTATTTTTTCGTCATTTAAAGGAGAATCTCCCCTTAAGGTAAATTTTTAGTTTTACAGAAAAATAATTTAATATTTCTTTTGAAAAAGTGTTCTGAAACAATCATCCGCTCTAACACTTGCGCAGGTAACTTAAACGTAAAATATTTTCTTATTTTTTCTTTGATTTTTGAGGAAGTAAGTTTAGCTATTTGGGCCATTTTTGTGAAGTTTGGAGGAGTTGAAGTAAATGTTTCACATGTATCTTCACTACTACTGTAGGAAAAGAATTATTTTTTCCAAGAAGAAATACTTTAATTATGAAAATTTCTAATCCTAAAAATTTTTAATTAATTATTTTTTAATAAAATTCAAAAAAAAGAGACCTTTACCTACTGTATTTTTTTGTTATCGTTTATTATGTTATGTTTCAGTTTTTTTAAATTGAAAACTACTAACGTCAAAATTCAAATTCTAGAATCGGAATTTTCTCTAAGAATATATTAATACAACAAACAAAATAACAACCAAAATCAGCAAGACTTACCTCGTACACATCTGAGGTAAACTTATTATTAGCTTTGACAACTTCTTCTAATTGACATTGACAACCATAAATGACTGCCAATGCCAAAAACAATATTTTTCCTACCATATTTATCGATAATTTACAATAAAACTACTGGATTTTTAATGATATATGTGCGCTCTTATATAGATCTTAGCGTGTTACATAAATTCTACATATACGTAGGCATTATTTTTGTAAGGGGAATGTTCAAAAACCATACAATATTAAACATCATTTGATATATAAAATAAAAGGTACAACTTTAATTTGTGTTTTAAGTATTTTAAGTACTTTTTAAGGGGAATTTTTAGAAATACTTTATGAAATATCAAAATTTAGTCTTTTATCTAGAAGAACTGGTTTTAAAGTAATATGTTTTTTACATATAAAAAATAAAACAAACCGTTAAAAAGGGCAATTACTAATTTAAAAATATTTTGACAAAAAACAACAATTTTTATATCTTATTTTGTGACATACTTTAAAAGTGTATAATTATCATATACATTTAGTATTAACATCACGTTAATATTTAAAAAGTTTTTTATTAATTCTTAAAAATTGTAAACATTTTAAAGTGTTCTAAAGTTCGATGTTAGTTTTATTTTTTAACCCTTACTTTTTAATGTAAATAAAAATAACTTTAAGGTAATAGCTTTTATTTCACATTTTAAAACACAGCATGTCATTAATAAACTTAAATATTTTTTAAGTTCAGCCTTGGTATCTTCCTACAAACAACAGAGCTCCCGTATTTTTCTCTCTGATGTAATATAAGAATGGGTGGTCTGCTATAAAGCTTAAATCGGGAGGAAGGCCTGCACCTACACCATATATGTGAACTAAAAAATAAAAATAGAATAAAACTGAATTAGAAAATGACACTACGGCACCTAATGTTCGCAGATTATGCAGAAATTACAAGTAGTTATCGCAAAATACATATCTAAAGCAAAAGATAGCGACTTGAGTTCAATAAATCGAAATCGACCAGTATATATTTTACCAACAAAGAGTTTTGACACATACCCAATAATGAGAGCCGATCCTAAACAAGGGACCGACTTATAATAAGTCGAATAAATATGCTGAACAAGTCCCGATTTCCCGATAGCATAGTTTAATAAAAATAGTATTTTAGTGCAGTGTGTTGGTACATTGTCCATTAACGACGTATGTTAAACTGACAGCCCTTTCGGCACAATCAACCGAAAATATTACAGTATTTCCTAACTATTTATTAACTATTTTCAAACACAAACTAGAATTTTCTAACTCAAGTTGTTCGCGAGAAAATGGTGTTGTGCTAGCTTAACTGTTAAGCTGGCACAACCTTTTATAACTTTTTCCCCGAAATACTTATGAAGATTCTAACGCGCAATTTTTGAACTTTTTAATAACTCTCGAATATAATTAGAATTCGAGCAAATTTGAAGTTTTTAATGGTGCCCAGTCCGCCGAGTTAATAGTTAATAAATAGTATGTCGACAAAAACGCATTTGGAATCAATACTTTGCAATTTCATGGCCAAAAAAAATTATCCAGGGCTATTTCTTATCACAACTGTACTATTGTTAACGGTGGTGGAATTTTTTGAATCATAAAAATACCAAAACTACCTAAGGTTGTGAAATAAATCACACTTGTTACCAAGAACAAAGACATTAAATGTCCTACACTGCACCAGCGTCTGGACTTCAACAACTACTCCTTGGGCTATATGCTTCCCCTCCCCAGGTATTGAATTACGATAGTCCAGACGTGGTCGGGCGCCAAACCATATGAAATATGTTACAAAGTAAATTAAATAGATACTGTGGCTAGAATATTTTAAATGCAAATATCTTGAAATGAGCTGAATTTATGCTATTAAAACAAGTACATCTTTTTTGTTTAAATTTACAGGGTGCATAATAAAGACTTGAAAAAAATTCAAAAAAGGCCAGGAATAAAAAAAAATTGATGCTTTTCTTCATCCAATAGAGTGTAGGTGGCGCCCTCTTTATCTAATCTCAAAATTGATAACACTCTTATGATTTACTAACTTAAAAATTTAACCATACCCAATTTCAAGTCAGTATATTAAATAATAAAGAAATTATATAAAAACGAAAAATAAATTGTATCTTCAACACCCTATATCTTAGTTGTAGATAACATTTGACCCAGAGTTATTTAGTAAAATATTAATATTTCGAGGTCCTGAACCTATAATTAAAATATTGACCATTTCTTATGATACACCCTGTAAACTTTTCGTTTCACGAGATTTATTCTTTAGCAACTTTTTTATTAGATTATATTTTCTAAGTAAATATTGTTTTTTTGCATTTCTAATTATAAAATGTCTATTTTTATTTTGTTATTAGTAATAAAAAAAATGACTCACAAGCAGTCGCAGCAGCGGCTTCGACTCCCGCAGGGCCTACATCAATATATACCTTTTGAATAGCAGCAGCTACCGTAAGATTTGTCGTTGAGGATATACCAGATAGATCAGCACTGTCGGTAAATATTTTTTGAACGCCCAACTAAAAATTAATTATTTTTTTGAATACATAAAAACGCAGCAAAGCGTGACGTCGAAGACACCACATGCAGGTGGATACAAACCATGCTATGCAATCGAAGAGCTGAAGCAACATTGTTGGGAGAGATCATGGAGATGTCAATTTCCATAGGATGCCCACAGGGAGAGGTCTTAGCACCTCTACTGTGGGATTTGGTAATTAACGAGCTCCTGGAACAGCTCGGCTATGCAGGATATTATACCAAGGGGTATGTAGAAGATGTACTCATACTTGTAGTGGGGAATCTTAAAAATATTGTTTCAGACCTTATGCAACAGGCGCTGAGTAACGTACACAATAAAAAATAAAAACAACTACCTAACCTAACACGCGACAAAACACGTGCTTATACTCACTAACGCCTCAGACACACAAGTTAAACTTTTTTCTCATTATTTCCATTGCAATTCTTAATATTATTTTTTACGAAATGTTCTGTGGTAGTTAATTAGTGATTTAATAAGGATACATAAACTCGACCATTCACTGTCACAATTAACAGTGCTGTTGCTAAAATAGCACTGGGAAACAGCAACAAAGCCACAGAATACGAGGCTAATGACACCCAATAATAAATAAGGATAAATGTGTGGTAAAACAAATGTATAATAGTAGCAATAAAACCATGCGAACCACTGGTTTCGATTAGATTGTTACTGATGCAAACTTGAAGGAGCTACAAATAATAATATAATCAAATATCCAAATTCTTACCTTTTTCAAGATAGGAACTAAATCCAACTCATTTTCAATCCTGAATTTTGGTATTTCTATGCGGACAAGTACCTCCTTCATATCATTATCATGATTTTCTGTTACACCTACTAGGTCATTTTCCAATTTTTTAAGACCATTCTTATCATCGGGTAAAATAAATGTCATACTAACATCTCCACCTTGAAAGTCCAATTCAAGGAATTTACTTTGGTAGTATTCGCAATATCTATATTTAGCAAAGTGCGCTCCTTCTAAAAAGTCTGCCTATAACATATATTCATTTGTTACTTAGTTAAATGACCATAATACACAAACTGTTTCATTACCTCCATAGCCCCCCATATCGACCCTCTTGGCCGCGAATACAAAATAGGTATTCTTCTGCGGCAAGCTCCTGAATCTGTTACAGAATAACATAGGTCAAACAATTAAGGAAATTAGGTTTTCCTTTTTAGTGCATTTGTACAAAAACTTATCTTATTTTCATTTACGTTTCATTTTTAGTGTATTTGTATAAAATCTTGTATTCATTATCTTTTAAGAACTATTTTTCTTCCCCGTTAAAATATCGTAGATATCCCTTCTCATTTCTGCACCTTTCATTCGATATATGTTATATATTTATACATTTTTTTTAAGTTCAAATTGACACTACACGTGTACGCGTGTATGCTTTGTTTAACAAATTATGTTGCATTGGTTAAATTATAATTCGAGGTGAAATTAGCATCGTCAGCACACACCAGAACAGCTTTACACTGGTGTAAAAATCATTGAAAAATACTGAAAACCAAGCTCGTAAATGAGATTTGAAAATAAAAGAGTTTGTATCAATTTCAAAAATTGGAATATGTTTTCTTGCTATTTGCATTCCATTATGAATGCGCGTTGGATTCAAATGCACTCTCATCCATCACCGAATTTAGACTCCCCCTCGTAGGTGTTCGATATCGTTATGCGTAGTATTTAGGCTTCCGCCCATCAGTAGCGAATTTTCTACCTTCGGCTCACACCATGGCCCATTTGCGTTTTTATAGAAAAAATCAAATTGCATTTACCTATTTTGTTTATGCCCTAGAGTTTATCTAGTAAGCCAATCTGGATTGACCAATAAACTTGCTGCCAATTATGACGTTTAGATGTTATGACGGGCATTACGGGATATTTTAATTTTTGGGTGTACTTGCTCTAAAAAGAAATATTAACCTACCTCTTTAGGTTCTGTTCCCGATACGTAAAACAATTCTTTTTTTGTGCCGTCAAAAGGATTCACCCATTTTCCACTGAAATACAGGGTATTCACCAAAACCAATTTAGTTTTTTCAGGTTGAATTTGTTTTGGGTCTATCAAATTTTGTATTTTTTTGTTTGTATTTTCCTCTACCCAGTTGTTAATAGTATCAGCCGCTTGATTTGGATTATGGTAATTAAGGTTTCCAACTTCAGCGTTGTAGTCGTTTACAGCGGTATTTTGGAATTCTTTGGATACTTCAAATTCATTGCCTATATAAATTTTATTAGCTGAGAGTACTTTCAGTATTTCTGTATTGACGTTTAAACTGGAAGTTAGTTGTTTAAATCCGTTGTTACGTGTCTCATCATTTCTGACTAAGTTCAACGCCGAAATTAATTCTTCTTTCGTATCGCCATTAGCACCAGAGGTCAATAGGGATAAAATCACGTCGGTGGACAGGCCACTATAAAATATGTTTCCCTCTTGTGAGTTGGAAAGTTCCTATAAATCAAATATAAATGAATGTATACATGCTATTTTGAAAAAAGGTACTAAACAAATCATGTACACAAACAATGAAAGGTATGGATGATTTTTTTAAGGTAATCTTAAAATTTACCTTTAGAAAATTCGTTAGTTTCAAGTTGAACTAAAAATACAATTTTTGTATAAATCTTTAATTAATAATTTTATGGCATATTTACGACAGTGAAATCATGTAATTATTATCATAAGTATTATTATTATTATACAAAATATTATAATAATAAGTATTAAGATTCAGAGAAAAGTTTTTACTTATTTTTTTAAGTATATTTACGTCTCTTCAATATTAACTACTTTTTTAAAGCCTTACAAAGTGAACAAAATGACCCAAAAACCGCATTCAAAGTTCAAGTTAGCATCTTTCGGTCATAGAAGAAATACTTTAATTATGAAAATTTCCAATCCTAAAAATTTTTAATTAATTATTTTTTAATAAAATTCAAAATATATATAAGAGATCTTTACCTACTGATTATTGTCACGTAGATCCTGATTTTTGAAATTTAAAAAAATTATTTTGTTGTCGTTTATTATGTTATGTTTCAGTTTTTTAAATTGAAAACTTGAAACTATTGCTAAATTAGTAACGACAAAATTCAAATTCTAGAATCGGAATTTTCTCTAAAAAAATATTAATACAAGAAACAAAATAACAACCAAAATAAGAATAACTTACCTCGTACACATCTGAGGTAAACTTATTATCAGCTTTGATAACTTCTTCTAATTGACAATGACAACCATAAATGACTGTCAATGCCAAAAACAATATTTTTCCTGCCATATTTATCGATAATTTACAATAAAACTACTGGACTTTCAATGATATATTGCGCGCTCTTATATAGATCTTAGCGTGTTACATAAATTCTACATATACGTACGCATTATTTTTGCAAGGGGAATGTTCAAAAACCATACAATATTAAACAGCATTTGATTTATAAAATAAAAGGTACAACTTTAAAATGTGTTTATGAAACATCAAAATTTAGTCTTTTATCTAGAAGAACTGCTTTTAATGTATTTTTACATATATAAAATTGTTATCAAAAATAAAAAATAAAAAGGGCAATTACTAATTTTAAAATTTAAAAAAAACAACAATTTTTATATCTTATTTTGTGACATCCTTTAAAAGTGTATAAATAGTTATCATATACGTTTAGTATTAACACCACATTACTATTTAAAAAGTTTTTTATTAATTTTTAAAAATTGTAAACATTTTTAATGCCATTTTACCTCTCAAGAGATTTAATTTTTTTATATTAAAAAATTAAAATACTTAACTTCTGTTTTGTTTTTGTTTTATTTCTATTAGCAATTTTATATTTTAAGAAAACACAATAAACAGTATAAAAACAATAAAAGTAATCTAACCAAAAACAGTAAGAAAATTGGATTATTCATTGATAAACTACTCCTTTGCTTTGGGGTTCAATGAGAAATGGAATGAAAATGGTTTCGAAGCTCTATGATCATTTATTTATATCAAAATTTCTTTTTGGAAATCCACTTTGATTTTTTTGATAATGTGACACTTGAATTTAAATTGAATGAAAAGTGTTCTAAAGTTCTATGTTAGTTTTATTTTTTAACCCTTACTTTTTAATGTAAATAAAAATAACTTTAAGGTAATAGCCTTTATTTCACATTTTAAAACACAGCATGTCATTAATAAACTTAAATATTATTTAAGTTCAGCCTTGGTATCTTCCTACAAATAACAGAGCTCCCGTATTTTTCTCTCTGATGTAATATAAGAATGGGTGGTCTGCTTTAAAGGTAAAATCGGGTTGAATTGCTATTTCTGGAACTATTTGAACTAAAAAATAAAAATTATTCATCAAGAATGGAGAATTAAAACAAATATAGTTTACCCGATGCATATTTTCCACCCTATTGTAGACAAGCACTCTTCTATAATTAATACTTTCGCTGATGATATAGAAATTTCAAGCAGTTATCCCAAAATACATTTTTGGGTATAAAGATAGCGAATCGAAATCTAATTATAAAATCTTTAGCAACCAATGAATTTGAGGACAAAATCAAATTGCATACAGAGATGCCTTTAAAGATGAGAATATGTTTACTCGTCCGAAAAACCACCTTGTAATAATAACAAAAATACTTACCACCGGTTGCAGCAGCGGCTTCGACTCCGTTAGCATTAACATCAATATATGTTTTTTGAGTAACAGCATCTACTCTCAGATTTTTCGTTGCCGATAGGCCTGATAGATCAGCATTATTGGTAAATATTTTTTGAGCGCCCAACTGAAAATGAATCAAGTAAAATTAATCATCTTTTTGGAGGAGAAAGGCAAAATGTTAAAACAGTTTTCAATGTATATATCTTAACGAAACAGTTATTGTTAAACTTTTTTTTTACAAAATGTTTCTGACCTCCCTCTAATCAAATCCGATTGATTTTTCTGAACCAAAAATAATAAAATATTCTAATGCTTACCTTTTTCAAGAGAGGAATTAAATCCAACTTATTTTCAATTCTGAATTTGGGTATAGTTATGTCGACATATCCATTCTTCATAACATGAACTTCTGTTAGACCTACTAGATCATTTTCCAATTTTTTAAGATCAGTTTTGTTATCATTGGGTAAAACAAATGTCATACTAACATTTCCACCTTCAAAGTCCAATTCGAGGAATTTAGTTTGGTAGTAGCCGCAATGTCTGTATTTGGCTTGGGATATTCCTTTTAATAAGTCAGCCTATAACATATATTCATTTATTAGATAGTTAAATGACTGTACTATACAGGACAAAATCTTAAACTTGTGTTTTTAGTCTGATTTGACACTTTGAATTTACAACAGATGGGCATTGTTTTATTTAAAATTTTTAACGTGTTCCTGTTATGGTTCATCACCGTTTGTTTAACACGGAAAATTCTTCTTATTGCCCTGAAGATGTCAAAATAAATTGACGAAACGTTGGTTTTCAAGAAATATCGTTTTTTTAATCGAAACGCCTTGTATTTAACAGGAGAAAACATTATATGATTAATACAAAACGTCTATAAAATGCTTTTTTAAATGCCTTTAACTGAAGTTTATCTATATGAAGTTTCTCTAAAAAATCATTGATACAAACAAACAAAATAACATCATTTTATTACCGACGGCAACCCATTAAATAAATAGTTTATTATTAACGGTCATTAAACAAATCAATTTACTATTGTTTTGTTCATAGGCGTTTACTTTAGTTTACTTTAAAATTTATGTTTGGAATTTTGATTAATTAATAAATTGATTATTCTTATATTTGTTTTAATAAATTTAATTAATTCTTTTGTTGGACGCCAAATATTTTAAATCTCAGGGTGTTGTTTTATTCGTGGTTTTTTAACAAATTTGTACGAAATTTAGGAAAGGATCAACACATATATTCGAAATATACAGGGTGTTCCGTTGTTAAACGGAAATATTTTAAAGGTAGGTAGAGGTCACAAAGGCGGTTCTAAATAACTCATATATAAAGGGCTTCCAAAACCGAGTTACAGGTTGTTTTATGAATTATGCATAATTATTCATTTGGCCAGAACTTTTGAATCACTTAGTATATATTTTCCATTTTTGAAATACAGATTACACTTCTCACGAATAATGTACTGAAATATTGAGGGATATGAAAATCCAGGTTCTGCTTTAGGAAAAATTGAAACATATTAAAAATAACAAAACAACACCCTGTATAAAACAATTTTAATATTTGCTTTTTAGATTTGAATAGAGGGGAAAAAACTGAATTGAAACAAGTTGTTGTTTTTATCCCGCCACCGATTCGAATTGGAAAATTTTGAAAGTGAAAGTAAAATTTTCATTTAATTTAGAAAAAACATTTTAGGAAACTCATTTTTTCTTTAACAATTTTAAAAATTCACTTTTCCTATTTCTTGTTTATTTGGCTTAAAATAATTTTACACTGTACTGGTGTACCTGCAGGCCCGTACTTAGGGGAAAATATTCAAATAGGTATATAAAGTAAAGCGAGACAATAAACGCTTATAGTAACTAACACACATTAATAATTAACGAAATTGCTCAAAATATCAACTTTTTTGTTTAATGCACTTTCTTGCACGTTTAATGATGTCCCTTACCGATTTTCTTATAATAAATGGATTGTTTCTCAATTCTTCGCAGGCTTCCTCAATTCTTTGAAACAGTTCTTCTATATTGTTTATTTCTTTAGAATACACTTTGGATTTCAGGTATCCCTATACAGCATAATCCACTGTGCTGAAATAAAATTATACGAGGCGATCGAAAAGTAATCAATTTAATATTTTGTTTAAAGTACGGATCTGCAATAATACTTAAAATGGTGTTAAAACGGACAAATAATAAAAATATGAATAATATAGGACTGTCTAAATGTCGAAAATAAATCCATTTAATAAAAAATGAATTTCTCTTTTTTTTTCTCTAAAATTTTACTTTCAGTTTCAAAAATAAGAGACGTGCAAGAAAGTGCATAAAACAAAATAGTGAACATTTTGAGCAATTTCGTTAATTACTAATAAATGTTTGTTAGTTACATAGTTACTATGAGCGTTTATTCTCCCGCTTTACTTTATACTGAACGTTTAAAAAATAAATACCTAATTGAATTTTTCCCCTAAGTACAGGCCTGCAGATACACCAGTACAATGTAAAATTATTTTAAGCCTAATAAACAAGAAATAGGTAAATGACGTGAAGTGACTTTTTGAAATTGTTTCAAAATTTTACTTTCAGTTTCAAAATTTTCCAATTCGAATCGATGGCGGGATAAAAACAACAACTTGTTTCAATTCACTTTTTTCCCCTCTATTCAGATCTAAAATGGAAATATTAAAATTGTGATATACAGGGTGTTGTTTTGATATTTTTAATATGTTTCAATTTTTGCTAAAGCCGAACCTGTATTTTCATATCTCTCAATACTTGAGTACATGATTCGTGAGAAGTGTAAGCTGTATGCCAAAAATGGAAAAGATATACTAAGTGATTCAAAAGTTCTGGTTAAATGAATAATTATGCATAATTGATAAAACACACTGTAACTCGGTTATTGATGCCAAGAGACCCATTTTATATGGGTTATTTAGAACCGCCTTTGTGACCTCTACCTACCTTTAAAATATTTCCGTTTACCAACGGGACACCCTGTATAATAAAAATAGTATTTATAAATGAAATACTTTTAGCTGATTTTTATATCTACAACAACTGTCGAAACAAAAACTCGGGAAACTCCTTATTGTCCTGAAAATAAATTAACGAAACGTTGGCTTTCAAGAAATGTTGTTTTCTTTAATCCAAAACCTAAACCCCAAAAAATTACACCACATTCATAATTCAAAAACTCGTAAAAAGGATTTGAAATTTAAAAAATAATATTAACCTACCTCTTTAGGTAATAAACTTAATGCCAATTATTTTTGGGTGTACTTACTCTAAAATCTAAAAAATGATAAGAAATATTAACTTACCTCTTTAGGTTCTGTTCCCGATACGTAAAATAATCCTTTTGTTGTGATGTCAAAAGGATGCACCCATTTTCCACTGAAATACAGGGTATTCACCAAAACCAATTTTGTTGCGGGGTCAAGTTGGCTTGGGTCTATCAAATTTTGTATTTTATTGTTGGTATTTTTCTCTACCCATTTGTTAATAGTTCCAGCCGCTTGATTTGGGTCATTGTAATTAAGGTTTTCAACTTCAGCTTTGTAGTCGTTTAAAGCGGTATTTTTGAATCCTTCGGCTATTGGAAATTCTTCAGCAGGGTAAATTTTATTGGCTGAGAGTAATTTCAGATTTTCTGTATTGACGTTTAAACTGGAGGTTAGTTGTTTAAATCCATTGTTTCGGGTATCATCATTTCTGATTAAGTTCAACGCCAAAAGTAATTCTTCTTTAGTATCGCCTTTAGCGCCAGAGGTCAATAGAGATAAAACCACATCGGTGGATAGGCCACTATAAACTAAATTACCATTTTGTAAGCTGGAAAGTTCCTATAAAACAAATATCAATGAATTTATAGATGCTATTTAAAAAGAAACGTATTAAAAACCATATACATTGAGAGTTATGAAAGATTTTCTGAAGTTCGTGTTAAAATAAATTCTCGAAGATATGAAACCTGATCTAAATTTTGAGATAAAATTTTTTAGGTAAATCTGTAATCAAAATATAATTTCACATCGCAGATTTTATGGAATATTTGTTTTTTGACTTTTTTGTTAAGGCTCTGCTCCGCGGGTACGCGAAAATGGCATTGTAAGGGCGTATAAATACAGTGTTTTTTTGGACAGCGTTGTACTTTTTTGCTTGGTTTTTTTTGTATTTTGTAGATAAAGGATCCACATATGCTTATAACTATATGAGAAGTTTAGAAATTGTCCAGAAAAATATGATTTTTTTGGTCAAAAAATTATAGTAGGCCTTATGACATATTTAAATATAGTTATAAGCATCGAGATAACCTTTCCCTATAAGCTCGTAAAGAAAATTTCAAAAAAAAATATACCGTTGCTAAGAAAAGCCTGTATTTCAAAACCCTTACAAGTCCAGTTTTACCGGCCAGGATATGGCGCCCCTACGGATTATTATTGAGATTACTCAAAGTTCGGCAAAGATAAAATACTTTCACTTATTTAAATGTTTAGAGGGGTAGCAGATGGGTGAAGAATTATAATTTCTGTGGAATATTAAATTATTAGTAGCTCTACTTTATGGATATTAAAACCACTTTTTTAAATTAAGGCTCTGTTCCGCGGGTAGACGGAAATGGCATTTTAAGGGTTTAGAAATACAGTGATTTTTTGGACAGCGTTGTACTTTTTTGTGTGATTTTGATAAGCTTTGTTCGTCGTATTTGAAAATTAGTTTATAAAAGTTTTATTATGAAAGGAGAGAATGGTCAGTTATTGTCGAGTATTGAAGGGAATAATAATCTTGAATATACGTCATTTCAGGGATATGATATCCTTCCGGCCTAGCAAAGCCGTTCCTCAGCTTTAAAGTTATAAAATTAAAAAATGAGGACAATGTCACCATTAGAGGGGCAAAAGAAATTTTTATTTATTTATTTTATTATTATTTATTTATTAATTAAAATAAACCTTCAAAAAAAATTGAAATTGAATGGAATTAATTTCAATTTTAATAATTCTTAACTCAATTATCAATTTAAGAAACTCTCGTTTTATATATGTTGAATGTTTTGAAAAATATATCAAAAATTAAAATTTTAATAATTTAAAAATTACGAAGTTTTCATATCTTACGTTACACAGAATTGATATTTGCATGAATGCGTTTTGTTGAATTCAATTGTACATCATACAAAATTAAAATTTCCACTCGTTAGTGTTAGATATCGATTAGGTCAAAGTCTAAACCACGCCCACTAATACTAAATTTTCTACCTCGCCTCTTACCGCTGGCCCTCTCACGAGCTTTGGATGATACAAACCGTAGCCTTAATTGACTTTTTAGATAATTCTAACTGAAATATGAAATAACTGAAGCTTAAGTAATTTCCAATTTTACAAAAACAATAATTTTTTTTGTGAGAAATCAAAAATGCAAATTTTATAGGGTATGATGTGGATGCTTCAGAAGGATCACTTTTAGAATATTTAGAAAGTTATTTGTTTTGGGTACGGTATAGGAATAGTGTATTGTGCAACAAGTGGGGAAAGTTCAACTTTTCTCATACACGAGTGAGAAAAGTACTTTTCCCACATGTTGCACTCTATACTTTTTCTACAACTTCACAAATTTAAAGAATACAAGTAATGTAACTTTAAACTAAAATAACATTAAAGTATCCTACCTCTTAATAGTTAAATAATTTATTTAAAATTATCCATAAATTTTTTGTCTGTCAATTCATACTTTTTTCTTGAAATTACCGGCGACAAATCTAACATTACTTTTGCAGCTATTTCCAATATATCTGCCGGAGTATTGTCAAAATCGTCACTACTGTCAATATCTATATTTATAACTAGGTTTAACTTATTAAAATAATATTTAATGGAAATTGCGATTTTTATCAAATCAATGAAAACTACCTTAAGAATTTAAAAAACTTCTATAATCTGACTATTTAAATCTGAACAGCAGCCTACTAAGTTTTTGTTGATTTTTGTTGATTCTCTATATAAATGTATGTGGTGAGGGAAAAGTGCCGTGGGGAAAAATATTCCCGCATAGTATGAGCAATACATTGTTTTGAAATTAAGTAATCTATGAGAAATACGCTACTTTTTATAGCAGTTGTAGAAAAATATATTGTTGTGAAGCCTATTGATGATATCGACTGTTTTTCTTGTTCTTTAGTGGCAACTATACCAGGTTGGAATTGACTGGATTTGAATCGGATGCCAAAATCAAAAAGGCAACAGACTGCATTATTACTGTACTCTGACACCAAGTTTTTACAAGAATCCATATATCGGTACTAGCAGTAAAGAAAAAGATTCACTCAAAAAAAAATGCTTTTGTCATAAACATTTAGTAGAGGAAGAGTTTGGTTTTGTATATTAATTAAAATTTTAATTTTTTTTATATTAGATGCCTTGAACTGAAGTTTATCTACAAAATCGTTGATACAAACAAACAAAATAACATAATTTTATTACCGACGACAACCCATTTAAATAAACAGTTTATTATTAACGGTCATTAAACAATAGTATATTATTTAACGAGCGCATAATATAGCCACTATACGCGAGGAAAATACTATATACTCGATCTACGACTTATATTTCATGGTCAATTCCATGAAATATACCAGAAAAGTGTTTTCAGAAAACGAATTAGTACCATTTTTTAGGCACCAGTCCGTAAAGCGTCATAAACAATTTCGCAATTTTTCTTCGACCTTTCCGGAAGTAATTCCAACGATGCTACTTGCGCGGCTGCTCGAATTTTTGGCGGAGTGCATGAAATATTATTTTCACTGTCTGAATTCATTATATTAACGCTTTAAACGCGAATTAAGCTCACACAAAAATCGCAAAATTATTGCAAACGTCAAAAGTCATTTATTTGTGTCAAAAGAAATTAATTGCCTAGTAACAACAATACCAGAACCAGGCTCAAATACGTATATAAATTCATATTCCACGGGTGTGTAATATGAGACACATTTTGTACTTGTTATCACAAGCATAATGCGTCTATTATTAAATAGTCGTAGATAAATCAATTTACTATATATGTTTAAATAACCCGAGCAGACAAGAAAAACACATTTTTCAAATATGAAAGGTAAATTTTATTACCAAAATAAGCATAACTTACCCGATACACATCTGAAGAGAACTTATCATCAGCTTTAACAACTTCGTTTAATTGACATTGACAACCATAAATGACTGTCAATGCCAATAACAATATTTTTGTTACCATATTTACTGACACTTTACAATCAAACTTGTTTATGTTTGAATAAAGATTTCAATATTGTTTTATCGCGCCTTTAGTTCTTTATAAAATAAACAAACATATTCGCGCTCTTATATATATCTTCGCGAGTTACATATTTACTACACAAACGTACAGATTATTTTTTCAAACGGAAATTTAAAAAAATATATAATAAACATTAAAGAACCAACAATAAAATTTTCAAGGTACCATTAAAGTACTTTTTATGGGGAAATTTTGGAAAAATTTGTGTCTTATCGAGAGATCAAACTTTACATAGAAGATGCTTGTTTAACGTATTCAAATGTAATCTGTTGCAAACATTTTTGTTTAAAGACAATTTTCGCGTAAGAGTGTTATAATAAAATGACTAATAACCCTATGGTAATTTTACAAATACAAATATTCATAATATTATGGTTGTCCAACAAATCAATTCGATAAGTCCGTAGAGATCGATTAATTAATTAATAATTATATGAACCGACAGGCAATACTTTTTTACCCAGATATGCGTTTTTCATGTAAATAATTTGTAATCTTAAATATTATACTGTATTTATTCTGAGAATATTTTCTGAGAACATTTCTAGACTAGCTTGTCACCTCACCAAGCTGCTTCTCAACTTGCTCTATATTCAACTATCGTCATTAAATTAATTAATGCCAGTAGTATAGTTGGGATGGGAGAATGAATTGAAATTTTCTGTAACTGAATTTACGGATATGATACTTTTAGGTCCTGCATCATCTTAGGACTTGCATTATCTGACCCTCTCCTAATCCATTTAAATGGTAAATAGATGTTTTTTCATGGCCAACTTGTTTGATATTTTCTGTTTTTTGCTTGATCTATATATAAATTCTACTTTTTATACAAGAAGGTTAAGTTGGTATCTAAACATCTTGGGCTGAACTTTTCATCGTTTGTCACTAAATTAGTATTACTTAGATGATGAATAAAATCGCGTGACTAAGAACTTTACCTTTTAAAAATATCGCTTTACCCTACTATGAAATGCGGTTTTTGATTCTATAACAACAGCGCGCCTATGAATATTGAGTATCCAATGTAAAAACCCATGCCATGTTTATGCAAAACTTTCAAGCAGCAGAAATATATAAAACCAATCTAAATTTAGTTTTCAAGTTCAAATCTAAATTCAATTTTTAATATTTGTGGCATATCTTAATCATCCTTAGTAAGAAATGACTATTTATTACACAACTTTTATTGTATTGTAAAAGAAAAGCGAAAAAACGTTAAAAGAAAAACGCAGCAAATTGATATCTTAGCAAGTGTCCTATCTTCCAAAATAGCAATTTATGTATCAAGGGAATTATAAGGGCCTTAATTCCCGAAGACAAAGTTTGCATCCCAAGGGCATCTGGCCCGAGGGACTGCAATTGCCTGAGGTAACTAAGGCTCATTAATTCCCGAGGTACGTAGATTATTTTATTTTTGATCGATTTTAATAAAATAAGCAGCAATGACATTCACTAAATATAATGAAACACTGACAGCAATATTCAACAAACGTCCAAATATCCTAACAAGGGGAATTAAGCCTGATAATTGGAAATTAAGGCACCTCTAATATCCCAAGGGAGTTATGACCCTGTTTATTGATAGCGTAACCATAATGATATAAGCTTATAAATAGCCCGGTTATGAATAAAAATGTTTATATCGAATTGTAGTTCAGCAAAATGCACATTTTAAGATTCGTTCTTAAATTGGAAAAATAACAAAATCTATTGGAGAAATACTTGGGTCAACGACAAGCAAATATGTTTATAACATATTCGCCACAAAGGACTAAACAACTTTTCGAAATAAAACCAGTTACAGAGCTGCTGACCGGACACTGCCCTCTAAGATATCATCTTTATGAGATGGGTAAGGTAGAGACTGGACTGTGTATACAGGGTGTTATTGAGATATATGCACATATTAAAACCAGTTAAACTCTGCAATTTCTTAAAATTATTGAACAATGAAATGAAAATATTTTTAGAAAACTATACCAAGCTCAAATGCGAGGTTTTTACTAGAGTGAAGATGGCGTTGGTCTTATCTCGCTCTGAACACTTGTTTTAACGCAAACAGTTCCATTACGAGTTTGGCAGACCAACTATGGTCTTCAGACATAGCTTGGATGCCATGTCGAGCTGTCTACTTCTTACTGATGAGGCACAACAATGCCGAAACCGGTCTAGGAATAACTAACTCCTTGAATCGAAGGGTTGATTGTCCATAGTATGTGACCCCCAGGAGTATTTGTTTTAAGCCCAGATGCTGTACAACCCATGATATATTTAAATATCAGAAAAATTGCAACTTTTACTTCGACTATTTCCCTCGTCTTAATTTCCACCAATCACAAACGCGCAATTTTGAATTATAAATGGTTTCTAGATAAAAAACTCTATGACGGCAAAACTTGACAGCTGTTGTCACCAAAAATTACAATACCTTTGATAACAAGTAATTATGGTCTCCTAGGACACCAGAAAACGACGCTAAATATTTTTGCTGATTTTATTGTCAATAATTTTTGTAATATTGTTTTTAAGCAGTGCTAGTCAGCTTATGTAGTGAAAATGAATCGCTTTGGAAGTGATTCTATGACTAATATTGATCTGGCGATTGAGAAAAGTGTACCGTACAATACCGTTAAAACCCATACGTCAATATGGAAACAGTTTACGGAATTCTGCAAGGCAAAGAAATACGAGCAACTAAACCTGATCCTGAAAGATTGGGCGTGGAATATGAAGAAAGAAAACGGTGAAAATTACAAAGAACTAGTTGTGAAGACAATGTGGAACACCGTTGCAAAAAAAATGCAAGAGAGGTATTTTATGAAGTGGAAAATAATTTTTGATCCATTTAAATGTATTATCTTCAAGTCTAGTAGGAAAGCTCGTAATTCTAAACGAAGGAATTTGCAGATGTGCGCCAATAAAAGGAAATCGAGCTCTGCTTCATTAAAATTGGAAGAATACTACGCAATGGTTTTATTATGGGACGAAGACACTCCGGTGGGACTCCAGCGAAAATTTTACCTTATCGCTTCACTAGAACTTGCCTGGAGAGGTGGAGAAGCAGTTTATTATTTTAAAGAGGAAGTGGATAATTCTGGGATTAAAATAGAATATAATCCTTTCTTCAATAAAACGGCCCAGGGTGGAGGAAAAAAATGGCCGATAGTAAATGGCTGGTCCCCAACACGAAGAACCCTACCTTTTGTCCAGTCCGTCTTTTTAAAATTCTAATGGTTAAACGTTCATCTAGAATAACAACTGATAAATTATTCTTAACAGTAAACCCATCATGGAACAAAGAACAATCAAGTCGATGGTACAAAAACACTCCAGTGGGAAAAAACGAACTTTCTATGCGGTAGACAGCAGTCAGTAACCTGGCTAAAGGAGGGGTGCGTGAACAAGAATTAAAATTACTGGCCACAGTTCAGCCAACTCAATTAAGCCTTATCTGCAAATGGATAATGAGCATTATTCCAACATCATAAACACCCTTAGAAGTGACGCCTCAGGGCCTCCCTAAAAAACAGAAAACAGAAGATCCTGCAGCCACTAATCGAACTTCCCCCTCTACAGCTGGACCATTTAACAACATTAATGATTTACCTGCACCCAACGTTATCAATGAATTAACAAAGATTTCAAACAATATTCCTACTGTGTACCAAAATTGCAATGTATATTTTAATTATATATAATAATAATTAAGTTTGTAGTATTTTGTGAAAAATACCTGTTTTTCAGTTTTCAAATTAATACCTACATATTTATTATATATGCATATATAATAGGTAGTATGTTTTGTAAGCTATGTATATGCAGAATAATCTGTTACTCATGAAATAGTCTTGTCAAATACCATTCGGGCATCTAATTTTTCCAGTGAAAAAAATCGAAAAAACACAATGCAAAGTAATATTTTTTTTAACAAAATGCATTCGTGCAGGTGCAAAAATCCTCGTCTTCGACTCGGATTTTTGTTGCCAGCGTTAGTGTGATTGTGACATATGACCAAAGTTGATTGGGGTGCACCAGATGTCAAATATATACTGAGTTGTACCGCATCTTCTTTTAAAAAACTACTCCTGGGGCTACTTGCCCCCACAGCTGTTGAATTACATCGGTCCAGATGCGTGTTGAAAACCATATAATGGTCAATCCTTTGATTTTCTTATTCGTTCATAGTCATTTCATATATTTAATAATTTCCAATTTTTTCGAGGCCGGCATACTCAAATCAAGTTTTTTAGGATGACATATGTCATATATGCAAACTTTGCTCGGGAACAAAAAACAAAGTAATTTTTTAGACAGTTTTTATTTAACATTTTAAAACACAGTGGTTAACTTAAATAATACTTTAGTTTCTTAAGTTTATTTAGCCTTGGTATCTTCCTACGAATAACAGAGCTCCCGATTTCTTCTCTCTGATGTAATACAAGAATGGATGATCTGCATTAAAGCTAAACTCTGGTTTAACAACTGATGTTGCAGATCCTCCAACTACAAAAAAGTAGAATACAATTAAAAGTATTTAGTAGTGGTATATTTTACATTTAGTTTTCGTGAAAATAAGAATTCAAAAAGACCAATATCTGGGAATCAACCTTGACATTAAAAAAGCCCTAAATAAAACTGATATAACGAAGTGCTGAAATAAACTACTTAGGAATAACAGACATTAAGTAACAGAAAGGATTAAGCAACTCTTGACTATTTTCATGAGATACAACTGTACCTACTAAAAAAGAAGCACCAACAGTATGTCCAAATTGTATCACCCGACTGACGTTTATCTGTGTTTATCCTCACCGAAAACAAGAAATAATATCCCAGAGACTTATGGCTGCTAACAGCGCATATTAATTGATGAACGTTTATTTATGTAAACAAAAAGGACAACATAGGCCCTTTCGGTGGAGAAAAATGAAGGATTAGGCCGATTTGCGCTCCTACCTGAAATCGACCGATTTGCGCTCTGCGATTTTCATAATAGATATTATACCTGCCTTATTTTCTTCGATCGACCGATTTGCGATTTGCGTAATATAATCTTTGGTGTGTTTAAAAGATTTTTTGTTTTTTAATTTTTTTTTGTAAAATAAAATACCTACAGAATTTTCTATTTATTCTAGCTTTTGAATAAAGCTAACGTCTTTAAAGCAAATCTCAAGTCTGCTGTGTCGTTATATGTCCTTAATGTTTTAGAAATTCTTTCATCAAGAGTAATGTAGATTTTCTTGCGCCGCTTTCCTTCTAAATATAAAGTGGATCTATCATAAACATGATCAGAATATTCTGCTTCTTTAAGTAGATATTTCACTAATTCGAATACATTAGAATGTGGTCTTATCAAAGTATTTAAACGATTATTCCAACCTTCTAATGCAGGAGCGCAAATAGGCCGAGCGCAAGTTGGCCGATACCAGAAATGAAGATTTCTTTTGATTAATTATGTCTGTAGGTACTTCAGATATAAACAGTGGAATATGGTTTTTATTTTTTGAGAAAATATAGCTTAAGGTTTCTTTTTCCTATACCTTAAGGTTGAATTACGACTTTGTTGCTTTTCTGCTTTACTTCTGTGATTTACTCGTAGGGGGTGAATTGAAAGCATGCATTATTATTATTATTTCGAAGAAAGTTAAATATTATTTATTTGCTTGTTGACATAAAACAAAAGTAACTTTGTAAAAATCTTTTTTATTTAACTCGTTAAAACACAGGTTTTGGTTAGTTAGTTTCTTTTAAATTTATTTAGCCTTGATATCTTCCCACAAATAACAGAACTCCTGATTTTTTCTGTCTTATGTAATACAGGAATGGATGGTCTGCATTAAAGATAAATTCGGGTTGAACAGCTGATGTTGGAGAAATGACAACTAAAAAAAAACCAATCGTCATGAAAGAAAACAAACCAAGTCGTAACAGTTTTATATGCCTGGAAATTTAGCTTTTCTAGATTAGAATATTTCACTACATGTAACTTAGAGAATTTGAACACCATGGAAATTGTTTAGACGAGTCTTACAAATTATAGCTATTAACTTTCCCAATAAACTTATACTATAAAGAAAAAAACATGAATATAATAAAATATTATCATGCATTTCATCGAACTCTAAATGTACCTTTCTAAGGCACCAAAAAAATAAATAACAAAAGAAAATTAAGGGAGAAAACAATTAAAACTATAATACTACCTTCAGTTTGGCCAATTAGTTTATGAAAATCCCGTTCAACAAACAAAAAACCGAATCAAAATTGGATCATTCGTTGTGTCACAGACTTATAAAACAAAGTCATCTCTTTATTGGGTAGGGGGTTAATGAGAAATTAAATGAAAAATATCTGAAAGTTGTATGATTTTTTTGAAGAAAGTTATAGATGATTTTCTAAAGTTATGTTAAAATTTATTTTTGGAAAATCACTTTTCCTTGATAATATGGCACTTGATTTAAGTAATCTTAAATTAGAAGAGTTTTAAAGTATTATATTAGTTTTATTTCTTGAATATTTTATTTTGAATCCTCTGCTTTTTAATGCAAAGCAACCTAGCTTTAATGAGAAATGAAAATAGCAGGAACTTTCGCTGATAAAATTTACCAATAAACGTCTATCACACTACTCCGAATAAAACTAATTCCACAGATGCTTTAAAAGGGAAGATGGGAAAGGAATGTTTTTCTGTTTATTTGTCTGTAATACATTTATATTTTTTAAAAAATACTTACCACCGGTTGCAGCAGCGGCTTCGACTCCATTAGCATTAACATCAATATATGTCTTTTGAGTAACAGCATCTACTTTGAGATTTTTCGTCGATGACACCCCGGATAGATCAGCATTATTGGTGAATATTTTTTGAACACCCAACTAAGAAAAGAGTAAAATTAATAATACTTATTAATATTAAACTGTTTTTCTGCTTATTATTTCAATTCTAATTCTGTTTTATAAAATTTTCTATGGTATTTAATTAGTAATTTTATTACCTATTTTCCCTCCCAACTGTTAAGCCTCTGATCAAATACGAAAGTATATTAATTAATTTAATTCTAAACAAATACTACACAATTAGACCAGGGTCGATAATTTTTGAAACCAAAAAAATAATAGTAGGATGGAAAAGGAAGAGAATATAACAAAAATGAAAGGAAAAATAATTTACGAGCGATCAGAGGTCGGGAAGTGGAACGGGGTGAGTTTCTAAGGGTAAAAAACTGTTTATCCCGATTTCCGGCAAAAGTCCTTTGAAAAAAAGTTAAATGGCAAAGTTGTAGGCAATAAAAAGATCTACAACTTTTGTATTTACACTTTTTTCACATAACCTCAAAATTTATGTGAAAAATTCAAATAACCAAGTTTTTGGTTTTTTATTTTTATCTTTTACAAAAAAAATCTTTTTTTCACGAAATTTGGTGAAAACTTATCTTTTTATGTCCCTAACACACTGTAATTTTTTTGATTTAAAATATTTATTTTTTCACCTTATTTTGACTTAATATCGAAAAAGCACCCTAATTTTCAGTCCAAAATTCTCACATCAAAATATCTGCTTTTTTAAAAAAATCGGTGGGCTTTTTGTTCGTTGAAACCTGTACTTTTTGATGGTGTAAAAAAATATACATTACTATGGTAAATGTTCTCAAAAAATGCAAAGAAACGAGAAAACTCGAATCCGATTTTTTTTTTATCATTATATGTACAACTTTGAGCTATTTATTAAAATTTATACTTTAATTACTCGAAAAACATGGAATGTAACATGGAATCTTACGTTTTTCGAGTAACTGAAGTATACATTTTAATAAATAGCTCATAATTGTAAATGATGATTTTAAAAAAAATCGGATTAGAGTTTTTTCGTTTCTTTGTATTTTTTGAGAACATTTACCATAGTAATGTATATATTTTTTATACACCATCAAAAATTAGAGATTTCAACTAACAAAAAGCCCACTGAGTTTTTTAAAAAAGCAGATATTTTGATGTGAGAATTTTCGATTGAAAATTAGGGTGCTTTTTCGATATTAAGTCAAAATAAGGTGAAAAAATAAATATTTTAAATCAAAAACATTACAGTGTGTTTGGGACATAAAAAGCTAAGTTTTCACCAAATTACGTGAAAAAAATTTTTTTTTTTGTAAAAGATAAAAATAAAAAACCAAAAACTTGGTTATTTGAATTTTTCACATAAATTTTGAGGTTATGTGAAAAAAGTGAAAATACAAAAGTTGTATATATTTTTATTACCTACAACTTTGATATTTAACTTTCTTTCATAGGACTTGTAGTTTTGCCGGAAATCGAGATAAACAGTTTTTTACCCTTAGAAACTCACCCCTTTTGGGCTTGTCGACCTCAGATCGCCCGTAAATTATTTTTTCTTTCCATACTATTATTTTTTTTACTTTTTACCATTTTCAAAGGCTTCAGCCTTGGTCTATCAGCGATATTTTCTAGTGAAACAAAAAATGTATTAAAATTGCCACCCGTGAGGTATAGATCGAGAATTTAAATTGAAACTAAAGCTAAAGCTAAAATTATAATCAAATAGTGGGTGTCATGGCTCGGCGGTAGGTGTCCGCATTGAAACGAGACTACTCGGGTTCGATCCCGAGAAAAATCAAGTGCTTCATAATATCGGCAACCTACCATGCCTCGAAGAGCATTTAAAACCGTCGGCCCTGACTGAACCACCCGTCACACGAACTTTACTTTTTACTTCGTAATCAAATACCACAATTCTCACCTTTTTCAAGATAGGAATTAAATCCAACTTATTTTCAATTCTGAATTTGGGTATGGTTATTTCGACAGATCCTTTCTTCATATCATGAATTTCTGTTACACCTACTAGATCATTTTCCAAATTTTTAAGACCGTTCTTGATATCATCGGGTAAAATAAATGTCATACTAACATCTCCACCTTCAAAGTCCAATTCGAGGAATTTAGTTTGGTAGTATCCGCAATGTCTGTATTTAGCTTGGAATGCTCCTTTTAATAAGTCTACCTATATATAACATTTATTTATTTATTGAATAGTTAAACAGCCTATAAAGAAATTCATTGGTCACATATTTAAATAGCCTTAATATTTCATTTAAGCGGGATTACAAAAACTGAAATGTGCATTTTTCAATATGGCCGGCAAGTTTCAGCAGTCGCGTACGACTAACACAGGGAAAAGTTGGTTTTTTATTAGATATTAGGCTAAAAAAATAATAAAAATGTCATTACTGTTAGATACTATTATGCAAGTGCAAGTAAGAAGACCGGCGAGATCACAGTGATATATAAATTATTTTGCATTAGTAATGGAATTAAATGTACCTTTTCACCTGCGAATCATCCCATTTCAAATGGGTTCGCAGAAAAACAAGTTTGCACCATTAAAAGAAACTTGGAGACGCATTTATTTGATAATAAGAACAAAAGAGAACAGTTGTCATTAAGGCACCAAATAGATAATATCTTATTTTCATTTAGAAACACTCCTACTAGTATCACAAAATAAAGTCCTGCAGAATTAATCTTTAAAACAAAACCCAGGAGGACAAAAATACATTTAGTGAGACCAGGTACTCTAGCGAGATCTGAAGAAATCACTAAGAAAGTGAAAAGAATGTTTTACGATGGAGAGAAAGTATTAGTACTATGGACTGGAAAGGAAAATCCACGTTGGAAGGAAGGAAAAATTGGCAAAGTACTAAGTGAAGTAACCTATCTAGTGTTAGTTGAAGGAAGGGGAAGTGAAATTCATGTATGCAGATTATCTCAAGCATTCTTATTTGACCACTTCAACTGAACCTTTGATGTTACCAAATGAAATTCCAAATAGCATTGAGATCATAGAGAACAACTTAGAAACAGTCACACCAAAAGGGTCAAATGATAACCAGTTAGTAGTAGCCCCAGTTCCCTCTCTTGAACCTGTTATTGTTTCCCCATCCAATCTAGAGGATTCAGCTTCCTTGAACATGCGTAATATAACGCCAGTTATAAGATGATCTAAGAGATTATTGTAAAACTAAAATGTTAATGTATAGTTAAGTTTTATTCAATTAGGGGTGAATGTTATGTTCCGGATCAAGGAACAGTAGTCACTACCAAAGGTTGGCAACAAGTGTCTTCGGCTGTAGTTATGTCTCATGTATTATAACGTTGTTGTATTCAGGAATTAATAAATATGAACGTATTCTATTTGTTTGTCTGTTGTGTCCAAGTCAGAAGTCAGTCTAATATACATGTATAGTCAAATATATATCAATTTGCACTGGTGTTTATAAACAAGTGGGATTATAGTACAGCCATTTAAAAGGTTCTAAAAAGTCTCCATCGAGTGTTCTACTTTGATATATGGCTCGGGAGCCAGAGAGTGAAAAGTATAAATTAAAATAATAAAAATAGGTGCAATCGCTAAGTTGTAAACGACTAATGGCTCGGCTACACGACCAAATCATGGTTTAACTGTTCGGCATCCTTTGAAGCAGAAAATTAAAGGATGCCGCGTTCGCTTAAACAGCCTTAGTTGCAGACATGTTGTGGCTGTTCTCTTATTCTGTAACAGGTATTTACGAACAACTTGTTTTGAGGGCAATTATTGTGGATAAAAATTAGCATAATTAATTATTATAAGAAATAATATTAACTTACCTGTTTAGGTTCCGGTGCATAAAACACTCCTTTTGTGGTGATGGGAAAAGGATGCAACCATTTTCCACTGAAATACAGGGTATTTACTAAAACCAATTTAGTTGCAGCGGTAAGTTGACTTGGGTCTATCAAATTTTGTATTTTATTGTTGGTATTTTTTTCTACCCATTTATTAATAGTACTAGCCGCTTGATTTGGATTATTGTAATTAAGGTTTTCAACCTCAGTTTTGTAGCCGTTTACAGCGATGCTTTTGAATGCGTCGGATATGGCAAATCCTTCAGCAGGGTAAATTTTATTGGCTGAGAGTAGTTTCAGCTTTTCTGTATTGACGTTTAAATCGGAGGTTAGTTGTAAAAATCCGGTGTTACGTCTCTCATCATTTCTGACTAAGTTCAACGCCAAAATTAATTCTTCTTTAGTATCGCCATTAGCACCAGAGGTCAATAGGGATAAAACCACGTCGCTGGACAGGCCACTATAAACTATGTTTCCCTTTTGTGAGCTGGAAAGTTCCTATAAAACAAATATACTTTTTATAAATCGGTAATTAAAACATAATTTTGTATTTCAATAATTTTATGGCATATTCATCTGTTATGTTTGTGACATTTATCTGTTATTTGTTTTTTGTTAATTGACTTTTTAGATAATTCTAAAAGGAATTTAAAATAATTGAAGCCTAAGTAATATCACTTTAGGTTAATTTTTATTTTTACGAAAATAATAATTTTATTTTTCTGATAAGATTGTGTTCTGAAAGCATCGCCTATAGTATTTGCATTGGTACGTTTCTGGACTATGAGGTAAATGCTTCAAATCGCTTTTAGAACCTTTTAAAGTTATTTGGTTTTTGAAAAAACCAGTAGATTGGTGATTTTTATTGGTATTATAAACTAGACCTAATTGGGAAATAAAACAAGAACTTTTTATCTTCGCTTTTTTATCATTTCAAAGGATGACAACATGATACATCATCTCCAAGTTTTTTACAACATATGGGTCGTTAAACATTAATAACATAATAATAATAATAATAATAATAATAATAATAATAATAATAATAATAATAATAATAATAATAATAATAATAATAATAATAATAATAATAATAATAATAATAATAATAATAATAATAATAATAATAATAATAATAATAATAATAATAATAATAATAATAATAATAATAATAATAATAATAATAATATTGGGACCGTATTAACCAGCTCTATTGTTTAACGGTAAATTGAGCCAGGTAGTTAAACGAGAATATCGGGTCAATCCATACCAAGTGGTCCAAAAAAAAATAATTGGTTTCTTGACCATCTCAGAAAAACTTAATATTTGGTAGGTAGATTCCCTTGTGTTTTGGGGGTTCAAAGTTGAATATCAAAGTTGAAGTTTGACATCATAAAACCTATAATGTGTGCATTTTTCAGATTTTTATCTGGTCCCCCAACAAAAATATTGCAGGTTAAACTTTGAAAAAAAGTCAAAAAGTTGTTTTTTAAAAATGCATATCTTTTTATCTACAAACCAAATATTAATTTTTTCTGAGATGGTCAAGCAACTAGTGTTGGACCACTTGATATGGATTAACCCTACCATCATCATCATCTGATAAATTTTCATGTCTGCGAAAATGAGTGAAATTTTTTCAGTTTTTCACCTGCCAGATATATCCATAGTCACAGATTAGCCAGACTATTTTTTTTACTTAACTTCAGTATACTTTTTAGATTTGCTACCATCTATGATTAGAAGAGAGTATTGACAATTTTTAAAGCAAAAAAAAAAATTCCAGATGTATTGGGGTTGCATACACAATTTACATTGTGTGTTGCAAAGCTTTTATTTGACTGATTCTAGTCAAAATGTCACTCTCTTCTTTCGCATCAGTCAAATAAAAGCTTTGCAACACACAATGCAAATTGTGTATGCAACCCCAATACTCCGGGAATTTTTTTGCTTTAAAAATTGTCAATACTCTCTTCTAATCATAGAGGGTAGCACATCTAAAAATTTTATCTTATAGCGGATATAGCTATTGACTTGTACGGGTTTGGAATTTTATTTATTGGATTCGAAAAGCCTAACTGACGAAGCCGAAAGGCAGAAACCGGTCTTATGATGTCGGATCTGATAAATTAAATTCCTTACTCGTTTGCTAACTTATACTTCTTACTACTAGAACTATTTTTATTACTGGAAAAATAGGGTCGTATTTTCCTATGTTCTGACGCATTTTCCGCCTCAACCCGTCGGAAAACCCCTTCTAAATATATATGTTTTTGCTTTCTTAATCGGTTTTGTCTATTCAATTTCTTATATGAAAAAATAATTAATTTAATCTAAATTGTGGAACTATTTAAATAAAATGTATTAATTTAACGCACTGTATATAAAAGATGAAAATATAAAATAAATTAATTAATTGAATATTTTATTACACCTGTATTATTTACAAACTGAAATTTAGACAATATAATTCAGGTACCTATTTATAATTATTTAAAAAATCCCAAATTGATAAAAAAAGGGTAAATCATAATAACATAAATAATTTTACTTTTTATATAATGGGTCAGTAATAAAATAACGTTATTTTGTTGTCATTTAAAAAATATAAATAATACTAAATTGCGAAAATAACAATTCAGATTTCTATAATTAGTCGCGTCATTATACGCGAAAAAAAAAGAAAATTTTTCGGGCAGCACCGATCGGAATGCGGTTTTCTGCATTTGCTTGCAAAAATTATTTGTAAAAAAGTTACCTAATTTTCATTTGTCCAAAATCAGAAATTGCATTGTTGCAGCCAAAAATGCATTCAAAAAATGCATTTTTTGAGACGCCCTTCGGACAACTTAATAACTTTGTAAGAAAGAGTCAGAACTGGCCCAGAATGGGTACTCGGGGGTTTTCGAGGTCGCTGATCACGATTATCATTTTCAAATTGACACCCTGACCACCTGGGGCTCAGGAACGCCGACGAACGTCATCTCCGTGGAACTCTCCCAGAATTCGTGCGGGGAAGGAAAAACACTTGGCACCCGGGGGTTTTTTGGGTCGCTGAATTCAAATATGGCATCGGCGAACACCCCCCGCACACCTTGTGCGCCCCAACCTGGACGTAGACGTCCTCTCCGAGAATTTTCCTGACAAGAGTGTCAAAAACAACCCAAAAATCATTGTGGGGGAGTTTTATGGGTCGCTAAAGCAGAATTTGACGTTGAAAACGATCCCCCGAGCACCTGGTGCACCGCAACCTGGACCTGAACGTCTTCTCCGAGGCTTTTCCAGACACATTCGAAAAGGACGAACCGAAAATCATTAAGGGGGGTTTTTTGGGTCGCTGAATTCAAATATGGCATCGGCGAACACCCCCCACACACCTGGTGCGCCCCAACCTGGACGTAGACGTCCTCTCCGAGAATTTTTCTGACACATTCGAAAAAGACGAACCGAAAATCGTTAAGGAGGGTTTTTTGGGTCGCTGAAGCAGAATTTGACATCGAAAACGATCCCCCGAGCACCTAGTGCACCGCAACCTGGACCTAAATGTCTTCTCCGAGGTTTTTCCAGACACATTCGAAAAAGACGATTGAAAATCGTTAAGGGGGTTTTTTTGGGTCGCTAAAGCAGAATTTGACATCGAAAACGATCCCCCGAGCACCTGGTACACCGCAACCTGGACCTGAACGTCTTCTCCGAGGCTTTTCCAGACACATTCGAAAAAGACGATTGAAAATCGTTAAGGGGGTTTTTTGGGTCGCTGAAGCAGAATTTGACATCGAAAACGACCCCCCGAGCACCTAGTGCACCGCAACCTGGACCTGAATGTCTTCTCCGAGGTTTTTCCAGACACATTCGAAAAAGACGATTGAAAATCGTTAAGGGGGGTTTTTTGGGTCGCTGAATTCAAATATGGCATCGGCGAACACCCCCCACACACCTGGTGCGCCCCAACCTGGACGTAGACGTCCTCTCCGAGAATTTTTCTGACACATTCGAAAAAGACGAACCGAAAATCGTTAAGGAGGGTTTTTTGGGTCGCTGAAGCAGAATTTGACATCGAAAACGATCCCCCGAGCACCTAGTGCACCGCAACCTGGACCTAAATGTCTTCTCCGAGGTTTTTCCAGACACATTCGAAAAAGACGATTGAAAATCGTTAAGGGGGTTTTTTTGGGTCGCTAAAGCAGAATTTGACATCGAAAACGATCCCCCGAGCACCTGGTACACCGCAACCTGGACCTGAACGTCTTCTCCGAGGCTTTTCCAGACACATTCGAAAAAGACGATTGAAAATCGTTAAGGGGGTTTTTTGGGTCGCTGAAGCAGAATTTGACATCGAAAACGACCCCCCGAGCACCTAGTGCACCGCAACCTGGACCTGAATGTCTTCTCCGAGGTTTTTCCAGACACATTCGAAAAAGACGATTGAAAATCGTTAAGGGGGGTTTTTTGGGTCGCTAAAGCAGAATTTGACATCGAAAACGATCCCCCGAGCACCTGGTACACCGCAACCTGGACCTGAACGTCTTCTCCGAGGCTTTTCCAGACAGATTCGAAAAAGACGATTGAAAATCGTTAAGGGGGTTTTTTGGGTCGCTGAAGCACATCGAAAACGACCCCCCGAGCACCTAGTGCACCGCAACCTGGACCTGAATGTCTTCTCCGAGGTTTTTCCAGACACATTCGAAAAAGACGATTGAAAATCGTTAAGGGGGTTTTTTGGGTCGCTAAAGCAGAATTTGACATCGAAAACGATCCCCCGAGCACCTGGTGCCCCCAAACTTTTATTTCGACACCGATGCCATTCCTATGAACGCCAACCAGCTCGACATCAATACTGCAATAAGTGGGTGAAATTGTTGATTCAAGTTCAATTATGTATCCTGGAAAGAAATAGAATGAATAGAAAGTCGATGTTTATATAATTGGCTTTCAAAAACTTTTTATTGATCTCAAATCAAATACAATTCAACCGTAACTTGGCCTAACCTCCTTCATTTATAATTTCAATTGTGAAATACGTAACTAAATATCGAATTCTTCATCAAGTGACAAATCGTTAGTCTGTTCATTTTCTTTGTCATCTTTCTTATCTAAGATTTCTTCCTCTCCCTCAATAATGTCTTCAACTGAATATCGATCAGTATTGGTGCAAGTAGCGCCTTCACAAATTTTACAGGCAACATTGCAAGGGAGGCCGTGCTTCCTGCAGGTACAGTTCATCAGATTACAATTTCCTGCGCATCCACAGAATATTAGTTCCATAATATTCTTGGGTGCAGGTTTTTCTATTATTTTGACAGGGACCAGTGTCCCGTTTTCCTTTTTCCATCCCCATTGTGTTGGGCTCATGGTCACCTGGTCTCCGTGCAGCCATTCTTGCACTTGAAAATACACCCTCTTTAGATGTTGTTGAATGGCGTCTACTGTGGGAAGAATTTTCCTTAAATTAACTCTCCCCTTGAGAGCAGTTTTTTTATACATTTGAAACCTGTACTTCTCTAGTAACTGGTCCCATTTTAGCTTTTTCCCATCAGGAACATTTGGCTTCCTGAATGACAGTGGAGCACCATACATTGCCAGGATTAGCTGCGCCCCATTTTCAAAAATTGCTTGGGTTGACAAACCGGCTTTCTTGAATATCGCAGCATGAGCTGCAAGATCTGGGAAATTCTTGAAGGTCTTGAAAAATTTTGTTTTTCCCTGGTAGTACGTTTCAGGTTTTTACTGCCGCCAGCTGCTCGTTCCATGCGTTGATGGGCGGGGCCTGGACTTAGGAGAAAGCATCTGTGTATACTTACACAAAAGCGTTTTGAGCGTTGGGAGAAAAGTGAAAGGCCGCTCGGCAAAGTTTGGAGCATAGATACAATGTATCTATGGTTTGGAGATCTAGCCGGAGATTATTCTCGTCATTCATACAGGACTGGATGAACTTTTTCGAGGGCCCCAGGGGGAGTTAAGCATGGATGAATGTATGAAATTATGAGACGATTTCGCAGAGTTTTTTTGCGGTTGTATCTGTAAAACCATCGGAGAAGACGTTCAGGTCCAGGTTGCGGTGCACCAGGTGTGTGGGGGGTATTCGCCGATGCCATATTTGAATTCAGCAACCCAAAAAACCCCCCTTAACGATTTTCGGTTCGTCCTTTTCGAATGTGTCTGGAAAAGCCTCAGAGAAGACGTTCAGGTCCAGGTTGCGGTGCACCAGGTGCTCGGGGGGTCGTTTTCGATGTCAAATTCTGCTTTAGCGATCCAGAAAAACCCCCCTTAACGATTTTCGGTTCGTCTTTTTCGAATGTGTCTGGAAAAGCCTCGGAGAAGACGTTCAGGTCCAGGTTCTGGTGCACCAGGTGCTGGGAGGATCGTTTTCGACGTCAAATTCTGCTTCAGCGACCCAAAAAACCCCCCTTAACGATTTTCTGTTCGTCTTTTTCGAATGTGTCAGAAAAATTCTCGGAGAGGACGTCTACTTTCAGGTTGGGGCGCACCAGGTGTGTGGGGAGTGTTCGCCGATGCCATATTTGAATTCAGCGACCCAAAAAACCCCCCTTAACGATTTTCGGTTTGTCTTTTTCGAATGTGTCTGGAAAAGCCTCGGAGAAGACGTTCAGGTCCAGGTTCTGGTGCACCAGGTGCTCGGGGGATCGTTTTCAACGTCAAATTCTGCTTTAGCGACCCATAAAACTCCCCCACAATGATTTTTGGGTTGTTTTTGACACTCTTGTCAGGAAAATTCTCGGAGAGGACGTCTACGTCCAGGTTGGGGCGCACCAGGTGTGCGGGGGGTGTTCGCCGATGCCATATTTGAATTCAGCGACCCAAAAAACCCCCGGGCGCCAAGTGGTTTTCCTTCCCCGCACGAATTCTGGGAGAGTTCCACGGAGATGACGTTCGTCGGCGTTCCTGAGCCCCAGGTGGTCAGGGTGTCAATTTGAACATCATAATCGTGATCAGCGACCTCGAAAACCCCCGAGTACCCATTCTGGGCCAGTTCTGACTCTTTCTTACAAAGTTATTAAGTTGTCCGAAGGGCGTCTCAAAAAATGCATTTTTCGAATGCATTTTTGGCTGCAACAATGCAATTTCTGATTTTGGACAAATGAAAATTAGGTAACTTTTTTACAAATAATTTTTGCAAGCGAATGCAGAAAACCGCATTCCGATCGGTGCTGCCCGAAAAATTTTCTTTTTTAAGGCCTTTTTTCGCGTATAATGACGCGACTAAATATTCTTTTGAAAATGTTTTGACCCTTAGTTTGTCTATATGAACTCTCTCTCAAATATTATTATTACAAACAAATTAAATAACATACTTTTATTACAGAATAAAATAATGAACGGTCTTAAACAAATCAATTGACCATAAATGATTTTGTTTTATTTTTTCATATCCTAGGTACTTATTTGAAATTTAAAAAAAAACCTTGCTTATTTAACGCAGGCACTCAAGAAAGAACATACCTACTATCAAATCATATCACTCTCTGGGTGGTGCAAACTGGAAAACTATATCACAGTTATTTTATAAATTACTATTTTAAAGACTTTCCGACCAGAAATAAGCATAACTTACCCCATATACATCTGAAGTGAACTTATCATCAGCCTTAACAACTTCTTGTAAAAATTGACATTGACAACCATAAATGACTGTCAATGCCAAAAACAATATTTGTTCTACCACATTTGTTGACATTTTATGTTTGAATAAAGAAATGGATTTTACTACTGTTTTATTGCACTCTTTACTTCTTTCTAAAGTAAATAATGAAATATATACGCTCTTATATAGATCTTCGCGAGTTACATAATTACTACATAAACGCACGTATTATTTTTACAAGGGGAATTTTTTTTAAATCCTTTAATAATAAACAACCTCTGATATTTGAATTTTAAAATATATAATTTTTAGTTTAGTCCTTTATATAGATGATACTTTTTTAGTCAAATACAAACATTTAAACAAAATTTTTGTCTGTCGTAATAGAGTTATAACTATATATGAATTTTTGAATTTGTTGAACTACCTCTTAAACGTTGCTAACATCTATCACCAAAACTGTTAAATGAAGCTCAGTAGTAAGTTTTGACACCTTTACAAATTGAATTACCAACTCGTTTACTTACATTTTAATGGCGAATTCTTTTAACTTTTGTCCAATCAGATGATAGATAATTTTTTGGAATGTTTTCCGACCATTTATTTTTCGCAATTACTTGTTTCCCGGCAGAAGTTTGTAGTTTTTGGCAGATTAGTTACAGCTTGGACAATTTCGTTCTCTAATGTTTATAATTTTATTGTTGATCAATAATTCAATCCTTAGAAGTCGAAAATGTACGTTCTATGCCAGAATTTTTACTATAGGTTGATGTATGAACAGTTTTTTGAAATATTATTCCAGACATACGTTTCTCATATAAATTCCTTGTCCAAATTCAATCTTTAATATGTATCTCTTCTGGAACTCCCTTTGTTCATAGAGATGTTTGGCAGTTCTTGTTAGTATTTGTCCTTCGTATGTCTCATTGATCCTTATTTTTTATTATTCCATCTGTTTGACTATTAGAGTATTTTTTCTAAATTGTAGTGTTTTATTCTCTTCACTGGATCACAATTTTTAATTAAGACACCAATATTGTCCGCAAATGTGACACTTAGTAGTCACTGATACATTCAATTGGATCAGACTTTTTAACTTGAGGGTCGAACTGAAAAATCTCAAGAGTCAACTATGTTAATTATTAAAAAGCAACAATAATTACTGCCTTATTACAATATGATATTATTGCATAGGGATACCCGCCTACAACACATTTAAAGTTGTATGTTCGCCTTTGGTGTTGATATTGAGGTGGATGGCAACAATTGATCGGACTTACCGTAGCATTTTTTATTCTTGTCATTATCGTACAGTATCCACACTTCTCATATCCAGATACAATCTGATCAAGAAAACCTTTTCTTTGTTGCCTCTGAATGAGCTGCTTTGTAACGTCTTCTTAAGTCTATCCCAAGCTCCTCTTGCATTTGACTCTGATCTTCTTCAAGTAAAGCCTCTAATTCTTTGTCCTCGATTTATCGATTGGAGTAGTGTCATCATAAACTTCAACAGATATTCGATGCTGCACTTTTCTTTCAATTGAAGCAGAACATTAAAACCTCCCGCAAATTCTGTTTAGTTAACACAAGATTCGATATTTTCAACACTGTAAAAAACAAGAAATATATAAACCGACAATAAAACCAGTTGTTAAATATGCAATAGAGAAGAAGAAAATATCAAAATATTTGAAAAAAAAAATAATTAGAAAAATTATTGTATCCAATTTTGAGGCCATTGAGCTTCCTTATACTCATTAAACTGAGTTCTGAATACGCTTCTGTTCTGTCTATAAAGACAGATTCGTAGAAGAAAACAGATCCTCACAAATTAAAGGATAATGACGGTAAGAAGAACTGTTTTTCATAAAATTCACTTACTCACTTACCGTATAAAGGAATTATTTATCCTTATTGGTCTAGACTGGAAATTTTATGACGTGGTTATGGGTACCAAATATGCTTTATAGGTAGTGACCTCGTATATATCGTACTCATTAAAAAAATTAAGAGGATATTTAAATATTTTGTCTAAAAATGTCAGTAGATAGATGTAAAAAGGGGTGGTCCTACGGCCTATTTCCACTGCGACCTTTGCAGATCTATTGTGTTTCCCCTGATAATTAGATGACTTGCGCGAGCTTCGTCCTTTTAAGTATGGTTAGGATCCCTGACAGTGGCTCTTCAACGTAGCTCTCTGCCTCTGGGTATTCCGTTCCCTTCTGTGAAAACCTTGTCCTTGCTATTCTATCGCATTCGCATAGAATATGGATTGAGGTTTCTTCCTCTGTCTGGCAAAACCTGCATGTGGTTTCTTCTGCCAGACCTATGTCAGTAGGTTGTAAATATAACAAAATTTTTGTCTCTATTTGTCTATCAAACTTTTGTTTGTGCACGAGAGATTTGGCATAAAAAGAAATGAGTTGAAAGCTATTTGGGTCTCTCTTTCGAAGTGATTAAATATTCGATGAAAATTAAACAATTGTTGTGGTTTAATTTTCACCGAATACTTCCCCATTGACTATCTTTAATATAGGCCTGATGATATTCTAAGTAGATCGAAACTAATTATTAAAAATCGTTGTGGTATTAACATTAACTTTTTGGATTTATTAAATTAAATTTTTAAAGTGCTATCGGGTATATTTAGCACTGGCTTAAAGTAGTGACGGATTGACTGTTAGATGATGAAAAAAACAAGAAATACTTTTCACTGCATTTACATCCCCCCCATAAGCAGTATAAAAAATTTACCTTAACAAATAAAGTTTTACCCTACAATGCATTACAGTTTTCAATTCTACAGTGATAAAGACAATGAATATTGAGTATCTAATGTAAAAACCCATAAGGTATTTATGCAAACATTTCAAGCAGGAGAAATAGATATAAGTATTCTAAATTTAGTTTTCAAGTTCAAAACAAAATTCCCAGGTTACAATTTTTAATATTTATAACCTATCTTGATCTAAACCTATAACAAATGGATGATATTTTTAATATTTACGAATTCTTGTTAAAGACAAGTATAAAGAAGTTTAAAGAATAAACGTAGAATATGACGTGAAGGTAACAGATAAACAGTTCGCCTAATAACAGGTTGCCTGAAGCCTACGCCACTTCATCAGGTATACTCTCTCGCTGGGATAGCACCGCCTCACATCAGGAGAAAGGTAGCCGCTGAGGCGGAAAGGGGGCGACAAGAGACCGACCCATGGCTCTATGGCCACCAACCAGCTAGACGCAGACTCCGATCCCGCCACAGCTTTTTGGTCAGGACAGTACCTTTGCAAGTCTCTCAGCAAGCCAGAATGCTCCAGAAATGGCGCGCTGAGGTCCAAGACCCAATCACCCAACAAAAAGAGGAGCAAATGACAGGGCCATCTGAGTCGCAAGTTTTTGGAAGGATATAGTGTGATCCGGACACGAATAAATAAATAAATAACAGATAAACACTTAATGAAGTGAAGTAGGAATATTCTACTTGAACGCAGATGAAGTTGCTGTCCTTAATGACAATAGGCAAAGACACTTGGAATAGTAACCCTAGCGCCTGGTGAAGTAGTGATAATAGCTCTCAGAAAATTCTTAAATTTTTTCGACCGAAATTTTTTTCAACCTCAATTTTTTTCGATCAAAATTTTTTCAACCAAATTTTTTTTGTGAGGTATTTAACGAATTCAAATAATTATTGTCGATTTATAATTTTTTGTAAGGATTGGTCTGCTTTTGTCATAAATGGAAATTAACTGTCAACCGTGATTTTTGGCATTTCTACAAAGTTAAAAAAATGTTTCGGTTGGAATTAAACAATGAAGATTCTGTAAATCTGCTTTTGATACAAATTGAACATCAAGTTACTAGAACATGTGTATTAGATGTTAGAAGTTTTCCAAAGAGGCCAAGCTCCAGCCACGACACCATAAAAAGAATAAAATAAATAAATATTATAAATAAATTCTCAGCTTAACATAAGAAGACGCTAATGTTTTAGATGATCATGGCCTAACAGGAAAAACCTATTTTATTAACTATAAAGAATTAATGAGAGTTATTCACTTTATGATTGGTAATTCCATACGCTGCAAGGCCGTATATAAATTGAATCACGTAATCCTTAAAAGAACTAGTCCTTTGGAGGTCCGTCCATTGAATCTATATTTCCACTTACTAAGTTGAAACTTTGGACAATTACGTCGGTTTTTCTCTTTAAAAGACTTGCTGTACAAGACAAAGTCAAAAATTACTCCACTTTCACTAAATTTGTTTTTTTTTTGAAAAAAAAAAATTTTAGTATTGCCACTAAAAAAATGTTGAGTATGAGTATGAGTAATAGTTATTTTCAATAAAAAACTCTTAAAGCATAATTTTAAAATAATTTTAAATTAGTTTTTTATGAACGCTTACTTCAATTTAATTATTTTTTCTTGGAAAACATTAATATTTTCATGACAAAAAGTTATTTATTTTTACGCAGAATTAAGCGTGGAATTTTTGTATATCTTTGTTTAATTTAACATAACATTAAGAATTAGTTAGTAGGTTTCCTGACTTATCTCTTTTTGATAAGTAAAAACAAGCACATTCGATTGTTTAGTGCGAAAACCCGGCAATTGAAAAGTGACAAGGATTTTTACATATTAATTTTAGTTTTGTTACATTATACCTATTATTAAAAAAGTTATTAAATAAACTCTAAACTCCAAAAGATCGTTATCAAAATATTTGCTAAATTTTCCGATTGTCGTGAAAAAATTCTAATATAACAAAAGGTTTTATAATAATATACGCCGTTCAATTCACACCCTTACAAGTGAACCCCAGAAGCTCTGCAGCTTATCCGGGTGAGGGGCGGCTGTTATTATTTGCCGTGGCGCTCTGAGGCGACTTACTGCAAGAACAACCAAAATCTGCAACCAAAGAAGTGGTGAGCTAATCTTTTGAACGTTAAATATCTCCAAAACTATTAACTTTAGGTACAGGGAATCTATCAACTATAAAAACTGTATTTCTGTACTTCTTAACTGTGACATAAAATATAGGATGATCCGATAAACAAATTAGAGTAAATAATGTGAGTTTTGGACTTAGCTAGTCATTAAATCTTCTTTTAAAAATTAAAAGAGTAGAGAGTTTAGTTGATTTTAATAAACAATTTACTAAGTATAATCAATTTTTGAGTCATAAACATATAATAAAATAAAAATGAAGCTAAAACTGTACTATAGAAATTATACACGCTGATAAAGCACGGCATTGTATTCTTTATTAAAAATCTATCAAACTAATAATTAATTCGGTTTTTATAAAAGTAGAATGAAGCTATAGCTTACCTTAATCCTTAATTAACTATCGGTAGGTTAGTAGGTAGTATAATAATAGTAAAAGATGAATAAATAAGAAGATAAAACAATACGTAACTATAACTCACAAGACAAAACACAGCTTGAAATAATAATAATGGTTGCGGGATACTCTTTCAAAAAACCAGCCAGCGACTTCTAGTCAAGAATCTGTGGGATAAAATCAGCAGATTCGAAAATCGCGTGATGCACACTGGCAAAAAAAAGTCTCGTTTGGATTGCATTTAATATTGAAGTATAAAATGTATTTACGTGAATCTAATCTATGTTTGACAATACTCCTTTTTAATCATACATATTTAAATTGTTGAATAAGTTCATTAAACATAAATGTTTAAATGTGGAGGTACTGGGATCTTCTCAGTGCCCCAATGTATTCAGCGCACAAGCAGACTACCTGTTTTGCCCTAGTGAATATCGTGGCACATAACTAAGCACCCCGAATAGTAGGAGGAAAGGGGATCCTCTGAAATTAAGTACACCAACTTACTACAATCGCGAATGAGGTACCCCTATGAAACCCAACTGATGAAGGCGAACAATATAAAAATTGTACAAAATAATTTCTTGTGAATTTATTTAACAAAAAATAAATAAAAAAATATTAATACATTTCAATAATATCTAATAATTGATCGGATCGGTAAAATTATGTTCTGTATTCTTCCATAAATTTCTGATAATCTACACATTTACCTTTTGCAGGAGGAGCCCCAGGTTTTCCGTCTGTATAAAATCCAGTGAAGGGATTGTACGAAACATGTCTGTGCATCTTGTGACATTGCATTTGTTTTACGTGGTTCATATAATTTTCGTCCAAGAATTTTCCTGGAGCATAAGAAAGACGTCTGTTGGTAAGAAAATGTGGAGAAGATTTCGATTTCGACGTCTAAAAATTAAAATAAATCTTCTAATCTAACTTTAATTAATAGCACAAATAATATAATAATGATATAAAATAATAATACTAATAATAATAATAAAAAAAAAATATATATACATTTTTTGGTATAGTTTATAGACAACAAGAAGAACATATTGAAAAGAAAAGCACTGAAACAATCAGAAAGAAAGAATAGAAGACAGCAACCCGCGTTATCCTGAAACAAAAAGAGTAAAGTTTATCAAGAAAAGAACTAAAGGGAGAAAGAAACAAGAACAATTGAACAAATGGAGAGAAAAAACGATGCATGGCCAAATCGTAAAGAAAGTAGAGAAAGAAACTATAAAAAAACAATCATGGAAATGGCTTACCACTGCAAATCTTAAATCCGAAACAGTAGCACTAATAACAGCTTGTCAGGAACAGGCGATCACTACGAACTACACGAAGGCCAAAATGAGACCATACATCATGTAGTATCGGGATACCCAATCTTAGCAAAGAAGGCCTACCTAGACCGCCACAATAAAGTAGTTTCTCTACTGCACAGGAATATATGCAAGGAATATAATATAGATGTAGATGATACACAGTCATTGACAGTCACAATAATATGGGACACCCAAGTACAAACCGACCGACAAATAATAGCAAATACGCCAGACATCAAAGTGAAGAATAAAAAAAACAGCTAATGCCTCCTTATAGACGTAGCTGTTTCGCTGAAAAGAAACTTAAATAGAAATAGAAATACAAAGAATGTGGAATATGAAAACCAAAGTCATACCGATCATCATTGGAGCCATAGAACTAACATCTAATGCCACGTGTGAAGCAATAAAAGAAATCCCTGGCAGCTACAACCTCCTGATGATGCAGAAGGCAGTAGTGTTGAGTACCGCTCACATAGTACGCAAAGTGCTATGAAATAGGTGCATGGTTTGCACTTGGTGCTTTCTCCTAAATCAAACCATAACGACTAACGTTATGTGATACCCAGAAATAATAATAATAAACGACTTTATTATTCTTTTACATAGAAGGATTTTTTTACAATCTGTGACTGTAATTATAATAATATATGACCTCAAACACCATTAAAGTGTTCTTCCATACAGCTCTTTCAAAATCTGTTTTTTATTTTCATATTTTTTGTAACGTTTCTGGGGATAGTATCAATTTTTTCAAGGATTCTCCTGCTGATATAAGCAAATGCAAAAGCAAATATGTTGGCAACAGATTTTGACACCTTAAATCTCAAAATCTTTTTCTTTCTCCCAGCACGTTTGTTCATTTTTTGTAAAATAATTCTGTGATCTGTTTCTATAGTAAATTTTTATTAATTTTTGTCTCATTGCTAATTTTTGAAAACGAAATCAGTCGTACTATTATCTTAACTTACATTTTCTTTGGATTTTGTAGATGGATAATGATATTGCATGGTTGTAAGATAAGTAATACAATCTTTTGGGCGGCATTCTATTGGAGGTCCTTCTGGCCTGAAAAAGGAAATGTGAAAATTAATATATTCTTTCTTATATTTCTCTGTGGATAATAATAAGTTTTATTGCTGTTATTAATGCTACTTGTATTGACTCACTTCGCACTCGTGAATATATTTATTAACGATTTGTCAGGATTGACTCGTAAATGCTTAGGTTTTTCATCAAATAAATGTTTCGACATATTTTTAGTACTCGTAATCCAATCTTCGGTCGTTTCGATACCAAGACGATCATAGTGGGACGTATGAAGGTTAAATTTTTCAGGACAATAGGGATTATGATCTATAGGACGTGAAAGCGGATAACACTCCCAATCAGTTGTTTTGATGAACGGAGTAAAATAACGCTGCTTGGAGCTGTGCAAGGTTATTCTTCGGCGAGTCTTCAGGGGATTCGGTTCTTCATAGGTATGCAACTAAAATTAATAACTATACAATTAAAATTGAATCCAAGAGGGTCATAATAAATTCAAAAATGCACCAAAATCGAAATCGCTAGGTTCTGGAAAAATTCCTACTATAACGCTGAAAGCAATTTGAGGTTTTTTAAAACTAAATATGTCTATCTATTACAGTGGGGCCTTTAGTAGACCTGGAGGCATTTATAGTGCTATAACTAAACAACTGAAGATGGTAAATTTAAAGCCAGTAAAAAAAATCAGGTTTAGTTTGATCCTTTTCATCCTAATGCAGTCACAGCTAGAGATTTTCTATTCCATATATCAAAACCAAAAGTACTTGAAACAAGTATAAGTTGCATTATCAAAACTAATGTTGTCTGTGACCGGAGTGAACCAGAAATCAAAATATTTTAAGCCAATAATCTGACTGTATTGGAAATCCTGCAACAATTTAACAAACAGATAAGCTCCAAAGTACCGCAAGAAACTCTTTCTTCACCGGCCACAGCTAAGCTTGAAGCCAAAAGGAAAGGTAGGAGGTGATCAGCCATGGGAAATAACTAAAAGGCCTTCCATCTTAAACTTATTGAACATGTATATGATAATATTCCAGCATTCCCAGATATTTTTACAGTAGAAGAAGCATTTTATATTTTTGACATAACTGTTGTTATTAGTACTATTGTTGTTGTGTTTATCATCTCATTTAACATCAGCACAGATATATCCGTATGCTTTGATGATCTTAAGCTTTTTAAGTTTGGGACAGGTGCCCAAATTAAAATAATATTCCACACGCTAAGAAAAACAAATCTACAATAAAACAATGTCGCCTTCCAAGAACATTCACCCGTCTTGCCAAGTAGGGTCATCGAACTTGTAGATCTAGATTATTTCATCATAAACATTTTAATGTAAATGAATGCATTACATGTTATGACAGTGCAGGAATTCAAAGAATTAAAAGAAGAAATGCAAATTCGGCGAGAAAAACCAACCTGGTGTCAATTTCGAATTTGTCCGTAATAAAAATACAAAATGGCTACGAGTTTTGATCGACATTATCTCCACGTGTGCCCTAATAGTGGGGGTCACCCTCAAATACTCCTTATTGATGTATATAATAAAAGAAACAACTTCAAGTGACATGTTAGGAATTAATCCGAATAAAAACCTCCCTTAAAATATCTTTCTTATCAGTAGAAGTCCTCCTCTCTCCATTATCCTCCAAAGGATGTAGTGACACCATTTATATTTGATTTAGCAGTTGATTCCATGCCTATCTTGTGCAATCCCTTCAACATCATGCAGTCTCATATTTATTAAGGGTTTTGTTTGGTCTACCCATCTAGTTGGAGATCTGCCTCTTGGGCGTTTGCCTTCTACTTTACCTTCTATGATTAGTCGTTCCATTGTTCCTGATCTTCTAGCTATATGCCCAAGGTACTGGAGACACATGCTGTTTATTCTAGTTAGCTGCCTTGTACGTTGACCAATTTCTTGTAATACGGATACGTTGGCTCCGTGTTCTGTCCACGACACTCGTAAGAGTCGTCTATAAACCCACATTTCGAAAGCCTCTATTCAGTAGAAGTATTAAAATTAAAATGACAGTAGAAAAATGAAAAACTTTTAGATTATGTGTGGATTTTCCACTATTAATCGGTTCACACCTCATCCTTAGTTTCAAACAATCTACCACAGAGGCACAACTAGCAAGTTCATGTTGTAGTTGAGTTAGTTCGATCAGGCAAGCAAAACAAATTGTTCTATTCCTATTTTTTCGTAATATAAAATGGTAAAAATTCGCAACAGTAAGATTGTGTTAAAAAAAAGTAAGATTCTACACATTATAAATAAACATTGTCCTTACTATAAATGGAGGAGGCATGATCACTAAAATTTAAAAAATTCAGTAATTCACTAATAATAAAGTACGAAAAAAAATAAAAATAAAGTAAAATAACTTTCTTAATTAATAACAATATTAACTAGTAAGTCTCTAAAACATACAATGACAACTTCTGACAGATTTATGACCAATGACAGGAAAATACGAAATGCAAAAATAAAAGTTCTCTACACGCACGGAACAAAATGTATGCAGGGGAGAGAAGGGTAAGGCTAAAAAGTCCTATTTGAGGTGACGTCATTAAAGGGGACGTTTTCATTAACGGGGACAATTTAATCTCATAAAGGACTTTCTCTAGACGCACGATTGTTGGACATTATAAATGTTGATTTACAATTGAGCATCTTAAAATATAAGAAATTAACTTTGTGTAAAAATGTTTTTAAGATTTATAAACAAAAAGCCTATCGAATTTAATTTACTAATTAAAAGTGTAAGAAGGTGGAATTTTTTTGAACCATAAAAATACCAAAAAAGGACCAAGGGAGTGACAAAACTGCACAAAGGATGTGAAATAAAATCACACAAGCTCCCAAGAACACGGACATTAAAAATGACCTACACTGCACCACCGTCTGGACTTCAACAACTACTCCTTGGGCTATATGCCCCACCAGGTATTGAATTACGAAAGTCCAGACGTGGTTTGGTGCCCGACCAAGTAGAGGCTTTAACCCAAAAACTTCGATTTTGTTATTAAAGGAGCTTGTCATTCTTAGACCGGTTTCGGCATTATTGTGCCTCATCAGTAAGAAGCAGGCTAGCTCGATCAAAGCTTGCAAAACTATAGAAAACTATACGAAGGTGGAATTTTTTTGAACCATAAAAATACCAAAAAAGGACCATGGGAGTGACAAAACTGCACAAAGGATGTGAAATAAAATCACACAAGCTCCCAAGAACACGACATTAAAAATGTCCTACACTGCACCTCCGTCCGGACTTCAACAACTACTCCTTGGCCTATATGCCCCACCAGGTCTTGAATTACGAAAGTCCAGACGTGGTTTGGTGCCCGACCAAGTTGAGGCTTTAACCCAAAAACTTCGATTTTGTTATTAAAGGAGCTTGTCATTCTTAGACCGGTTTCGGCATTATTGTGCCTCATCAGTAAGAAGCGGGCTAGCTCGATCAAAGCTTGCAAAACTATAGATAACTATACGAAGCAGGCTAGCACAACATCCTGTCACTAAAGGATGTCTGAAAAAGAATTCGACTCGCCTCGTTTTTGATGTGGTTGCGTTAGAGCAAGTGTATCACGAACGAGGAAAACCCAACTTCATCTTCACTTTTATAACAAAATCAAAGCTTGCAAAACTATAGAAAATTATACGACGGTGGAATTTAGTGACAGGATGTCGAGCTAGTCTGCTTCTTACTGATGAGGCACAATAATGCCGAAATCGATCTAAGAATGGCAAGCTCCTTTAATAACAAAATCGAAGTTTTTGGGTTAAAGCCCCGACTTGGTCGGGCACCAAACCACGTCTGGACTTTCGTAATTCAATACCTGGTGGGCAAATAGCCCAAGGAGTAGTTGTTGGGAGCTTGTGTGATTTTATTTCACATCCTTTGTGAGGTAATTAAAAGTACAAAGTTTTCTACAATTTATACTTCTATTGTGATGCCCATGAAGCTGTAACTGTATGTACAACGGTATAAAATATATTTTACTTGTAATTTCTGTTAAATAAGTGATTCCTAAATCAAATTTACTTTTGTTTCAAATAATAATAGATCTATCAATAATTTGGCGTAGCCTTAATGGAAATCGCGTTAAACTCTGAGCATGTGATAAATCTTTTCAGTTGAATTAATACTGTTACCTCTCTTTAAGGCTTTAAATGTGATAGACGTAAATTGATCAATTAATCAAGAATCTTGTCTGTCTGGGGATTTGTTTCTTGATTCAGAAAATTCCTGTGAGCTCTATTTCCTTTTACTCAATCCGCCATTATCCAATATAGATTCTATTGAATTGATTCTGTTTTAAGAACTCTTTTTTATTTAAAAAAATAATTTTCTATTTATATTTGTATTGAATAATAATAATGAACAATAAAACTCGTGTATATAAAAATAATGATTAATTTTTTTTGCTTCGGATTAGGATGTTTAAGATTACGCTTTGTTCTTTCTTTTGGGACCGATTCAAGTTCGACTTCGCAACACTCCAATAAAAAGATTTAATCCATTCCTAACGAAGCGTAAACTGAAAGCCCTTATGTTCGCCAATGTTGATTTAAGAAGATGTCATTATTCCGTACGTATGAATTGAAGATTTTAAAATGGAAAAGTTACTGTTACTATTACTGTTACTATAAACATACAATATACAGGGTGTGTCATAAGGAATGGTCAATATTTTAATCATATGTCCAGGACCTCGAAATATTAATATTCTACTAAATACTTAACTGTGGGTCAAATGTTATCTATTTCTAAGATACAGGGTGTTGAAGATACAATTTATTTTTCGTTTTTTTGCTATAATTTCTTTATTATTTAATATTTTGACTTGAAATTTGGTACAGTTATATTTTCAAGATAGTAAATCAAAAGAGTGTTATCAATTTTGAGATTAGGTAAAGAGGGCGCCACCTACACTCTACTGGATGAAGAAAAGCATCATTTTTTTTTTATTCCTGGCCTTTGAACGTGAGACATACATGTGATAAAAATAAGTGCAAATGCCACGTTGCCAAGTTATTTCATTTTTCAGAGATGCTATCACCATTTTCCTTTTGGTAATAAAGACGCGCTTGGAATATCCGTGAGAGTTGAACATTTTATTGAATTTGTATGATGTGATATATTTTGCTCTCACCATTTTTTAATTTTTTCTTGATACTGAACACCTACTTTGTCATTTTCCGGCCTAGTGATACAAATAACTATTAAATCATGAACAGCAAGAAACTTTTTGTTTCTTCAATAATATTAATTTTAACAGTTTTTAGTTAACAATATAATTTTTATCTAGATCGCAGGATTTTCTCAAATCTAAATGTAAATACAAAACAATTTCTTTTAGAGCCGCTTCAAAATTATGTTTGTAGAAAAAGTTCTACATGAAATCAAATTGGATCCTTTAATGAAAATGCCACTTTAAACATATGGTGAAATTTTGCAATTTTCACTGGCTCAATATGTAGTTGAAACGTATCCTAACACATTCCCCGACTCTCAAAAAACTTAACTTATTACATTACCCGCTTTGTATAATTAAACTGCATGGTTCACATAATACAGAGTATATACATAAAATGTTAGAGAGAAGGCTCTTCGTTTACAAGGAAGTTGCTTTAAAACGCCCAGTCGGTCTTTGTAGGGCAATTTCTAAGCTTATTTTAACGAACTCATTCTTCACGTTCGGTAAGAGGTTTTCCTGAATAGCAAGCTGGATGTAAAGTTTAGAAACTATTTTATAACAGCTCAGTGTGCGTGTGGGTTACGTGCAAAATAGCTTTCAATTTACTTTAAGAAAAACGATTTCAACGGCGTCGTATGTTACAAAAAAATTACCCATTCACAAACTTCATGCCGAAATGGGTGGCAACAGGACAATGAAGAATATCAGCAACTTTTGATTTTTACCTTACAATACACTCTATTAAAAATAAAAAAATTCCGTAAAAAATTTTTTTTGATACGTTTTAAAATATCACAGATATTTAATTTTTTATCTAGGGTGCGACGAGTCATCGCCCGTTCTGACGTCACTGTATAACGGTCGGTCAGTGCGTAGTCTGCTTCAGACGTGTGTGCATAAAGTATGCGTCGAAAATTGATAAAAATGTCGAATCGAGAAATGGTGGCAACAGGACAATAAAGAATATCAGCAACTTTTGATTTTTACCTTATTAAAAATAAAAAATTCCGTAAAAAAAATTTTTTTGATAAGACTTATAGTTTTCGAGATATTTAATTTTTTAAGAGACCCAGTGATATTCTTCATTGTTTTTTAGTTGGCAATAATCACAATTTACAACACAACAATTAGAAGACGTATTAAAATTAACAGGAATGAGACAAATTTAAAACAACCTCACAAAGGTGGAATTTTTTGAACCATAAAAATTCCAAAAAAGGACCATGGGCGTAACAAAACTGCCTAAGGATGTGAAATATAATCACATGTTCCCAAGAACAAAGACATTAAAAATGTCCTACACTGCACCAGCGTCTGGACTTCAACAACTACTCCTTGGGCTGTATGCCCCACCAGGTATTGAATTACGAAAGCCCAGACGTGGTTTGGTGCCCGACCAAGTCGGGACTTTAAACCAAAAGCTTGGTGGTGTTTTTGTTATTGGGAACATGTGTGATTTTATTTCACATCCTTAGGCAGTTTTGTTACGGCCATGGTCCTTTTTTGGAATTTTTATGGTTCAAAAAATTCCACCTTTGTGTAGTTTTCTATAGTTTTGCAAGCTTTGATTTTGTTATGAAAGTGAAGATGGCGTTGGGCTCTCCTCGTTCGTGATACACTTGCTCTAACGCAAACACTTTTATCAATAACGAGGCGAGTCGAATTCATTTTCAGACATCCTTTAGCGATAGGATGTCGAGCTAGCCTGCTTCTTACTGATGAGGAACAATAATTCCGAAACCGGTCTAAGAATGGAAAGCTCCTTTAAACAAAATCGGAAGTTTTTGGTTTAAAGCCCCGACTTGGTCGGGCACCAAACAACGTCTGGACTTTCGTAATTCAATACCTGGTGGGGCATATAGCCCAAGGAGTAGTTGTTGCAGTCCAGACGCTGGTGCAGTGTAGGACATTTTTAATGTCTTTGTTCTTGGGAACATGTGTGATTTTATTTCACATCCTTAGGCAGTTAAAACAACTTGTTTAAATTTAAATTAGATTGGAATATTTTTGATGACATTTGGCAACACTGTTTTTGCTTCATTCAGTTTTGATGATTCATTTTGCGAGAATCAAAAAAAAATCTGGAGAAGGGGCCAGTATATAATAATGTTCCCTATATTTGGAAAAAATACATAAATTTAAAAAAAAAACATCAAAAATTGGATAGACCGTATTCTCATCCATTTCCCTTTTGACACAAATTCAATTTAGAATTTTAATGTAATTTTATTCGCAAATTTATTGACTTTTTATTTATATTAAAAAATATCCTTCCACTCACGTCGGTAAATATACGAACGAAAAACCCTTCAAAAAATATACATTTATTGAAAAGGAAGTTATTAAAGTATTTTTTACTCGAACCCAAATTTAAATTTACTCTTCCAAAATGGAAATGCATTTATATTTTAAATCAACTCAATCTAGAGAAGAACCCTTCAGGCACTTCTGGAAAAATTGTGACTCTACTTAAGGATAAACTTCAGCCATGGCGTTTACATTATAATTTTATGTCAATTTGGGAAACTAATTTAACAGCTACCTTATAGCACAAGGGGAGAATTATAAAATTTTCATACGATTTTAAACATAATAAAGTCTTATTTTATTTTAAAGTAGGGCAATTTTTACCAACGAGATTTCTCCCCATTTATCAATTAAAAATTATTGAGTAATCATCCAACACTATACAGGGTTTACCATTAGATATGGACTGACCTCCCAATATTTGAGTTATTATTTAATGTGCGTAACAATGTGCATAACAAATCTCAAAGAGAAGCTGAAAGGTCCTTAATGTAGTTTTTAAAATTCGATATTAAAATATTGTTAAAATGGTTTTTTCAAGGGACACCTAATAAATTTTCATGTTATTAAAATCTCATTCTCAACTAGCGTTCAAAAATGTATTTAATTTTTTTTTATTATTATTAAACACCCATAAAGGCATTTAGTATATTACAATCTGGTCAACAGTTTAATTTTAACTTCATCTAATAGAGTTTGAAACTTAAAACTAAGGTATACTCATTAGCGTTCCTTAGGTTCTGTAGAAAGGATTGCACTAAAATTTAACGTGCACACACAAGCTCTGCTTTTGCACTAAAAACACTAAACTAACTCAAAGGGCTTGATCCTCTTAAGTCTTCTTCCTAACCGTCTTCATGTCTTTTGGCTAATTTCTTGATGGTCTGCTCAACAGTGTACATTTCCAGATCTACTATCTACTATGTTGGATACCATAAGGCTTAAGTATCTGCTTATAAAGCTTATTATGTAGAGACAGAGTGGATTTTCTTCCAATTAGCCAGTACATGTTTCTATATTTCAGTCCAAGTTCTTCTCTTTTCTTTTTAACATGCACTTTCCATCGGAGTTTGGCATCTAAGGTAATATCTAAGTATTTTGCTGTGTTTGAATATGGAATCAGGTTATTGTTTATTCTGACTGGAATATGATCTATCCTTTTGATTGTAAAGTTAATGTGGAGTGATTTAGTTTAATTTTCCATCTCTTCGTCCAGTCATAGATAAGGTGGACAGCTGTCTACAGCTTGTGGGTTGCTTCTTCATTGCTCTTTCCTACTGCTAGAATGGCAGTGTCGTCTGCGAAGGTGGCTAGGACACTTCCTTGTTTCCTTCCTTAATTTCTTTAAGATCGGAATATGCTTCTTCTTGCCTAATTCTAAAGTATCTTTCCGATATATATGAATGGAGGATATCTGTATATTGTTTTGGAAGGAAAAGCTTGAGCTTATGTAGTGTAACGTTAAAATGAAGGCCGGCCCTGTGTACTTCGCGAGAAGCAGACATTCACGACTGACAGTGACAGCAAAAATATATATAAATGTACTAGGAAAAATAAATGTTGTAGATAACTGAACCCGCATGGTTATTTTGTAAATAACGTTACAGTATTAAGCCTTCATGTCAAACCTTATCAAACGCAACGCTTGTGCTACATCAAGAAAAATAGTAGCACAAATGTTTTTCTCTTCTAATGATTTCTCTATAATGTTGGTTATTCTATGAACTTGGTCGATCGTCGAGTGCTTATTTCTAAATCCGAATTGGTGATCAGGTATAATTTCTTTCTTCGATAAGTGGTTTTAGTCTTTTGAGTAGGAATTTCTCAAATTGTTTCGACATAATAGGCAGTAATGAGATCGGTCTGTATGACATGTGGTGGTTTCCCTGGCTTGGGTATCATTATGACTTTCGCAATTTTCCAAAGGCTGGGTAAATACTTCAGTCTTAAGGCAGCATTTATTAGGTTAGTTAGTTTAATTATTGCTTTTTTGTGTAATTGTTCTAAAATTATTAGTAATTAAGTCAAAACCTGGAGCTTTTTTAGGATTGATATGTTCTTTTATTTCGGTAATTACTTCTTTGGGAGAGGTAAATTCTATTTCTTTTTTTATCTCGATCTTCATGAGGTTGAAAGATTTTTTCTAGATGATTTGCAAATCTTGTTGCTTTTTGCTCATTATTTCTAGCCCAATTACCATCCTCCAATCTGACAGGTTATATTCGCATTATGGGTCTTTTCAATCTCTTAGTATCTTTCCAGAGTGAATAATCAGTACTGCTGTCATCTGTCAATTCTCTTAGGTAAATACTAATCGATTCTTCTTTAATTTGTTGTATTTCTCTTTTGAGTCTTTGGGTATCATTGTTTAGTATAGTTTTATCTTGTGGGGCTCTGTGTATTTAAATAAATATATAAATAAATAAGACATAAAAACCCTTAAAAAGCAAAGAAAGATTTCGCAAGGCAACAAGATTTTTCCTGATTCAAAAATTAGACACAAGCTTTAGTTAGATTACCTTTTTAATTTAATAAATACATTTTTGAGCAAGAAGAAATAATGTTTTTTAAAGCAGTCAAAAAATATTCTTGGTTTAAAGCAAAACAATTTAAGCTGATATTAATGAACTAAAATGTTAGCCATTGTGGCAGTAATCAAAATATTTGGAAGATTTAAAATTTTTCTTTTTTTTTAAAAGTAGGGTTAGCCATATGTGAGTAGTAGGTACTGAGGTTAGGAAGAAAACAAGGTCCTTTATTTCTCACAAGTTATTAAGCGACCGGTTTCGACGATTAAAACATCTTCATTATCAGGCCCTATGTGGAAAAATTATGGAGTTAAAAAGTCACAATGACAGTTGAGTTAAGTTAAAAAGTTTAAGGAATTTATTTAAAATAAATAAATAAAATAATAATTATTTAAAATAAATTCCTTAAACCTTTTAACTTAACTCAACTGTCATTGTGACTTTTTTATCTCGAAACCGGTCGCTTAATAAAAATAACTTGTGAGAAATAAAGGACCTTGTTTTCTTCGTAACCTCAGTTAAAATTTTTCATTTAGTTTTATTAAGTTATCAATAACATTATAAATCACCAACGAAAGATAAAAAATCTTTTTAACTCTTGCAATTTGATAATGGCAATAAAAATGAACATTTTTCAGTGTATCCTAAGGTATAATATAAGTAAAGAATGTCTAAGTTCTGGCGTAACTTCAGCAATAATTACAAAGTTAGTCCGTTTAGGAATCTCATTCCTTTCAACGACGTATATTGCATTTGTAACCGTCCATAAATTTTCAAATCTTAAACCGAGTTCTGTGGCTGTCTAAGAAACTATCGTATAGTGATTCGGTCCAAACTACTTCAGGCAGGAGTTGGCTTATTAACTAAAGTGTATTAAATAATTAGATAAGTTGTGTAACGGAAAGTGTCAAAATTAATAGGATCTAAACATTCAGCATCTAGCTGCTAAGGCGGCTTATTTGTCTTTCAACGATTTTAGCGCTATTTAGTGGAGTGAAATTAGACGAAAATATTCTGAAAATGGATGTCAGAGCTAAGTCAAATTTTTTTAATTTTTTCGATATTATACATAAAGAGAAGCTTGAAAAAAATTTGTGCTGGAACTTCGCGAGATATGTTCCTTTTTTATACCAGTAGGTGTCCAAACTGCAAAACAGCAATACGCTCTTGCGGTGACCAATAGCTGGTAAAACCATTTGTGGTTTTGATGTATTTGTCCATTTTTCTTCCAGAATGTAATTTTTCTATTTTCTATATCTTTTTCGGGCGTTACATTTTTGGCGCTGAAGGGACGTTTTATTGTCCTCTTAGTGGAGTGAAATTAAACGAAAATATTCTGAAAATGGATGTAAGAGCTAAGTCATTTTTTTTATTTTTTCGATTTTATACATAAAGAGAAGCTTGTAAAAAATTTTCAATACATTTGGGCTGGAGTTTCGCGAGATATGTGCCAAAAACGGCACTTTTGGTATTTTTCGAGTGGATTGCTTCACTATTATTTAAATATCTCCGGCTCTAAAAGTCGTGGAAAAATAAAAAAGAAATTAAAATGACCGTGATGAAGTAGAGTATCGATCCGTATAGTATGGTTTTTTTTAAAGATACATCCTAACCTCAAAAAACGAATTCGCGCACATTATTTTTTTTACTGAATTGGCAATGAAGAATCCTCGAATTTTCTTGAAAATTGGAGAATATATGTATTTTTATGTCGGGAAGACATGGTAAAAATTAAAAAGAAAAAACGATATATTTGTCCAGCTAAAATCGGCATTTTTCGAAAAAAATTGAATTGGCCGCCATTTTTGGAGAAAAATTTTTTATCTTAAAAAGCAGGATTTTGTGTTTACTTTTGTCTAAGAAAATCAAACATTTTATTTCTTTATTTAAAGTGCCCAATTTAGGACATTTAAAAAAAAATCGATTTTCATTTTTTATATTTTTTTAAACATCTCTTGGACTGAAATATAGTTTTTCTAAGAGAATCAAGCATAAATACCAAATAAAAAAATTGGAAAAAAATTAAAATAAATTTTTTTTATTATTTCCTAAATTGGGCTCTTTAAATAAAGAAATAAAATGTTGGGTTTTGTCAGACAAAAGTACACGCAAAATCCTTCTTTTTAAGATAAAAAATTTTTCTCTGCTATTGTTTTTCCAAAAATGGCGGCCAATTCAATTTTTTTCGTAATACATTTTTTTTTTAAATTTTTACCATGTCTTCCCGACATAAAAATACATATTTTCTCCAATTTTTAAGAAAATTCGAGGATTCTTTGGTTATTTATTGCCAATTCAGTAAAAAAAATAATGTGCGCGAATTCGTTTTTTGTGGTTAGGATGCATTAAAAAAAAACCTACCTCATTTTAATTTTTTTTTTATTTTTCCACGACTCTTAGAGCCGGAGATATTCAAAAAATAGTGAAGCAATTCACTCGCAAAATACCAAAAATACCGTTTTTGGCACATATCTCGCGAAGCTCCAGCCCAAATTTATTGATAAATTTTTTAGCTTCTCTCTATGTATAAATTCGAAAAAATTAAAAAAATTTGACTAAGCTCTTACATTCATATAAAATTCTAATTTCACTCCACTAATTATGCGCTGTCAAAGATAAACAAGGAGATTGAGACAGGGCACAAATTAATGGCAAAACGAGTCTACAACCATTCTCATAGAAACGCAGGAAGCTGGCGAATGGGGATCTTTAAATTTAATTGTTAATTAATACCACTGAAAATAAACAACTAATTATAGCAGCAATGCGGTGAAAATTTTTGCTTCTTTATTAAGCAACTAAAAACAACAATAGCTCTATACGAAATAGCTTAAATTTTAATTTCCCTAGATAGGACGATTTGGTACTTCTATTTACTTTATTTTAAATGTTATAGAAAAAGTTATTTTAAGGGTTTAAGTTTTTAATGGATACGAGTAACTGGTATAGTGCGGCTAAACGAAATAGTGCAGGGTCTATCCGTTTATAGCTCGGGAGTCAGAGTGGAAAGTGTATAAAAAAATAAATAAAAACATGTGCAATTGCTAAAGGGAAACCAAATAATGGTTCGGCTACTTGACCAAATGCATTTCACGGTGCGGTGAACTTATCTTTGTTGTTGAATTCTTCTTCTTTTAGGGAAGCTTTAACCAATCAAACGCTAAATCATAAACAGTCCTTAAATTTAGCTGTTAATAAAGTTTTACAAACTTGAAAGATTGATTAACCTTTTATGAAACCGGCCTTAAGTGCTGGACGATTTTGCGTAATGATAAATTTTAATGCAGTTAAGACAATTTCGATTAGAGTACAATATCTTCTATCCCAGTGGAGTAAAAGTCGATTGTACGTAACACTCAAACAATAAAAAAGTGACTGATGGGCATGTAAAGCAGATAAAGTTGTTAAACTCTTAATAACGAAGTTTTTCTCTTTTTCCTTATTTGAATCGTATCCGAAATTTAAACGGGTCACCCTCTTGCACAATAAATTTATTTGATTTTGGACCACTTTTTGATAAAGGTAAATTTCTTTTCCTAAATCTGGCACTTTCCGCGAATCCCTGAAAATAACCGGTTGTGTTGGGGGTATAGATAATATGTGTCAGCGTGGAAATCGGTATTTCTCCCGATTTGAAATTTAAATTCGTCGGACTTTCTAGTCCTATATCCTTTCGAGAATTCCGTTTTATATGATTTGGCGCATTTGTTTTAGAATGTAAAGAAATTCACTATATATGTATGTTTTCAATTGAGATTGCATATAAAATGATTGTTTCGCACATAAGAAAAAAATTTTCGCAACACGTAGATCACAAAAAAAATTATGGATCTACCGGTATTGGCAATGCCTTAAAAATGCTTTAAGATATTAAAACAAAAGATTTCGTCATTTTTGAATTATTTATGGTTTTGTGGGTCCAATTGTCTCAAAAAACATTTAGTTTTAAAAATTCCTAATAAATTCAAAGGTGTAGAAGGCGTAGATAGTGATTATTTTGATTTCAAATAGGCAATAATGAGCAATGTATTGTAATGTGTAAGTTAGGTTATAGTTTGTTATTATGTAATAGGGAGTTTTTGACAGTTAGTTAGAGGGTTGTCAATTAATTTAGGATGTCATGTTATGAATTAACTAAAAAAACCTTAGATTGTTAATATTTGTATTTAATAAAAAGATATAAAAATAAAAAGGCCTTATTATCAAAATAGTATATGTTACCAGATTCGGCAAAAATGTCAGAGTGCAAATATAGGATGAATTATAAATTACTGTTTTTATAGACTTGGAGAGATATCAATATGCTTTCAAACTTAATCAATAGCTTATTAATGGGTTAAATTAACGTTCAATGCAGTACTATCTAACAAGGTCTGAAGATATCAAACAATTTGATACCTGAAACATAGAAACATAATTTTGAAAGAAACATGTTTTTTCTTATAAAATAATATAAAAAGAATTATTCAGGCAAACCCCAACGAAACGTTTTTTTAGTTTTAGTAGTGGCATCATCAGGAATTCATGATAACCTCCTGATGATGCCAAAATAGTTAAAATTGTGTTTTGGTTGAGTGGTCGACGATAGTGTTTCAATTTAAAAGTGTTTTTTATTTGCCCGGTAAATTTTACAAAAGATACTCTGTACATACATTACCCAATAATCAAAGAGTTTCGACTGTTAGTAATATCTTTATTGAAGATATAAATCTAAATTACAAAAACCATTATATATAAACTATTTTTTATTACGGAAAGATTAATGGATATATCAATATTCTTGACAAAGGTTAAACTTATTTTTGGGGCATTAGACTGAGTACAATTTAATCAATTTTACGGATTAGTTTTTGTCGTACATCCAAAGATAAAAGTAATGGAAAAATTGCGTGACGGTATTTATATTTCTATATGATCCATTGTAAATTACTTAAACTCATTTACTTCATGCATAATTCGTTTTGGATCTAAAACGAAAAGAAAATTAACATTAGAAAAAAATATATAGCAGCAATAATTTTTTTTGTTAATGATAAAGTACAGTGGCGGAAATTAATGCAAAGCTGGGAAGTGTTGATGATTTGGTTTTTCGAAATAATTTACTAACTGCAAGGATGCTTTCTGAGGAAATAAAACTTGATAAGACCACCAACTTATTTTATATGCTGTAAGTTATTTGGCAATGAAATATTAAAACAAATTCATATTATGTGCACAACTTTGCTTCTACCGTTGTCCTATAGGTCTTCAGCGTTAAGTAGTGTTCGAAATTAGTTTGTATCTATACATTATAATGTTATTCTCGTAAGTAATATCATAGGGGTATTATTTTTTTCCCAGGAAAAATTAGATGCCCGAATGGTATTTGACAAGACTATTTCATGAGTAACAGATTATTCTGCATACACATTGCTTTCAAAACATACTACCTATTATATGTATATGCATACATAATAAATATATAGGATCTTCTGTTTTCTGTTTTTTAGCTGGAGGTTCTGAGGCGTCACTTCTAAGGGTGTTTAAATGTTGGAATAATGCTCATTATCCATTTGCACTATACTGATGATGAATACGTATGTATTTGAAAACATGTTCTATATATAACGGTTATAGCTTTTGACTTTAAATCGTTTAACTTTCCCCTTGAGGGTTTAAATATATTTTTAATTATGTGTGAAGACGACTTTGTGTTTTATTTTGGTTGTCTAACTGAAACTCCACTTTGAGAATGGAGTATTTCCTCCAGATAATTGTTGTTCACACACCCCTCCTTTAGCTAGGTTACTGACTGCTGTCGACCGCATAGAGTGGTTTGTTATTTTTATTTCTTTTGTATTTAATCCTGCCTTCTCTGCTGTTTCTTTAGTCCATTTTTCCCACTGGAGTGTTTTGTACCATCCACTTGATTGTTCTTTGTTCCATGATGGGTTTACTGTTAAGAATAATGTATCAGTTGTTATTCTAGATGAACGTTTAACCATTAGAATTTTAAAAAGACGAATTGGACAAAGGGTAGGGTTCTTCGTGTTGGGAAGCAGCCATTTACTATCGATGAAGAAGAGCTCGATTTCCTTTTATTGGCGCATATCTGCAAATTCCTTCGTTTCACATTACGAGCTTCGCTTCTAGACTGCATTTTTTTTTTGCAACGGTATTCCACATTGTCACAACTAATTCATTGTAATTTTCACCGTTTTCTTTCTTCACATTGCACGCCAAATCTTTCAGGATTAGGTTTAGTTGCTCTAAACTTGTAGTTTTCAAAAGCTCGTATTTCTTTGAATTGCAGAATTCCGTAAACTGTTTCCATATTGACGTATGGGTTTTAACGGGATCGTACGATACATAACAATATTACAAAATTTATTGACAATAAAATCAGAAAAATTGTTTTGCATCGTTTTCTGGTGTCCTAGGAGACCATAATTACTTATTATCAACAGTATTACCACAAGTGATTGAATTTTTGCGATAAGTCTGTCGATTCATTTCATAACGAAACTGAGTTGCTTGAAAACACCACGAGACCGAAGGACGAGTGGTGTTTTCTTCAAGCAACTCTGTTGAGTTATGAAATAAGAGACAGACTTATGAGATAAATTCAATCACGAGTGGAATTTTATTAGACTATTTCACAAACAAAGTAAAAGGTAAAAAATCTGAAATTCGGTAGAATTAGAGGAAATTAGCAGAAAAGGCAAGAAGTTGATCGGAAATATTAATAAAGTTTAATAAACAGGAACCATTGACATCGAACAAGATACATATTAAATTAAATCAGTATTAACATAACGTACTTAAATATTTCTCAATTATAATTATAAATGGTGCAGTTATTATATACAATGCTTTGAGCTTGATTATTTGAACACCCGCTCGTACTTGCAATAGTTGTCTTTACGACACATTCCTTGTAATCAGAACCATTCATTTTTATCATGTTGAAGCCCCAGTCCTTTAATATAACGCTAGTGTCTCGACAGGCGTTGCTCATTTTTAGCGTGGTTATTTATATTTGACGTTTAACTGTAACATACGAAAATCTGAAAACACCGAACTTGATAAGTCAATCAGAGTCAAGAGTCAAGTTTAGTATTTATCGATAATCCAAACTTGACTGAAGCTCCTGATTGGTTCATTTTACAAGTTCGTGAAATAGTCAAAGGTATTGTAATTTTTGGTGACAACAGCTGTCAAGTTTTGCCGCGGGTAAACTCGAAAAAACTGCCGACAGGAGCTGTCATACAGTTTTTTTTCATCTAGAAACCATGTGTAATTCGAAATTGCGTTTGTGATTGATGGAAATTAAGACGAGGGAAATAGTCGATTGAAAATGTCAGTTTACGAGCCAAATTCTCCTCATTTTACTTTACCATACGAAGTGGTAAAGTATTGTAATCGCAAAAAAAAAAGTTCAGCTTTCAGTGGATTTACATGTTTTGAGACCCCCTAAGTCATTTAAGACCATTTCCAGAAAATGTATGTATGGAGTATGGAGTATGGAGTATGGAGTATGGAGTATGGAGTATGGAGTATGGAGTATGGAGTATGGAGTATGGAGTATGGAGTATGGAGTATGGAGTATGGAGTATGGAGTATGTAGTCCGGAAAAATTTGTGTGCGCTCTAACTCCAACTGCGATCGGAATTTCCTAACCAAATTTTATATTCAGCATTTTTACAACATGTTAATGAGCTGATTAGATTTTGGGCAAAATCGGACAACCGGAAGTGGGGGTTTACTCTTGAGAATTTTCAGATTTTCGCAATTATTATCGTTTCTATTAAGTTTATGTAAAAATATTAAGAGAAAAAATTTATTTTAAATTAAATTTACTATAAATTTTGTTTAAAAACTTTTTTCAAATTTTGTATTATAAGCGAGTTAAAAATAAAATATGGAATAACATAGTTGTATAATAGCGCAAGCGCAGTAGAAGTATTTTGTTTCATGGAGACAATTGTACGCTCTTGCCAGGCATGGCCTGTATTAAATATGTACGAGTAATTGGATTATGAGCCCGTAGGGCCGTTAAAGTATGGTAAAGTCATGTGCATGGCCGATTTTTTAATTTTCTGCTGGAGGAAGAGAAAGAGTATCTGAACACTTTCGAGATTTCTTCCAACTCATATTTCATTTAAATACTTAAAAATCTTGTTTTTTTTTTATTTATTAAAACGTAATAATTTGATAACTAAAATATTAAAATATAGAAACCGCTATCGGCAATTTAGAATGCTACAATGGTTAGTAAGAACATCAGTTCTAATTGGCCATCCCTATTACTTTAACCAAATTTCTGAATACCTACATTATCTAAGAATTTGGTCCACAATTACGCTACTGTATACTTTTGCCCTTACTTACTTAGATAATGAACCTTTTAAGATATAAAAACCAATACTAAATTCCAGAAAAACGTTTCGAGTAAAGTAAATTACAGCATGATTATCTTGGTTTGGCGTGTATTCTCATTTCTCAATGAAGCATTGTTTGTTTGAATGAAATTCTCCATCTTTTGTGAGCAAAGAAATTCTTATTAGAAACAGAGTTATTGTTGGAGTTTACTTGAAATTTTGTTGAATTAAAAGTAGTCCAGCTCTATTATTTTGTTACGGATCCCTTTGAATTTTAATAAACTAACAAGGATATTTTTATACAGGGTGTGCCCTAATTTGAATAATTAAATTACAAAATTAAATCCCACAGGTCAACTTAGGGGTAGAAAAAACAATTTCTTTAGGCTTTTATTTAAGAAAGCATTATCATTGACTTCTGACGAAACCTACGTCAAGCGTAAACTATTTAAAGAAAGAGAAGATATCTCGAAGTCTTCCACATACTAATAAAGTAAATTATATACGGAACTTGCACCGCGTCTGAACCGAATACAACGACTCCTGTTCTTTTATTTTGCTAATATATTCTCACGTTTTTTTTTATTATTATTAAACACCCATAAAGGCATTTAGTATATTACAATCTGGTCAACAGTGACCAATGAGCAATTTAATTCTAACTTAATCTAATAGAGATCGAAACTTAAAACTAAGGTATACTCATCAGCTTTCCTTAGGTTCTGTAGAATGGATTGCACTAAACTTTAATGTGTGTGCTTTTGCACTAAAAACACTACTCAAACTCAAAAGGCTTGATCTTAAGTCTTCTTTTTAACAGTATTGTCAAGGAGCTGGATAGCCTCGACATTGACATGATGATGAAGTCTTTCTTTATGACTCTTGGCTAATTTCTTGATGGTCTGCTCAACAGTGTACATTTCCAGATCTACTATCTACTATGTTGGATACCATAAGGCTTAAGTATCTGCTTATAAAGCTTATTATGTAGAGACAGAGTGGAGTTTCTTCCAATTAGCCAGTACATTTTTCTACATTTCATACCAAGTTCTTCTCTTTTCTTTTTAACATGCACTTTCCATCGGAGTTTGGCATCTAAGGTAATACCTAAGTATTTTGTTGTTTGAATATGGAATCAGGTTATTGTTTATTCTGACTGGAATATGATCTATCCTTTTGTTTGTAAAGTTAATGTGGAGTGATTTAGTTTTATTATCATTCTCATATTTGATTTAAAAAATATACCTACTGCGGAGGGTAAGTAGTTGAAAATCATATTAATGCTTAGTGTTAGATGAAACCGTTTCTAATGGACTAAATCGATCTTTTGTATTATTTTATGCAAATACTCTGAAAAGTACTTGCACTTAAATTTGAACTTGAATTTGTATTTTTTAATCCAGCACTCACACAACTGTGTAAGAATTTAGGGCATTTCAATTTTAACGTAAAACATCATATTTATGTCAAACATTTTTACTGAGATCAGTCCTGTATATTTCATAATATTAACGGCACACAATTCACTTGAACGATTCACTAACCGTCTGGTGTTTCAAAGCTTCAGCTTGGCATTTTTCTAAACAAAAACTGAATAACTAAATTGCATTCTTGAATGGTGCGCTTTTCGTGGAAACTTCAACAAAGATTTCTACGCTTTCAATAAAACAGTGTCACAATTGTGAAATGAAAATAAATCACGTATCTGGCAGTTTAGGAATAAATATACCAAAGCAGTTGCTCAACATTTTTATTTTTCAAACATAAAACACACAAAGTCATGTATTAATGTATAAAAAAGGGGACTAGTTTCGGCTACATAGCCATCTTCAGGCTTAAAAATACACACTACGTTCATATATAGAACTAACTTACACCAACATTGGAAAATTTAAAATACAATAAAATAAAATACAACAAAAAATACAAATCCCCTACGTTAATGGGGTTCTACAAAACAAATTTTTACATGTTTGATTTTTATTATCTTTGTTACGGCGGTACACAACGCCAACCAAGTCTTTTTTAAACATTTTTAAATTAAGGGGGGCTCAAAGCGAGGGGTAAATCGCGAGCTAAATTTTTGTACCCTAATGGCTAGTAATGGCTCCTCAGTATTGGCTAGTAATGGCCGGTAATAGCTCACTAATGGCTAGTAATGGCTAGTAATGGCTACTAATGGATAGTAATGGCTACTAATGGACGAGGTCTGTACACCAAAATGGACCTCACGGTTAAAAAATGAGGACATGATTTTTTCGACTTAGCAACAAATAAAAGCCAAAGAAATGTATGAACTTGTTAGGCCTGCACATGATGGGCTATTACTATGCATATGAGCATGTGGATTTATGAATGATTTACAAGTTATATCATCATGATAAGTATAAAAGAGGAAAATTTTTCTTCCCCCTGTTGTGTAAATAAATAAAAAAACTTAAATAAATAACAATAAAGTGTAATTTGAAAACCTGAAAATGACGATGACAAGTTTTCAGATTGATTAATGAAGTAAAAGGGTGAGGCAGAATTTAGTCTTTCGTGGGCATCAGAACATAGCAACAGCCACGAATCAACTTTCTGGGAGAACGTTCCTGCATCCAAAATTGATAATTTGTTGAGTTTATTATGTTCTTCAATAGTTTGTATGGCGGTATCGGTACCCTCCTCTTTGCTCTTTCTTTCATGAAATATGGTCAAAGGTAACATTATTCTTAACATGTGCCATTTTCATCTTAAATGTGTTTAAAAAATATAAAGAAGAAACATTTCTGCAGGAAGAGGGTACTAATACCGCCCCACGCACTATTGAAGAACCCAGCAAGCATGATAAATTAAAAAAATTATCAACATTGGGGTCAGGCACGTTCTCCCAGCGGTTGAATACGGGAAATGTTTAAATATGATACCATAAGTACATGAAACCGTCGGGTTACTGCAAAAATAAGGTAACTCCATTTTTAGCATTTTTGAGTTAAGTACACTTTCGGCTTCAAAATAGTTCAAACAATTTACTGCATAAACAAGACAGGTGTAAAAACGAAGTATGTACGTGATAAACAGATGATCAATAAAAACTCCATATTAATACATTCAGAACAAAACTTTTAAACAGCATTTTCTCGAAACTCTAAAAGTGCGAGTTATCTTGTTTTTGCAGTGACCCGATGAAACATATAGTTGATCATGCAAGGCTTTATCTATTTAAAGTAAAGTCTTGTCTTTAATATGAACCATCCATAATAAAATTTGATGCATCCAGTCCAAAGATATTAAAGAGTTACTGCGGCCCTGTCGGGTCAAAATATTTTGTTGCCATAATCTTTCTCCCCTTCTTAACCGTTAGTATTTGTCCTCATGGTACTTTTTTAAGGTGTTTTAATTTATTTAAATGTTTTAATTTGTTTTTGCCTTTCTCTGAAATATTGCTAGTTCTAAATATCTTTCTTATAATATATTTCTAGTCCCAATTTTTTGCAACAATTTCAAATTTAAAATATTTATACTAAACAACATATCTAATGATATAGATTAATTAGTTGTATCTTGTCTGTAGTAATCAATTTTTTCCATCCAAATTGAGAAAACAAATTATGAACGAAACTGTCATCTATTTACCATATAAATACGAAACTGAGCTATAAGGTATATGCTTTAATTTCAAGTTTGTCGAGAATCTGTCTAGTTCGATCATAGTCATCTGTTCCATTTCAATCCTATCATTAAGGCACGTTCTACACTTTGGCTTCGTTTCCGACGTATTTTCTAGGTCGAAATATCTTTTACCTGATTTTTTCTTCCACAATATTTTTTTTTCATTACTTTGCTCTAGCAGTTATGTTTTTTGTGGTTAATCTAATTATTTATTAAAGAAATATAATCTGTTATTCATTTTTTATCTGACAAAGTTAAAACAACTAATTTTTGGAACAAACCAAAGTATATCACACGCTGGTTTATCAAAAGATTGAATAATTTTATTAAAATTAATGAATTCTTAATATTGACGTGATATTTAAAATGCTCAGAGGAGGGTATTAGTAATGAAGATGAATTAATGAAATGAAATCGATATAGAAAACTGCCACATTTCAGGTATATGCTTTGTGGAAATTCTAAAATTAATTGAGTCAATACCAGAATCAATTATCAAGGATATAATGAGACCTTCATGTTACATCTATATTGACTTTTTCCTTCATTCTCTCATTTACAGGGTACTGTCATAATTTCCAAACGAAAATACATCATTTTTGAAAATTTGTATGGATAATCAAAATAAGATAAATGTGTTTAATGGGGTGGCGTCAATGTTCGGTATTAGCTTTATTATCACAGATAGAAAAAATAAATAAAGTGAAAAGTTATAGACATTAATATGTCACTTAACTCAATATTGTTAGGAAATCTACAAAGTGATTCATAAATGCAGGCCTTTCCAAAGGTTCTTAAGAATAGGAGTTGTAGATTTCCAATGCTTATTTATTGATTAAATTTGAGTTTTTGGAATATTCTTTCGCCCCAATATCTCAGGCAGTCTTAGATTCTGTATACCAGAACTGCACTGGGTCTTCTGTCTTTTCATTCCGATCGGTTTAGCATTGACAACATTGAATTGAGTGTTAAACTAGGCTAGAGTTCCTCTGAATCTATATTCTCCCAAAGTGGCAAGTGGCAAATGCAAGATCGATGAAGCTACTTAATAGTTCGGTGTGAATTATAAATTACTTGGCAGATCTATTACGGTTTGCCTTTTTCAAAGGTAAGTTTACGAAGGACGTGAGAACAGAAGCTAGTTAGATTTTTGTGTTGATTAATAATTAATATTAAAAGTATGTCCAAAGTCTTAAATAAATTATTTAATTTATTGATAAATATATTACGGATTTGGATAAAATGTTACTCACTTGTAATCTCCCTAGTGCTTTAGACCAGTGCAGATAGCTTTGAAAATGGTAAAAAGTGAAATAAAATAATAGTAGGATGAAACCTATTGCAAAAGGAAGAAAATAACAAACATGAAAGGAAAAATAATTTACAGGAGCTCTGGGGTCGGGAAGTGGAAGGGGCGGAGTTTTTAAGGGTAGAAAACTGTTTATCTCGATTTCCGCCAAACTACAAGTCCTATGGAAAAAAGTTAAATGGTAAAGTTGTAGGCAATAAAAAGATCTACAAGTTTTATATTTACACTTTTTTCGCATAACCTCAAAATTTATGTGAAAAATTCAAATAACCAAGTTTTTGGTTTTTATTTCTATCTTTTACAAAAAAAAATTTTTTTTCACGAAGTTTGGTGTAAACTTACCTTTTTATGTCCCAAACACTTTTTTTGTTTTAAAATATATATTTTTTAACCTTATTTTGACTTAGTATCGAAAAAGCAGTCTAATTTTCAATCGAAAATTCTCACGTCAAAATATCTGCTTGTTTAAAAAACTCGGTGGGCTTTTTGTTCGTTGAAATCTCTACTTTTTGATGGTGTAAAAAAAGTATATGGTATATGGTAAATGTTCTCAAAAAATGCAAATAAGGAACGAAGAGCTGAGCTATTTATTAAAATGTATACTTTAATTACTCGAAAAACGTAAGATTCCGTGTTACATTGATAAACAAAAGAGTAATTAAAGTATAAATTTAAATAAATAGCTCAAAATTGTACATGATGATTTAAAAAAAAGGAATTCGGAGTTTTCTTCGTTTCTTATTTGCATTTTTTGAGAACATTTACAATAGTAATGTATTTTTTTCACACAATCAAAAAGTAGAGATTTCAACGAACAAAAAGCCCACCGAGTTTTTTAAACAAGCAGATATTTTTTTTCCTGAGAATTTTCGATTGAAAATTAGACTGCTTTTTCGATATTAAGTCAAAATAAGGTTAAAAAAATAAATATTTTAAATCAAAAAAATTACAGTGTGTTTGGGACATAAAAAGGTAAGTTTTCACCAAATTTCGTGAAAAAAAATACAAATAAAAAACCAAAAACTTGGTTATTCGAATTTTTCACATAAATTTTGAGGTTATGTGAAAAAAGTGTAAATACAAAAGTTGTAGATCTTTTTATTGCCTACAACTTTGCCAACTTTTTTCCATAGGACTTGTAGTTTTGCCGGAAATCGAGATAAACAGTTTTCTACCCTTAAAAACTCCCCCCTTTCATTCCCGACCCCAGAGCGCCTGTAAATTATTTTTCCTATCATTTTCCTATTTTATTTGGTGCACGAATGTTTCAAAAATTATCCCGAAGACGGCAAGATTTTGGGTTTCCATGGCAAAAAAAATAGTCTCTGATTGACTTAGAATGACGGCGTGAAATTTTCGATCAAACAAACTTTTTTTCTCTACTCATAACATGAAAATATTACCTGAATCTGTACATTCCGACCAGTGACGTAGCATCGAAATAAACGGAAAGTTTATTAAATTCCTTTTGTATTCGATACGTTTTATAAAGTATAAAGGAATTTTTGAATTATTTAAATTCCTTTAAACTATTCGATCCACGAGGATTCCAGTAAACCAGAAAGAAAACTCTGAAATTGGGATTTGGAGAACTGACGAAACTGACGGACATTTAAACCCTGGCCCTCCGCAAAATACCAACTTATGCTTACCACACTCACAGAGTTTGGCTTAGTTCCGACGGATATTCAATAAAATAAACTTTAATTAAAATAGATTTTCTGTCATTGCGAAGCTCTTACAATTACAGAATTATACAATTGTAAATTGTTAAATTGTAACTTTCTCAGTATTTTTAGTCATGTTTCAATTCTGAATCAGATTATTTTAACGAAATTTTCAGTTTGCTAACAAGCATCAGTTGGCTGGCGTAAACAGATTGGGTTATTTTTAAATTGTTGTAGGTTAAACTGTACATTTATAGGGTCGGTTTTAGCACTACCAGCGTTCTGGGCGAGATTTTTACCATTTATTAAAAGAAATAAAAATTTATTAAAAAAAAAACTAATTAAATTTTACTTTTCTAACCTTTCTATCGGCGAACTCTTTTATTATGGTTTAAAAGTCGATGTTTTCGATTGAGAAAGTTGCCAAGTTTGTCAATCTAGATTGAGATGTTGTCGATCGCATATAAGTTTTTATTAGCTTCAGCTTAGAAAAACTCCTCTCCACACTAGCAACCGTTACGGGTATAGTCAATACTATTCGCAATGCAATCCATACATTGGGATATAGCTCTTGAAAGTTGCAATCTTTGATAAAATTTAGAAACAAAAGAGGAGTAACCACTTTCTGATCAGGCAAAAAATATTTCTGACTTATGAGTTCATCACACAGCATACAACCATCTATATCTGATTTAAAATCTACAGTTAATTTCAATTGGAGATCACCACAAAGTTTGACAATGTCAGGTTTTTCCGGAATCTGTTTTATATTGTATAAAAAAGACCAAGATTCCGAGTACTCTTTAACTGTTCAAGTCTTTCATTGACTGAAATTAATGTAGTATCCAAAAGATTGGCTCATCGCGGGCATTTTCATCATCTTGACGCTTAACATGTCGAATTCTTGTTGTGGCTCTAAACACAGGTCCAATTTCTAATTCTTCAGCCAATTCCTTCGCAGTTATAATGGTGCTTTCTATAATTTTCCAAGAAAGTGCAGCATTTTTTCAACGTTTCTGTGCATTTACCGAGATCCATGCTTGTTGATTGTAGAGATTTACTAACGACATTATTTTGAAAAAAGTATGCCATACCAAACAAAAAATGAAACTATGAAGCTGAAATCTTTCAACTGTTCGGCTAGAGTAGTAGCCTCATGAGAGACTTGAATATCAGTTTTCTCAGTTTCAATAGCCAAAGTAATCAAAGTGTCATGGATGGCACTAATTTGATAGCGGACTGCTTTAACACTGCTTATTCTTGCTTCCCAACGTGTGTCACTGAGCTTTTTAACAGTATATAATCCCAAGTGATCAGTTAGAATTTTCCATCGATGAACAGAAGCTAAAAACAATGTGAACAACCTCTGAATTATTCCAAACAAAGTGACCGACTTTACGGATGACTTATAGCAGCATCGCATAGTAGGAGATTATAGCCACACGGTACATAAACTGCTAAGGGATTTATGTCCAGAATTCTCCTTTGAACCCCAATATTTTTTCCTTTCAAGTTCGCCCCGTTGTATTTACTTAAAACATCAATAATAACTTCAGTCAGTCTTTCACCAGTCGACTTATTGACAGGTATAAATTCTATGAAATGCTCTTTTACCGATTGCTCATCGATTTTCCCGTCTTCAGAGCCTCCAACACTTGTCCGACCTATTTGTCTCACAATGGATCTTCTATCAATGATCACATCCTACTCACAGACCCCTGTACGGGACTGGTTGATGATAGTTGCTTCATTGGAGAGACAATCACTTCTGATCACCTCCTTTTGATGTTATATACATCTCTCTTCACCCCCATCCCACCACCAGCCACAATCCACACCTTTCGCAACCTCAAAAAAGCAGATTGGCCTTTATTTCAGAGATCCATCTCTGCCAACCTTCCAGAGCAACGCCCGCTCAACACCCCCCTGGACATTGACACACTCGTGACCGAGGTCCAAACAGCCATCACCCACGCCGTCGAAACATCCGCCCCCCTCACTTCCATCAACACAGCCCAAAAAGCCCTCCCCCCATCAATCTTGAACCTTATCCGCCAAAAGCGCAGATTGTATAGACTTTATGTCCGTACCCACGACCCTGTCACCAAAACTGAATGGAACCGTCTCAATGCCCTGATCAGGCTCCGAATTAATCAACACAAACAACAACAATGGATCAATACCACCTCTAATTTGGACTTCAGAGACGGTTTCAAGTACTGGGACAAATTCCGAATTCTCACGGGTCAAAAATCCAAAACCCACTCACACCTCGAAATCGACGGCGTAACCCACACCTCCCCTGAAGAGAAAGCCCAAGCCCACAAAACCTACCTAGAAGCCATATTCAGAACCCCCAACAACCCCTACTTTGACGAAAACTTCCGCAACCAGACCGAACACTTTGTCCATTAGACACTTGCCAATCCAGCACCCCACTTGGATGCCGAAAACCCCCTCACAACCCCCTTCACCCCCCATGACATCCAAGCCGCCTGTCAATCAGGCAAAAATACGGCCTCAGGGCCCGACTCCATCAACAGAAGAACGCTAAAACATCTACCTGAATCCATGTTTCCGATCTTAACCCTTCTCCTTAACGCCTGCCTCTCCCAATCCTACTTTCCCCTTGCCTGGAAATCCGCCAACACCATCCTAATTCCAAAACCAGGCAAGGACCCCAAATCCGTACACTCCTACCGTCCCATCTCTCTCATATCGGTCCTTGGAAAACTCCTTGAACTTCTGCGCAAGGAGAGAATATGGACCTATTGTGAAGAGAGAAACATCATCCCTCAATCCCAACATGGATTCAGAAACCACCACTCCACTCAGGACGCAATCTCTTCACTCCACACAATTGCCGTCACGGCAGTTAACTCTAATCAAATCTTCTCAGCCGTTCTTCAGGATGTTCAAAAAGCCTTTGACCAAGTCTGGCATGCCGGATTAGTCAAAAAGCTCATGAACATAGGTCTCCCACTTAACATCAACAAACTCATCCACTCTTATCTCTCGGACCGTACCATCAAAGTCAAAGTAGGCAACGCCCAGTCCGAACCTTTCACTCCCCTCGCTGGAGTGCCCCAGGGCTCCGTCCTGGCCCCCCTCCTCTATCTCATCTACACCTGCGACCTCCCGCCCCCAAACCACCCATCATCAACCCGCCTTCTATACGCCAACGACACTGCTCTGATTTCGGTAGCCCAAAACTCTAACCAACTTAGCATCAGTACCCAAAACCTACTGAATCAGTTCACCAGCTGGAGCAATAGGTGGAGGGTCTCATTGAATCCTCAAAAAACACAATTCATCATCTTTAAAAATCCGAATTCAAAAAGACCCACCCAGCTCCCCCAAGACGTCATTGTAAACCTCCAGGGAGTCAGGCTCGCTCAACAAAGGGAAGTAGATTATTTAGGTGTTCGATTCTCTCAAACACTTAAATGGTCCCCTGACCTTGACAACACGCTTAACAGAATGCGTAAACGAGCCCGCCTCCTTGGCGTTTTGTGTGGCCGGTTTGGACGGTGCAACACCAAAACCCTCATACACACCTACAACTCCTACATCCGCCCCGTTGCCGAATACAGAGCAGTCCCATATGGCGTACTACCCCCCCATCTAGCCCGAAAAATTTCCTCACTCGAGAGACGTATCCTACGACGATGTCAATATCTCCCCTATCTGTTTCCTTCTAGAGAAGTCTACAACAACGTCTCCAGCGCCCCAATTCTCTCTCGTTTCCAACTCCTACGGAAAAAATACGTCTCACGCCCAAAACACCCTCCTCACCCCTTGGCGACCTCGTCGTCTCCCCCTCTTCAGGAAACCCAAAGCAAAACTCCCACAGCCCAACCTCAGACTTCTGGCTGACGCCCAAGACCTCCCCCTCCCCCCCGAACACCAGGATCTAATGGACTCCGCCCCCCTCACCATAAGGTAAACCCCCCACAAACCCCAACCCCCAACATACAATACCATAACAATATAATAACATAATAAATAGAACATAAGAACCACCTGTACAGAATCGTGATTTAGGTTTTCGTGGTTTTCCTAAATCATATTTCCCCCCTTAGATTGGGCACCGTTTTCCCCAAACATAAGGGTGGAAATAGCAAAATTGGCGATTCTTAGATAAAAAACTGGGAAACAGCTCCTGCCCACACAGGCCCAAACCAACACACACAAAACTTAACACACCAGCGCGCACAGAAACCTTAGGAAAAATTAGCTAGCTAGGTTACTAATATTGTAATCAGGGCCTCACCCTGAAAAGGAGGAAAACTCCTATAGCAGGGAATTAGGAAAATGAAATGTCCTAGAAAATGTAATATATACCAAATGAAAATAAATAATAAACTAAAAAAAAAAAAAACTTTTACCAATATTTTATCGTCATCTGATGATATATCAACAAATCGTATTGTCAGTGAAAGTTATTCTACATGACTAATGTCCGGAGTACAGTCAGCTATATTAGAATTATATTTCGATTTCTTTGCGCATGATATGATTTCTTACTTAACTTTCTCACCCATCAGCTCTATTATTTCAGCAAGTGCTCCTGCATAACTGGATCAAATTTGGCTAGTAGTTGAACAAGCCCAAGAACTTTCCGTTATCTGGCGTATTTAGTTTGTCGGAAGTGTAATATGCATCAAACTACACAAAACATTCCATCTAGTAGTTTCTTTTCTAATCAACTGTTGCACTGCGTTCCATTGTTGCCAACATAACGATTTTTTCGCTAAATTTAGGGAATTTACGAGTAGTAGGCCACGCTCAATGAGCTAGGGGATATCAAGGGGCAACGTGACGTCCCTTTACATCCGGCGCCCTGGGCGGTCGCCCAACCGCGCCCTACCCTAACGCCGCTCCTGCGGGATTTTTTACCAGTGTACCTACTTAATTTAAAAAGATGGTGGGTGACATAATGACGAACTACTAAGACTACTACTACTATTGCCATTGTTAAAGATTTCAGTTTAATCCAGAACACAATTCTATAGATTATTATAATTCATCTTAAATTAGTTCAATAGCAATCACGAATTTTACATAGTTAACATATATGGATAAACGAATATACCCTTGACGACGGTGGTCTGATTACTTCGGTGGGTCAAACAAGGCAACTATAATGAATAATGAAAGTGTTTTGTTTATAACAAACGTCAATTAAAATCCTGCTAACTCCTGCTAACGCTGTCGTGGTGAGTTGGATGTATAATCGATTATTTGCTATGCTCTTGTGATATTTTTTAGATGTCCTTTATGTCCTTTACAGATATTTTGTCAAATTTTTATTTTGTACTTGTCAGCCACTTTGTTTTATCACCTTTCATGTATAAGGTTTAAAACATTTATAATTAAACTTTAGTAAAACGGTGATTAATTTTTAATCAAACATTATGGCACTGCAATTGATCAAGATAAGTTGTAATTTCTTATAGACCTCGTTAAACATAATTATACGGTTTGTCAGTATCATAAATTACGAACCGCAGCGTGGTGTGTCCTAAAACGAAGTATCGGTTATACCTACCATTAATTAACAAAAAGTCAAAAGTTGAAAAGCTAAATTTTGCTTGGGATTTAGAAACGCCAAACCCAGACCAGTTACATCTGATATTAAAATTTATGACTTTGGCCAACAACTGAAGGGGGTTTCCCTGAATTAAAAAAACCGTTTTTTGTTTGTTACTACCTCAAGTATGTTAGTTATTGTATATATAAACAGAGAAGTGCAGTAACCGTTGCGATATTACGTTAGAAAAAGAAATTGCTTCAATTTTACGATTTGACAAAATTTACATTTTCCTATTTCTCCACTGATATTTTATTCACTAATTTTCATAAATGTAATTCATTTAAAAAAGTGATTTTATAATCATAAAAGAAGAACGCTTATAAATGGCTTTCGATTTTTCATTCAAAATAACCCCTTTGCGTAGATTTTTAATTTCTTATTATATTTTTTGAGGATTTTCATTTTTCTTGCAAAAAAATGAGAAAAATCTTCAAAAAATCCGCTATTTTTTTTAACTCACAATTGTCTGAAAACCTACAGTTTAGCCAGGATTTTAGGATTTAATGTAATTTTCCACACATTTTCACACTTTTACCGACTTTTTTACACTTTTCCATTTATTTTTCCTTTCGATATCAATCAATTTTTTTTGGGATACAATAAATATCTTATATCTTACAAACATCATAATGGGCGACTGTAATCAAATAACAATTTTATTTGATCAATTAACAAGAGCTCTCAGGCATTCTCGGTTAAATATCGCAACATCCTGTATTAAACGACTGTCTTAATTTATGCAGCTATTTTCGTAATATACATCTTAAATCAGAGCGTCTACTGATCTTTAATGGATGCAGGATTGGGTAAACTTTAACTGTGGAGGGGAGGGGGGGTTTTGATTTTATAAACAAATTTTATGGTAAGTTAAAGCGTAATATATTTAATTTTGCTATAGTGGCTTTACTAGTTTTAAAGTTACTTGAAAAACGTTACACATCCTATATTGCATCATGAAACTTTTGAATATTTGGTTTTAGAACTTCTATAGCAGAGTTTCTTGGTAATATCTTTAATGAGTTATTCTATACACTGTAAAGCAAACTTCTTTTCTTCAATTGAAACTTAATTTTATCTAATAAAATTGCGATCTTACAAGTTATTATTGAAATATTTAAGTTTTCAAAAATATTAGCAAGGAAAGCAAGTCTATGAAACTAAAGATAGTTGGAAAAGTGTTTGTCATAATAATAATTAATTAAGATTTCATGATTAACACAATCAAAGGCCTTTGCGATGTCACAAAATACTGAAGCTGTGAAAAGTTTATCATTAAGTGATGAATATATTTCATTAAGAACGGAAAACATTGCGTGACTAGTGCATTTTTTAGGTAGGAAACCATACTGATAAGGTGTTTTGTTTGGAAAGAAAGGACAGTAGGCGATTTTTCATTAGCCTTTCTATTATCTTCGATAAGGTTTTGTCGCCACCCTTATGAAGCGGGATTATTATAGCAGTTTTTAGACAGTTCGGAAAGATACCAGATTCGAAGGATTTATTAATCAGCGAAGTTAACATGTTAATTACTACATCAGGTCTATTGGAAAATATTTTCGTGGACAAGCCATCATTTCCACAGGAAGATTTATTTCAGATGCTGCTTATGGTTTGCACTAGTCCGTGCTTATCTACTGGTCCTAGGAAGAAACTATTAGTGATTCTTTCTTTTAGTAGGTAGGAGGAAGGAGAGAGCATCCTGACCCGGAGCTATGTTAGAGCTGATATTCTTACTTACATTAACAAAATAATTGTTTAGTTCATCAGTTCTAGTATTAACAGTGTTTGAAGAACGGGTTTTATTTCTTAAGTCGTTTATAATAGAACAGGTTTCTTTGGAAGAGTTTTTAGCTCTTGAGATGCGATTTTTATAATAGTTTTTCTTAGTAGATTTGATAATTTTTGTTGATATAATTTAATATTAGGGGGTTTTCTGAGAATTTTTTAATATACATAAGTGACCTAATATTTTTTGAAGAGATTATTATTCCCTTAGTTGTCCAAGGTTTATGACGTTTAGTTTTAATGGGGCGAAGGGGAAATGCTGTGTTGAAACACTTAATTATTTTAGTTAGGAAGTCCAAGAATTTAGAGTCAATATCTTCAGAAAGAGCATTCCAATTAGTAGCTAGACACAAGTTATAAAATTTTTCAAAATTACGCTGAGAGAAAATTCTACTCAACTGACTGACTTTTTTTGGAGCTGTGCCTCACAAATTTGGCAAAAACTGCTTCATGGGCCGAAAGAACTGAGCTAATTACTTGGTGTTCAACATCAGCGGGTTTAAAATGGGAGACTACGTAATCTATAAGTGTAGATGATGTTTTAATGATTCTAGTTGGCGAGAAAATGGTGGACATTTGATTTGGGAGTTCTATAAATACAAATAATAAACAAATCAAGGTTTTTGTTGTACACTATGGAGAATTGAAAGACATTTTCAGCTTGTAAAAAATCGTATTTAGATACAGCAGAGAAGTCATCATTTAAGGATACAATTAAAGTTCCACCATGGTCTGTACTATTTCTGTCATACCTACTAATTACAGTATATTTTTCAATAAAAATTGGTTCATCAACTTGTAACGCTCTGTAATAGCCACTATTTGGGGAAATCCTAACTCTTCCAAAAACAAATACAACCCCTCAGATTTGTTCCGCATTGATTGAATATTAATTAAAACTATTCTCTGCAAGCAAAATAGCGGTTATTGTACTCCCTTTGTTTTTGAAGGTGAATTCTTCGTTCCGCGGTGACATATGACCTGTAGGTAGATAGATCGTTATCCACTTCATCTGAACTGAAAAACAGTCTTACTGCTATATGATAAAGAACAATTTTTTCTAAAAATATGAGTCTGCAAAGCACAGTAAAAATGTATAGCTATTTGGTACTGAAAAGGAGTCGACAACAAAGTTTTTGTCAACTTTAAAAACATTTGGAAAACAGTACCACACAATAATTTCATATGTTTTATTTCAAACTGCCAACTTCTTTGTTTCGTAGGTAAATAGTGTTGGGAATTTCCTTAACGACCTATTAATTAAATCCTTTGCAGCAATCATTTAGAACGAATTCGACTTAATAAGCTTAAATCTGTTTCGAGTAGATAATTACACTTCCTTGGACTGAATTTGTTTTATACACATGAAGCAATTAAATCTAAATTTATAAGGAAATTTAATGAAACTTAAATCAAAGAGCATCGCTAGTAGATAAACTGAGAGGGAGTTGTTTCGATGTTTACGTACGAAAAATAAATGTAGGAAATATACAACGAATTAATAAAATTTTGTATATTCTAAAGGTAGCGGTTTTAGGGTCCTCAAAATCATGAATTTTAATAAAACTCATGTTCCACAAAGTAAAGATATATAGATATATAGTCATTAATGCATTTAGTCCAGGTTTTTACCAGTCAGCCAGCCATTCCCTCTGATTTTCACATTAACAAGATGAAAATACATCGGAATTTACCCGTGACGTTTGATTGGTGTGGTATTTGGAGTATCTGACGGTTGTAGAGCGTATCGTTTAGACTCAGGAATTTTAAACTTCCAATATAATAACAAAATCAATTGCTTCGATGAATGAAAAGTTTGAAACAGAGTTTAGGATAACGCACTTAATATCCAAGCTAGAAAGACTAAACTAAAGATATACTACGCAACTGTGCTACCATCTTCTTTTGATTGGTCGACAAACTTTTAGTTAAGATTAATACCCACACAGCACAATCACCTTCCTAGAATGTGAGTAGAATATTGAAAAAGTATATTTGAATATTCTATGAATATACTAATTTTAATTTCTGCTATGAATACTTTTAGAACGTGGCAAAGGCCAGGGTACTGTCAAGTGCTGAGGATGTTCTGAGAACATCCATTAGAATCTGCTGAAAATGCTCGGAGTCATCCATTAGAATATTTTTATAATATTCTATGCCATACTTTTAGGTACTTTTTTAAAGTTTTCTTTTATAATATAGCTATTATAACACTAAAAGTAGTGCTATAATAGGCCATAACGGGCAGCAATCAGTTGGTAGCATAATTTCCTACTATCTAAATTTGCCTCTGAATGACTGTCAAGTATTAATGTCAAAAGTATAAAGGTAAAAATACATAATCTAACTACAAAGAAATTAAGAATCATTTTTTAATAAACATACCTTTATTGCGAGATACCTCTTATCTTCAGCTACGGTTATAAATTTGTTAATGTCTTCTGGTTCTAAAATTTTTGATGTTCTTGGAATGTAACCTGTAGATACTCGTTTTAACATAGCTTGCAATTTATTAAATTTTGATATATCAACATTTTTGTATAAATTTAGACAACATCTTAACATTGAGTAACTCGTCCATAAGGTAGATGATTTAAATTTTTAGCGTTGGATTTCAAAATATGCAAGTAACACATTTTCTGAGATGTTTTCAATATTACTTTCACGACACCAATCTTGAAACTTATTATATGCTTTCTCATAAAGATGCCGAGATTTGTCGGGAATTAAATTACCTATAGGTACTATTTTCCGCAATTTTTCGAATTTTTGGTGGCGTACACGACATTCCATCACTCATTTTCACATAGGTTTTACAAACTTTAAAATACAAGAAATGAAAAAATGAAAATTCAAACTTGAAATGACTGTCAAGTATAAATGTCAAATCATTGTTACCAATTGCTCCAAAATTAAGGAACTACGTTACTATTAAAAGTACGAAATATTTTTAATTATATAATAAAAATAGGTGAAAATTTTAAAAATAGCGTAAAGAACTCGTTTCATAATCCGTTTATTGTATTCGTTCGTTATAACGCTCGCCGCCAAGCGGCTCGCGTTATAATTTCGAACTCATACAATAAACATCGTCTTATGAAACTCGTTCTTTAATATACTGTTATAGCATTTTGTAAAAAAAAAATTATAAACATTTTCTTATGTTTCATTCTTAAAAAAAGGTATAAAAAACGTTTTAGAACATCAAATTTTTGTTGTATGTTGCCTTTGTTTGCTTTTCACTAGCCATTGTTTGATTTCAGCTTCTATATCCGACTCTGTGGATGACTCAAATAGTTTTTTTACACTGTCTAAAAATAAAAAGTATGTCCTAAACATCAGATTGTAACAGTACATGAGACTCCCAGAGTATTAATATTTTTTTTATTAAAGTGACTATTTCACTCATTTTGTTACTTATCCACGCGAAACGAAATGTGAAACACCTAATCTTTTTTTGTCTTTGTATAAGTTTAATTTATTTTGTGAGTATCTAAGTAACTTTCTTAAAAGATTAATTTTACCTTCTGACGTAATCTTAGCCAGAACGTGTTTATTTTTGTGGGGTGGCCTCTTTCACATCAGCCGGAAGCCTAAAAACCTTGAATCTTAGCCGTGCTTCTGTAAATTGACTTTAAGTAGTTATAACCTTCAATAATAACGACACAGAAGAAAAATATGTGTGCATTTATTCACAATAAAAAAAACAGTAATCAAAATTTGCGATTGCAGTGTGAAATATTTAAAACAGAAAAAGGTAAGTGTAATGTTTATTATTGTTATTATCTTCCAAATTTTATAGTTGTTATTTATTGTGTAAAATTCTTTCTTACGTTATTCTGTTTTTATTATTATAAATTAAAAATATCGATATTTAAGAAAATGAAAAGGTACCTTTAATACTTTCTGAATTCTTTTAGCAAACTTTAGTTGCTTGTTTGCAAATCGACGGTGTGGTCCAAATGATTCTACCAAGTTTCAATCAGGAATACGGGATTATGTTCTACAGGATACATTAACTGGATACAAATTCAGGAAAAGTTTCAGGAACTGGATTTACCTCAGGACAGGATGATGAAATGTTGATTGGAAAGTCTATTTTATTTAAATTCCAAAATCTTCAGATGAAAAATTAATTCTAACCTCACTTTAGAAATTGACAGGTAAATTTCTACAATTATTTCATCGATCTACAATGGCTTTGATATAGATTTTCATTTGTTTACGTAACGAGTGTTGATGTGGACACTTCGGAGGTTTTTTAGCAAAAGCCCCGCTTGATATCGGAATTTGGTTTTTATGAACTTGTATGTCACAGCTTCCTAGATCGGAATTTGACATAAAATTCTCAAATAAATTATTATAATATAAAAAAAAATTACTTTTATACATCTTTTAACCATTACCAAATCATTCCTTAAATAAAAAGAATGATTTTGGTGTAAATTATTTGCTATTTTGACTAATATTAAGAATACATGAAGGTTTTTCTGTTTTCGTTATTATTGAAGTTATAATTCTGTTAAACTCTGTTATTATTGTTTATTTTACAATAATATTATGATTTTAGCAATTCCCTCGCCTTGTTTTCTAATTTTCATTTACTTTCCCCTAAATTTAGATCGATGATTTGTTTAAATTTGAATATTTCATTTTGAGGTTATGTGGAAAATTTCTTTTTCACATAGTTTTTAAAATAATAACTTTTACTTAGATGTGACGATTGCAGGCTTGTCTGAGACTATTCAGTTTTGAGTTTTACTATTGTATTATTTGCCAAAATATTTGTAATTGTCTTAAAATCATCGATGCAAGTTGCTTATGGAGTTACTGTGTTAATTTTAACCTTCAGAAATCTAACATTTTATGAATTCAAGATTGATTTGAAATTGTATTTAATTAAACACGTTCTGTATAATGTTGGTTCAGATTAAAATAAATGGTTATTTAATGTTATTTATTTGTAAAATTTGATGATTATTATTACTTGACAAAAGTTAGGCATTTTTACACCTTGTTTGACCGTTACAATATATAGTAGAAGGTTCGATATCACTCGCACACTGATCCACATTCTCGTCCACATTCCTGCGATCAACACTATCTAAGAGCACTTTATGAGCATCTTTAGTTGCTAGAGTTTTCTTTAACCTTCTGTTGACTGTTCGGTAGTAGGACCTTGGACATTTTAACATAAAAACTCTACTCTATTTACTCTTTAAAGTTGTTACTTATTATTTAATATTATCTATACAAAATCTATACACAATATAATCTGTCAAAAATATATTTTTTCATATATTAAACATGTTTATGTAAAAACTGATTGTCAATGTAGGGGTAGCGCTCCAATTTTACAACTAAAAAAATATGTCATGACAGGTTTAGGACAAAAATTAAACTTCTTAATTAAAAATTGCCGACGTCTCGGCAGTTTATTAGGCCTTCCTCAGGGCTACAACGATAAAAAATAATCATGTGTGCTAAACAGTACGAAAATTACAGAGGTCTGACAAACTAGTAAATTAATGTATATAAAAACATACCTTTTTTTAGAGTGGTCTAACAATTCTCTTTTTTATCGTTGTAGCCCTGAGGAAGGCCTAATAAACGGCCGAAACGTCGGCAATTTTTAATTAAGAAGTTTAATTTTTGTCCTAAACCTTAATAACGACCATCTATTAATTGTTAATGCTAGGATGCTAATTTCTCAACTATAACCACAAAAGTCACAAAACTGACGGGTGTGACGGGTGACGTGACAGCGACGTTGGATAGTATTTTTAAATACGTCACGGTCATGGTAAGTTGGTTTTTGGTTTTAACTTTTAATTAAATGTTTATTGCAACTCTTGCCATGAAAATTAATCTACAAACCTAATTAAATTTTATTAGTATAGGATTATATAAATAAAAATATGAATTAATTTGTTCATGTTAGCTTTAATTCTATCACAAGATGGCAATGCTGTATTGAGCTTGCGCATTTGATTTACATTAATACTTTGATTTTACAACTACAAAATTTTTCATAGATTTTTCCTAAGGTTTCAAATTTACGCGCTTATTTTTTTACACTTATTTATTGTTGAAAATATGAAAATGACCAACATAAAAAATCCATCAATTTTATTTTTAATAAAATATAATTAATATGTACATAGAACGTATTTAGAATATTCTATATTAGTTTACTAGGAATATAATGTACAAATATTCATCGAATATTTTAATATATCCAATACATTCTATGATAGTTCTCAGAATATTTGCTTAGGAATATTCTGCAAAAAGAACATTGGTATCGTGTGATGATATTCTGGGAATATCCTATGCTGTGTGGGTATCGATTATCATAATTTTGCAAGTGAAACTATTTTATCTCCAACTCCTTTTCTGCAAATGAATTGGTACCTGATAAAGAGATTATTTGTATTCTGTATTTACCCAACTTCATCTCAGATGAGATGGTTTTTGGCGAATGAATAAACGTGGTTATAACTCGATTTGATTTCAAACTCTTGTGTCTGCATGATGTGAAAGAAATCGACTTTGTAAATATGTTGATTTTATTTTAAATTATTTTATGGTTTAGTGATTTGGAATTTAATGTATTTCCACTAAATCGTATGAGGTCGCAGTAATTTTGTGGTGAATTTTAATTTTGAATTCTTATTTGTCATGTGAAATCCCTTTTTATGTAAACAAAACGAATGAATGTTGCCACAGAATATTGCAATCTAAAACTTTTAAATAGTCGCAAACGAAAACAAATAATTTTCGGTGATGAATAATGTTTACATCAAACTTTGTTGAAGGAAGTCTTCGCCAGATCCTATCTAATGAGAAAAAAATTTCAACTTTTCTTATCAATTAATTTTATATATATTAAGGGGCGTGTAATTATTTTATAAATGTCAAAATAAATGATTAATACTTGTTTGCACACTATTGGATATCTTTATTTTCCAAGATTTCGCTGTTTTTATTTTTGTGGAATACATGAAAAACTTTATCAGAAAAAGTTGTTTCTCACTTTTTTTTTGTATGAAATTCTCTCATAATTTGATTATATTTTTTTATTAATTGAAAGAGTAGGAAATTTTTGCATGCTTGGAGAATCTGCCGCATTTTTCAAATATTTCTGGAAATACGAAAAGTAAAAGTGAAAGTTTGCGAAGCATGATGATTATTCGTGGAATTTCAAATCCTAAAAACTCAAATCCACAATATCCATTCAATCAAGGTACAATAAACGATTATTATGGTCAAAATCGACTGAGATTTTGATCCGTGAAAAATTATATGAATTCCCAAAAAAATATAAAAATAAATAATTTGCTAGCGGATTTAAAGAGTCGCTTACTGGTTTTGACGGTAACGCCATCTATCAATAAATTGATAGATAAAGTAGTGGGTAAAAGTATACCCAACCATTCACGTGACGTTGTTGTTATGTTTTAAATAAATAAAAGAAAAGCGAGAAAAAAATTGTTTTTAAATAAAAAAGTATATTTTATCTCTTACTGCTTTATACTATTAGTTATTCTTTTTTAAAATGGTTCTATAAAGTCCAAATATTTATTATATTATGGAAAGTAAAAACAATAAATTTCAAATACAGGATATATCTAAACAATGTAACGACGGACATGCCAGCTGAGTTTAGGATGGAGTTTTGATCGGTCGGTAGGTTAGGATATTATAATTCGCAAATCTTTGCAACATATGATGTTTCAAGGTACATAACGGCATTGTACCTTGGTACCTTTTTTATAAATTATAAATAATCTTAAAACTTTTTCACTTGCAGTAATATATTGTAACGGTTAACTAAATTGACCAGCTCAAAAAGAGAATACAGTACGAAGAGTAAAAAAGAAACAGATAATTTTATTAATACCAATAAAATAACTATTTATTATACTTTAAGTAATCACAGGACAGAATGTGATTTCAAAAATAATGTTTGAAACTAATTTTAACATAGTAATTGTAAAAGAAACTATAAAATTTCATGTGTCAAGATTTAACATGGTAATCCCTTAAGAGATTTTCATCAACAGATTTAATCTAGCAAAGAACTGAATAGAAAAATTTAAAATAATATAATCTCAGATAAGTCTGCGATCACAATATCAATGAGAACATTATCATATTAAGTGTTTGGAGAAAAAGAAATTTTAAACTTAACCTCAAATTTCAATATAATCAATTCAAAATCAGGGGAAATAGTATAAATCGGGGAAATAAAGTGTTGGGACTTCTAAAATTGAAGAAATACAGTAAAAAAGGCAATAATAATAAAGTTTTATGAGATTTAAGAAATCAATAAGAACGAACATAAAAAGTCTTTGTATAAAGTTAATACAGTGTGTCCACGGATGGGGTTCGCAAGAGGAGAAACTTTTTTATTTTTAGTTTTAACGAAAAATGTCATTCGTGATAAAAAGTTTTGCTTGTTCTAAAATCTAAAATGCAACTATCAGATGTCATATTTTTGCAGTCGTATACGAGGTTTGTCAAAAAATATGAATTAAAGTAAAGTACCTTTATTTTTGAAATATGAAAAAAGTTATTAAAAAAACTTGTTTCTAATGACATTTTACGTCAATATGCCGATTTTCAATAAGATACTCCGACTTTAAGAAAATATCACAGATGGGGTTCACAAGAGGAGAAACTTTTTTTTTAGTTTTAACGAAAAATGTTATTCTTGATAAAAAGTTTTGTTTGTTCTAAAATCTCAAAAAACTAAATAAAATTCATGTTTTCCTAATGCAGTTATGCGAGTGTATCAAAAAATGGTAAAAATAAAAAATTTCTTAATGTTGGAATATCTTGTTCAAAATCGGTATATTGACATAAAATATCATTAGAACCAAGTTTTTTTAATAACTTTTTTTTTTCATATTTCAAAAATAAAGGTACTTTATTCTTGAGCAACATTCATATTTTTTGACAAACCTCGTATACTCCTGCAAAAATATGACATCTGATAGTTGCACTTAAGGTTTTAGAACAAGAAAAACTTTTTATCAAGAATGACATTTTTCGTTAAGACTAAAAATAAAAAAGTTTCTCCTCTTGCGAACCCCATCCGTGGACACACTGGATAAGTAGGAATTGTACGAAAATTACATTAAAATTATTCTTTTTGTCGCTAGAATAATTTGGTGCTAATTAGAAATTGTATAAAAATTAGTAATTTTTGAATTTTGTAAAAATTTAAGTTAAAAAACTGTCAAATTCCAATCTAGTGAGCTATGACTTGCGCTTTTATAAAAACTATTTCTCGCTGTCAAGCGAGGCTTTTTGCTTAAAACTCTTGAACAGTTCACATCGCTCTGCATAACTAAAACAAACGAAGTCAAGTCAAAGCAACACTGATAAAAGAATAAAAATCATTACCTGTCAAGAAGTGACGCCATTTTTCAAGAAAAAAGAAAAAACTTTTAAATCGAGAGAAGAATCCACAGTTATCCATCCTGTCCTGCATCCCAACTAATAGATCCAGAGTATCCTGACCGAATTGTATCCTGACTAAATTTATCCAGTTTCCGCTTTGAAGAACATTCCATTTGTATTTTTTAAGAACATCCATTTAACAACAATAACTGTAGAAATAATGAAGACTTAGTATTAAATAAAGGTACCAATTTTCATTAATTATCGATATTTAAAAACATTTTAAAACAATAAAAGGCCATAACTAATTTTTCTAAGATTAAAAATTACTTAACCTATAAATAACTTAGGTTAGAGTATTGGAGAATAAGGTGAGAGAATAACATTAAATTTCACTTGTAACGGTTAATTTTTCTTTGTAGTAAATAAAAATACACTTACCTTATTCGACCAAATATTTGTTGCACATTCAACTAAAAGGGTTTTCGTTACTGATTTTTTTGTTATTAATAAGTGTTTATGAATTTATCTCAGTAGTCATTATTATTGATTTTTAAAATTACAAGCCAATTAGAAACATACCTGAGGTTAAGAATCTCTATTCTGTATAGTAGATGGCGACCAATGCATTTGTGTCAAACGTAAGAATTTACATTCTGTCTGAGCTTACGAAGGAGGTAAGAATAAAAATATTTCTCATAAATTTTAAGAAAAGTTGGTAAATAAAGTAAGTAAATTAGAAATAAATTAAATTAAATAAAAAAGGAAAAGAGTTGTAGTCGAGGTTAGTTGATTCAAAAATAAAACAACAAAATTTTATAGGTTATGTACTAAAATTTAAAACTAAAAGTCAATAAAATAAAATAAATTAAACAACATCCTATCACAACAAAGTTAGTACGTAACAATATAAACAAAATGTTCAGTATTTAGACTTGTCTGTTACAGTTTCTAATAATATTTCAGTAAATGTTTAAATAATAACCAGTTCTTACAATTACACAGTTTAATCTCTGCTCCACATTTCTATGTATACTCCACACAAAGCCCAAGGATATGCATAGAGAAATGTACCCACTTCTTACATCATATCCCTCCCATTCAAGAGAGTTTCTGGAAACGGAATTGTACCTTATCTGGCGTACACATAAAAACTGGACCATATATTAAGGACATAGTAGAGAAAGTTACTTTCATTCATAAAGTTTCATCATTCAAAGTCACACCCCATTTGATACCAACTCGAAACTTCTCATAATTATCTTGTTATTATTCCAGCACGCTCCACGAAACTTTCACAGATATTCACGGCCACTATGTTAAAACTCAAATTTCACGGTAAATATGGATTATGGTAATACATCATTATCAGCAGCAATTTAACGATTTTTAAAACTGTTAACTTCAAAAATGGAAATAAAATAATTCAGCCAAAAACATAGATTAAAGGAAAATCATAAAATGGGTCGAAAGTAATAAAAATATTGTTCCGCAATTCGTCATTTTCAGTAAAACTACTTATTAATTTAAGTTGAACTATAACTAATAAGCATTTAAAATAATATATTTAACTTATTGAATACATAGCATTTTGGTTGATTGCGGAATTTTATGAAACTCTAGTATGTTGTAGATCATGACCTGTCGGTAACACTTTAAATGGACCATAATCAAATCGTATGATTAGTTTCGGAGAAACAGGGTGATTTTCAGAGTAGTTACAAAAACAGAAAATAAATGTTATTCACCACAAATTGAGACTAATTTTGGTTTTTTCTCGTGATTTGGCTAAAATATGTTATAACTTTGGAAACGCAACACTATTACGATCCAAATCGGTATTTAGTTTACCGGGGACATCACAAATGTACTCAAAAAATCATATTTCGTCGTTTTGTTTACTTATTTTTATTTTTTCTAGTTTAATTTCGAGATTTGTCTGAGTAGTGTTGACAATTTGGAAAAGCAATACTATTATTATACAAATACAGTATTTTACCATACCAGGGTCATCGGAAAAGTACCTAAAGATATCCTATTCCGATGTTATTTACTTCATTCTTTCAACATAAACCTTAAATAACCATATATTTTTAACATTCAACGTTAATATATGAAAACCGGTAAGCCAAACTTTTTTAAAATACATAATAATGATAATAATAATAAGATCCCTACTAAAAAAAATTGCCAGCGTCACTATATCTTTGGAGTTTCTCTAAAAACTCACCTGTGATGCAATTTTTATAGAATTCTCTGTAATTTAATATTCTATAATAATCTATTATTTCCCGTCTAATATAGTATATTCGATCTAGTAGGCTATGCATGACTTTGTCATATACTGTCCATAGATAACAAGTCACTGTCGAATATTAGAAGTCAATATATTATTAACATGGCTTTTCGAGCAAGATACGTTTGTTATGTGTGCAATAAGGCTGTCGGGGTGCAACAATCTATTATTTACCAAGAAAATGCCGAAATTAGAAGAATTGCGGTGCGAAGAAGGCATGAACTGGAATTTCCAGAGGTAAATCTGATGGCTGCTAATTGAGTCGAGGAATGGCCAAGTAAAAAGTATTTCAAAATTTTTAAAAGAATGTGTCCCGAATTCTCAAATTCATCATTTAAAAGACATTTTTGAAGTAGTCTGTGCCATGATAAATAAGAATCACGAACCTATCATAATGCAAGATGCCACAGTCGAGTTAGCCAACGAGATGCGTCGAAAGTCTTTGGAAGAAAACCACGTTAAAAACTACGTGGAACAAAAGAATTTGACCAGACGTCGCGGGATTTAGCAGAACCTCATTGGACATCAGATTGATTTTCCCAGACTTGAATTAGAAGCCCTTAAAAATCTAACTTTTGGAGTTTTCCTGCTGCGTCTGTCTCCTTCATATACACAGGATAATATGGACCAGGACGGAAGGCACTGCATTGATATAGATAAGAGACTAAATGAAAATGGTTTTATTAGAGTCAGATTATTTTCCAGGCATAGGTACAATATTAAATATCAGTTGTTCGTGAGATTTAATTTGGATGCGAACGAAATAACAGGGCATTACTGCACATGTAGGTCGGGTGCCAGGGTGGTGGGAATGTGTTGTCATGTGGCAAGTACCATTTGGTACCTTAGCTACAGTAGACATGTTATGGAAAATATAAATTTTCCAACTACAAATACTTTGGAATGCATTCAAGATGTCGCCATTCAAGAAAAGCTTTCTGATATAGTCTAAATTATTATTACATGCATATCAAGTAGTCATGTACATATGTAGAGTTACTTTTCATAGGGACCTTATATTTTAAAAATATAAGTTTAGCTAAAGGTTTTTCACATATTATAATTTAAGGATATTAACGTTATAAGTTGAAAACATATGGTTATTTAAGGTTTATGTTGAAAGAATGAAGTAAATGACATAGAAATAGGATATTTTTAGGTACTTTTCTGATGACCCTGGTATGGTAAAATACTGTATTTGTCAACACTACTGAGACAAATCTCGAAATTAAACTAGAAAAAATAAAAATAAGTAAACAAAACGACGAAATATGATTTTTTGAGTACATTTGTGACGACCCCGGTAAACTAAATACCGATTTGGATCATAATAGTGTTGCGTTTCTAAAGTTATAACATATTTTAGCCAAATCACGAGAAAAAACCAAAAATAGTCTCAATTTGTGGTGAATAACATTTATTTTCTGTTTTTGTAACTACTTTTAAAATCACCCTGTTTCTCCTAATCGTATGATTTGATTATGGTCCAAAATGCTATGTATTCCGTGCCGGGTCCTTTGCCGCATAATACAATAATTTTATCTAACTCTAGCCATTTTAGTTCAGCAGATATCTAACAGATGGACCAAGTGTCTGAAATTGCTTCTTGTACATATACTTCTTTAACACGTCGGCTGCCACTGGCTCCGATCGGGGTAGTTTGCTATCGCTTGGCTCATGCCTCCGACTCATCCTTTAACTCATCCTTTTTTAAAATCTAAAAAGCAAAATTTAATTCGCTCGTATTTTTCAACATGTTTTAAAACCACAAACACATTATAAGTATTTTTAAACGAGCAGCATTTGTGCCATTTAATTTTCGTGAAGATGGAAAATATTGATTCCTCTAGGTTTTTTGGTGAGAGGACTACCACCGTATCAGTTTCGTTTATTTATCTTTTAAGAGCATACTTTCAGGTTAGCTACATAGAAAGCGAATATGTTTTAACGGTAGTTTTATATCAGAATCCAAGGGGAGTACCAATAAAACTAAGTTTCATATAAAGGATGTGTTTGCTTTGTGCCAATATCGTTAAAAATCATAAATGTCCTTTTTCTGAGGCGATAAAAGTGTTTAACTGTTTTTACCTTTAAGTAGAAACTTTATTATAGAGATTTAAAGAAATTGTTGCCATCTTTAGATGTATTTAATTGTTTCTATTTATTTATTTTTAAAATAAAACATGAATTTGCTTTTATTACTGACATAATTTGCCCTGAGGGTAATGTAGGAACAAAATTTGAAAATACTGGAGACAAAAATTCCTTAATACAGACGAAACTAAGCCAAAACTTTATTCACTTTCTATTATTATTCCATAGCTCTAAATTTCACCCTGTACATTGCTGCAAGTAACGATTTTTTTGTTATAGTTTTAATTGTAAAATAAAATAAAGTTATAGAGAAAATTTTACTAACTTTAAATGAATTTGTCTTTTATAATTATTAACTATTTAATGACAGTTTCAAGAATTCAAACCCCTTTTATATTTTATATTATATTTATTTTTTATTTTACCCTAACAACATTTTTATTACCATTCTAAAAGTTTCCCATAACGTGTTTATTAAAATTTTAGGATATACTTATATATTTCTACTTAATTATGTTCAGAAATAAGGAAACAGCAACTCCTAAAACAAAATGGAAGTATCGTAATAAATGATTTAATAAAATAAACACATTCATTAACGTTTTATGTAATTTGAAATAACTGGACGTGGAAAACAGGAAGTTCACCACGCTTAAACCCTTAGAAGTTCAAAATACCTTGAATTCACTTGCATGTGATAAAATCATAAAAGAACTGGGCATTTAAGTAAATTTTCAAGGGTTTGCCGAACATTCATGTCTATCAAAATATTTGTCGTTTAGGAATAGAGGAAGAAATATATTTCGGATACGATTGATTTAGCTTGTCTACTTTTCTTAGGTTTGCAAAAAATATTAATTTTTTGTATTATTAAGCAAAAAAATATTTTGTTTAAATACAATGGTTAGTGGTAAAAGACAATTTTAAAATATCGAAAAATTTATTTAAAAAAATATCTACGATTGACAAAAAACCTCAAATTGGATATTGATTAAATAGTCCAGTAAATTAACGCCAGAAAAACCCCAAACCTGGGCATCAAGTCTGTCCGTCAAATTTTTTTTTTAATTTGCAGGTATTGATAGGAACATTTACCTACGAAAATCTCAGCTACGTGGAATTTATACAATGGTGTGAAAATGGCTCTAGAGTTCCCGAAAATCCGTTTTTCGACGATATCTGCCGAAATATGACCCTTAGAGCATTTTTGTTTAGGCAGAGTAGTTCATTATCTACAAAAGTTGTCCCTTTGATTTTTTTCGCTACACTAATATTTTTTGCAATAACCTCGTTTCAAAAATTCGCAATTTTGAGAATCTGATAATATATATCGATTTTTCATAGGGGTGAGAATTTTCTCAATTTTCCGAAAAACCAAAAAATATGAAAAAAAAGAAAAATTCAATCGACAAGGGGACAAGCTAAGCTTTCTAATGATGTGCGTTGAAAACCGATATGGTTCTTGATTATCTATTAATTGCCGATAGACCCGAGCATTTTCGAAAACTCCGGAAATCCAAAAAAAACGCCCTAAAAAACATGTTGTTTATGAAAAAATAATTTTTTGAATCTTTCTGAATATATTTAATAACTTGCAAAGCTCCATTATCCAAAAGGATTCGGTGAAATTAGTCTTGATAAAAAAAATATGAATAAACTTACAGGATGGTCAAAATATCGAGCAAAAACAAACTTTGGCCCGGTTTTTCAATAATTCAGAAAAATAGATAAAAAAGTAACATACTATTATAGCTACAGGTTCCTTCTTTCATCTGAACTTTGAATCATGAAAAAATATTAGTTTTTACGTATTTATTGAAAAATTTGTAATCCGGTTGTCATTCCTTTAGAGCGTGCTCTCTAAATGCAGGGCAGGAGCTAAAAATGGGGGTGCGTTTTGGAGCCGGTTATGTCGAAAAGTATCATATTTTTGACAAAAATGATGAAGATCATTTAGAAATATCGGCGAAAATAGGCAAAAAAATCACATTTTTGAGACCAATGAGCCATTTTTCCGCTCTTCCACAAATTTCAGGCAGCTGAGAATTTCGGGGGTGAATGTACCCATAAATACCTGCAAATTAAAAAAAATGGTGTCGGACAGACCTGATGCCCGGGTTGGCACCTTCGTTTATTGGACTATAAATTGCATATTTTGAAAGTTTAAATTGAAAACAAATCAAATCAAAACTTTTTTTCATCCAATTTAGTCATACATACACCGAACAATTTGTTTCGGATTTCTAAAAATCGTTACAGAATAATTTTATTTGGTGGTGCTACAAAAAACATAATTTATTACAGTAATATTTTGTATCCCAACATATATGACAACATATTAATAAAAACACTGTTGCTTTTTTTTGTTTTTAAATTAAAATTATCTCATCTAATAATTCTCCGCCATTCGCCGTAAATATTAGACACTACAAAAGAAAAAAAATTTGGTGTAAATAACAGAAAAGATGACTTCTCGACTTTTCCGAAATTGCCACACTTCTAAGAACTCCATACTGGCCTTTTTTTAATAATATCTACGTGGAATGTAAGAAAACAAATCTTCAAAAGAATAACGAAAGGTGATATTTCGTAGGATCTCTTTAATAAAATACAATACATAAACGGTAGTCAAAAGAAAGTATTTCGTAATAGAACGCATGTTGACAAAAATGAAAACGCTTAGAGGATATTGAAGTGCAAGTAATTTTTCTCCTTCAACACGTAGATCTTTCTTTTTAGAAATACGGCCGTAAAGGATATCCGCCTGAGTAAAATATTATGTTCATCCATTAAACTTGTGAAGTTTTATTTAACTCATACTCAAGTATACGTATCAAAATAAATAACTTTGTCTTTTTCAATAGTTATTACATTTTTTATTTATATTAAATACCCTTTTTCTATTGCTGAAAATTCAAAATCAGGTAAGGTTGCTGCTATAGAACGTAACAAAATCTTTACTTTACAAAAAGCAGCAGTCAGATCTATTACAAAAAGGTCACCTATGGAATCTTGTAGTCCTATATTTAAACAACTACAAAATTCTAACTATTCCCTCAATATATATTAAATTGTTTCTATGTAAGAACTAACAAAAAGATCTATTTTTCTACGAACATGCAAAAAGTTACTACTTTTTGCACTCTCAATTGTGCCAAAAAGTTTTACTTTGATGCACTAGTGCAAAAAGTAACTTACTCTGTTGCACTAGATACTCTATAATTAGGAGTTCGATCTGAAGAAAACATTTTTTCCTTGTAATTTGAGTATACTTATAAACGTGGTAACTACATTAAATATTGTTCAAAAGAATATTGTTTGATATTAAAAAGAAACATTTTTTACTGTAGTTTTGATTAATCCAAATCTTGTTACTAACGAAAGCATATTCATAGTTAACTATGGATGGCGTCTGACAGTGGCAGTTTACGTAATTCATTTCAAGTTGTCAATTTAAAATTTTAATATTTTGTTGTAAGCTATTAAAAATGTCGAATAGTGAAGAAGAATATATTTGTACTCCTCCAGATTTAATTCAAACAGCAAATGAAGCCACAGCAGATTTATTACCTGAAAAATCCAAAAAAATTTATGAAATTTGTTATAAACGCTTTTTAGACTGGTGTGACACAAAGCGTGTTAAGAACATTAGTGAAAACGTCATCCTAGCGTATTTGAAAGAAAAATCGGTGATCCTAAAGCCATCGACCTTATGGTCAGAATATTCAATGGTGAAGGCTGAAATTAATTCGAAAAAAGTAAATAACTAGTTTAAGGAATTTTTAGATGTGCTACCATCTATGGTAAGAAGAGAGTATTGACATTAAATTTTGACTGAATCTAGTCAAGATGTCACTCTCTTCTTTTTTATCCCTTTCAGAGATTAATACAAAGTGAGTAAACCAGCAAGGAATTTTAATTTATTAGATTCGACATCCTAAGACCGGTTTCTGTCTTTCGACTTCATCAGTTAGGCTTTTCGAATCCAATAAATAAAATTCCAAACTCGTACAAGTCAATAGCTATATCCGCTATAAGATAACATTTTTAGATGTGCTACCATCTATGGTAAGAAGAGAGTATTGACATTAAATTTTGACTGAATCTAGTCAAGATGTCACTCTCTTCTTTTTTATCCCTTTCAGAGATTAATACAAAGTGAGTAAACCAGCAAGGAATTTTAATTTATTAGATTCGACATCCTAAGACCGGTTTCTGTCTTTCGACTTCATCAGTTAGGCTTTTCGAATCCAATAAATAAAATTCCAAACTCGTACAAGTCAATAGCTATATCCGCTATAAGATAACATTTTTAGATGTGCTACCATCTATGGTAAGAAGAGAGTATTGACATTAAATTTTGACTGAATCTAGTCAAGATGTCACTCTCTTCTTTTTTATCCCTTTCAGAGATTAATACAAAGTGAGTAAACCAGCAAGGAATTTTAATTTATTAGATTCGACATCCTAAGACCGGTTTCTGTCTTTCGACTTCATCAGTTAGGCTTTTCGAATCCAATAAATAAAATTCCAAACTCGTACAAGTCAATAGCTATATCCGCTATAAGATAACATTTTTAGATGTGCTACCATCTATGGTAAGAAGAGAGTATTGACATTAAATTTTGACTGAATCTAGTCAAGATGTCACTCTCTTCTTTTTTATCCCTTTCAGAGATTAATACCATAGATGGTAGCACATCTAAAAATGTTATCTTATAGCGGATATAGCTATTGACTTGTACGAGTTTGGAATTTTATTTATTGGATTCGAAAAGCCTAACTGATGAAGTCGAAAGACAGAAACCGGTCTTAGGATGTCGAATCTAATAAATTAAAATTCCTTGCTGGTTTACTTAGTTTAAGGAAATTGGCGTTAGTTTAAAGTTAAATTTTGTTTTCGATCGTAGAAAAAATGTTGTGTGCTACACGTGCAAAAAGCATGTTTGTTGCACTCAGCATGACTGCAGCTCTCGACTTCGTCTCGAGCTGCAAACTTCATGCATGGTGCAACAAATATACACTTTTTGCACTAGTTACACAAATAACTATTGTAGTGTCGCAACATCGACTAACATTAACAAATAAAAGCTTTATCTGTACTGCCCTAAAACTTTACAATATGATTCCGCCTGAAATTCAAACTCTTAATAATACTACTTGAATCTGCATTATACAATCTACAAGAATTCTATGATCTTGATCTGACCTGACCACTTCTTTATGAGCACTACCAATTTTATATTTCTATTTTATTTTATTTATTTTGTGCTCCATGTAATTACCATCAGTGACAATTTTATCTCAATTTTTTTTAAAAACTTTACTGTTACTTAGGTTAGTACTTTTGGATGTTCCTTATTTTCTCTTTGATGATGCTAAAACAATGTTACTTGTTACTTAAGCAAATAAAGAATATTATTATACAATGAAATTCCTTTTCTTTATAAATATAAACCCATGGAACATGACAAGAACGATCTCTTCAAAATAGATTCACCGTCTATTGTAATATACGACCTCAATGACTAGCAATACTATAAGGGAAATACAGTTTCACGATCAAAACGGTAATATAAACGACATACGGGTTCATTAGGCAAATTTTCAGATGTCGTGTTAGCGCCTGTCACCGTGCGTTCTGGTGCTACCAGCAATTCACCCGTGCTACCGAATAATGTTCGACGATAATTACGCCCTCTAATAGATTTATATTGTAGGTGCGTATAATATCAACTCAAAATTGATATCCGGATGTAATATCCAATATTGCATATTGCGGTTTTCGCGCTAGCAAATTGGCAATTCTTGAAATAAGAACGTGAACGAATAACGAATATGTATGAGCCCTTTTCGATAAAAGGGAAATAAAGAAAAAAGGGAGGAGTCTATTTTGGTACGATCACATCATGCAGCACATCGAAAAACTTTTAATGATGTTAATTTTAACAATGAATACACTCGTATTTCATTAAAAAAAACTCTTAAACCTTGCGGCTTTAGGAATGATATTAGATACTAAGTTCCCTGTCATGGTCACAACACATTGATTATATTCGTCAAAAGGTATCTAGGTCAACTTACACTTTAATTGTACTGAAAAAATATTCGGACTTTTCAATTTTAAAAATGCTGTCATTGAAAGTCGTTTTAGATATGGTATTATATTATTGGAAGCTGCACCGATGCTGTCGGTAAACTATTTATTTGTCAAAAAAGAGCTTTGAGGATAATATTGGGAATGAAAGTGAGCGATTTTTGTAGGAATAAATTTAAACAGAACAAAATATTGAAGACTACATCAATCTTCAAAAATCGATCACTTTTTGACAAAGATAAACCTCAAACTAATTACATAACCAGGTCAATAAATTATGCTTATCCATCCTACAGATTTTCAATGACAGAACATGGGGCATATTATACATGTATCCGTATTGATAATACTGTAAAAGATATTGACAATATTACACAATTAAAAAAGAAGTTATTTGAATTTCTAGTTGAATTAGAACCTTATACGTTAAGTGAATTCTTTAGTTTATATCTTGTTGTTACTACTGACCCTATTTCGTTTTATGTTATTTGTAACATACTTCTGAAATATAGTTTTGTTTATTATTATTTATTATTATTATTATTATTGGGTGTGGATTCCACAAAATTGCTATATTTTTCACTATTTGGAAATACCACCATTCACTCGATGCATTAAAAGTGAAATTCAGGAAACTAACTCTAAGAGATAATAATTCAATCAGTGTTCTAAACCCTTCATCCTGTTACACATAAATGGGCAGAATGTCGGTCAAATAGATTCCAATTATAGACCCTACGTCATTCTTGAACTCGGATTTGATACGATTTTAACTACAGAATATTAAATAGATATTTCGTACTGCAACTTTTAAAAATTAATTCTGTTAAAAACTTTTGATTGCTAGCGGAGTGAAATTAGACGAAAATATTCTGAAAATGGATGTAAGAGCTAAGTCAAATTTTTTTAATTTTTTCGATTTTATTGTAAAAAATTTGTCAATAAATTTGGGCTGAAGCTTCGCGAGATATGTGCCAAAAACGGCATTTTTGGTATTTTTGGAGTGGATTGCTTCACTATTTTTTAAATATCTCCGGCTCTAAGAGTCGTGGAAAAATAAAAAAAAATAGAATGACCGCGATGAAGTAAAGTATCGATCCGTATAATAGGATTTTTTTAAAAATGCATTCTAACCACAAAAAACGAATTCGCGCACATTATTTTTTTTACTGATTTGGCAATAAATAACCAGAGAATTCTCGAATTTTCTTAAAAATTGAAGAAAATATGTATTTTTATGTCGGGAACACATGGTAAAAATTAAAAAAAAAAGTATTTGTCCAGCCAAAATCCGCATTTTTCGAAAAAAAATTGAATTTGGAAAAACAATAGTAGAGAAATATTTTTTATCTTAAAAAGAAGGATTTTGTGTGTACTTTTGTCTAAGAAAATCCAACATTTTATTTCTTTATTTAAAGTGCCCAATTTAGAGAATAATAAAAAAATCAAAATTCAATTTTCATATTTTTCAATTTTTTTATCGCGATATTTATGCTTGATTCTCTTAGAAAAACTGTATTTCAGTCCAAAAAATGTTTTAAAAATAAAAATATATTTCAAGTTCTAAAGATTTTTGTAAGGGAACGAATCAATATAAATCAATATAAAAAATGAAAATCGAACTTTTATTTTTTTATTATTCCCTAAATTGGGCACTTTAAATAAAGAAATAAAATGTTGGATTTTTCTCTACTATTGTTTTTCCAAAAATGGCGGCCAATTCAATTTTTTTTCGAAAAATGCCGATTTTGGCTAGACACATACTTTTCTTTTTAATTTTTACCATGTCTTTCCGACATAAAAATATATATTTACTCCAATTTTTTATTTATTGCCAATTCAGTAAAAAAAAATGTGCGCGAATTCGTTTTTTAAGGTTAGGATGAATTTTTAAAAAACCCCACTAAACGGATCGATACTATACTTCATCACGGTCATTTTAATTTTTTTTTTATTTTTCCACGACTCTTAGAGCCGGAGATATTTAAAAAATAGTGAAGCAATCCACTCGAAAAATACCAAAAATGCCGTTTTTGGCACATATCTCGCGAAGCTCCAGCCCAAATTTATTGACAAATTTTTTTTTCTTCTTCTCTTTATGTATAAATTCGAAAAAATTGTTTTTAATATGTAAAGCATAATATAAGGGTTGATGATATTTCCCAATAAGAAGAAACATAGTTTTTCACAAAGTCTACCTTATTGTATTGTATATAGGGCCATCTTATGTCTGACCTCTTCCAACAAGGTCCTAGTGAATTTGTTGTGCTTATCCTTTTTTGTGAATTTTTATCATTGTTTTCTGCTTTAAAGATTTTAAAATTTTTTATCTATTGGTTTCTAAGTTGTTTCGGAAATGAAAACATAAAATCTTTTTCTTTTATTTATTTACATTTGTTTGTCTTTTAAAATGTCATAATATAAATTAATTTAAAACAAAGAATATTTACAAATTTAGTACACACATTTAGTTAGACAAATTACATACAAACTAGGATAAAAGTTTACAAAATATTTTGATGTTCGTAATGAAGATATTCATTACTGGAGAGCTTTATTTTCTGTGTTAGGTAGTAAAAAACAAAGTATAGAACCAACTGAAAAATAAAGAAAATATTAAAACATTGATGTCCTATAGGTTTTTTATAATTACAGATGATAAGCCCAATCAATACCAATAATTTTTTAAACATTCCCAACTAAGAAATAGATTAATTTTATTGGTACAAAAACACCCAATTCGTATTGCATAAACTTTATTGAATTAATTTTTATACCTGCCATAATAGAACCGACGACAAAAAATGGTGGGGCACAGCCCATTTCCAAAAGCATCGGAAATACAATGTTTCCAACCAGTATCCCTATTCTTGCAATCGCCAGCACTAATGATAACGTAAATGCTCTAAAACAAAATGTTTGTCAATAAATAGATTATTGTTATTTTAAATAATTTAGATTTACCTCAAAGATGTTGGAAATATGTCAACAATTACTGCCATACAAACATAGCAACACACGTTACCAGAGGCAATAAAAATTCCTGAAAATAACGTTGTTAAAATGGTCCCCTCTGCAAAATATAGGGAAATGCAGGAGGCGGACCCAATTCCTAAGTAAATAACTAAAAAAAAAAATTATTAGATTACAAAAAGTTAAATACTGTATTGAAGAAAAACGTAAATTGAGATATGTAGAGAATTATCGAGAATATTGAGTTCAGTAAGCAAGCAAACACCGAAAAGAAGAAAAATACAATAAGCAAAAAAATATTTTTAACAGAAAACATAAATAAATTTTAAAATAAATGCATAACTACATTGTATTTATATTATACTTTTATTGAATTATTTGTCCATCAGTACAGTACTATATAGGTACTATTATACTTACTTAAAACTTTTTTCTTTCCTAAAAAATTAATAATGGTTCCGGTTAATAAATACAGTGCTATTCCCAATGATGCAACGATTATTGAGTTAACATAAACTCCTGATTCTGCTACATTCTACAAAAGAATAGAATAACCCATAAAAATCTTACCGTATACAGGGTGATTTAATAAATACGGTAATTTTTTTAACCGTTGGCCCTAATATTGCCTCTTAATAAGATACAAGATGATTTTTTTTATTTTTTGTCAATATTTTGGTTATTAATTTATTCATTTACTTCTTACTTTAAGGGTCCTTGACAACTATCGCTACCATTAAGATCATTTACTCAAACAGAAGTGTATAAAGAAATCAAACAAATCAACGTACATAAAGCACCAGGCTACGATCTCATAGTAGGAAGTATACTGAAACACCTCCCAAGAAAGGCTGTATTACTCATCACAACTATTTATAACTTTCCCATTAACTGGAAATATGAACAAATAATCATGATAGCGAAACCCGGTAAACCTCCAGATGTACCCAAGTCATACAGACCAATCCACCTACTACCTCTATTATCAAAATTATTTGAACGACTTCTCCTCAATAGAATAGAGGAAACAAATCCTAAAGACGAGCTAATCCCTTTTCACCAATTCGGATTTAGAGAGGGACACTCTACTATTCAGCAGTGTCACAGGATAGTTAATTACATCAAGAATAGTCTAGAAGAAAAACAAATGTGTGCTGCAGTATTCCTCGATGTCCAGCAGGCTTTCGACAAGCGCTTACTATATAAACTAAAATTACAATTATCTGACCAGATTTACCGCATACTGAAATCTTTCCTAAGCGACAGATATTTCCAAATTAAATACGAAAACAATTTATTTATCAAACTACCATCCTGTAATGTCTGGAGTTCCACAAGGAAGTGTCCTTGGTCCTTTCCTATACCTACTATTCACCGCAGATGTACCAACCACGAACCATTCCTTAATCGCCACTTTCGCAGACGATATTGCTATAATGTCCGCTAACCCAAACCATATTCAAGCCTCATATCACCTCCAACGACACCTTAACTAACTCCAAAACTAGCTGAATAAATGGAGAATTAAAGTAAATACCAGTAAATCTGCCCAAATAACGTTTACTACAAGACACATCACCTGTCCCCAAGTCAACATCAATAACTCGCCAATACCAGTAGAATATGAAGTTAAATATCTGGGACTTCATTTAGATAAAAAACTGACTTGGAAAACTCATATTAAGGCCAAAAAACAACAACTCATCCTGAAAGTCAGACAAATGTATTGGCTTATTGGACACAACTCACAATTATCTCTAGAAAACAAATTGTTGATATACAAGGTCATACTAAAGCCAATCTGGACCTATGGGGATGCAGTAAACCGTCAAATACTAAAATCCTGCAGACGTTCCAATCCAAAACGTTACGAATGATAGCTAATGCTCCCTGGTATATCAGTAACCTGACACTACATAACGATCTCAATATTCCATTCGTAAATGAAATAATTAGAAAGTCAGCAATCAAGAGTAAGAACCGCAGCATAAACCATACTAATGAGGTTATTACCAACCTGTACAATGCTCCTTTAGAGAACAGAAGACTCAAGAGAACCTGGCCAAAGGATCTCACTGTGGAGTAAAGCTTGGAGCCCCGTTAAAGGTAACGGTGCCCATCTCATGTCACTTTACAAACAAACTATTTACTTATTACTCACTGACTAATTGAGTAGATTGTAAATTTGCAATTAAAATTAAAAAGGGTGATACACGTCTTCGGTGTAAACATTTATAATTTTTTTATCAATTTTGAGATCTGATAACTGAGTGCTGCACTATATTTTTTACTATATTTTTAGTACGTTTATTGATAACTTCCCTATATATCTAAACGAGAAAGTTACATTTCTTCTAGCAGCGTCAATTTAGTCGTTTTCGGTTAAATTGTCCCTTCAAAATTTTCTTTGAAATACTATTTATTATTTACACAGACCGCTCCAAAACCAAAGAAGGCTCAGGATGTGGTGTCTACTCCAGATCACTAAGCCTAAGAATTAAGTGGTTCAAAGCGTGGTTCAAACAGAACTGGCTGGTATCTCAATTACCACAAAAGAACTAACCAGAAAAGGAATTTCTGGCAAACATATAATAATCTACACCGACAGCAGACAAGCTCTACTAGCCTTGAATAGACAGCGTATTACATCAGGGCTAGTATTAGAGTGACATCAAGCTTTAGCTAACGCCTCGGTAGATAACAATATTATCCTGAGGTGGGTTAAAGGGTACGACAGCATTGCCGATTCCTTAGCCAGGGAAGCGGCTGGATTAAGACTTTTAGCACCCAGAGACACCTACGGCTTAACGACTTCGGCAATTGCGGAACTAGCTAAACGTTACACCCATGCTCAATCTCTAAAGAAATAGGATGAAATCAAGGGATGCAGTTTTGCCAGGGTCACACTGGGCAACCGTGGGAAGCTGGCGTCGAAGAAATACTTGGCGATGACCAGGAAAAACCTACGTCTAGCAGTGTAGGATTTCTGACAGGCCACTGTCAACTAATGAAACACCTCCATACAATGGGGCTAGTGGACATACATCTATGCAGGATGTGTGAACACAAAGACGAAACGGTCCATCATGTCCTATGCGATTGCCCGGAGTTATCATCAATGAGAGACTTCGTGTTCGGTAAGTCTTGGCCTACACCTGTCGATATAAAGGAGATGTCTCCTAGTGACTTGTCCTCCTTCCTGGAAAGGACAGGATGGACGATGACCTAGGAGGACAACTCCTCGGGGTCAAATGTGGCCTAAGTGATGTGGGACCAACTCACCCTCCCTACTTTACAGATACAGAGCTATTTATTGAAACTATGTCAAGTTGACTTTGAATAAGATCCCCCATGTTGAGACCAATTATCAAGAACCCTCATACATACTCTATCTAAACTGTACGTGAAGAAATTGCAGGTGCTGAAAAAATTAAAAATAATAAAAATAATACCAAACCACCAGTTTTGATTCTGAGAAAAGCATGTAGCCATTTAAGAGGTGTATAAAATAGTCAATAAAATAAATAAAGACTTTGTAGAAAAAAGATGCCGCTCTGCAAGTTTTTTAAATATATCAAAGGCTTTGACAGGAGTCTAAACTAAAATCTTTAACATCCTCACTATCAGTAGATCAGCTCCTACATTTCTAATAGATATTTTTTACTGAAACAAACACAAAATCTAGGTCGCAGCATATTTATGTTTAGTTTACTAACTATTATGCAAGCAGTTGGTGAAGATTTTGGAGTCAAAACGTCCAACATTGTACACAAATCTGAAGTTGAACCATTATTGTTGACTTTATAATCTTCCATAGCTTGAAATAACTGTGGTATCCAAAGGCGTAACATATTCAAGCTGAAACAAAATTAAATCAAATGTATATTTTTTTGGAACCGGTGTCTTTTTTAATAAAGCGGAATCTAAGATGTGTCAAAATGTTTAAAAATTTAACATAAAAATGTATTTAACAATAAATTAGAGAACCATTGGGAACAGTGTTTTGTTTTAGGTACTTTTGTGAGGTTTTCTGTAATTTAAGCTTACTAATTTTTTTCATAGTATATCAAGGGTTAGTTGTCTTTTAATAAGTTAAGTGGGATTAGTAAGAATATTTTTATTAATAATGGTGGCTGATGAATTGACGTTCAAAACTTTATCTACTAAAGCAACTGTGATCTAGCAACTAGAGAATTGACAAAGTGCTAAACTATTTCAAAACTACAGGGAGTGGCTGAAAAAATCTGTGTTAGCACACGTATTTTGATTTTACTAACCTGGACATAATAGAAGTTTCAATGGTTGTCAATAAAATAAATTTGAACAAAAAGGGCGACTTAAACAACGGTCGTATGTTAAATAAGCCATTATTGAATGTTGTCCGACGATGTCCTTTTATTTCTATATCCGCATTGATTTCTTCTGCTTCTTTAACAAGATGTTTAACCTAAAATTAATACAGAATTGCTATTATTTCTTTTAAATACATACATCTATAATCTTTTTACATCCTAAAAAATGTAACAATTAAAATTTTTAGGTTGTTTTTAATTAACATTTGTTTTAAAATGGACGTAAGGTTAGATTTTTTGTAGACAAATACTAATTCTCTATTCATCGTAATACCAGCATTAAAATAATTGAGAAAATACAGATGACATTGACGCAAAGAATCAGGGAAAGAGATTTTTTACTCCTCTATTGTTTAATTTGAAAAGGGTACGTCGTAACAAAATGGTACATATTAATGTCACTCTAATTTGTAATTGAAACAACAAAATTAATTCATTTCTGGCGTTTCGCTGCTCAACGTGATTTTGAAGAAGTTGTGACTGAAGCAGTTAAAATTTCATAAAAATTGTTGCAAAAACTTAAAATTTTGTCTACAACATCTCACAAAAAGTAGAAATGCAGTCGAGAATAGTAAAAAACAGATATTTATAATATTGACTCCAGTTATATAGAATCTAAAGTTTGTTAACTTCTATTTTAATAAACATCCTAAAATAACTATTCTTCATTTGGTTAAGTCGCTGCTCGTATTTCATGTAATATGTCTTATAAACTATTAGCAAATGTTCTGCATTGTTTACTGCAACTCTCTCGGTAATCTATTCTCATAGCTAGATAATTATTTAAGAAATGGTCTATAATAAATTGCATATATGTGGGCAACACTGAAAATTATGTAAACTAACCTAAATTATATTTCTATATAAACAAATTTTCAAAGCTTGATCATCAACAAAGAAACCATTTGAAAAAGTCAAGGTCGGACGAACATACAAATAAATTTTGACGCCCTCCCCGTTTTCGAGGATGATGAACACTATGGCGGGGGATAAAATTCTTTTCGAGTTGGCCCCACTCCCAAAACGGCAAAAAACCACCTCAAAAGGGTAATTCCGCGTCTTCCACCGACAAAACTAACTTAAGCCCCGTTTTCGAGGTTACTGAACACGATGGCGGTGGTTACAATTCTTTTAGAGTCAACTCCACCCTCCAAATAGCCAAAAACCACCCCAAAAGGGCGAAAAAAGTTTGTTTCGCTATAATTCTAATTGTGAATAGAGTTTTGTAATAGATACTGTGTCTGAGATTAACTCCACCATTTCCATAGGAATTCTTATTTTTTTTTAAATAGTTTGACAATAATCGAGGATTTTGAAAAAACAGTAAACATTTTCATTTTCTTTCATTTTAGTTTGCTCCATTAGTTAACTTTTTAATGTTACATCCGTATAGAATATTTGTGGAGCAATTAGATCGATTTTCCGAAATTAACTATAAATATAGCGTCGCTTCTGTGAGTCTAACTGTTACCAGTGTCTGCAATTTGATCGGGTTCGTGGTTAGTTTATTTTTTTTGGGTATTTACTTACCGGAAACGTGTCCGAAGGATTTCCTGTATTGCATCTGTAAACTTTCTGCAAAACACTCATTGCTTTTTCGTTTTCTCCTAACGTCATTAAAAATTTGGGGCTTTCCGGTAGGAAAATAAATATTATGCCACTTAATAACGGACACAAGCCCGTAATGAAGAGAAAAATATTCCAAGAATGTAGTTCTAAAACACAAAAAACAAATATGCAAAGGGTTATTCTGTTATTTGTATTTATAAAACTACTTATATAGAAAAATGTTTTAATTTCCATACGTTTCAACTTTATTTTATCACATCAACAGATACAATTATATCTAAATTAGAAATGTTGTTTTTTTTGTGCCATGTTATCAAATTTTGGAGAAATTATCCCTGAGTAATTAATTTTTTTCTTTTGTAATTGTCAATCTTTGGAAACGACTTTCACAAGAAAGTCTAAATTTAAGAAAATAAAAACAAAACGCTGTAGGCAACAGAAATGAATTAGGCAAAGGGTGTTTCAAATTTTACCGAAAATAATTAAATTTTACACAAAAGAATAGTAGCTGATTATATAATCGTCAAAGGTTCCATTATAAAGATTAAATTTTAAATGGTGATAAAGGTATATTTAACTTTTTAATTTTGTTGTTTGGTTTATGAGAATTTTAAAACGAATCATTCCTGACTTAAGTACCACTTTAAGAATGGCATGAAGGAAAATAAATTTGGATACAATATCTAGTTTTTATTTGTCATAAATAAATATGCTTACGAAAACTATACCAAAACTCAATTTCCAGGCTTTTACTACAGTAAAAATTGCAATTTTCTGTGCAACCTCAACAAATGTTAAACAACTACTCTTGGGACTACTTGCCCCCACAGTTATTGAATCCAGTTCAGATGCGAGTTGAAAACCATACTATGGACAGTCAACCCTTTGATTTTGTAGTTCAAGGAGATAGTCATTCCTAGACAAGTTTCGGCAGTATGGTACTTCATCAGTGGGAAGTAAACAACTGGACACGGCATCCAAGCCATTTCTGAAGACTGCGGTGGGCCTACCAAGCTCATAGTGGAACTGTTTGCGTTGAAGCAAGTGGTTAGAGCGAGAAAAAACCAACTTCACTTAACAGGCGAGCATTTGTTGTAAATAATTAATTATTGTATTCTTATTTTACTTTTCTTTAGGTTAATTGGTATCACACTTTAAATTTGTTTCATAAATAAATAAATAAGTTTGTTATCACAACTCAGATATTACCTAAATCTCAATGTTTCTTTTTCTAAAAAATGGCGGATGTGTTAGTTGACTTGTTTTATCCTATTAAAATTAAAAATCTCCTAAACCGTTAACTTTATCGATATGCAGCAAAAGTACCTTTATCGTTTACAAATGTCCTATAACAATGTTCCTATTGAGACAAATAATTACCGATGGTGGCGCCACATTCGTTGGTCAGCTGTTCCCGAAACGCCGTAACATTAGTTATACTGAGTGAACGGTTTATTTGTAGTATTTTAAGACTTTTTGTGATTGTTTGAGGTTTTTGATTTGGAAATTATCATAATATACCTGTACATGTAAGTATTTAGACTCAATTGATCCTGTTTTTTTGTGTCGTTATTCTAAAATTGAGGTTATTTATTTAGCATATCTTACGTTTTTTAGAAATTTATTGTTTACTTCTGTTTATGTGTGTTTTTTTTGTGTTTCAGGATGAATATAGCTTTGAGGTATTATCATCTACACCTCTACTAATATAGAATGATATTGGAAGGGAGCTAAATCATATGCCAAAGAAACATACAACAGTTTTCTGCTGATCAATTTTATTTCAATTTTTTCAGGATAATAATTGTAAAATCGATTTAAATAAAAAATGATTTCTAAGAACCTCATTGATTTATGGTAAAATCTATCATATGATTGATTCAAATTTTTTTTTTTTAATTAAATTAAAATATAAAAAAATAAGAAAATTTTTTTTGGCTTAAAACACTTCATAGACCATCAAATGTATCTGTTGCAAAACTTTTTGTTTTATCTACTTTGATTTTTCCATATTTAACATTTTATTATAATAATTAATTACTAATAGTATAAGTTTCGAGAGTTTGTAAGGACAAGTTTACTTAGTTTATATGCAACACTTTGCTGTCTTCTAACCAACCATGGCACACCCTTTTTGCACTAGTTGGCAGAGCTGGGACGAATCCTCAAAAAAAGGATTCGAATAACGAATCTGAATCACGAGATGTGATAGGAATCACGGATCCAATGTCCGAATCCTTTTTACTAAAAAAAAGGATTCGAATCAAGGGATTCGAATCCATTTTTCGGATCACGAATCACGGATCATGTCAGTGTAATACCATGTAATCATATATTATGTAAGATTGTATGATTCCTAATCATTACCGGCAAAACTAACATAACAATTCTTTGAGAGTTGACCCCACCCCGCAAACGGCCAAAATCACCCCCGAAAGGATGAAAAATTTAATTTTCGCTATAAACGAGAAAACCCTAGTCATCTCTCATGATGTTGGATCTTCTCCCCAAGTCGATTCTAACCCCAAAACAGCCAAAAACCACCCCAAATGCGTAAAAATGTTTTTTCCCATCACTGCTTGAGTCGGCTTGTCGCGCCGGTGTAATATGGTCTGTAAAAGGATCCGAACCTAACATTGGTGATTCGAATACGAATCCTTTAGGATTTCTTCGGCGAATCCGGATCACAAATCCTTTTTTTTAAAGGATTCGAATCACCGGCCTCGGATCCTTAAAAAGGATTCGCAATTTACGACGATCACTTTCTTTTGTTGCTTCTTGGGTGGATCATAATGGAAGTGTAATTCCGGATTTTTATAGTTCCTAGAGGTATACCCATAAACGCAATAGTTCTCAATAACAATATCCAAATAAAGGACACTCATAAGTTTTGACATCTCTAACAGATTGGTTTGATTTGAGGTTATGGTACAATAGTTAGTAATGATTAACAAATAAAATACTGCAACAATTTTTGAAATTGTTCAAAAAGTGATTTTTCAAAGTTGCTCCCATATAAAAAAATGCGATTTTTTTCAAAAAATTTTAAACAAATGTTCTCCTTAATAAAATTTTTAACGTCAAAGAAAATTCCTTACCAATATATCCATTAAATAAAGACCACTGAATCGGAAGTGGAATTATACCCCAAGCAAGAAGTGGCAACAAAATTTGCGCTACATTCGTCATTGTTCCATTAGCTACTTGAATTCTGGATCTGTAGCTTGAAGAGTGAAATTCACTTAGATATGCTGGCATTGCTGAAAATGGACCATTAATGCTAAAAGAAATACATGAAATATTTCAGGATTATGTTTCCAATGGTTTGAATACAGAGTTGCTCTTGGATTTTTTAAATTTACTTCATCTATTATGAAACAATTTTATGCACGAGTTGGTATTAATACTTAATTAATCTTGTAACTTATCCCTAAAAAAATCGAAAGGGTTACGACAAAGACTATGATGTTTTATAGACAGTTTCTTCATTTTTGGTTATGAAAAATTTACCCGATTCTGTAGAGTGTTCAAAATCTTTTAGCTATACAGTTACAGTAAAAATATTTATACAGGGTACGTGATTATGTATAAGCACATAAAGTTATATTTTTACATGTATCAGTTAAAAACTAGACATTCTCAAAGAGGATCTATCATCTAAAACACGCTTTAACATTTTCAATTTTCAAATAAGCACTTTGCACTTTTCCGGGGTATTTTTATTGTTACAGGTCAAATAAATTAAAAAATCATCATACTGAAACGATATATGTATAGGGTGTCCCTATTTTTTTTCTCCTTTTTAATTTAAAATTAATTTAGTGCTAACATTAGTTTACCCATTTTGAATGATTTAAACGCCTGTAAAAAAATCTATAGTATTTCTGTATCTATTCCATGATTATGCGTATTTTGGATAATTTGTTATTACTGCAAAATCGAAATAATTTTTTTGTAAACGTTCATATAAAATTTAAAATAAAAAAAGCCAGAAGAAATACTTACATGAGGCCACCAAAAAATTTGCAGATCAACAACATTGTGAAACTTTGCGAAAAAGCACTGAGTAAAACAAAAGTAGCGTCCAAAAAGTATCCACAAATCATAAGCTTTCGTCTTCCTAGTATGTCAAGTAAAAATCCCCATATAAAAGAACTTGTTATCATTCCTAAAAGAAAAACTAAAACTGCAGGAGGCGCCTCATGAAACGTTTTGATAAATAGTTTATAGAGAAAACAATGATATTTGCGCACAAAGGATGTGAAATAAAATCACACAAGCTCCCAAGAACAAAGACATTAAAAATGTCCTACAATGCACCAGCGTCTGGACTTCAACAACTACTCCTTGGGCTATATGCCCCACCAGGTATTGAATTACGAAAGTCCAGACGTGGTTTGGTGCCCGACCAAGTCGGGGCTTTAACCCAAAAACTTCGATTTTGTTATTAAAGAAGCTTGCCATTCTTAGACCGGTTTCGGCATTATTGTGCCTCATCAGTAAGAAGCAGGTTAGCTCGACATCCTGTCACTAAAGGATGTCTGAAAATGAATTCGACTCGCTTCGTTCTTGATAAAAGTGGTTGCGTTAGAGCAAGTGTATCACGAACGAGGAAAGCCCAACGCCATCTTCACTTTAATAACAAAATCAAAGTTTGCAAAACTATAGACTTGGTCGGACACCAAACCACGTCTGGACTTTCGTAATTCAATACCTGGTGCGGTATATAGCCCAAGGAGTAGTTGTTGAAGTCCAGACGCTGGTGCAGTGTAGGACATTTTTAATGTCCTTGTTCTTGGCAGCTTGTGTGATTTTATTTCACATCCTTTCTGCAGTTTTGTCTCTCCCATGGTCCTTTTTTGTATTTTTATGGTTCAAAAAAATTCCATCTTCGTATAGAATGATATTTGTATTGAAACAAAAATTCTGCAATTTTATAATTTAAAATAAAATATCACAATTATGTCTCAAAAACTGAAAAAATTAGGCTCTCATATACACAAGTTTCTTGTTTTAGAAATTTTTTACCCCGAGATTCTTTTCAGCACTTTTTGTTCAGGTTAGAAAATGTATAGATTAGAATAGACAACACTTGGAACATCTTAAAGATTTTTATTAAATTAGATAATTTATATGTTAATTTTGAATAAAACTTGGTACACATCTTTCAAGTTTGTTTTGTTATTTTCTACAAATAGTAAGTTATCGGATTTGTAATGTTAAGTCGTGTTTCTTTCAAAAACATCCGGTATAAAAAATTTTAAACGTCCTACTTAGTAGGCAAATTTTGTAATTTTCTCTTATTTAAAACTTACTAAAAATCAACACGGCTTAGACATCTCTATCTAATAAACAATCATCATTAATAACCAAATAACTCACTTATTTTTCATCCAAACTTTAACAAATTATACATTTTCGGAAAGGGAAAGAGTTCTCCTTTCAGATAGAGAATAGAAATATATAGGGTGTTTCGTTAAAAAAGACATTGTTCAGTGAAAACCGCACCTCCCTATCGTTTCTGAGTTCCGAGATATGTGCAGTTAAAATGGGTCATACACTTTTGGAACACCCGGTATTGCAACTTGAAGTTAATTTTATAATTATTAGTTTTTTTAAACTGATTGAGTATGACCATTTTAGTACTTACCTGCATAACAAGCTGAATTTAGGTATCCTTTGTCCTGCAAAGTTAATTCCAAGTCACAGTGAGCAGGAGCAAATATGTATGACATAGTAGTGGTCTCAAATAATGGTGAAAATATACCACATACCGAGCACGCGACCAGTATCACGTTAAATCTACCAAATTCAGTTTCTCTAATGGCTTCCTCGAAAGTAGCTGGTCCATTTTCTAAAACAATATACATCAAAATACAAAGTAAAAAAAGTAAATGTTAAATATTTTTTACCTTCCCACATACAGAACGTGTAAATTTAAATTAAAGAACTATAAAATACCCTAACGACGTTTTTCGTAGGCAACGTTTAAATATTCTAATAATAGTAACGATAAAAAGCTCATTATTGATGAGAATGTTAATTCTTAGATTATATCTCATTAAGCTGAAAACAATAATATTTATCTATAGTCGGTTCTTTAAATGCATTGACAACAGTGATGCCAAATTTAAAAGGCGATAGACGATATTCAAGATTTAAAAAAATGGTATGTCACGTGCGTTCTTGTCCAAATATCATTTGTAATATAGAAATTGTTCAGAAATATACCATGGTTATGTCAGATATTAAAACTGAAAAATCGCCCCTCTTTATCCATTTTCAATTGCAGAGATATAAAATTAAAATTTCCAGATGTGCCGACAAGTTGCTTTGATGTGTCGACAAGTTGCTTTGATATGCCGACAAGTTGCTTTGATCGGCATGGCGATTTGTTCTGCAATTGAAAATAGATAAACTGTATCAACGTTTATCTATTATACAGGAGTTGATGTCTTAGCGATCACATCAAGGGGCCTGTAACTATGATTGCAGAAAGGTATGTTGCTGATAGTTTAACCTAAAACCTGAATATACAGTAAGATACAATATTTCTGAACCGTTTATAAAGAGAGAAAATGTAGTGGTACTGGTAAAATCAAGTATTTGGTCGAGTAACAGACGAACAACGAAAATGTATATCTACCATGTACGAAAAATATTGTATTTCTTCATTGGATGGCCTAAGAAAACGTTTAATTCAGGATGAAACATATTATCTATTGAGGAACAATCTTTTGCATACTTCTTTAAGAAATAGGATTTAAATACTGTAATAGTAATTATAACGAGTTAATAAGTTAATAAAGAATTGTATACAGTGCTGAAGAAAATACCTTGTATTTATTTACTTTAATGAATTTTGGTATTACACTCATGATACCCCAACTGAAGTATGGATAGATTTATCAAACATGTGCCAAACAAAAGTCCTTGCAAACTAAGGAAAGATAATAACAATTTTACATAATGGTTCAGAACATGGTGCTCAAAAATATAAAAGATCTCAACTTAGAGGATACACCACCATATATTTTTGAAGATGGGTTTAAAAATAAATATAAAACACAATAGGGTGTTTTCGACAATGCGAGTTACCATAGCCGACAGTTAAATAATGTCCCCAGCAAACACTAAGTTGCATATTCGAAAATACATATGCTAAAGAATAATACGTATTTTGAAGATTTGTATAAAGCAAAAGCATTTAACATACTGAAGGAATACGAATGTGATGATAAAGCTAAAAATATGGGACATACATTTTTGCGAGTATACCTCTGCTACTATAGGTAAAAGTGTAATAACCTTAATTAAAAATACATAAAAAGATATTTCTATGGATCTAGAAATAGTTGAGCTAATTAAGAAAATATTGGTACTAAAACTAGTATTCGACCATTAATAATTTACAAGAAGATAGGGATAGCGAAACTACGTTAGTAATAGAATAAACTCTAAAAAAACTAAGGCAATAAAGGCACTAAAATCACGTTTTTACGAGTATAAATTTCCAAAATATTTCATTCCATCCCCCCAGGCCCCCCGTGGTGTCTCGTTCCAGTTTAATCACCCCCCAAATTCAAATCCTATTTACGCCACTGATACCTAATGTGTATCAATTTAAATGTAGGTAGATACTTAAAGAAACATTAAAAAGTTAAAAATATATATAAAACTGAGAAAATATGGACGACGGAGTTATTTTAAGTCTAATAAGTAGTTATTAACTACATAACAAGGAAAAGTATCAGTAAGTGAATTATTATAAAATCCACTATTGCTATAATTTACCAATAGACTACATTATTTTTAAATCCTAAATTTTTACTCTAAACATTTTTCCTTTGATAACTGAAAATTCATTGATAAAAAAATAGGTCAATCACACATAAATGGGATTCAATCGCAAAATTAATTCTGAATTTCTAAATTTTAATTTAAACAATCAACCATTGCTTATGGTCTTCTGTTTTTGAAAGAGTCCTGCCAGCAGTCCAGGATTTAAAAATGATTTATAGGCGATGCAAAAATCATAATATTCAAGTAATTTACCTGAAATACGCAGGAGAGTCATGAGCAAGGATTCGTTTTCCTAGTTTTCTTCAAATTATAAACTACACATACACATATCACTTTTAATTTTGTTGTACATCTGAAATAGGAATTAAACTCTTTTTGTTTTCAAATATGTTTTGTATAACTTTTTATTGATATGATAGCAAAGATACAGTTCTTAAAGTAGGTTTACACTTAATACAAGTAAGAGTAAGTATAAATATTAGTGTTTTGGACAGTCTGCAACAGACAATAGATTACTTTGATTTTTACTTAATGAATGATGATTACAAAATTAATGTATATTAAATGATAATTTGATCACATTTTGAATGTATTTTTAGATTAATGCTTTTGATGAGTTTTTGAGTAACATAACCTGCTATCTGAAACCGAAATAATCCTGATCATTTTTCAGCACAAAGATTTTTTTTCTAAAAATTCTTGTAATTGATCATCTGTACTTTATAATTTACTGTAAAATTTACAATTCCCTATGTATTTTCCTCAAAAAACACGATTGTGGAAGCGATTTTGGGATTTAATGCAATATTCCATACTTTTTTACCACTTCTCTTACTTGATATATATTGTTTCACCCCTTTACAACAATTTTGTATCTAAATATGAAAATACTTCACCAGAAATCGCGAAAAAAGCTACAGCGGTGACTTTAAACTTACCACCAGAAATTTCCAGAGCAAAATATGAATTAGCATATAAAAAATTTTGATCATTTATCAAAAAATCTGTTGTGTCGCCACAAGACTTTCAGCAAAATAAAAATTAAAAAATGAATTTGGTGTTAAAATTAAAAAAGTCCAAATCAAATGATATTTGGTATCCCAAAAAAAAATTCGTTTCGAATTTTTTTGAGGTAAAAATGACATTTGAAATATTATAAAAGGAAAAACATTTCACATGTCAAAAAGAAGTAAAACTATTTTTTAGGGTCGGAATTTTGTTTACTTTTTCTTTGACATGTCAAATGTCATTTGGATTTTAAATTTAAAATTTTTTTCTATTGCTTATTTTTAAAATTAAGGAATGAAAATTTCAGGATGTATTTACAAGCCAATAAGGCACCTAAATACCAAATAAAAACTTTAGGTCTTTTATTTTTTTGTAATGTACATAGGGCTACTGCGCCCGCTGGTGGGGCGATTTCAACCAAAAACACACGCATTCATTCCACGATGATCAGATACCCACATACCAAATTTCAGCTCAATCGGATCAAGCTTTTGGACACTACGTGTTGCGATTTTTTAGTTTAAAAAATTTTTTTTTTAGGTTAGGTTCAGAATTAAAGAATGAAAATTTCAGGATGTATTTAAAAGCCAGTGAGGCACCTAAATATCAAATAAAAACTTTAAGTCTTATATTTTTTTCGCGATGCACATAGGACTCCTACGCCCCCTGGTGGGGCGATTTCAACCAAAAATTAATGGGTTCAATCCCCGATCACTCGAAACCCATATACCAAATTTCAGCTCAATCGTATTAAGCATGCGGACGCTATCGTGGAAGAATACAGACAGACAGACACACAGACAAACGGACAGACTTCCATCTGGAAATCGTTTTAATCGTCTCAGGGGACCTCAAAATGGATATATCCGTCGTTATCTCATTTTTTTTTTAGCGCGTTCACAATACTTTCCCTTGGCGAGGGGCCGGGAAAGTAAAAGTGAGTTCGACATTAAACATAATATTGAAATTTTAACATATCCAAAACTACCTTCTTTTTTGAAACGCAAGTCTGATATTTATGCACTTTCTTCTTTTTTGATAAACTGTGCCTCTACTTTAAAAGAATAATTAAGTAAATCACTTAGTTTTAAGTTTAATAAAAATTTACGATCCCATTATAAATGCATTGTAAATCTAGTAGTGTTTACATTTTATAATAATTAATGTACTAACAGAAATTAAGATATACTACAGCAAATGACTTATCTGTCCATAAATCATCTTAAATCTAAATTGTATCCACGAACAGCGCTTGGATAATTTTTCATTTCATGGAATGTGATCCTTGCAGAGGCATAAATTATAGCTTTCGGCGTTAAAAATGTACTATTCGGTAAAAAGGATTAAGTTTATATAAATAAGAAAATAAAGGCTGCTTTCACAAATTTTATATGTTTTAATAAAGGATAAAGTACAAAAGGAAACTACTCCTCAAATTTCAGTATCATATAAAATTTAACAACCTGCATTTGGGTCATATCACCCCAAACAGCATTACTGTTTTGTAGGTCATTTATCAGAGCTAAAATTGACTATGGTTATATTTTTTACGGATTGTCATCAAACACAAATTTAAAAAAACGTGATCGTATACCATTCAAAACAATAAGACAATTCTGGCGGAATAAAACGAACTACCTTTACTTTTAGGCGGCAATTAATTAGTAACTAACAAATACATTACTAAGTTGAGCACATATAATTCGTCCTTAATGATCAAAATTAGTAACCCGAACACGGAAATTTTAACCAACCGCTACTGGAGAATAAAAACTCACCTTTATTGTCAACAGCCTTTCTGGAAACCAATGAATTCAGTCAATTTATTGTAACAATGGATAGATCGCGTGTGTTCATGCATAGCCACGAATCTACTTTTTCAAAGTCCACTGTCATATTTCCGAACTATAATAAAACTTCATTAGCGTAATTAGCAATTACAACATAAATTCAAAAATTTATACAGATAGAAGTAAAAATCTGAAAGGAGTCGGTAGTGCCTTCTATGTAGAAAACAATAAAGAAATTTTTAAATTTCAATTACCAAAGATATGTAGCATTTTTACAGTGGTGTGCGCTTAGATTAAAGAGACCAGAGATGTAACATGCACGCTTGTTCTAGCTGCGCGAATGTTGCCAGTATTTTAAACTGGGTGAATTGAGCCCGGGAACCGAGACTATACGAGCTCTGAGGGGACGAGAACTTGATCTGAGACGGACTCGGATCAATTTTAGTTCGTTTGAAATTATTCGAATCATAATTATCCACTAACTGAAATAAATGAAAACTGGAAAAAAATATTTTTTCTATTTACATTTAAATAACTACATATGAGTATAATAAAAAAGGAATACATTTTTCAACTATTAGGATCTATCCTTATCTGTAAATATGTAAATACAAACAAAAAGCGACGGCCGGTGACATTCAACTCTGACTGACGAATAGTGCCTTCTGTGAGTCTGAAAAATACCTATACAAATATTTTAAGCAGCAACCAAACCACCTCTCCCCCTCTTTTTCGAGGATTCAAAATTATTTTCGGCTTACTCCCATCCTCCAAACTTCCAAAAATCTCCCTCTACACGGTGAAACATTTTTTTGCTGTAAGTAAAAAAACTCTCGATTCTCCCATTTTGGGGGTGATTCTTGGCCGTTTGGGGGACGTGGCCAAGTCGGTGTATAGATGTAACATCACCATTGTGCTCAAAAACGGGTGATGACAGCAAAAAAAATTCACACTGTAGTGGGTGATTTTTGGCCGTTTGGGGGGTGGGACTAAGTCCAAAATAATATAAAATACCGCCCTCGTGTTCAGCATCCTCAAAAATGGGGGAAGATATATTTTGCCGGTAGAAGACGCGGAATCAGCGATTCACCTATTTTGGGGCTGGTTTTTGGCCGTTTGAAGCTAATTTTGGATACCGCCGTCGCGTTCAGCATCCTTGAAATCGAGGGGGAATATAAATTTTGCCGGTGTCCACGATTCTCTCATTTTGTGGGTGATTATTGACCGTTCGAGGGGTTGGGTCAAGTCAAAAATAATTTTATATAACGCCATCGTATTCAGCGGAATATGCGGAATACCCGAGGGTGGTTTTTCGCCGTTTGGGGGGTCGGGCAGCCTCCAAAAAAATTTTAACCACCGTTATCGTGTTCAGCATCCTCGAAAACGGGGGGGGGGATGGTTTGGTTGCCGCTTAAAATATTTGTGTTTTTCGAGGTTTTTTTCCGACTCACTAGAAGACGATTCTGGAAATGAAAATGGTACGTGGCTTGGTGCTGTTCGGGTCTAGTCGGACACACTTTGATTCTCTATTGGTGGGTGAATTCATGCCGAAACATGCTCCAAGGACAATGTTACATCTGGTCTCTTTAATCTAAGGGTGTGCGGAAAACAATGTTCAAATTGCAATATTTTGTATTTTTATTTTTATTATACATAATGAACTTTGTAAGATATTTACAGCTAAAGGTTCAGATACTAGATATTCAATATCAATATCAAGCATAAAATAATAGCAAGCCATGAAAGCGGCAAATAAGCAAATACTATTGCTTGTGACACTTCTGTTTACTAGTTAGTACAAAAGTTTTCGAAAAATTTTGACTTGGTTTAAATTAAAATTAATGTATGCGCTGGAAATCTTAATAAACAAATAATTGGTCCAATTTTCTCCCAGAAAAATTTAAACGGACCTAGATATCTAGATTTTTTGGAAGAATTAATACGTCCTCATTCAGTGCTTGGAAGAAAACTTAGATCGAATGCAGGAGGGTCAGTTATACTTTCAGCTAGAAGCTAGAAGTAAGGAAATATTTAGATTCTGTTATTCCAGGACATTGGATAGGTCGTAGGGGTGCTATTGAATGGCCAGCCCGCTCCCCAGACTTGACCCTACTGGATTTCTTTTAATGGGGACATTTGAAGTATGTTGTTTACAGAACACCACCACTATCCATTGATGATTTGCGTAATAGAATCACAGAGTGTCATTTAAATTTTTGGACCGGGGGTGGATGGGGGCGGCGAATATAACGTTGGGATGGTATCTCATATACATTTAATTTTCACCCGTCCTGTCCCTGTCCTCCACATACTCTGAAAAACATTTATGATGATTAAAATACAACATCTCAATGTGATATTTTATTCATCCATAAGATCTGCGATATAATTTAAGCAATTAGTTAATAAAAATTTTAAAAAAACATTTTACACACTTCTAAAAAAGCATTATAAAGGTAAGATACACGTACCATTATTATTACAATATACGTACATTTACGTACTTATCATTTATAACTAATTATTCATTAATATTTTGTAAATACTCATTTAACATAAAGAATGTACCCATGCTTTTCTTTAAATTTTTATTCACTACCTATATACTTAATATCTGGAGGCAGGCAGACAAAAGTAATAAAGTATGTGACCCCTGGGTCAAGAACATATTTCTTCCTAAGGAATCAGTAAAGGTTTTAGGTCCCACATCGGATGATAAAATTTGCTGGTTCCTTGCTTTTGGAGGAAAGAAAAATAGTGAACTTGTTCATTGTAAACATCATGGTAAGTTTCAAAATCCAACTCAAAACTGACGAATGGAGAAATTTTAATGATTCATCTGTACCTGTTGGTGATTTAGTCCATTTAAAAGAAATCTATAAAAATTCTGATTTAATCCTTAATAGACTGTCATATTCAAACTAAAAATAAAGAGTTTGAGGCGATTTGAAGGTGGTTCCTGTGTGGTTTGGTCAACAGAGAGGGTATACGAAATGAAATTTTCTTTTTACTTGGCAATGGACATAAAAATATTAAACCAGAAACTCTGGCTAATCCTAAAAAAGTGTTGATTGATTGATTGATTGATTGATTAAGACGATGTACCTGACTGAGGTTTATAAATGCCTCAATACTGCAGCATTAAGACTTATTGTACTATGTCAGTTACATCGTTATGTTCAGGTGAAGAGGTTTGTTACCTTTATCAGGCTGAGTATCCTTTTCACCAGATTTTCTTTTAGAAAGTCCTCCTGTGGGTTTACCGGCCCCAGTAGGTTATACCTCCAGTGCGTGAGTGCCTGGCACTCTAGTATGATATGAGAGGCTGTTTCATCCTCCTCATTGCATAGTCTAGATATGGGTTCATCTTGAAAGATGCCCATTTTATGTAGGTGTTCCCTAAGGTGACAATGTCCGGTTACTAGTCCCGTGACATGCCTTATTTGATTTCTGCTTAGATTCAGAATATCACCTGTCAGTACTTTTGATGGCGCTTTATCCATTCGTTTACTGTTTTGTTGGTCCGGCACGAGATCCCAGCGTGACCGGTGTTCTTTTAACATCCACCTAGTCAGCGAGAATCGTACCCAGGATTTAGGAATGCCAAACGCCCGTTCAGGACCAGTAAAAACGGTCGCTGAGGCCTTGCCTTTTATCCCTTTATGCCCTGGGACCATTATGAGTATTACCCTATTTTGGTTGGCCAGAAAGAGCAGGGTTTGTAGGCAGTTCCAGACCAATTTTGATCTGATTTTGTTACATGATAAGGCCTGTAGGGCAGCTTGACTGTCAGGGTAAATGAGGATTGTTTTCCCTCTATACCCCCTGTCAATATTCTCCCTAAAACAAAGCTCTATAGCATGTATTTCTGCTTGAAATACTGATGCGTAATTCCCCAATAGTGCGTTTAGGTTGTATCTGGGTGTTTCACCATATATTCCAGCTCCAGTTCCACTTGCAGTTTTTGACCCATCAGTATACCAAACCAATGTTCCTTCCCGAAAGTTGTTTGTTTCTTCACCTTCCCAACTCAGCTGAAGGGCTTTGTGAAAAAGTGTTACTTTCACCGCTTCGTATAAAATTACGCCCCATGAAATAATATGTTGAAACTAAAATTAAAATAAATAAAAAAAATCCTGGAATCATTTAAATTAGTTGTCACTCGTTTCCTTGGAAACAAGACGAATTTAGAATTGTAGAAAAGATGCTAAAAAACGTTTAAGATATCAGCTTAAAATTTCCTACATTCGCCACTGAAAGTTTAGGGTCAGTTAGCGTGGAAAACCGTGAAAGATTTCAGGAAACGAAAAGGCGATATCTAGTAAGATGAAATCAGCATGACAGCCAACTAGCGCTGGATGTTAAAAAGAGACACCGGTTCACAAAAGGAAAAATAGCAAAAGATGTTTTGGGGGAAAGAAAAAACGTTACCATATTGACTTCTAACCTTTTAAATATACTTATTTAATCGTTAATTAAACCTTACGTGATTAAAAAAATGGATTTTAATTTTGGAATCATCATTAATAATAAAAATAAACATTTTTTTGCATACATTACCTACAGGTCTAATATTAGCACCGAGATCCAAATTTGTATTCTACTGATTTAGTATGGAATTGAGTGGATTTGATACACCTGTAGTAAATGTACGAGCCTAGAATGGAACATACTGTCAAGTGTCAAATGCTCTCATAAACTTAGTAAAAGCAGTGTAAATATTTGTGGTCAGTTTATGCGCCTAAAATTATTATTATTAAAATTGCAATCTAATTATATAACTGCAAAACCTATCAGAGATATAAGATAGATTTGGCTCTTTTAAAAAGATTACGGATGGAACAAGTAAATTGAAACCAAATCAGATTACACAGGTCGTAGTGGAAGAAGTTGAATAAAATTAAGAAATTTTTTCCAAAATAAAAGGTTAACTGGATCGGTTCGTAAATCGATTAAATAAACCAAATAATTATTATACAGGGTGTTTCATTGGGAGAGGGTAATATTTTAACAGTGGATAGGAGTGACTGAGGTGATTCCAAATAACCCATTTTATGGGTCTACGGTCCCTTATAGCTGAGATACAGAGTGTTTTGTTCATTTTGGTCATTTCTTCATTGCCTCCTGTGCTTTTAACCACTCTATAGAATTTTATAATATTTGGTAAACATATACTCTATGTGTCTTAATAAATTAATTGAGATATTATTAATATTGAAAATACAGGCCCGCCTTCACTAAAAATTGACAAATTCGTTGTACTCATAAACAATACCTTATGTTAAATTTTCAAAAATATTTTACCATATCTAAAAAGAGGACAAAAGATAGAATTTAACGATATACTTTTTATTTTTGCACATATGATTTTACTACTCATAACTACTTAAGTTTTCTTACATTTTTGGGGCTTAATTAATCCTATTAAGTTGTAATCAATATTATTTGGCCTAATTAACTATTTTGTTTAAAAGTATGTTATACCAAAAAATTTTATCGTCATCTAGGCCTATGAAAACAGATTTACAGGACCGTACTAGGAACTAAACGTCCTATTCAACACCCACACTCTAAAAAATGGTTGTGAAAAAACTTGATAAGTATGGTAATTTTCACAAAACATACTATGTGACCTTCATTTTACATTATATATGCCTTAAGAGTACATGGTAAAATTATTCGCAGAATAATTTATGTGAAAAATTACTGGTTTACAGAATTCATTCTGTGAATGAAAATACACAGGTTTAATTATGTGAATACCCCTCTACCTGGACTCTGCACTATTGGATTTCAACTTTTAGAACTCGGTGTCTCAAACAGTGTTGCCGATTGCGGGTATTTTACCCGAAATGCGGGAAGTTCAGACCATCTTGCGGCTGAAATAATAAATTGGGTAAAATCGGGGATTTTGACTTTGGCTCTTAAGCACCACAAGTCAAGAACAAGAATTATGAACAATCGGTAATTGGCTTCATGAAATAAACGGGTTATACATAGCTGGCCATCCTTTGGTTCTCTCTCTCTCTCTTTCTAGATCACGGTAATTAGCTTCATGAAATAAACGGGTTATACATAGCTGGCCATCCTTTGGTTCTCTCTCTCTCTCTTTCTAGATCACGGAAATAAAAAGAGAGAGAACCAAAACATCATTAGTCAAGTTAAAACACAGTTATTGGTAAGATATATATATATATATATATATATATATATATATATATAACGAGTCGGGCAACACTGGTTTCAAAGTTAGGCAAATTAGTTGAAGGTTAGGTACGCGAGAGTGAAACGCAGTAATATTGTTTTTTCTGCAGCCGTCTCGTATTTTTCTTCATAATATAAGTAATATTTATTTGTATTCCAAGCAGTTTTGTGGTCTGAGTCGACCAGAAATCGAAGTTAAGTACCTACTTATTCTTTTAATATTATATTTGCATGTATTATTGTTTCTTCCAGGATATAGTTGCTATAGAAAGAGGAGAACTACCTCGCACTCCAACCATTTTTGAACTAGGTGAGTATCATTGAATTGTATGCAATTGTAGTTTTTTTAGTGTCCACAACAAATGTTGTATCACCAATGCTATCAATATTTTCTAGGTTAGAAACCAGCTATGACAGTTTATTTTGTATATCTGGAAAAGACAAATATAAATGATAATGGATACGAAAAACCCACAACTATGGAATTCATACAGAGAATGTTCCTTAAGATTCAAGAAAAGTGTCACCCGTTAAAAAGAAGGTTTTCCATTTCATTAAGAAGTTAGTGGCTATGTAAATCATGTATTCACATTAGTGTATTGGTATTTTTCATATAAATATCCTTATTCTGAATAAAATTATATGTTTGTTTATATTATGTGTTTGAATGTCACTATGAATTCACACCAAATAATTACCAAGTGTCACAGTAATCATTTCGTAAGATTACACAATAAATCTAGTGAGTTTCCATAGTATTTTTACAGAATTCATAAGGTAATAGGATTTGTACATAAAATATCTGTATTTTTACATGATTTTACGTTGGCCTCTTGTGGCCAACGTAATATTATGTGATTTTACATAAACTTTTTTATCAGTGCATTTTATTTATTTCATTATGAAAAATTGTGTAGTTTGGAGTAGAAGAGTAAAAGAAACTATAATCAAATTTTTGTAAATGATAAAAGTACATAAAAAGCAGTGTGAATGTGACGCGATATTATTTAAAGTTGGGAATACGCTATACGGAAATTAAATAGATACGTCAACAACACATGAGTCGAATAAATAAAAATCAACAATATTTTGACTTTCCTGATGTTCGTTAAGAATAACCGTGGGAAATCTACCATGTTCTCTCATGTACCGAAACGTTCTTGAAACGTTTTATAATTTGGTACTGTTCGATTAGGGTATCTCATTTGATATTCCCTGCTTGCGGCCAGACCATTCCCGTCATAAAAACCATATATGTATATCATATCAGCATATTCTTCATTAGAAAATTGATGTGGCATTTTTAAAATAATCTAAACCAAACCACAAACTACAAAAATAATGCAAACCTTGTGAAAACTTAAATAAAAATAGATTGACACAGATAACTCTAAACTGTCAATTCCATGGGCATCTAGATTTTGTAATTTTTTATGTTTTCATATTATTACTATTAAATTTCAAATTTCAAGATAGCTTATTACCAAACTTACTTAATTAAATAAAGAACGCGTACTTTTATCCTTTACAAAAATTAGATTTTAGATTCTTTAACTCTCCTACTCTAAAATACACAATTTTTTATAAGGAAGGTTAAAAAAATGCGTGATATATAGCTAAATCTAATATGATATTTAGTTCCTAGTACGGTCCTGTAAATCTGTTTTCATAGGCCTAGATGACGATAAAAATTTTTGATATAACATACTCTTAAACAAAATAGTTAATTAGGCCAAATAATATTGATTACAACTTAATATAAAAGATCCTATCAATTTATGAGTAGTAAAATCATATGTGCAAAAATAAAAATCTTTTGTCCTCTTTTTAGATATGGTAAAATATTTTTGAAAATTTAACACACATGGTGTTGTTTATGAGTGGAACGAATTTGTCAATTTTTAGTGAAGCCAATATTAATAATATCTCAATTAATTTGTTAAGGCACATAGAGTATGTGTACCAAATATTATAAAATTATACAGAGTGGTTAAAAGCACCGGAGGCAATGAAGAAATGACCAAGTTGAACAAAACACTCTGTTTCTCAGCTATAAGGGACCGTAGACCCATAAAATATGGGTTATTTGGAATCACCTCAGTCACTCCTATCCTCTGTTAAAATATTACCCTCTCCCAATGAAATACCCTGTATAAATAAAACAATACGTATTTAATTTTTTTTATTTATTTCATATCCATCTAAAAGACCAATTTTAAAATTGTTTAATATAAAGAAAGAATGTCACTAATTTTGTTATATACGAGATCAGGAGCACTATTTCCAAAAAGAAAGTCCAAATGGTTCCAAGTTTTCAGCGGAATATTGTAAAGTTCTCTACCACTAATCAACCTGCTGTAAAGTTTTTTTACGTCAATATCTGCTGCCAGCCAGTCATTGGAACCATATAAAAGGTATATCGGTGCTGTAATTCTAGACAATTCATAGTCAGGAGGTACGACAGAACCATATTTATTATAATTCTTAATGCCATAATCAAATTGTCGGAATTTGCCACTGTTGACTTCTTGACCATAGTGCACGACTTGTTTGGTTGCAGCTCCTGCTGGGTAGTGGGATATTAACAAAGGTATGGAAGAAGCATTCATTTGTTTTGGACTGAAGCCGGCCATTGCAAAGAGACTGTTTTTACAAAGTACCTAAAAGAATACTAAATTTATTCACAAAATTGACAATTAAAACTAAATTAAAATAGTTTTTGAGAAAACTACAGGTTTTATCGTGGCTGCTCATTGTGAAAATGAGATACCCTATATATTTATTCAAATTTAGTTTAAGGTCATCTTTCTCGTTCATCAAATGTTCAGTTTAGGTAGGTTTTGCAGAATATTTCAGAATTTATGGTCCAATTTCAAATAAACAAAAAACATTTGATTGTGGTTGCCTAACATGAACTTCGGGATATTGTGTTGAGTGGTTATTTTATAAAACTCGAAATTATAATTTTTTTAATAGTATAATTTCATATTACCAAATAAGAGAGTTTTTTGTATATTTAATTTCGTTAATCATTTTGGTTCTTTTGATACTGGTTTGCAGCCTTAACAAAATATTTTACTTACTTTTCCAACACCTTCTGAACATACAGCACTAGACAACATATCTACAAAGCCAGAACTAGGCATAAACTCATACTGCTTAAGCGTTTGCGTCATCACATCTAGAGGTAGTGTTCCAAGTGCAGTCATTCTAAGTAAAGGACTGAATAAGTGGTTCATGAAAGCAATAGGAGCTAAACTGATGTGAGCTTTGAACTTTAAATTATACTCGGGTCGTTCTGACGCCATTACGTAGAAGCTCGTTGTACCTAGTTAAAAACATATACAAGTTTACTTTACGAAATTGGTACGAATTATTACGTATGACCATTGTAAATTAGGTTAGGTTATACTCGTTGTACAGTTATATACTGACAGTACAAAAATACAATCCTCAATTCAGCATATCGAATGTATGGATTTCTATATAGAAACTGCGCTGAATTTCAAGAAGTCGGAAATTAAAAGGCTATTATGTTATGCATTTATCCGATCAAAACTAGAATATGCCTCGGTTGTCTGGAGTTCCTAATATCAGATCCATATTGACCAATTGGAAAATCTTCAACGTCGTTTTTTGAAATTGTTAACTTTAAAAACTGACGGAATTTATCGTCCAATCGGCATATCGCATGCAGACAGACTTACTTCTCAAACATAGCTTCTTTAGTCTTGAAACACGTCGTCGATATTACAGCTTTCTACACTTATTTAAATTAATTAATAATCTAACAGATTGCTCTAATTTACTGGAGAAATTAAACTTTTGTATTCCCCGATTATCGTCAAGAAACAACAATACCTTTTATCTCGAAACTCCTTGTACCAAAATTTTAAAGAATTCTCCGTTATATGTCATGATGTCTACCTGTAACTCGGTAAATGAATTAGATTTATTTTGTTGCAACTTGTTAAGTATTAAAAATCATTTTCTTGGTAAGTAAACCAATATGATGTTATTATTTTTATTTTTATATGCTGTTATTATTTTTATATTGTTTGTAAATTCAATTCAGTTCTGTAGTTCCTATTCTATAAATGGATTATCTGGAAAATATTGTAAATAAATAAATAAAAACACAGATGACATTAAAATCTCTTGTACAAACCGTTAACCTAACCAAATAAATCAATCAGTCAAATGGTTTTAAAATAAATTAAAATACCTTGAGAGTGTCCAATATGGAAAAGATCAGATTGTCCAGTTTTTTCTAAAATGTAATCAGTCATAGTTGGTATATCGAGTATACCAATTTCATGCCAACTAAATTGCCAAAATTCTTTTGAATCTGGCGAAAGTGTGGTGTGGTTTCTTGAATATCTATTTCCCCTAACATTTCCTAGCCAAACATCGTAACCCTCATCAGCAAGTATGTAAGCCAGACCTTAAATTAACGTAAAATTAAAAATAGCAAACGAATTGGTTTGTTGGTTAACAATAATTAAATTTTTTTTAAAGCAATTTGGAACTTACTACGTTTGGCACCTAATAGTACCCAATCAGATGAAGCAGCCATAAGACCATGCTGTAAGTAGACGACTTTCCCATTGCTCTGACCATGTTTACCATAGGGTATTCTGTGAACGTTTAAGATATAGCCGTCGCTGGTGGTTACATAATGATTTTCCGAAACGTAGCCTTCCCTTCTAATAAGTTCTGGTACTGGTACCCATGGGACAACTGCATTTCAAAAGTAATATTGATAACAAATACTTGTCAGCGGTTCTTAAACTTTTCAAATTTTGTACCACATAAAAATGAAACAAAAATATATGTACCAACATTAAACCATTTCGCCATTAAAAAATCAATGAGTCGCGAAACTAGTAAAAGTATTTCTGAATAGAACAAAATCAAATTTTAACTAAAGGTCAGTTTGGATTTATAAAAAAGTCCAGCACTGAGGATGCTTCTCTTGATCTGTATGAATCAGTTGTGAAGGCCTTGGGCGGATCAACGAAGTGCCTTGCGGTATTTTTTGATATGGCGAAGTCCTTCGACACTGTCGATCATGATAAACTTATTATTAAAATGAATAACTATGGCATTAGGGGTATAGCACTGGACCTACTTAAAGATTACTTAACAAATAGGAAACAAACGGTAAAAATAGAAAATAATTTAAGTGCGGAATCAACAGTAAAGATAGGGGTACCACAAGGGACAGTTCTGGGTCCGATACTATTCCTAATATATGTAAACAACATTTCTAAAATAAAAGGAAAATTGGCGTGCTATGCAGACGATACTGCATTACTAATTTCTGAAAAAACATGGAATGAAGTGAAAATAACTACTGAGTCTTGTTTAAAAAAAATTGAAAATTTGGTTAGATTACAATTTATTAAGCCTAAATATAGAAAAAACAAAATATATTACTTTCTCACCAACAATAACCGATCAACCCATCCTCCAAATTAAATTACATAATAATAAATGTGCAAAAATAAATTGTAACTGTCCTGTTCTGAAAAAAAAAAGCCAGTCATAAAATACCTAGGTATCCTGATTAACCAACATGTAAGATCGAATGATCATGTTAATTACCTTAATAAACGTCTTCGAACCATAATCCATAAATTTTATAGTGTTAGAGATATTCTATCAAGGAAAAATTTAATTATGCTTTATAATTCACTAGCAGAATCAATATTAAGATATTACATAGTGGTTTGGGGGGGAACATTCACAACTACACTACAGACCCTACAAGGTACACAAAATGCTCTTCTAAAAATCATATTTCATAAAGACAAATTTTTTTCAACCCCATTATTGTATAAAGAAATAAATGTATTAAAAGTAAGACAAATATATACCTATCAATGCCTTTTGAAGATTTATCTCAAACAAGCAAATTTCCCAAGAAAAACCTCAAACACAAGGGCGGCAACTAATTTAAATATTTATATTGACATTTTCTACAAATCAGTAACTCAAAGAACCTTTTTTTTATTTTGGACCTAAGCTGTTGAATTTAGTTCCCTCACATTTAAAAGAAATAAAAAATAGGCTTCTTTTAAAAATCACATTAAAATAATGATTTTGTCAAATCCTCTGATATTTGAAATATTTTACACTCCATTTGTCTAGATCTGCCTACCTCTCGCCGATAATATATTCATTTTATATTAACTTAATCATATATTTATATTTATATTTTAACATTTATCTCAACTATTAATCCTTTAAATGAGGAGTTAGGCAAAACAGGCACTAGTGTCTAGGCCACTCCTCAACTAAAGATGCTAACCAAGATAATAATTATGTAAATGTACAATCGTTGTATGGGTGATACATAAATAAATTTGATAAAAAATAAAAATAAATAAAGATTAAAACAAAATGTTAAAAGAGTCGCAATTTTTCTTTTATTTAATTTTTTTCTGTAAAGATTGAGAACCGCTGGTCTATGTCATTCTTTAAAAGAAAAGAAAATGATCTTTTTCGTTCTTATTTACGAGTTGGACATTTTGAAGGATTACTTAACAACTTTGCACAAATGGTTTGAATAAGTAACGGAAGAAAAACTACCATGTCTATAACATTTAGATTTAGTAAATGTAACAGTCGACGTACAGAGCTAAAAGGAGCAGCTTAGATTCGAATTAAAGGATCCCGCACAAATTTTATGGAAATTGAATTTCGGTCAAATGACTTGAAATTTTCAGAATAGTTTCTTCAAGTCATGCCGAGTAAAAGTCATAATGGCCACAAAGTCCCTAGATGCTTTGGAGCCGAGATGTAAGCGATGGAAAGTTGAAAAACACGTTTTTTATGTCTGAGACACCTATAATTGGTTTTAGGGAATTTCAACATTTTTACTAAAAAAAAACGTATAACTCAATACATTTTTATTTAAATGTGTGTGTTCTGCACAGAAAGTCGATTGATATTTCGCTCCGTAATAAACCTCAAAATATTGGGGAATTACGAGCTAGATTATAAAAAAAGTGTAACAGTAAAAAGAGGTGATAGTGGTGAACATAATATAGGAAGATAATCAAAGAGTAAGATAGTACCAAGCTATAAATGCGTGTATTCTGTTTTTTGTACAAAAATTTAAAGTAGTGAGAAAAAGTTTCCAACACCGATAAAAGCAAGAGGTTCGACGGGTCGACTGGCATTGAAGCTTTTCTCGCGGTGTGATAAGATAGGAATACTACAATTGTATAGTAAAGTCAGGAAATTCACATTATTTTTATAAGGAGTGTCTACTGAGCCAATTGTACGACATGGTCTGCAATACCTGTAAATTGGAAATTACTCCCGGTGAAGGGGTTTGTTGTGATAGTTGTCAAATAACAACACATTTTACCCTTAACTGTTCTGGAATATCCACAACTGAGGTGAGGGCCGTAGTATTACAAAAAAAGACACTCCTGTACTTTTGTGAAGAATGCCGGGAGGCTTTCAAAAGCATTCCAAAAATGCTTAGGGAAATGAGGGACATGAGAAAAGAGATTGATACATTGAAGCAGGAAGTAGAAGCTTTTAAGCAAAAGGAAAATCAAGAATTCAAAGGTTTTGAACAGATGGTTATGAAACTGGAGGAAAGAAAAAATAAGTCTAAAAATGTTATTATATTAAATATTAAAGAATCAATTAAAACAAATAAAAAAGAGAGGATCGAAGATGAAATGAATACATTAAAAACAATTTTGTCAGAGACTGAAGTAGAAGATCTTGAATGTAGAGTTCAACGTATTGGAAAATATGAACCTGGTAAAAATAAACCCTTAAGAATAATGATGACCAAGCCAGAAGCAGCAAAAGAAATTCTCCGAAATAAAATGAAAATAAAATCTTACAAAGCAACTATCTTCGGCGACCAGACGAAAGCGCAAAGAGAATATTATAATAAAATAAAAAAACAGTTAGAAGAAAGTAAGAACAGGGGAGAAAATAAATATATAAAATATATAAATAATATTCCCATGTTAGTTGACTGCCCTCCTTCAAAAAACTATCGACAATAAGAAAAAATCCGGAAGTACATGATTGCCCTCATTTTAATTTTAACGAAGCCATTATTTATTTAAAGTTTTTTGCCACATAAAACTGAAATAATTGCTTATATTGTATGTTATAACCCCTCAGTAATAGTGTTAAGTCAATCAAGAGTTACCAAAGATGTAGAAGACTTTGAAATACAAATCAATAACTACAGTGTAGTCCGCTGTGACAGTGATACTCGGCATACAGGAGGTGTTCTAATTTTTATAAAAGAGGGAGTTGACTACAGAATTCGAAAAAACAGTATTATTCCTGAAAATTATTGGATTAGATGTGTTGAAGTTAAAATATCAAATAAGAGATGGTTAATTGGAGGAATATACCACTCGCCCAGTTCAAGTGATGCTGTGTTTATTGATTGTTTTATACTGTTGGGTGATTTTAATATTGATTATACAGATAACAATGCTTTTTATAGTAAAAATTTTAAAAATTTGTTAAATATGTATGGTTTTGCTCAAATAGTTACGCAGTATACTAGAATTCCAGCAAATTCAAAAACCCTAATAGATTATATAGTAACAAATTGCAGCGATGTTCAAGCATCTGTCTTTCATACGCCTAAGATAACTGACCATTCAATGATATCTGTCAATTGTTTTAAATCTAATAAATATAATAAATATTCATGAAAAAAAACTGTTTGTTAGAAATATTACTTCTGAGATATATTCAAATATAAATATTGAACTAATTGATTAAACATGGTTATTAAATTCAATTGATGTTAACGAAATATTGAATGAAATAATTGATAAAACTAAAATAATTGTAGATAATCTTGCTCCTGAACACACTGTCTCAATAAAAAATAATAATTTACCTTACTATGATGTTGAATTAAAAAATAAAGTCAAAGAACGAGATGCAGCATATAGATCATTTAAAAATAATTACAACTCATCTCAGCGAGATGTATTGTGGGAAAACTATAAAAATGTTAGAAATCAGTATGTTAATATGTTAAAACATAAAAAAATTATTTACTATGAACGGCAAATTGACGCAAATCGTAACAATCCAAGACAATTGTGGAAACATCTCAAATCAATAATAAATCCAATAAATAATAATAAAGTTAATAAAATCATCTTTCGTGAAAACAATTCAATAACAATTAGTGAAAACGAACATGAGATAGCTAAGAATTTTAATAATTATTTTGTTAATAGTGTTTCAAATATCTCTAACAGTATCCCACAATTAGAGGATTGGTCATCCACAAATTATTCAGTTATTAACAGTTCATTATCCAAATTCAAACTGTTAACCATGATTGAACTGCGAAAGATTATTCATTCCTTGGACAATAAGAACAAGTCTGAAGTATTGAATAGCAAATTTTTAAAAGAAACATTTGAGGTATTTGGGCATGTGATATTAAACTTGGTAAATACATCTCTGGATAAAGGAATATTTCCGGATCAAATGAAGATAACTTCTGTTATTCCTATACCAAAGCTCAGTAATACAATTGAAGGAAACGAATTTCGCCCAATAAATACCCTACCAACTTTGGAGAAAGTGATTGAACTAGCAGTCTACGAGCAATTGGTTACATACTTTGATAATAATGAATTATTCTTAGGTCAACAGTCAGGATTTAGAAAAAATTATTCGTGTGAATCAGCTATTCAATATACTTTCACTAAATGGAAAAATGCGTATGATGACAGTAAATACACTGTAGCTGTTTTTCTCGACTTCAAGCGAGCATTTGAAACAATTGACAGAGATATTTTGATAAAAAAATTAAATTATTATGGAGTAACAGGCTCTGTGCTGGCTTGGTTCATAAGTTACCTTAGTGAAAGAAAACAGAAAACAAAAATCGGTTCAAAAATATCTGATGAAACAGATATCAACATTGGTGTTCCCCAAGAAAGTGTACTAGGCCCACTTTTATTTATAATATACCTAAATGATATTTACTATGTTCCTGGGGCACATGAACTTAATCTGTTTGCAGATGATACATTGCTTTATACATCTAGTGATAACCTGAATAATGCTGTAGATACCCTCAGAGGTTCTATAAAGAATATTGAAAAGTATTTACATAAAAATAAATTAAAATTGAATGCCAATAAAACGAAAGTTATGGTAATAACGACCAAATATAAATTAAACTCTATTGATTATGATGAAGTAAAGTTTGAAATTGATAACACTGTTTTGGAATATGTGTCTGAAATAAAGTATCTGGGTGTTATTGTAGACAACACTCTGAGTTTGAATAGTCATGGTGAATATTTAAAATTATATTTTTTTTCGAGAATAGCAAATAATTTTACTCTTAATTCCAGAATATTAACTTATAATTGTATAATTAAACCTCACTTTGAGTACTGCCCATCGTTAATGCATTTAATAAACCAAAATCGGATTTCCCAACTGCAAAAACTACAAAATCGGGGTATGAGAATCATTTTGAGATGCAGTCGTTATACTTCCGTTCATCACATGTTAAATATGCTGCAGTGGCTGTCGATTTCAAATAGATTATTTTTCTTAACAATGGTTTTTATATTTAAAATAACCAAAGGTCTACAACCAACATATTTTGATGAATTTTTTGTTTTCAATAATCAAATACATGAACACGAGACAAGGTCAAATGCTTATTTTCATATATATAGAACTCACACTGGTGGTGGTATGAAAAACTTATTCTTTAAGGGACTACAGGAATTCAACAATTTACCAAATGCTATTAAAGAGGCAAATACTGTGAAAGGATTTAAAAGTGGATTATTAAAATATTTAGAGCGTTAGTTGTATATGTGTATATATGTATTTCATTATAGCAATGTCTATTGTTTTAAATAATTGTTTTATATTTGTGTATTTTTATTACTGCCATTTTATCTATTTTATCTTTTTACATTTATTACTATTTTTTATTCTGAAATTGTTATTATTATTATTATATATGTTGTACGATTAGGATATCCTAAATAAATAAAGATTACTTACTTACTTACTTACTTACTTACTTACATACATGCTAACGTATTTTCTACAAAAGACTATTTTTTAAATCATTCCATACACAATAACATTAAAATCTGACAAAAAATAGGCTTTTAAAAACGTTTCATTATTTTTTTTTCTTTGATATTATAGAATAGTTATAATATTCAGTATTATAGTTATAATAGCTAATATTTAGTCTAATAGAATACTATTATTATGTAAAAGACCAAGTCCCATTCTGAGCTGAACCCAAGATGAACGACGTGTACGTGATGCATCTGATTGGGGTGCTTGTTTATTGTGAGTCCTCTTGCCTCTCACTAGTAGATATTTTTTGATAGGCTTAAAAGTAGAGATAAGGGCCCCACGGTTCGTCACTCCCGAAGTGTTTTATGACTCCAAACCCTCTCTACTTTTTTATCTGCAGCTTAAAAAATTAAATACCAACATCTAGCACTCGCTCCAAAAGCTGAATAGATGGATATTTTACGGACCCTCGATGCGAGACCAACCCAAGTACCAATTGGCTGCGATCACATAAGAACAACTTCCTAAAGTCCGTGCACCCGACTTGCATGTACAATAATACCCCTCATTAGGATCAAACTCATTAACTTCATTTTCCATGTATTCTTCATTAAAAGTAATATTCAACAGAGTTGCATCAGCCAATCCAATAGGTCCATAGTATCGATTTATTATTGCTCCACCAATCAATAGAAAATCATTTAGCTTCTTAACATGGACTACATTTATGATATTTGCGAATATATTAAATATATGCTTCAGATGTCCATTACGAGATTTAAAAAAATAATATTTTAAGCTAAGAAGTTGGAAGCCAGAAACGTGGAGAAGTAGAGCTCCAGGTCTGGAGGCAGGACCCTACGTTCAACAAGAAAGGATTGACAAAATCAAGACTCCACTATCTGGAAACAATTGAACCTCAGCAACGTTAGGAGCGAGTGCAACATTATCAGTACATGGAGCGAGAACAACATCAGACAAGAATTAGAGAGTAGAGAGAGAAAACCAGTAGAGAGGGTTTGGAGTCATAAAATACTTCGGGAATGACTAACGGTGGAGTCCTTATCTCTACTGTCTAGCCTATAAAAAGATATCTACTAGTGAGGGGCAAGAGGGCTTACAATATCATCTTGGGTTCAGCTGAGAATGGGACTTGGTCTTTTACACAGGGTGTTTCATTGGGAGAGTGAAACATTTTAACAGTGGATAGGTGTCACTGGGTTGATTCCAAATAACCCATATTTTATGGGTCTAAAGTCCCTTATAACTAAGATACAGAGTGTTTTGTATATTTTGGTAATTTCTTCATTGCCTCCTGTGCTTTTAACTACTCTGTATAATTCTATAATATTTGGTACACATACTCTCTGTATCTTAACAAATTAATTGAGATATTATTAATATTGAAAATCCAGGCCCGGCTTCACTAAAAGTTGACAAATTCGTTCCGCTCATAAACAACACCCTGTATGTTAAATTTTCAAAAATATTTTACCATAGCTAAAAAGAGGACAAAAAATTGAATTTAGTGATATACTTTTTATTTTTGCACATATGATTTTACTACTCATAAATAGTTAAGTTTTCTTACAGGAGGCAATGAAGAAATGACCAAAATGAACAAAACACTTCAGTGACTCCTATCCATTGTTAAAATATTGGCCTTTCCCAATGAAACACCCTGTATAAAAGTGGTATAATTACATTAAGTTTTAATTTGATGAACTTTAACCAATATACATTTTCTTTTTTAGAATTTTTAGAATAAAAAACCAATTGCTTTGACTATAAGACCTTTTCACTATGAGCAGAAAAATGCATACGGACAAACATTTGACTATGTCTGCAAAAAGAAAAAGTCGCCGACTTATAATGAAAATGTAAAGTAACATTTAAATTAAAAAAGATTTGAAAGATCGACATGCATTTAAAGTTGACTTTGGAAATAATTTTTGTGGATCACTCCTTATAATAAAAATTATTGAAAAATCAATTATTACTTGGCGTTTTGATTTATATGTTACATGATTCCTAATTTTAATTTTAGGTATTACCAAAATCGTAGATTAAAAGAAAATGTTCAGCCTTTAACTGTATTACAGAATTTTGAAGAAACTAGCGCTCTTACATTTTTGGGGCACCAACTTGCTTAATTAATCCCATTAAGTTGCAATCAATATTATTTGACCTAATTAACTATTTGGTTTAAAATTATGTTATACCAAAAATTTTTATAATCATCTAGGCCTATGAGAACAGATTTACAGGACCGTACTAGGAACTAAATGTCTCATTATATTTACCTATACAACACCCATTTTAATTATTTTTTTAACTTTCCTTATGAAAAATTATGTAGTTTGGAGTAGAAGAGTAAAAAAACTAAAATCAAATTTTTGTAAATGATAAAAGTACATAAAAAACATTGTGAATGTGACGCGTTATTTATTTAAAGTTGGTAATACGCTGTACTATTTGTGAAATTAAATAGATACGTCAACAACATATGAGTCAAAAATCATTTTTAGTTAAATAATATCTTCTTATTAAATTACAAATAAAATTAAAAAATTACACAACACTTAAAAGACAAAAAAAAACATATCCATTTGCTACCATCAGGGAAGCTCAATAGCAATATAAATTTTCGGTAAATCTGTGGTGTAGTGTTTTTAAGTGTTTTAAGTTAATTGGGCCCCATATACTCCCTCAAAGATTAACCTGGAGGTGTTTACTTATATCTTCTTCAAAATATTTTACCAATTTTGTTAGAGGATAAAGGTGTAGACATGAGCTGGAATTTATTCTCCTTTAGACTAATTGTACCGGATTTTTCAAATGAAAATTTTCCTAATGGGATAGGTGGGATAGGTAGAGGTGGTCCTATACATTGGCCTTCAAGATCACCGATTACCATATTTGGGGACATTTAAAGTCCAAAGTTTATTCAGCTCAAATAAGCGTCAAGACATGCCAAGAGCATAAAAATAACGAAAACATCATTCGAAAATCTGTAAACCAAATTATTAAGCTAGAAACAACATGCATTCAACAGAATGGGGGTTATTTCGAACAATTATTATAATTTTTTAAACTTCAGTGTTTTTTCTAGTCTTTTAAGGGTTGTGTAATTTTTGAATTTTGTTTATAATTTAATTAAATATTATTGAACCAAAAATGTGCTTTTATGTATTTTTATCCTTTACAAAAATTTAATATTTGTTTTTTTTTACTTTTCTACTCCAAACTACACAATTTTTCCATATAAGGAAGGTTAAAAAAAATAAATATAATGGGTGTTGCATAGGTAAATCTAATGTGACTTTTAGTTCCTAGTACGGTCCTGTAAATCAGTTTTCATGTACCTAGAAGACTACAAAAAATTTTGGAATAACATAATGTTAAACCAAATAGTTAATTAGGGCAAATAATATTGTTTACAACTTAATAGGATTATTTTTAGATGTGCTACCATCTATGGTAAGAAGAGAGTATTGACATTAAATTTTGACTGAATCTAGTCAAGATGTCACTCTCTTCTTTTTTATCCCTTTCAGAGATTAATACAAAGTGAGTAAACCAGTAAGGAATTTTAATTTATTAGATTCGACATCCTAAGACCGGTTTCTGTCTTTCGACTTCATCAGTTAGGCTTTTCGAATCCAATAAATAAAATTCCAAACTCGTACAAGTCAATAGCTATATCCGCTATAAGATAACATTTTTAGATGTGCTACCATCTATGGTAAGAAGAGAGTATTGACATTAAATTTTGACTAAATCTAGTCAAGATGTCACTCTCTTCTTTTTTATCCCTTTCAGAGATTAATACAAAGTGAGTAAACCAGTAAGGAATTTTAATTTATTAGATTCGACATCCTAAGACCGGTTTCTGTCTTTCGACTTCATCAGTTAGGCTTTTCGAATCCAATAAATAAAATTCCAAACTCGTACAAGTCAATAGCTATATCCGCTATAAGATAACATTTTTAGATGTGCTACCATCTATGGTAAGAAGAGAGTATTGACATTAAATTTTGACTGAATCTAGTCAAGATGTCACTCTCTTCTTTTTTATCCCTTTCAGAGATTAATACAAAGTGAGTAAACCAGTAAGGAATTTTAATTTATTAGATTCGACATCCTAAGACCGGTTTCTGTCTTTCGACTTCATCAGTTAGGCTTTTCGAATCCAATAAATAAAATTCCAAACTCGTACAAGTCAATAGCTATATCCGCTATAAGATAACATTTTTAGATGTGCTACCATCTATGGTAAGAAGAGAGTATTGACATTAAATTTTGACTGAATCTAGTCAAGATGTCACTCTCTTCTTTTTTATCCCTTTCAGAGATTAATACAAAGTGAGTAAACCAGTAAGGAATTTTAATTTATTAGATTCGACATCCTAAGACCGGTTTCTGTCTTTCGACTTCATCAGTTAGGCTTTTCGAATCCAATAAATAAAATTCCAAACTCGTACAAGTCAATAGCTATATCCGCTATAAGATAACATTTTTAGATGTGCTACCATCTATGGTAAGAAGAGAGTATTGACATTAAATTTTGACTGAATCTAGTCAAGATGTCACTCTCTTCTTTTTTATCCCTTTCAGAGATTAATACAAAGTGAGTAAACCAGTAAGGAATTTTAATTTATTAGATTCGACATCCTAAGACCGGTTTCTGTCTTTCGACTTCATCAGTTAGGCTTTTAGATGAAGTCGAAAGACAGAAACCGGTCTTAGGATGTCGAATCTAATAAATTAAAATTCCTTACTGGTTTACTCACTTTGTATTAATCTCTGAAAGGGATAAAAAAGAAGAGAGTGACATCTTGACTAGATTCAGTCAAAATTTAATATCAATACTCTCTTCTTACCATAGATGGTAGCACATCTAAAAATGTTATCTTATAGCGGATATAGCTATTGACTTGTACGAGTTTGGAATTTTATTTATTGGATTCGAAAAGCCTAACTGATGAAGTCGAAAGACAGAAACCGGTCTTAGGATGTCGAATCTAATAAATTAAAATTCCTTACTGGTTTACTCACTTTGTATTAATCTCTGAAAGGGATAAAAAAGAAGAGAGTGACATCTTGACTAGATTCAGTCAAAATTTAATGTCAATACTCTCTTCTTACCATAGATGGTAGCACATCTAAAAATGTTATCTTATAGCGGATATAGCTATTGACTTGTACGAGTTTGGAATTTTATTTATTGGATTCGAAAAGCCTAACTGATGAAGTCGAAAGACAGAAACCGGTCTTAGGATGTCGAATCTAATAAATTAAAATTCCTTACTGGTTTACTCACTTTGTATTAATCTCTGAAAGGGATAAAAAAGAAGAGAGTGACATCTTGACTAGATTCAGTCAAAATTTAATGTCAATACTCTCTTCTTACCATAGATGGTAGCACATCTAAAAATGTTATCTTATAGCGGATATAGCTATTGACTTGTACGAGTTTGGAATTTTATTTATTGGATTCGAAAAGCCTAACTGATGAAGTCGAAAGACAGAAACCGGTCTTAGGATGTCGAATCTAATAAATTAAAATTCCTTACTGGTTTACTCACTTTGTATTAATCTCTGAAAGGGATAAAAAAGAAGAGAGTGACATCTTGACTAGATTCAGTCAAAATTTAATGTCAATACTCTCTTCTTACCATAGATGGTAGCACATCTAAAAATGTTATCTTATAGCGGATATAGCTATTGACTTGTACGAGTTTGGAATTTTATTTATTGGATTCGAAAAGCCTAACTGATGAAGTCGAAAGACAGAAACCGGTCTTAGGATGTCGAATCTAATAAATTAAAATTCCTTACTGGTTTACTCACTTTGTATTAATCTCTGAAAGGGATAAAAAAGAAGAGAGTGACATCTTGACTAGATTCAGTCAAAATTTAATGTCAATACTCTCTTCTTACCATAGATGGTAGCACATCTAAAAATGTTATCTTATAGCGGATATAGCTATTGACTTGTACGAGTTTGGAATTTTATTTATTGGATTCGAAAAGCCTAACTGATGAAGTCGAAAGACAGAAACCGGTCTTAGGATGTCGAATCTAATAAATTAAAATTCCTTACTGGTTTACTTAATAGGATTAATTAAGCACGTTGGTACCCCAAAAATGTAAGAAAACTTAACTATTTATGAGTAGTAAAATCATATGTTCAAAAATAAAAAGTATATCGTTAAATTCAATTTTTTGTCCTCTTTTTAGCTATGGTAAAATATTTTTGAAAATTTAACATACAGGGTGTTGTTTATGAGCGGAACGAATTTGTCAATTTTTAGTGAAGCCAGGCCTGGATTTTCAATATTAATAATATCTCAATTAATTTGTTAAGATACAGAGAGTATGTGTACCAAATATTATAGAATTATACAGAGTGGTTAAAAGTACAGGAGGCAATGAAGAAATGACCAAAATGTACAAAACACTCTGTATCTCAGCTATAAGGGACTTTAGACCCATAAAATATGGGTTATTTGGAATCACCCCAGTGACACCTATCTACTGTTAAAATGTTTCCCTCTCCCAATGAAACACCCTGTATAATAATAGTATTCTATTAGACTAAATTATTAGGTATTATAACTGTAATACTGAAAATTATAACTTTTCTATAATATCAAAGAAAAAAAAAAATGAAACGTTTTTAAAAGCCTATTCTTTGTCAGATTTTAATGTTATTAGGTATGGAATGATTTAAAAAATAGTTTTTTATAGGAAATACGTTAGCATGTATTGAGTTATACGCTTTTTCAGTAAAAATGTTGAAATTCCGTAAAACCAATTATAGGTGTCTCAGACATAAAAAACGCGATTTTCAACTTTCTATCGCTTACATCTCAGCTCCGAAGCATCTAGAGACTTCGTGCCCATTAGGACTTTTACTCGGCATGAGTTGAAGAAACTATTTTGAAAATTTCAAGTCATTTGACCGAAATTCAATTTCCATAAGATTTGTGCGGGGTCCTTTTAAATAATTGAAGCCAATTTGGAGAAAAGGAACGGATTTGTTTATTCACGTGTCCTAAAGTTAGTTCTGGTTTTGTTCGCCATGGGATTTATTTAAGCACTACGTAGATTTATAGCTTGAAGAGGAAGGTCAATTGAAAGTTAAGTGATTGTGGAACTAATTTTGTGGTTTCTGATAATATTTTCATCATTGTGGGAGTGGTGGTGAAAAAATTTTATCAAAATTGGTAACGATTAACTGCGGAGAATATTTGGTAGCTTTATTCACTTCACAAGAATTAATTTAAGTAATTTACGAGTTTTGACACTTATGACCTGTGTTAATAAAGTTTGTCAATATCTAAATCTCTTAACAACTGCAATAGACAGCAGATTTTGGGTACAAATGTGGATAAAAAGTTATTGAAGATTTACGTAAATCATTTTTAAGTTAATTTCTAGATATTACTCTAACACTAATAAAATTAAATTGGGAAATTGGAACCTTTGGTTTATCAACTAAGTTGAAACACTATCGTCGACCACTCAACCAAAACACAATTTTAACACACTAACATAGTTGGCGAAACGCGCGTAGAGTGTGTTAAAATTGTGTTTTGGTTGAGTGGTCGACGATAGTGTTTCAACTTCACTAATAAAATTATTAAAAAAAATTTCAATTTTCTTACCTTGCATATTATTGATATCTAAAATATTCCCAAACGAGTCTGTGACAAATTCTGGAAAAGCACCGATTATGCCCCCAATTTCAATTAAGGGGTCGTCGGAATTGCGTATTACATTCGCATTAGCGAAGAAAGTGAATACCAAAATTAAAAAAATTGTCGAAGCCATATTGGCGGTATTCTAAGTCCTAAAAAATAATGGGGAAAAATAAAAATTTAAAACATGTTTTCATTAATTTAAAAACTTTAAAGGAGATTTCTTTTGTAGAAAATGAAGAGTTTGTTCATTATACAGGGTGGGCCAAACCTCTGTCGTCGGAGGATTACGTCGTTGTAAGAGATAAAACTTTCAAATTTTGTGTGAGCTAGTACAGTCACTGGGTGCACATTTTGAAAATAGTTTCGATTATACAGGGTGTTCCAAAAACTCGTGGCAACACAAACTTACATTTTTTTAAATGGAACATACTATATTTTATTCCAGAATCGAAAATATCTCACCGAGAGCGTTAAAAAAATATAGCATGTTAATATATTATATGGGTGTTTCAAAAAGATATGGCCAATTATTAGCAAAAATGACCCCATCTTTAATACTCTGTAAAACAGTAAATCAAAATAAATCAACAGGTCTTTCTATTCAAATGTCATTCTCATATCGTTGGCTCTGCTCGCTATTAATTACTTTCTTTACCTGTGGCTTCTTTAATACATGGTGAAACAGAATTCAAATCAAGCAATATCTCAAAATTTTCAAATTGATCACCCTATAAGTCTTTTTATAATTTGTTAGCACAATTAATAATCTTTCAAACGATATAGTATAGTTAGGGTATAAGTTAATGGAAAACTGTAAATATTTTACGTACACAAATTAAATGGTATTAAAGGGTAAACATTTTTTCTTTTTTTGCCGTTTGGGGGGCGGAGTCGACTCGGAGAGAGAAGATCCAACATCACCGTTGTGTTCAGCATCCTCGAAAATGGGAGATAATGCGGGTTTTCACGTTTATAGCGAAGAACAAAATTTTCACTCTTTCGGGGACGATTTTTGGCCGTTTGAGGGGTGGGGTCATCTCTAAAAGAATTGTCACCAACGCCATCGTATCCAGCAATCTCGAAAACGGGGAGTTACGTTAGTTTTGCCGGTGAAAGACGCGATTCACAATTTTGAGGGTGGGTTTTGGCCGTTTGGGGGGGTGGGGCCAACTCGAAACGAATTTTAACCCTCGCCATCGTGTTCAGCATCCTCGAAAACGGGGGGAAGCGCAATTTGGGGGCGTCAAAATATATTTGTATTTTTCAAGGTTTTTTTCCGGCTCACAGAATGGACTACTAATTTCGAATATGTTTATAAAGGTATGCATGCGGTCCTCTAGTGGTAACAGTAAAAAATAATAGACACATCCAAAATTACGATTGCAATTTGTAGAATATTCTGTAATGCTAAAATATACAGTACGTTTCATGTAAAAATTTGTGTACGTAAAATACATAATTTTTCCGTTATTATAAAATATTTAGTTTTCCATTAACTTATACCCTAACTATACTATATCGTTTGAAAGATTATTAATTGTAATAACAAATTGTAAAAATACTTATGGGGTGATCCATTTGAAAATTTTGAGATATTGCTTGATTTGAGTTCTGTTTCACCCTGTATTAAAGAAGCCACATATGAAGAAAGTAATTAATTGTGAGTACAGCCAACGATATGAGAATGATACTTGAATACAAAGACCTGTTGATTTATTTTGATTTACTGTTTTACAGAGTGTTAAAGATGGGGTCATTCTTGCTAATAATTGGCCATATCTTTTTGAAACACCCATATAATATATTAACATGCTATATTTTTTTAACGCTCTCGGTGAGGTCTTTTCGATTATTCAATAAAATATAGTATGTTCCATTTAAAAGAATGTAAGTTTGTGTTGCCACGAGTTTTTGGAACACTCTGTATAATCGAAACTATTTTCATAATATGCACCCAGTGACTGTACTAGCTCACACACAATTTGAGTTTTTTTTCCTACCACAACGACGTAATCCTCCGACGACAGAGGTTTGGCCCACCCTGTATAACATTTTTGCAGATATCCACAAGAAAGTAATTTTTATGTACTTGTACTTGTACTTGTAAATAAATAAAATTCGTTTATTTCAAAATTATTCAGATAAAAAAGCATATTTTGTGTCTGACGAAAAGGGATATTGACATGAGTATGAATTTTATTTTATTATTTATTGACGAAAATTTACTATTTGATGAATTTTATTTATTACAGTTTTAGTTGCAGCTGTTATAATTGTGAACATAATTTTAGATACTTACGAAGAAACCTAGTGGCTAGTAATGATCACTTATAAAAACTGATCTATAAACGAAAAAAATATAACCTACTTATACAAATGTGATAAAAATAAAAATATACCTATTATCAAAATGCGATACGGGCGGAAAAAAACAAGATTATTGCAAAACAGGTGATACTAAAAAAAGATTAATGTATCGAGAAAACCGATTGCAGCTTTTGGGAATCAAACCCCATCGATACCAATAATTTCGCGACGGGTGATCTTTGACATCAGCCATCAAAAAAATTAATACTGATTGAAAAATTGTTGAAGAAGATAGATATTTTACAAATTGTGAAATTGAAACTTCTTTGGGTATTGACATGAAACATTCCAATCAAATTTAAGCTTTGTTCTCGGTGGATGGTAAAGTTTAACACAAACTTAATAGTTTATTAAATTTTGGAGAACGGTAAGGGCTTTTACCGATGGAAGACAATTGTTTGGAGGAGGAGCAAAGCGACGACTCCAATTATTGTCTGACATCGGTAACCCTTACCTCGGTATCCCTTACCGTTCGACATGCTTATAACTTTTTTGAACAATTGGGGCAATAATAAACTATTAAATTATCCATTTTTAAATATTCAAAATTTCGATTCATCATATCATGGTACATGTTATGGTTGCTAGGTAGTTATTAGGATGCATAATAAGTATACATGACAGCCACCTACCGCAGGATGTTAAAAAGAGGCAATCCGAGCAAAGTTTACAAAATGAAAAATAGCAAAAGAAATTTTGAGGCAAAGAAAAAACGTACCATATTGTATACTTATTTAATCGTTAATTAAACCTAAAAAATGGAATCACAATTACTAATAACAATAATAAATTAAACAATTTTTAAACAGATTACATTTTTGCAGACCAATAATATTAACAGTGAGGTTGAGTTTTGTATTGCACACAAATATTTCGAGTTTTGTTCAAATTTTGAAAAATGCCGAAACAGGTCAATTTTAATCTTTTTTCATCCCTCTAGCGCCCAGAACCACCCCTTAAAAAATCTTAAAAAGCAAGTGGTGTTAAGTGACACATCATTTTGAAGCTGCTTTCATTATCTAATGCAACCCCGTTCTTTTTTTTTATTTTAAATGACTCTTTTTTGAGGAAACTGCTTAGATTACACAGCCCCATAAAGGGGTCGCTAAATCCGAATCCGAGGTCCGTTTGTCCTCATCAGGTCAGAGTCAAGGTCATTTGAGGGTCAAATTGAGGAAACCTGGGAAAAATCGGAAAAAATTCATACAAAGGTATTTAAATTAAAAAACCTTGAATTGAACAGTACATTCGTTAAAATTAAATTGTTTTTTTAGAACTACTATTGTTTTCTTTCACAATAATCTAAGCAGTTTTCTCAAAAAGAGTCGTTCAAAATCAAAAAAAGAACGCGGATGCATTAGATAATAAAACCAGCTTCAAAATGATGTGGCACTTAACACCCCTTGCCATTTAAGATTTTTCAAGGGTGGTTCTGGGCGCTAGAGAGATGAAAAAATAAGTTTGAAACTACGATAAAAATTGAGCCCCCATCTAGGTTAAAATTGACCTGTTTCGGTATTTTTTCAAAATTTGATGAAAACTCGATTTGAGTGAAAATTTTAGTTGGTACACCCTGTATACCGTCAAATGCTCTCTTGAAGTTAGTTAAAGCAGTGTAAATATTTGCCGTCAGTTGTGCCTATTTCAGAGCTACTGCGTCTACAATTAGTTCTTCTTTACATCCCCAGTTGTTTTTATTTTATTTATAATTATTAGATATTAAATTTGCAATCTAATTATGCAAGTGCAAAATGCAGAGAGATCAGTCTCATACATGATGGATCCTTAAAAAGATTCCGGCTGGAGCAAGTAACTTGAAACGGTTTCCAAAATAAGAGTATAAAATCACACTAATCAATTTTTTTTTAAGATTAACTGGGTGGTCTTGAAAATCTAAACGGTTAGATGCATCGGATTTTAAATCGATTAAATAAACCAAAGTAAATAAATAAAATATTTAATATTTTTATTTAACAACCATATACGTGTATATAAAAGGTCAATTTCAAAATTGTTTAATACAAAGAAAGAATATCCCTAATTTTGTTATATACGAGATCAGGAGCACTATACCCATATAGAAAGTCCAAATGGCCCCAAGTTTTCAGCGGAATATTGTAAAGTTCTCTACCATTAATCAACATGCTGTAAAGTTTTTTTACGTCAATATCTGCTGCCAACCAGTCATTGGAACCATATAAAAGGTACATCGGTGCTGTAATTTTAGACAACTCATAGTCAGGGGGTGTGAGAGAACCATATTTTTCATAATTGTCAGGGCCATAATCAAATTGTCGGAATTTGCCACTAACGATTTCTTGAACATAGTGCTGGACTTGTTTGAGTGCAGATCCTGCTGGGCAGTGGGCCAATAACAAAGGTATGGAAGAAACATTTATTTGTTTTGGGCTGAAGCCTTCGATTTCAAAGAGAGTGTTATTACAAAGTACCTGAAAAATTACTATACTATACTATAAATTTAAAAATTTAGATTAATGTCATCTTTCTCATTCATCGTTTAAGTATGTTTTGCAGAATATTTCAGAAGTTATGCTCCAATTTGAAATACCTAAATAATAAACAAAAAACGTTTGATTGCCTAACATGAGCTTCAAGGTATTGTGTTGAGTAGTTATTTTATAAAAGATGGTTTAAAATACAAAATTATTGTTTTCTTTTTTAAAAGTCTTCCCGTATTTCATATTATCAAAGAAGAAAGATTTTGGTACTTTTAATTTTGTAAATTATTTTGTTTCTTTTGGTACTGGGTTGCTTCCTTAAAAAAATATTTTACTTACTTTTCCAACACCTTCTGAACATTCAGCATTATTCATCATATCTGGAAGATCAGAACTAGGCGTAAATTCATATTGCTTATACGTTTGCACCAACACTTCTGGTGGTAGTGTACCATATGCCATCATATCAAGTATAGGACTAAGTAAGTTTTCCATGAAAGCAATAGGGGCTAAACTGATGTGAGCTTTGATCTTTAAATTATACTCGGGTCTTTCTGACGCCATTACGTAGAAGCCCGTTGTACCTAAAATTAAAACATATACAGTTTACAGATAATAATATACAAAATTAATAAAACTCAGACATTACACATTTAAAATATTCACTAAATTTTACCTCAGAAATATCAAAATTTGTTTATAATATTGTTTTAAAAAACTGAGAGACTTAACCCTTAAGTAAATGACCGTTTAAAATTGATAACCTATATCTTGGTAACATGAGACATATTAACGTTTTAACAATTATATAATGGCAGTACAATATATGCACAAAAACACTGATGACATTAACATCTCTTGTACAACCCGTAACCTTACCAAATAAATTAATCAGTCAAATGGTTTTAAAATAAATTAAAATACCTTGAGAGAATCCAATATATAAAAGATCAGATTGTCCAGTCTTTTCCAAGATGTAATCAATCATAGTTGGTGTATCGATTATACCAATTTCATGCCAACTGAATTGCCAAAATTCTTTTGAAACTGGTGAAAGTGTTGTGTGGTTTCTTGAATATGTGTTTCCCCTTGCATTTCCTAGCCAAACATCGTAACCCTCATCAGCTAGTATGTAACCCAGAGCTAGAATTAACGTAAAATTAAAAATAGCAATGTCAGTGATTCCTTGGTTAACAATAAATAATTTTTTTCTAAAGCAATTTGGAACTTACCACTTTGGGGACCTAATAGTACCCAATCAGCTGAAGCACCAAGAAGACCGTGCTGTAAGAAGACGACTTTTCCATTGCTTTGACCATTTTTACCATAGGGAATTCTGTGAACGTTTAAGACATAGCCGTCGCTGGTGGTTACGTAATGACTTTCTGCAACGTAGCCTTCCCTTCTAATAAGTTCTGGTACTGGTACCCATGGGACAACTACATTCCAAAAGTAATATTGATTACAAATGATAGTCTAAATCATAATTTGTGTAATTAATAATAAAATCACAAAAGAATAACATACAAATTGTAAATAAATTATTTTCGTTTTTACTCTAATCAAATAGTTATTTATGCACCAAGTAAATTCAGCCAGAGGGCCCCTGGCCCGAGGGATGATTGATGCTCGATGGGCATTAGGATCTAATAATGCTCGTGGTGCATACAAGATTTTATTTTTCACGAAAAATGTATTTTATTTTAATGAAAAACCGATTTTTTGATATTTTAACGTTTTCTGTCAGTGTTTCTTTATATTTAGTGAACGTCATTGCTGCTTTGTGTTATATACGTCTTATAAAAGTAAAGGAAATGAATACCGATTTTCCAAAAAATATCAAAGGAAATATGCAGCCAAAGCAACATTTATCTCTCGGGACAGAGGCCTTCGGTCTGAATGTTTACCTCCGGGCGTTGGGATCTATATAACGCACTTGGTGCATAAATAATTATTATGGAATGGAAAATGTTAGCTTGATTCACTTTACAAGAATTAGCAACACTAATTTATGAGTGTAAGGGTTTTGTAAACTTGACAATTATAATTAAATCTCTTAACACCTGCAAAAAAATGAAGCAATTGGTTTTCTAGACAGCAGCTTTTAAAGATTTTAGGTACACATATGAATAAAAATTATTGATGAAGAATTAAACAAAAAATTTCAATCTTTTTACCTGGAATATCATTGATATCTAAATTATTCCCAAACGTGTCGTTGACAAATTCTGGAAAAGCATTGCGTATTATATTCGCATTAGTCAAGTAAGTAAATACCAATATTAAAAAAATTGACGAAGCCATGTTGGAGGGATTCTCAGTCCTAAAAAATAATGGGAAAAATAAAGTTAAAACATGTTTTAATTACTTTAGAAGCTTTAAAATAGATTATCCTAGCGTACTTTAATCTTCTGCAGAATTTGAAAAGTTTGTTAATTTTTGTAAAATTTTTGCAGAGATCCCCAAGAAAGCAATTTTCTTCTACATTTTAAAACTTTTTGTTTTTTTTAACTTGTAAATTAATAAAATTCGTTTATTTCAAAATTATTCACATAAAGTTAAATGTTATTATTTATTGACGAAAATTGAATCCTTTTTTGTAGTTCATAGCGGTTTTCTTTAAATTCAATTTGTCTTCTTTAATTAAAGCCCCCCCTTTTCTTTAAAATAAGTGGTTTTATTTCCATTAAAAGAAAAATTGAAAATATACTCCTTTTATTAATTTTATTTATTAGTGTTTTATTTCCAGCTGTTGTAATTGTGAACATAATTTTGAAAATTAAATATACTTACCAGGAAATCTGAAGTGGCTAGCAATAATCACTAAAAACTAACCTACAACAGAAAAAATATGCAACCTACTTATATTAAATGTTATAAAAATCTATTATTAAAATGCGATAAGGGCGGAAAAAATAAGATTATTGCGAAACAGGTGATAGTAAAAAAAGATTAATTTAACGAGAAAACTGATTGTAGCTTTTGGGAATCAAACACCATCGAAACCAATAATTTCTCGAAGTTCGACATTTGACATCAAAGACACCAAAAAAAATTGATTGTTTGGAAATTTGTTGAAGAAGATAGACATTTTACAAATTGTGAAACTCGAGCTTCTTTGCAGGTATTCATGGGTACATTCACCCCCGAAAATCTCAGCTGTCTGAAATTTGTGGAAGGGCGGTCTCAAAAATGTGTTTTTTTTTCGCCTATTTTCGCCGATATTTCCGAAAATATGACACTTAGAGAATTATTGTTTGGACGAAAATGAAGATCAGTTCATTACCTACAAAAATGATCCTTATCATTTTTGTCAAAAATATGATACTTTTCGACATAACCGTCTCCAAAACGCACCCCCATTTTTAGCTCCTGCCCTGCATTTAGAGAGCACACTCTTAAGGAATGACACTCTCAAGCGGATTACAAATTTTTCAATAAATCACGTAGAAATTAATATTTTTTCACGATTCAAAGTTTAGATGAAAGGAACCTATAATATCATGTTACTTTTTCCTTTTGCCAAAGTTTGTTTTTGCTCGATATTTTAACCCTCCTATAAATTTATTCATATTTTCGATGGCATTTTCCTTTTTTTTCATATTTTTGGGTTTTCCAGAATATTGAGAAAATTGTCACTCCCTCAAAAAAAAATTATTTTAAGGATTATTTTCCTTTCGTGCTAAAATTTTTTGGGGTTAAGAATTGTACTAAATAAAAGATCACTTTCTGACCTTTTCATCAATATATTGCAATGAAATAATCACCTGGTATATTGGAAGGAAGGTAACCAGGGAACAAAAAAATAGTGACAGGTGATTTGGAGAGATTGATTGAAAGTAAAGAGGAATGTCAAAGGTTTAATTTTTGGAAGAAAAAAGGTTTGAGGAAGGAAAGGAATAAATTGTAGAAAGTTGTATTGATGAAGAAAATGTTATAGTATAGTGTATTGAAAAATTAATCTTATGGTACTTGGAAGGTTTGTTTAGTGAAGAGTTTGTTAAGGCGTGAAGACAAGAAGTAAAATTTAATAAGAAAAGGAAGGACTTGAGTTTGTTAAGGCGTTAAGACAAGAAGTAAAATTTAATAAGAAGAGGAAGAACTTTAAATTCACAGTTCAAAAGGTAGTTTTAGTGTTAGTTATAGAGTATTTTTATCGGATTCTTTTATTGTTTAATAATTAATTATTAGATTTTTTAATGAGTTAATGAGTGTGAGTGTTGATTAGTCATTATAATTTACAATTTCGATAATTTATTTTTGGTAGTTAATAAAATTATAAAAAAACCTTTTGACATTTCGTTACAATATATAGAAAGTATTTTATTAAGTGCACGAGAAATAACTCTGCCTTCAAACTTTCTCAAATTGGATATTTTTATAATAAATATATTATTAAAGTGCAAAAAGTGAAAAAAAGTTGATTATTATTGTCTTATCTTTTGTCTTCAGACAAAAACGGGAGGATATTCAAGTTTTGGGAGGGTATTCAAATTTTCCGTTTTCAGCACAATAATTTTGCGAATTTTCAGATTCTTCAAATTGCGAATTTTTAAAACGCCTTTTTTCAAAAAATATTAGTGTAGCGAAAAAAATCATAGCGACAACTTTTGTAGGTAATGAACTGCTCTTCATTTTTGTCTAAACAAAAATGCTCTAAGATTTCAGCAGATAACGTCGAAAAACGGATTTTCGGGAACTCGAGGGCCATTTTCCCACCCTTCCACAATGCTGAGATTTTCGGAGGTAAATGTATCTATGAACACCTGCAAATTAAAAAAAATGGTGCCGGACAGACTTGATGCCCAGGTTTGGGGTTTATCTGGGGTTAATTTACTGGACTAGAGTGTTTAAATATCAGAAAGCTACTTTTTCGATAACTTCATACAGTGAGGGAGGGCAAACGGGGCTGCAGCCCCGGAGCCTTCACAAGAGAGGGGCCTCTACAATAGAAATTTTTAGACAAGATGTCCTAACAAATACCGAACGATAGAATGATATGCAAAATTAATAACAGAAGAGCAGTTTTCCCACTTTTTCCACTCATTTTTCGCCAAAACGCAATATTCGTATTCTTTTCAAATTTAATGTTAATACTATTCTTCGATCTGATAAATCATGTGTATGTATGCGGAAAACCTTATATGCTAAAGAAATGAATTCATCCACATTGAAAAAAGAAAAATACTATTGAAATGAACTGAATAAAAACAACAAATAATTGAATTTTAACCTTTTTTTTTATTAAATGAAGGATTTTCATATGCGTATTCCATAACACAAATAATCCACCCTTTTGTTAGCCCAGGTCAGGAAAAATACAAACGGTTACCAACATACGATGTTTCGGTTAATAATGTCGATTTTGCTAGGAGATGGTGTTACTAATAGACTTGTTGTTATAATAATATAATATATCCATTATTCATGATTATAAAAAGTTACATATTTGGTAAGCTTATAACTAATAAACATTGTCATGGGCGCCGTTAGAAAAAATGTCAGGGGGGCACATTTTTTCAAATAAAAGTATTGCATTAATGGTCCAGTAATTTAACGCCACAAAAACCCCAAACCTGGGCATCAAATCTGTCCGTCAATTTTATTTTTAATTTGCAGGTATTCATAAGTACATTTACCTCCAAAAATCTCAGCTACGTGGAATTTGTGAAAGGAATAAATTTATTGTAAAAAAAATCGAATTTGAGAAAGTTTGAAGGCCGAGTTTTTCTCGTACACTCAATAAAATACTTGATATACATATTGATGAAAAGGTCAGAATGTGATCTTTTATTTAGTAAAATTCCTAATCCCAAAAAATTTTAGCAGGAAAAGAAATTAATCCTCAAAAAAAAATGTCGAGGGTGAGAATTTTCTCAATTTTCCGAAAAACCAAAAAATATGAAAAAAAAAAAGAAAAATGCCATCGACAAGGGGACAAGCTAAGGTTTGAGTTGAAAACCGATATGGTCCTTGAGTATCTATTAATTCGCCCTAAAAAAATATGTTGTTTATGAAAATACACAAAAATAACTTATTGAATCTTTCTGAATATATTTAACACCTTGCAAGGCCCCATTATCCAAAAGCATTCGGTGAAATTAGTCTTAATAAAAAAAATATGAATATTGGAGGGTCAAAATATCGAGCAAAAGCAAACTTTGGCCCGGTTAAAAATTGGAGAAAATATGTATTTTTATGTCGGGAAGACATGGTAAAAATTAAAAAATTGTATTTGTCCAGCCAAAAACGGCATTTTTCGAAAAAAATTGAATTGGCCGCCATTTTTGAAAAAGCAATAGTAAAGAAATTTTTTTTTCCAATTTTTTTATGTTTATCGCGATATTTATGATCGATTCTCTTAGAAAAACTATATTTCAGTCCAAAAAATGTTTAAAAAAATAAAAAAAATATTTCAGGTTCTAAAGTAAGATTTTTGTGAGGGAACGAATCAATATAAATCAATATAAAAAATGAAAATCGAATTTTTTTTTATTATTCCCTAAACTGGACACTTTAAATAAAGAAATAAAATATTGGATTTTCTTAGACAAAAGTATACATCATTCTTTTGCACGAAGGTGGAATTTTTTGAACCATAAAAATTCCAAAAAAGGACCATGGGCGTAACAAAGGATGGAATTTTTATGGTTCAAAAAATTCCACCTTCGTGTAGTTTTCTACAGTTTTGCAAGCATTGATTTTGTTATGAATGTGAAGATGGCGTTGGGTTCTCCTCGTTCGTGATATACTTGTTAGAGCAACCACTTTTATCAAGAACGAGGCGAGTCGAATTCATTTTCAGACATCCTTTAGCGACAAGAGGTCGAGCTAGCCTGCTTCTTACTAATGAGGTGCAATAATACCAAAACCGGTCTAAGAATGGTAAGCTCCTTTAATAAGCAGAGTAGTCCTTGTTTCTTGGGAACATGTGTGATTTTATTTCACATCCTTTGTGCAGTCCTTCTTTTTGAGATAGAAATTTTTTCTCTACTACTGTTTTTCCAAAAATGGCGGCAAATTCAATTTTTTTCGAAAAATGGCGATTTTGGCTGGACAAATACATTATTTTTTTTAAGTTTTACCATATCTTCCCGACATAAAAATACATATTTTCTCCAATTTTTAAGAAAATTCGAGGATTCTTTGGTTATCAATTCGTTTTTTGAGGTTAGGATGCATTTTTAAAAAATCCCTACTATACGGATCGATACTCTACTTCATCACGGTCATTTTCATTTTTTTCCACGACACTTAGAGCCGGAAGTATTTAAAAAATAGGGATGCAATCCACACGAAAAATACTAATTTCACTCCACTATTAATAATTTTTTAAATTCCCAATATTGTCTTCTAACCTTTTACATATACTTATTTAATCGTTAAGTAAACCTTACGGATTTCAATTTTGGAATAAAATAAACAATTTTTGAACCAAATATTTTTTTGCAGATATGTAATATTTATGCCTATTTCAAAGCTACTGTATCTAAAATTAGTTCTCCTTTATATCCCTGGTTGTTTTTATTTTAATTATAATTATTATTAAAATTGCAATTTAATTGTGCTCCTTTAAAAAGATTACGACTGGAACCCTAACTTGAAACCAAATCCGATTGCACAGGGCGCAGTGAAAGAAGTTGAATGAAATCAAGAAATGGTATAAAATCACACTAATCAATTTGTTTATTTTTTTAAGATTAACAGGAGGCTCTTGAAAATCTAAACGGTTAGATACATCAGATGTATCAGATTTTAAATCGAATAAATAAACCAAAGAATTATGTAAGTAAAATAATATATGTATCTTTAATATTTTTAATTAACAACCATATCTATGTAAAAGATCAATTTCAAAATTGTTTAATACAAAGACAGAATGTCACTAATTTTATTATATACGAGATCACGAGCACCATACCCATAAAGAAAGTCCATATGACCCCAACTTTTCAGCGGAATATTGTAAAGTTCTCTACCACTATTCAACATGCTGTAAAGTTTTTTTACGTTACTATCTGCTGCCAACCAGTCATTGGAACCATATAAAAGGTGCATCGGTGCTGTAATTCTAGACAACTCATAGTCAGGGGGTATGGGAGAGCCATATTGATTGTAATTCTCCTTAGAGCCATAATCAAATTGTCGGAATTTGGCACTAATGATTTCTTGAACATAGTGCACGACTTGTTTCAGTGCAGCTCCAGCTGGGTAGTGAGCCAATAACAAAGGTATAGAAGAAACACTTATTAGTTTTGGGCTGAAGCCATCAATTGCATATAGACTATTTTTACAAAGGACCTGAAAGAATAATATGTTTATTAAAAAAATTGGCAATTAAAATAGTTTCTTGGAGAAAACTACAGTCTCAAAATGTTTTATCATGGATGCTTTATTACCAGCATTTTGTTGCTGATTAAATACATGACCTTTTTCGATAAATTTAAAATTTGTTGGTAACTTTAAGTACCAATTTATGTTATTTTTCTAAGAGCGGTTCAAACATTTATTTTGAAAATATAAATTTATTCAAATTTAGAAAGATCATCTTGTGTTGAGCAATTTTCTTTTTTAATAGGCTTTTTTCTACGTTTAATTTCGTAAATTATTTTGTTTCTTTGATACTGGTTTGCTGCCTTAACACAATATTTTACTTACTTTTCCAACACCTTCTGAACATTCAGTTTTATTCATCATCATATCTAGAAAGTCAGAACTAGGTATAAACTCATATTGCTTATACATTTGCTGCATCACGTTTGGTGGTAGTGTACCAGATGCCATCATTCCCAATAAAGGACTTAATATGTGTTCCATGAAAGCAATAGGAGCTAAACTGATGTGAGCTTTGATCTTTAAATTATACTCGGGTCTTTCTGACGCCATTACGTAGAAGCCCGTTGTACCTAAAGTTAAAACATATAGAGTGTGGATAAGAAGTATAAGTTTTCTTTAAAAAAAATTTGCCATTATTCAGGTTTTTTGAAATAATTTGGTAGTAATTGAGTGCCTACAAAATATATTTTCTTCTTTATTCTATAATAATAATAATAATAAATTACCTTTATTTGCATGTAAAAAATATAAACAATGAGTACATGAGGCGAAGTCTAGCTAGAGCTAATCTACTTAACTTTAGGCTTGCAGATAATAATATACAAAATATATTTTCTTCTTTACATTAACACTTTACCAGTTATATAATGGCAGTAGGTACAATATATTCACAAAAACTCTGATGATATTAAAATCTCTTGTATAACTCGTTAACCTAACCAAATAAATCAATTACTCAAATGGTTTTAAAATAAATTAAAATACCTTGAGAGTGTCCAATATAGAAAAGATCAGATCGTCCAGTCTTTTCCAAGATGTAATCAATCATAGTTGGTGTATCAATTATACCAATTTCATGCCAACTGAATTTCCAAAAATCTTTTGAATCTGGCGAAAGTGTGGTGTGGTTTCTTGAATATTTGTTTCCCCTAGCATTTCCTAGCCAAACATCGTAACCCTCATCAGCTAGTAGGTAACCCAGACCTAGAATTGAAGTAAAATTAAAAATAGCAAAGTCATTATTTCCTTGGTTTAACAGTTTGGAACTTACTAGTTTCGGGACCTAATAGCACCCAATCAGATGAAGCAGCAAAAAGACCATGCTGTAAGAAGACGACTTTTCCATTGCTTTGACCATTTTTACCATAGGGAATTCTGTGAACGTTTAAGATATAGCCGTCGCTCGTGGTTAAGTAATGACTTTCTGAAACGTAGCCTTCCCTTCTAATAAGTTCTGGTACTGGTACCCACGGGACTCCTGCATTTCAAAAGTAATATTAATAATAGTCTTAGCCATACTTTAAAAGTGTAATTAATAAAAAAATGACAAAAGAATAACGTACTAAATTGTAATTCATTTCTGTAGTTCATAGTGGTTTCCTTTTATGTTCAATTTCTCTTTTAATGGAAATAAAACCACTTATTTTAAAAAAAAAGGGGGGCTTTAATTGACGTTTCGACTTTCTTAATCGAAAGTTGTTTTCTTGGTGGAAACGTCAATTAAAGCCCCCCTTTTTCTTTAAAATAAGTAGTTTTATTTCCATTACAAGAGAATTTGATACTAAATTGTAATTGTTATAAATTATTTTTGCTTTTACGCCAAGCATAAGTATTGTATGGAATGGAAAATGTTCAAATTAAAAATATTTATTCCTTTAAAAATGGCGATGCTCTTACTAAAGTTCTAACAAAAGTTTTCAATTGTAAAGACTCTCTAGACTATGGCTTTCTTTTCCGATCTTATTTACGAGATGGATATAAACCGTTTTGAAGGATTGTTAAATGTTAAAATGTTAAAACGTTTATTTAAGAAGCAAAATAAATACAAATATGTCTGTATAAATACAAAAAAATACAACAAACATTACAAATAACCCACAGAAGTTGTTGAGAGCCTCAACAACTTGTACGTGGTAACACAACACATATAATAAATACTTATTAAATTTGCACAAAGGTTTTGGATAACTAATGGAAGAAAAACCATCATGTGGATAATATTTAGATGTGGCATACAGAGCTAAAAGAAGCAGCATAGATTCCAGTTAAAAAGCACTTAATATTTTAAATAATTGGAGCCAATTTGCCAATTTTATTCGATCTGGAGAAAGGAAACGGATCTGTCTATTCACGTGTCCTGTGAAGTTAATTCCTGTTTTGTTCACCGTGGGATTTCTTTAAGCACTACGTAGATTTATCGCTTGAAGAGGAAGGTCAATTAAAATGGAAAGATTAACTGCGGAAAATATTAGGTAGCTTTATTGACTTCACAAGAAATGGCAACATCAATTTACGAGTCTAAAGGTTTTGTAAACTTTACACTTATAACTAATATCTAAATCTATTAACACCTGCAAAAAAATGAAGCAATTGGTTTTCCAGCCGTAGACAGCAGAATTTAAAGATTTTAGGTACAAATATGAATAAAAGTTATTGAAGATTTACGTAAAATATTTACAAATTAATATCTAGGAATATTAATCCAATACTAATAAAATTATGAGAAATAATAACAAAGAGTCTACCTGTAATACCTAAATTAACGAAAAAAATTCAATTTACTTACTTGGAAACTGATTGATGTTTATACTATACCCTAACGCGTCTGTGACAATTTCTGGGGGAGCACCGTTGATGCCTTCCATTTCAGTTTTGTAATCGGAATTGCGTACCAAATGATTGGCATTAGTCAAGTAAGTGAATACCAAAATTAAAAAAATTGTTGAACCCATGTTGGTGGTATTCTCAGTCCTAAAAAATAATTGGGAGAAACAATTTTAAAACATATTTTAATTAAACTTTAAAGTAGATTTCTTGGATAGATTATTCTACGTATGTTAAACTGACACAGCCGTTTCGGCACAATCAACCGGAAATATGACAGTATTTTCTAACTATTTATTAACTATTTTCTAACACAAACTAGAATTTTCTAACTTAAGTGGTTCGCGAGAAAATGGTGTTGTGCTAGCTTAACTGTTAAGCTGGCACAACCTTTTATAACTTTTTCACCAAAATAGTTATGAATATGATTCTAACGCCCAATTTTTTAACTTTTTAATAACTCTCGAATGGTATATATATAACCCTGTATATTTTGACGTTTTTCGTTTTCTTTTTTAATTTTCATTCACCTGATATGACATATTATATATCTATTTTCAATGGTTGGAGCTACAGTGCAAATAAACCATTTATGGATGTTATCAGGTGAAACACCCTTAAAAAATTGAACACTCAGTAACGAAATTTAACATTTTGTTACAAGGATACTGATGTGTGACAATTTTATTTATTAAAATTATAATTAATAAAAAATAAAACCAGATTAAAAAAATAAAAATAATAAACTTATAAAACAACAAGAAACATTGTAACAACTAATCTACCTATAACTAATTTTATTAGAATGTAAAAATTACATTCAATGTATAAAATGTCCTCCGTTTTGTTGTAGTAATAATTGACACCTTTTTCTTACTGATCTTACACAATTGAGTATGTGCACTGGCTTTATTTTTCTAAATGCGGCATGAATATTTTGTAATAAATCTTCCCTACTTGTAAATATTATTTTTTAAAAATCCCCCAAATAAGTTAGTTGTTACAATGTTTCTTGTTGTTTCATAAGTTTATTGTTTTTATTTTTTTAATCTGGTTTTATTTTTTATTAATTATAATTTTGATAAATAAAATTGTCACACATCAGTATCCTTATAATAAAATGTTAAATTTCGTTACTGAGTGTTCAATTTTTTAAGGGTGTTTCACCTGATAACATCCATAAATGGTTTATTTGCACTGTAGCTCCAACCATTGAAAATAGATATATAATATGTCATATCAGGTGAATGAGAATTAAAAAAGGAAACGAAAAACGTCAAAATATACAGGGTGTCCCATTTAAAAAAACATAAGTTCGCATTATATTTCCTTAGTGAGCTCCCTAAAAAAAACCAAATTTGAGCTCTTTAATATTATATCTATCAAAAGTTTTTATAACGTTTTTTTATATTTTTCTTAATTAAGAAGTTATAGTACCTTGTAGTTTTCGACAGTGTTCAATAATCGCCCTGTATCTTCCAACTGCAGGGAGTTACTAAAGATTTAATTAGGCTATCGTTACTTTAACAAAAAAAGAAGTCATAACATCTTAACTCCTTTTCTTCTATCTCTTCTAGTTTACGAGATACCCTGCAAAACACACTAATTTGAGACACCCTGTACAATTGTGATAGGAAATAGCCCTGGAGCATTTTTTTTGGCCATGAAATTGAAAAATATTGATTCCAAATGCGTTTTTGTCGACATACCATTTAATAACTCTAGCACAATCGTTTTAAATAGAACTAATTTAGTTTTTTATGATGCATTTTCCAATAGTACAGGAAATAGCCCTGGATAATTTTTTTTGTCGGGAAATTGCAAAATATTGATTAGAAATGCGTTTTCGTCGACATACAATTTAATAACTCCAGCACAATCGTTCCAAATAGAAATAATTTAGTTGTGATAGGAAATAGCCCTATATGATTTTTTTTTTTACTGTACTATTGTTGGAAAATACATCATAAAAAACTAAATTATTTCTATTTATTTCGAATCAATATTTTCCAATTTCACGCCCTACAAAAAAATTCTCCAGGGCTATTTCCTATTACAACTGTACTATTGTTGGAAAATGCATCATAAAAAACTAAATTATTTCTATTTGGAACGATTGCGCTGGAGTTATTAAATAGTACGTCGATGAAAATGCATTTGTAATCAATATTTTGCCATTTCACGACAAAAAAAATTATCCAGGGCTATTTCCTATCACAACTGTACTATTGTTGGAAAATGCATCATAAAAAACTAAATTATTTCTATTTGGGACGATTGTGCCAGAGTTTTTAAATAGTATGTCGACAAAAACGTATTTCGAATCAATATTTTGCAATTTCACGGCCATACAAAAATTCTCGGCGAACTCGACACCCTTAAAAACTTCAAATTTGCTCGAATTCTAATTATATATATATATATATATATATATATATATATATATATATATATATATATATATATATATAACATTATATATATATATATATATATATATATATATATATATATATATATATATATAACATTCGAGCTTAACCATGCCAGCTTAACAGTTAAGCTAGCACAACACCATTTTCTCGCGAACCACTTGAGTTAGAAAATTCTAGTTTGTGTTAGAAAATAGTTAATAAATAGTTAGAAAATACTGTCGGTAGCGTACTTTTCTCTTTTGCATAAAATAAAAAGTTGTTCATTTAATAAAATTTTTGTAGAGATCCGCAAGAAAGCAATTTTTTATTGACAATTTAAAACTTTTCCTTCTTTTTAACTAGACTTGTAAATAAATAAAATTCAAAATTATTCAGATATATTTAAAGCATATTACTATTTTGTTTCTGGGAAAAAGGATGTTGCCATTGAGAGAAAATTTAGTTTATTATTTTATTAATTTTAGGTATTTATTACTATTTTTGTTGCAGCTATAATAATTGTGAACATAATTTTGAAAATTAAATATACTTACGAAGAAACCTAAGCTTATCACTTATAAAAACTGGCCTATAAAAGAAAAAAGGTGCAACCTACTTATATAGGTAAATGTGATAAATATTTATTATGAAAATGTGATAAGGGCGGAAAAAATAAGATTATTGCAAAACAGGTGATACTAAAAAAAGATTAATTTAACGAGAAAACTGATTGCAGATTTTGGCAATCAAACACCATCGAAACCAATAATTTCGCGAAGGTCGACCTTTGACATCAAAGTTACCAAAAAAATTGGTACTGTTTGAAAAATTGTTGAAGAAGATGGGCATTTTACAAATTGTGAAATTGAAGCTTCTTTGGGTATTGACATGAAACATTCCAATCAAAATTAAGGCCGCCGATTAGTCGCTATAGGAAAACTAGTCCGACAGAGGAGCCACCAGTTATTTTCATGAATATTTATTCGAGACACAAACCCCGCATACGAAAATTGTTATCAAAATTAATTTCTGCTACAAAAATTTACGTGTCCGTAGCAACATCTTACGATTTTATACATGCAATAGTAGGAGACGTACGGTATTGAAATTGCAGATACTATGAGTAAGAAATTAAAATTACATATGTCTGTCTAGCAGATGGGCTGGCCAACCGATCTGCCAAACATTTAACGGTTTATGATAGTTATAAACATATAAAATTTTCGTATTGTAAATAATTTAAAACAAATATTTTATAAAAATGATTTAAAAACTTCTTAATTACACAAATAAGAGCATATTTTCATAGATTAAATATATAATGACACGTAAAAATCTTGTGATTTTTCTTTTAAAAATTAACAAAATATAGTTATTTTTTGCAATAAGTGTGCAAAGTTGCATTTTAATGACGAATGTGACTAATGGATTTTTTTATGCCTCTGTTGATATACAGGGTGAGTCACGGTAGACGCAACGGTCCATTGTGGCTAAACGGTTAATATTTTCAAAATTTTGTTTATTCATGGATATGTGGGTTGATAAAGGCTACATTATAAAATTATTTTGAATTATATAGGTTGTCCCAAAAAAGTGTGGCGTATCAAAATTATATTATTTCTTATGTAAGACCCTATATTTTGTTCCATTTATAGATTATTATATACTTTCTTAAGTATTCCCTATACCAAATCGTTTTAGTTTTCGAGATATTTTGATATTTCTAAAAATGGAAGCACACAAGAAAACCAATAACTTGGTAACCTATGGAATCAGCCAAATTCAATTTTAACTGAAAAAAATTAGACTAATAGTTGAAAGTAATAACGTATTTAGAGTTGTTTAAAATTATACAGAGGGTCCAAAACGGGGCCATTCACTAATGACATATTCAAACGACAAAATAGTTCTTATTTTAAATAGGACACCCTGTATTTTATAATACTATTATGTAGCAAATTCCATTACCTTTTAAAAATTTTAATTTTTGAGTTATTTTTATTTTTGTTAAATTTTACATTATTTTTCCACCGTAATGCCTAACTATAACACCCTGTATTTGATCAGCTTAGACTATGATACGAAAAAATTATGTTTGAAATTATGTGTTTGATTTTGACATTATTAAAAATGTTTCGAGATGCATCAAAATCTGTATGGTTAACCGTCATACTAATCCATTATTGTGAAAAGTGGATTCATCTGTAAACAGCACATTATAAAAAAATCATCTTCACTAACCTTCTGCAATGCCCATAAACAAAAATCTATCCGTCTTTGAAAATCTGTTCCATACAGATTTTGATCCATCTCGAAACATTTTTAAATAATGTCAAAACCTAAACACCTAGTTTCAAAGATAATTTTTTCGGATCATAGTCGAAGCTGATCAAATATAGAGTGTTATATGTAGGCAGAAAAATAATGTAAAATTTAACAAAAATAAAAACAACTCAAAAATTAATAGATTTAGGCATAGAAGACTTTTATAATTGTTAAAATGTAATGGAATTTGCTCATAATAGGATTATAAAATATAGGGTGTCCTATTTAAAATAAGAACTATATTGTAGTTTGAATATGTCATTAGAGAATCGCCCCATTTTGGACGCCCTGTATAATTTTAAACAACTCTAAATACATGATTGTCTTCAATTATTAGTCTAATTTTTTTTAGTTAAAATTGGATTTGGCTGATTCCATAGGTTTCCAAGTTATTGGTTTTCTTGTAAGTGCTTCCATTTCTAGAAAACTAAAAAGCTAAAAAGCTAACGTATAATCTATGAATGCAATAAAATATAGGGTCTTCCATAAGAAATAATATAACTTTGATACGCCACACTTTTTTGGGATGATCTGTATATTTCAAAAAAATTTTAAAATGTAGCCTTTGTCAACCCACATATCCATGAATAAACAAAATTTTCGAAATATTAACCGTTTAGCCACAATGGACCGTCGCGTCTACCGTGACTCACCCTGTATATCTTCAGTTTTATAAAAATCAGTGAGAATTGTAGAAATTATGTAATAAATTGTCACCGGAATTACGAGCACCTGCCAATTTCAAAAAAATCATTCGGACGTCTGGAAGTGGGTGAAATAGTATTTTACGACGATGATAAATCAGTCAAAACAAGCTTCTCATATCATTTATATATTTATGATGCCAATAAATAATCTCCAAATCATATAAACAACAGGACTTCTTTTCATTTTACCTAAACTTGCTCCTTCTACGTTATCAAAATTACTTTTCCCATTTCATTCATAACGGTACTCGCAATACTGAATGAATTATATCGTGGCGGCCACTATTTGAAATCAGCTGAACTAAGAAATCAATAATAATGTTGGTAAAGTAGACATTATTTACCGCTTTATGTTCAAATTTGTCAAATAATGGCATTTTTTTAATGCCAACAGATCTCCTTAACTAAATTGTCTGGAGATTCGCTTTGAATAGGAAGATGAAATATTTTCTTGGGTATATTCATTGAAATATAAATTCCCTTATTTTCCTCAATTATTGAAAAAAAAATTCAATTTTCAGGATAAAATCAAGCTCGATATATTTAATATATACTTCAACCCTTTTTGTTATTACCAACCAAATTTGAGCTCTTTAAGTCATACCGTTCCTGAGTATACCTTGCATTAAAAACACACAACACTGAACGGCGGCATTAACATGAGTGTTTAAATGTCAGAAAGCTATGTTCTCGGTGCATCGTACAGTTTAACACAAACTTAAAAATGATATCGAATTGATAATGTCTATTTTACTAAGGGATACGATAACTAATTAATATACTTGTTGGTAAATATCAGTGACATTTGAAAGGCAAACCTACCTCATCAAAATATAACTCGTTAATAATTGTTATTGTGCAAAAAAGACATAGTTCTTCATAACTTTGAATATGCCGACAAGTTTAATACACTTCTTTCATTTGACGAAAACAACTGGCGAAAGTTATCGATTGTTGGGTGAAGTTGAAATGAATGAAAAAATTGAAGATGCAGATTTGCAAGCATTTTTGATGAAAACTCAACTCAAACGTTAAAATAATTGGCAGAAGTATTAAATCTTGCATAATTTACTATTTCCGAATGTCTACACGCATTGGGAAAGATCCAAAAGAAAGGAAAGAGGGTTCCATATGAATTAACGAAAATAGACATCGAATGGCGAAAAACCACTTGTCAAATTTTCCTTGCCAGACAGAAGAGAAAGGTTTTTTGCATCGAGTTGTAAGAGGTGATGAAAAATTGACCTATTTCGACAATCCAAAGCTCAGAAAATCATTGGTAAACCCAGGCCAGCCTTCAACATTACAACCAATGCGCACTATATATGAAAAGAAAGCTTTGTTGTGTATTTGGTAGTAGGGGAGCTGTGTATTACCAACTCTTAAAACTTGGTGAAACAATTTCTAGTAATCGCTACCGACAACAATTGGTAAAGTTGAACCGATCTTAGAAGAAAAAAACAACCAGAATACGCCGAAAGACTCGATAAAGTCATTTTTCAACATGATAATGTTCGGTTAACAATTTTTTATATTCCCAATTTTTTTAAAGAAAAGAATGAATGTTATCATAGTTATAAAAAATTAATTTCAATTTTGGAATAAAATAAACAATTTTTGAACAGAATATTTTTTTGCAGCCCTGTAATATTAACAGCGAGATCCAGTTTTCTATTCCTAGGATCTAGAATAGTACCCAGGAATGTGATTATAATTGGATGGATGTAATACATCTCTAGCAAATGTACAAGCCTAAAATGGAATATACTTTCAAATGCTCTCTTGAAGTTAGTTAAAGCACTGTAAATATTTGCCTATTACTGTATCTACAATTAGTTCTCCTTTACATCCCTGGTTGTTTTTATTTTAATTATAATTATTATTAAAATTGCAATTTAATTATGCTCATTTAAAAAGATTACGGCTGGAGCCACTATTGAAACCAAATCAGATTGACTAGGTCGTAGTGGAAGAAGTTGAATGAAATCAAGAAATGGCGTAAAATCACACTAATCAATTTATTTATTTCTTTAAGATTAACTGGACGCTCTTGAAAATCTAAACGGTTAGAAACATCAGATGTATCGGATTTTAAATCGAATAGATAAACCAAAGAATTATGTAAATAAAACAATATATGTAGGTATATTTAATATTTTTATTTAACAACCACATCAATTTAAAAATTGTTTAATACAAAGAAAGAATCTGACTAATTTTGTTGTATACGAGCTTACGAGCACCATACCCATATAGAAAGTCCAAATGGCTCCAAGATTTCAGCGGAATATTGTAAAGTTCTTTACCACTATTCAACATGCTGTAAAGTTTTTTTACGTCAATATCTGCTGCCAACCAGTCATTGGAACCATATAAAAGGTACATCGGTGCTGTAATTTTAGATAAATCATAGTCAGGTGGTGTGGGAGAGCCATATTTATTATAATTCTCCTTAGAGCCATAATCAAATTGTCGGAATTTGGCACTAATGATTTCTTGAACATAGTGCACGACTTGTTTGAGTGCAGCTCCAGCTGGGTAGTGGGCCAATAACAAAGGTATAGCAGAAACTTTTATTGTTTTTGGGCTGAAACCATCCATTGCAAATAGACTGTTTTTACAAAGTACCTGAAAGAATACTATAATTAAAAAGTTTCTGGGTGAAAAGTACAGTCTCAAAATGTTTTATCATGACTGCTTTATTACCCGTGTTTTGTAGACCATTAGATACAGGACATTTTTCGATAAATTTAAAATATGTTAGTTATTTTTCAAACAAACATTTATTTTAAAAATTTATTGAAATATAGATTAAGATCATCTTGTGTTGAGTAGTTATCTTATAAGAGATGGTTTAAAATAAAAAATTATAATTTTCTTTTTTAATAGATAACCCGTATTTCATATTACCAGAAGAAGAGATTTTTTTGTCCATCTAAATAAAATATTTTACTTACTTTTCCAACACCTTCTAAACATTCATCATTAGTCATCATATCTAGTAAGTCAGAACTAGCCGTAAACTGATATTGGTTATACGTTTGCAGCAACACTTCTGGTGGTAGTGTACCAGATGCCATCATTCCAAATAAAGGACTAAATATGTGTTCCATGAAAGCAACAGGAGCTAAACTGATGTGAGCTTTGATCTTTGAATTATACTCGGGTCTTTCTGACGTCATTACGTAGAAGCCGGTTGTACCTAAAATTAAAACATATAGAGTTTGGATAAGAAGAAGACGTTTTCTTTAAAAAAATTGTGCCATTATTGAGGTTTTTGAAATATTTTGGTAACAATTGAATGCCTAAAAAACATATTTTTTTCTTTATATTAACATTTTAACAATTATATAATGGCAGTACAATATATGCACAAAAATACTGATGACATTAAAATCTCTTGTACAACTCGTTAACCTAACTAAATAAATCAAATGGTTTTAAAACAAATTAAAATACCTTGAGAATGTCCAATATAGAAAAGATCAGATTGTCCAGTCTTTTCCAAGATGTAATCAATCATAGTTGGTGTATCAATTACACCAATTTCATGCCAACTGAATTTCCAAAAATCTTGTGAATCTGGCGAAAGTGTGGTGTGGTTTCTTGAATATATGTTTCCCCTAGCATTTCCTAGCCAAACATCGTAACCCTCATCAGCTAGTATGTAACCCAGACCTAGAATTGACATAAAATTAAAAATAGCAAAATAATTGTTTCCTTGATTAACAATAATCAAATTTTTTTAATGCAATTTGGAACTTACTACTTTTGGGACCTAATAGTACCCAATCAGATGAAGCAGCAAAAAGACCATGCTGTAAGAAGACGACTTTTCCATTGCTTTGACCATTTTTACCATAAGGAATTCTGTGAAGGTTTAAGGTATAGCCGTCGCTGGTGGTTACGTAATGACTTTCTGAAGCGTAGCCTTTCCTGCTAATAAGTTCTGGCACTGGTACCCATGGGACAGCTACATTTCAAAAGTAATATTGATAACAAATAATAGTCTAAATCATACTTTAAATGTGTAAGTAATAAAAAAATCACAAAAGAATCTCTTTTTACCATTTTATCTAATCTTAAATTATTAACAAAAAATTTCAATTTTCTTACTTGGAATACGATTGATGTCTAAACTGTACCCAGATGAGTCTGTGACAATTTCTGGAGGAGGATCGAGTAGGCCTTCATTTGCAATTTTGAAGTCAAAATTAGGTACAAGATTGGCATTAGTGAAGTAAGTGAATACCAAAATTAAAAAAATTCTAGACGCCATGTTGGTGGTTTCCTTAGTCCTAAAAAATAATTGGGAGAAATAAAAAGTGTTTTAATTACTTTAGAAGCTTTAAAATAGATTATTTTAGCTTACTTTAATCTTTTGCAAAAAATGAAGTTTTTTCATTTTGTAAAATTTTTGCAGAGATCCCCAAGAAAGCAATTTTTTATCGACATTTTAAAACTTCTTTTTTTAACTAAACTTGTAAATAAATAAAATTCGTTTATTTAAAAATTATTGAGATAAAGTTAAAGCATATTATGAAAATTTACTTTTTTTATTATTTTATTAATTTTATTTATTACCATTTTATTTCTAGCTATAAGAATTGTGAACATAATTTAAAAAAATAAAATTATACTTACGAAGAAACCCAAGCTGGAGTGGCTAGTAATGATCACTTACAAAAACTGACCGATAAAAGAAAAATATGCAATCTACTTACTTATATAAATGTGATAAAAATAAAAATATATTATCAAAATGCGATAAGGGCGGAAAAAATAGGATTACAGGTGATACTAAAATAAGATTAATTTAACGAGAAAACTGATTGCGGCTTATGGTCATTAAACCCCATAGAAACCAATAATTTCGCCAAGGTTGAACTTTAACATCTAAGAAAAATTGTTGAGGAAGATATCATAAATATAAATATATATTACTGCTTTGCACAATTTTTGAGATATTTTACGTATATGACGTACTTTACACACGGTAGTAGAAAATAAGTATTTGTTTAACTAGGGAGGAAAGAGTCACTTTTCCTTCCGCATGCAAGGTTTGTTGCGAGGGCTGGTAAGGCCCCAGGTAGCAAAAGCAAAGGAAGGAAAAGACACTTTCATCCAGTGTAAAACAGATGTTTTTTTCTAACACCTCCAGCATAAAACCACCAATTAATAATGAAGAATATGGTGTTCGAATACATTGAGCGATCTTATATTTTTCAATAAATACAATAAATAATCCCATTTTTAAAATACCCACTAACAAAGCTAAAATAGCCATTAGATTAAAAAAGAAAATTCAAACCTAGTTAATCTAGTTGTTTCAGGACGTTTAATTCTAAACTGTAGTTATCCCAGTTGTCAGAGAGTTTGACCTCGCACAAAATGTGATCTCGGTGAAACTTGGCACTTAAGTACCTACTTGAAAGGGTGTAGAAAACAATAAAAAAATATTTGCTGCTCTAAAGTATATGCTAACTTCATAATTTCGAAAATAAAATCGAAAATTTGGTTTTTCCATTATATCTCGAAAAAAAAATTAAAATTTAAAAAACTAATAGCGCTACGTGAAATCCGAAAATTTTACTAAAAAATAATATAAGTTATTTTAAAAAAGAATTTGTATTACTATAAAAAATTATTAAAAATAAGAAACCAAATTCGAAAACTCTACGCGCGTCGAGCCGTTGAATACAAATATTCAGGCGAGGCGTTCGGAAAAACTAAAGTATCTTTGCCTAAAATATACGCAAAGAAAAAAAAAGAAAGCGTTTTAAAGAGGAGACTATAAGCTTTCTCAGGAAGTCATTAGTTTTTAATTTTTTTTTTGTTTTCTCATAGAAAATCTGACAGGAAGTTATAATTTCTAAAATTCTCACTGATTTTTATAAAACTGAAGATATCTATTAATAGAGGCATAACAAAAAAATCCTTGTACATTTATCATCACTATACTTTTACTTTTGATTTAAATATAATTAAAATGATGATCCTTATCTCTGTTTAATAAAAATTATGTTTTAAAATGATCATTTTTTTTACAACATTCATTCGACGCAATTTTTATTTTCAAAATAATATTTATATAAAACAGAAATTAATATATTTTTTAAATAAAGTTAAAAATAATTTAGAAATTGATTTATATAAATAAATAAACACTATTTTTAAAATAAAAATTGCTTCGAATGAATGTTGTAAAAATAATGATCATTTTAAAACATAAGTTTTATTAAACAGAGATAATGTTCATCATTTTAATTATATTTAAATCAAAAGTAAAAGTATAGTGATGATACATGTACAAGGATTTTTTTGTTATGCCTCTATTAATAGATATCTTCAGTTTTATAAAAATCAGTGAGAATTTTAGAAATTATAATTTCCGGTCAAATTTTCTATGAGAAAACAAAAAAAAAATTAAAAACTTACGATTTCCTGAGAAAGCTTAGAGTCTCCTCTTTAAAACTCTTTCTGGTTTTTTCTTTGCGTACATTTTAGACAAAGATACTTAAGGCACAAAGAGATCCTTTTCCGTTCCGATTAGTGGGCATGACGGAAGACAAACTCTATGCGGAACTTGAGGAAATAGACGATTATATTGCCCCTATTCCAAGTGGCATTTGCTCCGATAATGATTCTGGGTCAACGGGTGAGTCGGATAATGAAAGTGATTTCCCCGAACTGGATGTAGATGAAACTGTAGAATGGCACAATAACGATAATTCGAATGAGAAAAATAGGGGGAGTCCCCATATTGAAGACAATGGAGAAAATGATGAAGAAAATGGTGCGGATGGTGCAGGTAATGAACCTGATGGCGACGATGTGGATGAAGTTTCTTTGTCAGTTCGATTGGAACTGTTGACCAAACAGAAGGAGAAACAAAAGTGGAAGAAAAACACTGAGACTCTAACAGCAGTTGAACCATTTATCGAGCTACTGAAGATATGTTAGATCAGATAGTGTTTCAAACTAATTTATACGCTACGCAAAGTTCAATGGTAACAGTTAAACAATATAAAGCAACTAATAAAGAAGAAATAAAATTGTTTATAGGAATGAACCTACTAATGGGAATAAAAAAATATGCAAGCTATAGGGACCATTGGAGTACTTCAACCGATTTACATGATCCATTCATCAGTCGGTGTATGCCTGTGCATCGTTTTGGTTGGCTTCTGACAAATCTGCATCTAAATGACAATTCAGTTATGCCCCCTAGAGGAAGTCCCAATTTCGACAAGTTGTACAAAGTGCGTCCTTTTCTCAATGCTTTTCGTACCAATTGCATGTTATGTCTTAATCGCCATGAAAAATTAGCAATTGATGAGTCAATGATCAAATTTAAAGGCCGCAGCAGCCTAAAGCAATATTTACCGAAGAAACCTGTAAAACGAGGTTATAAAGTTTGGATGTTGTGTGACCAAATTGGTTATTGCTATGATTTTGAAATATACACCGGGAAAAAAGGTGATAAGAAAGAAACTAATTTGGGACAAAAAGTGGTTGAGAATATCACAAACAGTATCCAGAATAAGAATCATTTAGTTTTTTATGATAATTTCTTCAATTCTATGGAATTGATTGAAACGTTGCTAAGAAACAAAACATATGCATGTGGTACAGTGAATCCCAAAAGACAGAACCTTCCAATCAAACTCAAAACTGACGCACCGCTAACTCAAGGTGAACATGACTGGTTTGTTAGAGGTTCAGGTATGTCAATCGTAAAGTGGAAAGACAAAAGAAGCGTGCACGTTATGTCAAACTATATTGATCCAACCAAGGTGACTGGTTTATGTATACAATAAAAACATGAATTTTGTAGACAAGTTTGACCAGCTTCGATCTACTTACGGTATAGACAGAAAATCGAAAAAATGGTGGCACAGAATATTTTTCTTTTTCATAGATGCTGCAGTAGTAAATGCCTTCATTCTATATAAATTACTAGGGTTAAAGAAGAATACTCTCAAGCTTTTCCGAAGAGATTTAATTCAAGAATTAACTGCAAAAACTATTGTCAAAAAAAGGTCACTTCCTCTTGAACTATCTGTACCTATCAAAAAGAAAAAGCCCAATCAGCCAGAATGTGTTCGTCTAACTGAAAGTTTACACCAACCACTAAGGTCGAGTCGTCGACGATGTACATTATGCAGTACAAAACAAAAAGATATACGAACAAATTGGTTGTGTAGTGTTTGCAACGTACCATTATGTTTAGGAAATAAGAAAACATGTTTTCAAACTTATCACAGAAAACAGTTGTGAGGCATGGTGGTACATTTTATATACCACCTTCTATTTACCCCCCTGGGGTGCAAAAATGTTTTCATTGTTTTTTTCAGTTAAATACAACCTCATATAAGATGGTTCAGAAAAATGTTTGTTTTATTCCGAAATAAAATTTTCTTGTACTTCTAAGGATTATTTTCTTAGTCTGGTTCTGTATTTCAAAGAGTTAAAACGCTTTCTTTTTTTTTTCTTTGCGTACATTTTAGACAAAGATACATTAGTTTTTCCGAACGCCTCGCCTGAATATTTGTATTCAACGGCTCGGCGCGCGTAGATTTTTCGAATTTGCTTTCTTATTTTTAATAATTTTTTATAATAATACAAATTCTTTTTTAAAATAACTTATAATATTATTTTTTAGTTTTTCGAATTTTTTTTCGAGATATAATGGAAAAACCAAACTTTCGATTTTATTTTCGAAATTGTGAAGTTAGCCTACACTTTAGAGCATCAAAGATTTTTTTTATTGTTTTATACACCCTTTCAAGTACTTAAATGCCAAGTTTAATCGAGATCACATTTTGTGCAAGCTTTTGGTCAATATCCTTCTCTGGCAATTGGGCCAAGTACGAATAATAAACATTTAACATTTTGACTGTAATTTTGACCTCTATATCCATTTATTTAAGTAACTTTTCCTTTTTCCTCCCTAAGGAGGATGAAATATTATCTGACAGTATGTATGTAATGCTGTAATTATGTATATTACGACTTTTATTATGTACGTTTATACTTTTTATAAATATGGAAATAATAGATTTAGTTTGACCATTAGTAGTTGGGGTTTGAAAGCTTTTTAATGTATTTCGGATTAGGCCATATTCGTCCATTTTCATATTAACGAAGCTACATTAAGCGTATATTAAAATTCTGTTATTCATATCAAAATACATAGATTTATATAAAACTATTGCTCTATCATTAACTGTATATTTAAAAAATTAAAGTCTCCAACTCAATATTTCAGGATGTTAAAATTTAAAACAGAGTGGTTATCGAGACAGATAGAACAACAATTGAATATTTTTTGAGTTAGGATAATAGTTTTATTTACGTTCTGCTATCTGCTTCTACTATCCGAATAACAGAAAAAGTGTATATTTGCGACTGCGCTATCTAGTTAAAGATAACATAAGTAGGTAGGTCCACTATATTTTCTATATAGTTTCCTGGATTGAGACCTCAGACCCAACTAATAGAAACGATTTCAAACCGTTCAAATGCTTCAAAAGAGAAGCCGAAACGTCAAGATTTTTACAATCTAAAACGCGGTGTGTCCCAGATACCTAGAATATAACCATTTTCTCTAAAATCGTTGAAAATTCATTAACATTATCTAATATACTTTGTAAATGGTTCTCTTTTATCCACACTGTTAACGCTATCTATAATATGTTTTTGGTTTGTTGTTTTACTAAATCCTTTTAATAATTATTTTTTTAACTAAGCGCTAACAGTAATTCATGTTTCGGGAACTTCGATTTGGAATGGTTTTATTAAAGTCCCTGTATACGTTTTACGAATTGTATTTATTCATTTTTATTAGATGCGGGCTTATGTCCTAAGTATCTGTAAATGTTTCTACGTAAACTAATCTCCAATTATAATAGTCTAAGAGTCAGACTTCATTTTATAAACTCTGAAATTTTCTCAGGGCATACTTCCAATACAGGTAAGAACGATGGGCTAACTAAGACCTTTGGTTCATAGTGGCTTTGGCAGGTAGTAGGTGGCAAAGGTTTATAAGATATCGACTTAAATGATCCCGCACGGAAATTGGCCGTCACTTAAAATCCTTGATACTCGGGAATATTATACAAATATCGATGCTGATAAAAAGTCCAAACGGGCGCGAGGTCCTATAACGTGATCCTCATAGTTATTTAGACCGCAATCAGAAGAGTAATTACCTATGCTGCCCTCATAAGCAAGAGTGCGGCATCTACTGATTTAGTGATTACGAGTTATGGGCCAAAACAAAATCAAATGTCGTTCATGTTTAATGGTAGATGCGGCAGTATTGTATTTCATAATTCTTATTCACGGGGCAGATACGGCCTATTTTCTGTGTAAATGTTGAATCTGATAGCAGTGGAGACCGATGGTACCAAAAACTCAATTTTGTAGATGCCGCACTCTTGCTTATGAGAGCAGTATGGGCATATACACGAATTCTCATACCATCCCCTTGTAATAATCCATTATACATCTATCTATCTTGCTCTATAATAAAGTATCCAAAAATGCAAAAATATACGGGATATTAGAATAGAATAGAACTTATTTATTTAGCTATTTAACACATATGTACATAAATATACAATATTTAAGATTACATCTTATTTTAAAAATACATTTTTCTTAACCTAGATTTAAAAGATTTGACATTACATGAAGTTTTAATGATTAAAGCTAAACTCTATTAGACCCTTTCACAAATTTTTTTTCATGGCAATTGTATTAAATCTTTTAGATTGTTATAAAGATAATTACTTCTTAAATTATAACATGTGTGATCTTTTGATGAGAAAATTACTTAGGGAAGACGGAGCTTGATGGTTAATCATTTTAAAAATCAATACCAATGAAGATTATATGATATGTTACTGAACATTCAAATATTTCAGTCTTTATAATTGATCGATGTATATCTGTCACAGCGATGTAGAATTCGCATTGCTTTATTTTGGAGTACTTGTAATCGTTGTAGAGAATTACTTGAGCAATAAATAAACAGGAACATACAGTAATAAATAATAATAATAATAATAAATACTTCATTCGTCCTTTGAGACCATTTACAATGGTATAGGATGGTACATATATAAAAACAGTTACAAAATATCACATTAGTCAAAGTACACTATATAGGCCTCTCTCTATTAGATAATTTTTTAATTTAATAATAACATTAACAATATGGCATAATATGAACTATTTAGCTTCTTACAAATGTAATCAATATTTGATTCCCAACACCTAAAAATTTAGTCTTATTATACAGCTGTATCTAGCGTGATAGTTACATCATCTAATGTTTGTTTCTTTAGAAAAAACTGCATTGCTACTGTTTTACTGGTATTTACCATTAGAGAATTTCTCTCACACCAAGAAAGAAACTGACTGGCTAAATTATTAAGTTTTTCCACTAATTCAGCAAATGTATCGGCATCTACTGCTAACGTGGTATCGTCAGCATAAAGAACAATATAATTAGCAACAATGTATTTAGAAAGGTCATTAATATATAATAAAAATATTAATGGACCTAAAATTGACCCTTGAGGGATACCACCATAGTTAAAATATGGAAAAATTATAGTATTATATACAAGTTTTTTACACCAAGGAGAAAAAATTTTTACATATTCTATAGAAACAGCCAATCTTTTTACACATGCAATAATTATGTTGTGGATCCAAAATTATGCCTAAATATTTTATTTCATTTGCATGAACAATGACTGAATTGTCAATTTTAATAATAAGATTTTCTTGCTCGAATTTAGTCCAATTAATTAAACGGAATGTCTCAATTCAAAATATTTTGTTTGAATACACAATTTTTTGTTTTTTTTTGATATACAGAAAGTTTAGGCTCGGCGAGGCACACCCTGTATAACTGCAACACAATAAAAAAAACAGTTTTTGTGGCTCTTAAAAAGTTGTTTTTAAGGACCTTCCTCAAATAAAGGATTCTAGCGTAAGCATAGTATCCACAAAGCAAATATGATTTGTGTATGAAAAAGAATAATAATGCGGAAAAACATATTCAAAAAGCAATCGGCCAAAAAATCAAACCATCATCATATTTCAACAGGTGCCAAGTTTTCGCAGAGTCGCAAAGCGAAGTTGAGAACTGATTGGATGAGGGGAGGGGACGAACGAACTTCTCCAGAGCGATTGTCGAAACGCGCCAACAGACTCCGGTTGAACCGGAGCGCGAAAACTGGAAAAACTGAAAATGCTGCCGCAGTCTCAAAGAAATCTTCGCGGTTGATAGATCGCGTATTTGAATATCCGGAAGTTAAAAAACTTTTTGAAATTTTGAAAATTTTATTGGTGAATCAGAAAAAATCACGTTATCCGTAAGTGTTTTTTGAAGATTTTATGTAGAATTCAATTACAAGTTTTATAATTTTTTTTGACTATTTAAAAAAATAAATTAAAATTAATTATCTAAAACTAATTTAAAAATGCATGATTAAGACTACAATTGTTAAATGAATTTAAAATAATTATGCCAAATAAAAAAAATAATCGTAAAAAATCAAATAGTTGGGACATTGAAATAAAATTATTGAAGCATCAATAAAATAAAAAATATTTTTATATTTTATACGAACTAAAATAATTATATTAAAATAAAATCTAACCACCACCAAGTTGAAAAATTAAAAAAATATATATTAGTAAATATAGTATAATTTTGTTAAATATATTTAAAATTGACTAAAGGCTGTTTCAGAAATTTTTCACTGACTAATAATAATCATTACTATAAATAAAACTACTCAAATTTTTAGCAGTGACTGTAGAAAATTTGGTTTTGATGAATGTGCCACTTGTTTAATAAAACTGTTTTATAATGGAAGTAAAACCTTAAATAAAATACCTCTAAAGATTAATAAATATTTACAACACAAAAATTATAACAAATAAAAAACACCTTTTCACCTAACTAAAAATAATATAAAACCTACAAAAGAGTATATTCTTTAAATTAAACTTTTGGTACTGGTAAATAGGTCAATTACGATTTAGACGTTTTGGATTGATTTACCCCAAGATATAAATAAAAAAAAATATAAATTCAAATTCGGCTGTAGAACGTCTCTATCTTCATCTAAAAGATAGGCAATGATGAATATTATTCTCTTGTACCATCACATTTAAAATGCCGCCAAATAAATACATTTTCAAAAAAGGCGCTAAGTGAAAATTAAAAATACGGATGATAATATAATAATAAAAATAGATATCTAAATTTAAAACAAGCTTATAAAAAGAATAACGGAAGCTAACAACACAACTAAAGAGTGTTGGAAAATGATCAATGAAAAAAGTGGAAAGTTGAGTAAAATTATACCTGGTACCATGAAAGACAAAAATAATGAAATAAAAGGATACTAGAATATTTGCAATTGAAAAGTGGAGATTCTTCAACCATTTTCGAGATTGTCTCTTAGTCAAAATTCACACGAATATAGAGGAATCGCTTGTTTCAACAGATTCGCAAGAATATATCGTAACTTTTTAAACTTTATTTAGAGAAACGCTCTAGTCATACCTACCTGGCTATATACCTATGATGAGTTTTTTGTGTAATTTTCACAATTTTTTGCATGTTTTTCATATTTTATTTTTTTATTAATTTGACAATTATTATTATGTAAAACTCAAACTTTAATTGGTCGATATCCACAATAACAAAACAACGAAATCTAATGATACATCTGTTAAATTTTTAAAAGGGGTGTTTTCTTATAAAAACGCATATATTTATTTTGTCTAGGGCAAAGTTATAAAAGTCTTGAATTTATATTTAAAATAAATATTGAGGAAAATATTTAAATGATAAATCAGAATACATTATAAATACCGGATGTCCCACTTGACTTTTCAGGGGTTTAATTTCATTATTCAGAAAGTTTTGGGGATACGAGAGTTTTCACCAGCTTCATTTGCATTTAGAAAAGTTTTCATGAAAAAAATATTCCGTACAATTGTAGTAAAACAATTTTATGTGATTTACAAGGTAATTTATATTTTTTAAGAAGGCTCTGCATAATTATTTCAGACGAACTGTCAGTTTAGTACATTTAGTTTTTTCATTTCCCTTTTCAAAAATGTTTAGTCTATCTGAAAAAGGAAAAAATAATTATTTTCGTAGAAACACAGTCAATTATGACCCAAGCCAGTCAGTACCGTCAAGAGGATGTAGATTCTATAGAAGTAAGAAATTTTTTTAGAGCTAAAAAAGAATGACTGCTGTACGAGTTAATTTCTGCCCAAAGGTTTAAGATTGTTTACACACAGAAATATTATTAAAGAGTTCAGAAAATCTTCATAAAATTACCGAATACTTAAGAGATGTCCCCAAAGTGACAGTATGCAATGAGTCGTACGAAAATGTATGTATTGTTTCCACAACTTCAGCAAGAAGACTTACCATGAATGGTTAACTTTAATCAGGATAGTGCCAGTTCACTTTATACATTTTGTCTAGTGAACTAGGAAAACTTTAAATGGTAAAATTTTCACCGAACAAATTGTTCGGTATCTGAATTCGATCTGTTTGTATGTATGTGTGTTGATTCTTTTTTTTTGTGAATTTTAAAATTCTGACTTCAGATTTTGATAGAGCATCAAAAAGTAAGCTTATGGGTTGATGTGCCCCTCTGTAGCACTTCGGGAACTCCCTCAAAATGGGGTCCAAAATATGAAAATTTTGAAGTTTAAAATGACATTGAATTTAAAGTAGACGCATAGTGAACGACTATTTTGGTAAAACTGAGTAGACTGTGGCTGTGTTGATTAGAATGAGAACTGAGAACTGTTAATCTAAAATTTTATTAATAATGCCATTACAATTTGTTCGGTTTATGGCAATGCTAGAAGACCATTCTCAACTGGTTTGTATATATAATGAATGTACTTATACGCATTGAATAAAATAGATAAATATTATTTGGTGAATGATTTATTGGGAAAGCAAACAATAAATCTGAGAAAGATATCAAAATTAATTGCGAACTTTTATAAAAGTCCAAGGACATTTCGAACAGGTAATTATTTATTTTTGTTTACTGTGTCAAAAATTTTTTAAATTGTTTTTGTTTTTATTATGTAAAATTATTATCTAAGAAAACAGAAAAGTATAAATTTATGCAATGCAAAAATTGTTTAACAAATTGTACGAAATATTTTCCGCGGAAAGTGGGACTAATTATATATTTTTAGAAAGCTTGAAGATTACTAATATAAAAATATGCAGAGTGTTCCATTTAAAATAGTAATATCAATAAATAATCAATAATTTCAAAGAAAAAAATAGATAAAAAGTTTTGAAATATAAAAATATTAAAATTATTCTTCACAATTTCCAAACAATATTTCGTCTCGTTCGAAAATTCTTGAGTATAGAGTAGGGCATATAAATACAAAATTATAAAAAATATTAGCTGCCTTTTTAAAAACTATTTTCACAAAAAAAAACCACAACAACAAATTAATATTTTTTTTCGGGTGTAACAGATAAAACAATGTAAGAAATTGAACAACTAAACGTCAATCTGTCAATATTTTTGAAGATCTTCCTACTATCTTCCGTCTCACTCAATCACTCAATTTTTTACATGGAAATTTTTTAACCCAAATTTTTCACTTTTCCGTATAATTTTTCAAATATTTTCTTTCATACAAACCTTGTTTTTTTTTATTAAATTTAATTTTTTTTTGATTTTTAATAGTTTTAACAGCGAACATTTATAACAAAACTAAAATATTATAATTAAAAACAAATATTGTGCGTGCTTAAGAGCAAACCGAACCCCTTGAAAAACTTTAATAACCTTTTAAGCCTTTAGTTTTAGTCTGATTTTTGTGAAATTTTCAGGAAATACTAATCATTACAAAACTTAGGGTGGAAATTCCTTGATTTTTTTGTAAGCCTTCGAAAAGTATTTATTTTGTTAATTTTAAATGGAAAATCACAAAAAGAAATATCCGCGCCATTCTGCAGTAAATCTGTGAAAATTTGCTCCTCTTTGTTTTAATAAATATCAAGTGGTTTTTAAATAATATGGTTTCCCATTTTTTGCTTAAATATCTTTGTAAAGTGCTGCCACATCGTTACATACATTTAAAGTTGTCGAGAAATATTCCATCGCCAAGTGTTCCCAGTGGCGCGCATATAAATACAATTTTATATTAGAAAATCCTCATAAAATAGAAGTGAAATTTGCTTCTCACAAGAACTCCGGTTGCCACTTAATATTTAACCTATATTTATAATCCGTTTGAAAATAAAAAAAAAATACTTAAATGGTGTAGCATTCGATAAGAAATAAATTATATGGAAAATTTTATACCTGATAAAAATGAGATATTTTGGATACCAAAATATTTTTTTTGGGAGTAATCAAACTGCACAAAAGATGTGAGCTCCCTTGGGAGCTGTGATTTTAACTTATTTCACATCTTTTGTGCAATTTTATACCTGTTGTTTTAAGCCAATCAGATACCTTGATTTTGGTGGGTTGCTATGACGACAGCTGAATTTTCCGAAAAATTTTTGGGTCACATGACCTAGCTGAAAAATTAATAAGTGATCATTTTCCTGTCACGTGCAGATGCCACAATATCAGAAGCGTAGATTATTTTTTTTTTATTATTATTATTTCTGTCTTCACAAAAGGCCAAAAATTGTTTCCATATCATTGACTTTGATTTCTTCGTATTGGACGGAATTAAGTTATCTACCTCAGCTTTTATTGCTTTTTGACTTTCTTTTCCAAAACGCGACATTTTCTTTTTGTATTTAATTACAAATTTTACAGGTACGCCTTTGAAACTTGCCAATCAAAGCGTCAATAAAAAGTCATGTCATAGTCATTAGCCACCTTAATTTATTAAGGCACCAAACATCAAAGCAAAATAAACTCCTAAACTGTCAAAAATTGTATTTTCTTTTTAAAATAATTGTTGGTATAAAATTTTCGTTGCGAATTTTTTTAAGAAAATTCGCACCTCGAAAAAATTTTCGGAAATTATTCAAGCTCTAGGGAGATTATAACTGATAATTGGCTAAGAAGATACAATTCGACAAGGAACAATCTCTTTTATAAAAAAAACTATATCCTGCGATAAGTAATCCGGTTATTTGTTTATACAATACTTCTGATATAATTGGTGATTATGGATAAAAATAATTAAGAGCAATCCGGAGCTCTTGTGAAAAGCAAATTTCACTTCTATTTTATGAGGATTTTCTAATTGACTTGTTTATTCATTTTGTTTCGAAAAAAATAAACTAATTTATACTGCCAATATAATCCAATTTTTTATGAATAAATCACTCAAATTGTAGTATGTAGGATCAAAACAAAAATTAAATTACAAATAAAGAAATTACTTTTAATAGGCCAATGGCCAAACTGGCATCACATCACATTTTGATTGGATGGCCTTCCATCTCAGAGATATAAATAATAAGCGGTAACCAAAATCAAAGTTTGCATAATTTGTACTATCTTTTTAATACCTGTAAGCATCCCGCACGTGTTCGAATGGCACCTTTCTAAAAAGTCCTGCTGACCTTGCTATCAAACTTTACATAAATCCCTTCCGGCATCGTTCATGTGCGAGTCGTTGTTGAAGAAAAATGTGGCTTAATTATATACTGTCCTCTAACCAAAAGACACTTTTCCAGACCAAACTCCCTCAAACATATATATAAAAACTTCTTTTATGCTTTCTCTAATCAATTATTTTGTTTGTTTTGCTAAACATTTGTAAAACTAAAGGACCAGGTCAGGCAGCTGGCTTATGGAGAAATGGGTTCCGGTTAATTTGCCTCAATTTTTGGTATGGATATCGATTTCCTGAACAATAGTGTCCATGGACACAACACAATCCTAAGGCCAGTTTTCAACTTGAAGTTGAAAAATGGCCATTTTTTAAAACGTATTAAAATGTAATTTTCTTAATGTATTAAGGATTTTTTGCTGTAATAGTATTCCAATAACATCAAATAATATTGCTTTGTGTAGAAAAACTATTATTTGATACAGGGTGATTCAAAAATTACTAATAAAATTGTTGATGCTGTGTATTCTACTTTACAGTGGGAATATAAAAATATTAATATTTATTCTGAATTTACTTTAGTTGGACTTATTATAACAAGATATAAAAACATTTTATACAGGATGAATCAAAAAGTTGATCGACTCTGCAGGTTATTTTTAATACAATTTTATATATTTTGGAATACAAGTCAGTAGTCGACATTGAACCATTTTCAAAAATGTATAATTTATAAATTAAATACAGGGTGATTCAAAAGATATTTAAGGTAGAAAATTACGAAAATTGATTTTTTTTGCGAATCACCTTGTAATTTAATATTTCCTTCGTTAATTTCTCTAATTTGTTCTTATTGTCTTTAATTTGAATTTGTCCTCTATAGAAGTTTGGCGAAGTTACTACGATCAGTTTTTTTATATCGACTTTATGATTACAAGCCTCTGCTCATAAATATGTTTTTATTTTATTTAATCATTCATTATTTATGTCATTCTAACGTTATTTCTTTAAGGAAACAAATAACATGTAACATATAATATCAACAAATAATAAATAATGTATTTATAGTGAGCCAAATATCCGAAGACGCAAATATGATTGTTATTTGTATACATTCATATCTGCAATCAGTTCGAATAAGTTACTTGTATGTATGTAGATTATAAGTAATATATATTATAGTCGAACTCAATCCTTTATGAGAATGAAAAAACAGCAAAGGATTACCGCCAATAGAACAAATGCTCATGAATCTGGACATTTTTGAGCATTTTAAAGTCGAAAACACCGTACACTGTCCATATACATACAAATAAAATAGTATTTTGGCTATTAGGTGCAAAGATTCAATAACCAACTTAGCTGGATATCGTTATAGGGGAGAATATGAATTTACATTTTAATTTCTATAACGCATATTGGATTTGAATTACTAATTAAAATTTTGTCTTAAATTAATTTAACTAAACTGTGAGGTTACACTGATAAGAGGCGACAATGGAAGTATGGTTATAGTTTTTACATTTTCAATTGCAGAAACAAAATTCTCAGATGTGCAGACAGGTTACTTTGGCGGCTTGTAGATGTGCCGACAAGTGGCTTTGTCGGTATTAGCGACTTGTATAAAGCGGGATCATTTTGTTCTGCAATTAAAGTAGGAAGTAGGAAGTTAGACAAATATTGTCTTCAGTAGTGAGGGCTAGGAAAATATTCATACAGTGATACACTGTGCTTGTGTTCGCACTTGATTTTTGATTTAGTGATTAGTAGGTGGTAGATGATTCGTGGCGTTAGTTTATTTCAATTAATATTATTCTTGGCTTCCGTGTACATACATACTTTTTTTTATTTTGAAACATTGTTACAGTGTACTTCTTATTTATTTATTCGGTGTCAATTTCAATATGTTTCGTCCTTGGGAAAATACAGTTTCTTTAAGTGGATCTAAAGAATCGGAACAATCACTAAAAGATATTCCAATGGATTATGTGGTATCAGGTTGTAGTCCCAAAGATTCCTGGCATCAAAAAGGGGCCACGAGGTATTGCGCCTTCCGCCCTATTTTTGTGTATTTAACCCCATAGAATTAATTTGGGGACAACTTAAAAAAAGAATAAGGCGTCATAACGTGTTTCCCAAATTTGATGGGTTGATAGCAAATTTGGTAAAAGAAGAAATTAACAAAATTTCAGCTGATCATTGGCAGAAAAAAAAGAAGAAAATTCTTATATAACGAGTCCGACCAAATTTATTATCAATGTTGATGACAGTGATTCCGATGGTTAGGGTTGAGATAGGGTAGGTAAGCTTAATTAATTTATAATATTTATGACTTTATTCACCGTGTTTTTAATTTTAGAATTAAAATTTGAGACAAAATTTTAATTAGCAACGTTTCTGAATCTCACAAGAGATGAGAAAATGAAGCTATGGGCCAGGTGGAGTGGTCAACCTCTATTCAAATCTAATATGCGTTATAGAAATTAAAATGTAAATTCATATTAAAGAAAGTTAATCAATATAGAAATTTTACGCAAATTACCCCTAACGATCTCCAGTAACTTGGTTATTGAATCTTTGCACAGTGGTCCTAATAGACAAAATATCATTTTATTTTTATGTATATGGACAGTGTACGGTGTTTTCGACATTAAAATACTCAAAAATATCCAGATCAATCAGTATTCTTCTATTGCCGGTATCCTTTGCTGTTTTTATGGCGTTTTTTCTTTCTCATAAAGCGGTGGGTTCTACTATAACAAACATATGAACCCGTTTCCTCACCACCATAGAGGTAGAGTACCCCGGCGCGCTCTTTATTAAAGTTGTATCTCCAATAGCCCAATCCCTTTTTACCTGGGAAATGCAGTTCTAGTTGTAATGAAACAAACAAATATATAAAATAAATACTTTAAGGAACGAATACTAACAAAAACAAATATAAGTACATTTCTTTGCATTATACAACTAGTTGCTTGTCGAGAACCATATTGACGTATATCTTTAAAAAATTATTAGATACACTATGTTTAATTTTTAGGAAAAAACTTGTCAAGTATTTTCTTGTTATATTTACACGATTTCCAACTTGTTCAAAAAAATTGCAGGTCTAATACAATTCGTTGAAATTATTTTTTGAATTCGATGATAATGGTTTAAATTCGTTTTCTGTAAAATTATCTATAGCTTCACAGTATCGACCGTGATTGTGATTACTATTAGCAGCTGTTCGAAGACTCTGGAGAAATTAAAGTAGATCATTTATTACATATGGACGGTTAAGAGAACGTAACCCATCATGCAACATGTTCCTTCGTTAAGATGATGCTGGTCACATTCGTACATAGTCAGGGAAAACTATGAAATAATAAATATCTACACTCAATAGAAAGCCTCCGAATATTTTCATTAGCATTACATATCATGCAAGTATCGGATTTAGCTGGAAAAAGTACGTTAATTCTGAGACAATTTAAATTACCCATTTTTATCATTCTAAATTTTCTTTTCCCGGTATATCCCTGTATCGTAGACTAAGGGTAAAAAAAGCTTAACTTTTCTATCTCAATTTTCTTTAATTTTTAAAAACTTATGACCTTATAGTCATTCGAAATACCATGAATTTATAATGAAAACCTAATAATATTTGCGTCTTCGGATATTTGACTCACTAATAATATTTTGGTTCACTATTAATACATTATTTATTATTTGTTGATATTATATGTTACATATTATTTGTTTCCTTAAACAAATAATGTTAGAATAACATAAATCATGAATGATTAAATAAAATAAAAACATTTATGAACACAGGTATAAGCGTATACATTGTGGCAGGCTTGTAATCATAAAGTCGATATAAAAAAACTGATCGTAGTAACTTCGCAAAACTTCTATAGGAGACTAACAAACTCAAATTAAAGACAATAAGAAAAAATTAGGGAAATTAACGGAGGAAATATTAAATTACAAGGTGATTCGCAAAAAAATCAATTTTCGTAATTTTCTACCTTAAATATCTTTTGAATCTCCCGGTATTTAATTTATAAATTATATATTTTTGAAAATGGTTCAATGTCGACTACTGACTTGTATTAAAAAATATATAAAATTGTATTAAAAATAACCTGTAGAGTCGATCAACTTTTTGACTCACCCTGTATAAAATGTTTTTACATCTTGTTATAATAAGTCCAACTAAAGCAGAATACACAGCATCAAAAATTTTTTTAGTAATTTTTGAATCACCCTGTATCAAATAATACTTCTCTCTCTTTCCACTGGATTAAAACCACTTAGTTGTTAAAAAAGTTTTTTTATTGACGTTTCGGCTTTCCAGATCGAAAGCCGTTATCAAAATGACATAAAATAAATAAATTTACTAGAAACAGAACACTTGATAATCTTGCAAAAATATGACATCAACATAGTATACATAGAATAAGATTTTGAGATTGAAGATGTCAAAATCTGTTTCAATCATATTTTTGTGACGTTTCTGGGAACGAATTTTTGAAAGGATAGCGCATTTGCATATTATAAGAGAATTTATACTTCGTCATAAATGAAGTTTTCTTATTAATATTATCATAAGAAAAAACCAGATAAAAACTTATGATACTATCCCGATATAGAGGGTATCCTTTTTGCAATTAACTCTTTTTGTAAAATAGGTATCCAAATTTTTGAAATATCAACCGAACAATTAGAAACACATTCGTTATTATTTAAGCATATCAATGCTGCTTCTTTAACTTTGCGGTTATAATTATTCGGTTCTTTTAATAATCTAGTTGAAGAATTCCATTGTATTTTATGACCAAAATCCCATGCATGTTCACATATTTTAGATTTTTCGAATTGTTTATTTTTAATGTACGATTGGTGTTCATTAAGTCTAATATGAAAAGGTCTAGATGTTTCTCCTATATAAAATTTATTACATTCGCATGGAATTTTGTAAATACAATTTTTTGTGTTTTGAATTTCATTAAAAGGTTTTGTATTTACTATTAAAGATTTTAATGTATTATTAGTTTGAAAAACTGTTTTTAAATTAAATTTATTGCCAATCCTTCTAATTTTTTCGGATAATTTTGGAATATAAGGGATTTTTACTATATTTGAAAGAATTATTGGGGGGTTTAAATTTTGATCTTTAGTTTTGATGTCTCGGTAAAGTTCACGATTTATAAATTTACTTGGGTAGTTGTTCTTAATCAAGACAGATTTAACAAGTGATAATTCATTATTTAAGATATTGTCATTTGAACAAATTGTTTTTGCTCTATCGGAAAGAGATTTGACAATACCTCGTTTAACACAAATTGAGTGGTTTGAATTAAAATTTAGATATCTATTTGTATGTGTTTCTTTTCTAAAAACTGATGTATCAAAACAATTGTTGTTATTGTGTATTAGTACATCAAGAAACGGTAATTTTTTATTATTTTCAATTTCAATTGTAAATTTAATAGTAGGTTCCGAATTATTAATAGTATATAAAAATGTATCAATATTTTCCCTATCGTGTTGCCAAATTGCAAAGATATCATCTACATATCTAAACCAGACAGAAGGTCTTAAATTTTGTTTGTTTACAATTTCCATTTCAAAATTCTCCATGAAAATATCACACAATTTTGGTGATAAAGGAGAACCCATTGCCATGCCAAACTAATAATACATTAAAATCTTTAATAGTAAATACAAAACCTTTTAATGAAATTCAAAACACAAAAAATTGTATTTACAAAATTCCATGCGAATGTAATAAATTTTATATAGGAGAAACATCTAGACCTTTTCATATTAGACTTAATGAACACCAATCGTACATTAAAAATAAACAATTCGAAAAATCTAAAATATGTGAACATGCATGGGATTTTGGTCATAAAATACAATGGAATTCTTCAACTAGATTATTAAAAGAACCGAATAATTATAACCGCAAAGTTAAAGAAGCAGCATTGATATGCTTAAATAATAACGAATGTGTTTCTAATTGTTCGGTTGATATTTCAAAAATTTGGATACCTATTTTACAAAAAGAGTTAATTGCAAAAAGGATACCCTCTATATCGGGATAGTATCATAAGTTTTTATCTGGTTTTTTCTTATGATAATATTAATAAGAAAACTTCATTTATGACGAAGTATAAATTCTCTTATAATATGCAAATGCGCTATCCTTTCAAAAATTCGTTCCCAGAAACGTCACAAAAATATGATTGAAACAGATTTTGACATCTTCAATCTCAAAATCTTATTCTATGTATACTATGTTGATGTCATATTTTTGCAAGATTATCAAGTGTTCTGTTTCTAGTAAATTTATTTATTTTATGTCATTTTGATAACGGCTTTCGATTTGGAAAGCCAAAACGTCAATAAAAAAACTTTTTTAACAACTAAGTGGTTTTAATCCAGTGGAAAGAGAGAGAAATTAAAATAAAAAACCACTATGAGCTTCCGAAATGAATTACAAATAATACTTTTTCTACACAAAGCAATATTATTTGATGTTATTAGAATACTATTACAGCAAAAAATCCTTAATACATTAAGAAAATTATATTTTAATACGTTTTAAAAAATGGACATTTTTCAACTTCATCAGTTGAGTTTTGCCCATCTACACTATTGTTCAGGAAGTCGATATCTTCAACATACCAAAAATTCAGGCAAATTAACCGGAACCCATTTCTCCATAAGCCAGCTGCCTGGTCCTTTGGTATTTGATAAAAAAACTATACGCGATTCTTTAGAAGTTAGGTCAGATATTAATAAAAAAAGCGTAAAAAAGTCATTAAAATGTTTAATTCTCATTCTAAATTCAATAAAACGTTTCTTGATCTCTCCTATCAACGACATTGATTTTTAATGTGATTATAAGGTACAAAAATTCGCATATAATTATCAATGACATTTAAATTAGTAGAAAATAGTTGGTCAAGAAAAAAAATAATTTAAATTTTGATTTATCAATCGTCTCTTGTTACTGAAAAATTTATATAACTTGTTACTTACAATAGTATGTTTCCTAACAATTGTGGAAAATGAATTTTTCCCCATAAAACTGTCCTCAAGCAGTTGAGGAGACTAAGGTTTCTGAGGAAGCCAATAGTTTTAATTTTTTTTCTCATAGAAAATTTGACCGGAAGTTATAATTTCTAAAATTCTCACTGATTTTTAACAAATTGAAGATATGTATTAATCATTTTCTGAATTATTACACATTATAAAGAGTATTTCTAAGTTTATTAAAAAAAATTAATTTCTGATTTATATAAATAAATAAACACTATTTTGAAAATAAAAGTGGCGTCTAAAACATAAATTTTATTAAACAGAGACAATGTTCATCGTTTTAATTATTTCTACATCAAAAGTAAAAGTATGATGCTGATAAATGTACAAAGATTTTTTTTGTTAGGCCTCCTTAAGTCTACTTAAGTTCGCACCATATGCAAAACTTTTTTATTATTAATTTTACGAAAAAAATTTATCCTTTATAAAAAGTTCTGCATGGTCTAAAAACATCTTATTCAAAATCTGTATATTGACGTAAAATGTCATTAGAAACAAGTTTATTTAATAACTTTTTTTTCATATTTCAAAAATAAAGATACTTTAATCGTGAGCAAAATTCATATTTTTTGACAAACCTCGTATACGACTGAAAAACTTTGATATCTAATAGTTGCATTTTAGGTTTTAGACCATGCAGAACTTTTTATAAAGAATAAATAACTTGTTTCCATATGGTGTTACCTTAAGCAGACAAACTGTATATCTTCAATTTTAAAAAAATCAGTGAGAATTCTAGAAAAATTTTCAAATTTTCTTTGAGAAAAAAAAATTAAATACTAGTGGCTTCCTTAGAAAGTCTCCTCTTTAAAATGCTTTTTTTGCGTACATTTTCCTAAAATTACAATTACAATCTAGTACGCATATTTATTTAGTTTAATGTATTTACAAAAATAAGTAAAAAAATTATACTGTAATAAAAGAAAAAATGCAAATTTAAAAAATGCAAATTTAAAAAATGCAAATTTAAAAAAATATTTAATCAACCATGATCATAGTTATTTTGGAATTTATTTATAATTATTAAAATTCAAAATCAAATTTACATAGATTGAAATTGATACAGAAGAATTATTATTCTAAAAAATTATATATGATTAAACAATTTGACAGAAATGACGGATATAAATAAAATAGATGTAATATATAGATAAGATATTAGATTTATCGAGTTTCAAAAACTTATTTAATTCAACCAAGAAGGTAAATAACAATTTTAACCAAATAATTCAGAAAGTGTCGAGCTTTTCTGACGATGACAAAAACAAATTTGAATTTCTCTATAAACTATTTATCAATATGTTTCACAATAAGTCAATCGAAGTTTTTAATTCACTGTTAAATTTTTTCATCTATTGTCGAAATTTGTTTAAATAAACTTTTATGCATAGCTTAAATATCAAAAAGTTGTATAACGGAATAAGTTCACAATTCCGCTTTGAGTTTTTAAATAAATTAGCATATGCAAATTTTGTAACCATACCAAATAAAACCGGTGTTCGATATAAGACTCAGTAGGAATCTTAACATTACCTTAGAGAATCGAGCAACTATATTCCAGAGAGTAATGCGAGCAGCAATGAAGCGCATCCAGGAAAATTTAAGAAAAAAAATCGCCTGCTGATACTCATACTGAAGCAAATTTTAAATTAATCTGACATAGAAGTGATGTTAATATCTATAGATCGAATTCAGAAACGATTATTAATTCTCACACAGTTTTAAGCTCACAGTTTTTAATTTTTGTTTGTCACATAATAGTTATTTATGTAATAAGTTTGTAAATTGAATTTTATCGCATACCTAAGTCAAAAAAGAGACATTTACACAGAAATTGCATAAAATATTCTTTTTCTACGACCGTGCAAAAAGTTACTACTTTTTACACTCTCAACTGTGCCAAAAGTTTTACTTTGTTGCACTAGTGCAAAAAGTAACTTACTTTGTTGCACTAGTGCAACAAAGTTCTTTGATACTCTATAATTAGGAGTTCGATCTGAAGAAAACAATTTTCCTTGTAATTTGAGTATACTTATAAACGTGGTAACTGTAGGTACTTAGGTACCATTAAATATTGTTCAAAACATTGTTTGATAAAAAAGAAACATTTTTACTGTAGTTTTGATTAATCCAAATCTTGTTACTAACGAAAGCATATTCATAGTTAACTATGGATGGCGTCTGGCAGTGGCAGTTTACGTAATTCATTTCTAGTTGTCAATTTAAAATTTTAATATTTTGTTGTAACCTGTTAAAAATATCTGATTCGAATAGTGAAGAAGAATATCTTTGTACTCCTCCAGATTTAATTTAAATAGCAGATTTATTACTCGAAGGCTGAAATTAATTCGAAAAAAGTAAATTATCGTTAGTTTAAAGTTAAATTTTATTGTCGATCGTAGAAAAAATGTTGTGTGCTTCACGTGCAAAAAGCATATTTGTTGCACTCAGCATGATGCAGCTCTCGACTTCGTCTCGAGCTGCAAACTTCATGCACCGTGCAACAAATATACACTTTTTGCACTAGTTATACAAATAACTATTTTCGTGGACCTCTACAAAAAAATACATTTTTCATCGACCTCTACAAAAAAAATGACATTTTACGTATTAATTTCCGAATGAAAAGTCAACTATTTTTGAAGGCAAATACTTTTCGTCCTTAAATGACTCGCACCGTGCCGTATCCTAGTAACCACAGCAAGAACCGTGCCGTATCCTAGTGACCACAGCGGACGAAAAGTGTTTGCCTTCAAAAATGGTCGATTTTTCTTTCGGAAATTAGTACGTTTTTGTAGAGGTCCACGAAAAAAAGTAATCGGCGAAAAATTGTCTATTGTCTCGCCTGCTTGCTAGCCTCGGCTATCAATTTGCAGACTCGACTATAATAGACATTTTTGCGTCCTTGGCACATAAATAACTATTTACGTACTAATTTCCGAATGAAAAGTCAACCATTTTTGAAAGCAGGTACTTTTCATCCTCAAATGACTCGCACCGTGCTGTATCCTAGTGACCACAGCGGACGAACAGTGTTAGCGGACGAAAAATGCTTGCCTTCAAAAATGGTCGATTTTTCTTTCGGAAATTAGTACGTTTTTTTAGAGGTCGACGAAAAAAAGTAATATGCGCCTCGGCGAAAAACTGTCAATTATCTCGCCTGCTGCAGACTCGACTATAATAGACAGTTTTTCGTCCTTGGCACATAAATAACTATTTTACTACTAATTTTTTTTATTATTAACTATTCTAATCTAGCTACAGTCGATTAATCTATGTTTTTTCTTTAATGTTATCAACCAAAAAGTACAAATTTACTTAGAGAAATGTTACACTTTTTCGTATGTTTATATGGCACTTCAGAATGCTCTGCTTTTACACTATTTTACCAATTTGTTCTCTTACACAACTCCAAGGGTTTAGTCCTTCTCACCCCATTCGAATTTACCAGTCGAACCTTTTTGTTAGTATGGGTGCTTTGCTTTATAGTTTGGATGTCCTGCTTAATAATGGGGCTGTTCAAATCTCTGTAGTGGTAATCGTTCCTGATGTTCCACGATCTATAGTTATTAAGAACTTATTTTGAAATGTTTAAATTTTTTAATATTGGTTTTGCTGACGTAGCCCCGTAGTTGTATCTTATATGTCAGGATGGATTTAAGTGTATGTTTATGTAAAAGCAACTTTTACATTCTTTTATATTTTTTTGATTGACTTGTCTTCAAACAACGAGTGCCAACGAAGACTTCCGCTATTTAATAACCTTAACCTTACCTCAAAAATGGTGCTGAGTTTTCCACGTTATTTTGATTTGTTCATTATTTAATGCTGATGCATAGGAAATTTGTTACATTTTCTGTAAGACTGGTTACTACTGGCTTACTATTATTGGAAGGCGTTTATGCTCCTTTTTTTTCGCCTGGTTTTTTTTCTGTTGGTTTTGTAAATGTTGTTCCTTTTTTTCGGGAGATGTCTTCGTTTTTGGCCAGTCCTCCTCATCTATATGATACTTTGAGGATTATTTTCAGCATTTTTTTCATTTCCTTGCTTTTTCTACTATCTTCTATATTATCAGGTTGAATAGAAATGCCTTTTTCTGACCTACAAGACGGGCCTTGTTTGGACAGCTTTTTCCATAAGTTGCCTGATTCTAAAATGTTTTCTAAATAGCTTCAGGGTTGAAGAGAATAATGTTCTGACTCTGCAGTTTTCCGGATTGATCCTTTGACTAGACATTTCATGTTACTCTCAACATTTTCCGCAATTAATTCTAAGTTTTTTCCAATCTCCTGCTATGCATATTTCTTTATAACAATGTTTTTAAATTCATTAACATGAACGTTCCGTAAACACTGGTGGTTTTCAAATAATTTTATTATGTTTACACATTTGTGTGCGCCTCACTCAAATATACTTTTTACTATACGCATATTCTCGAACTGAAAACTAAGGCAAGAATTCAACGTAGTAATAACTTTTTTTCTTATAAACCGAACATCTATTTTTGTTAGCGAACACTGTTAGTAGAGCGCAAATTTTAGTATAAAACATTGAAAATTGAAACTCTATCAACAATGTTAGTTATTCTATTCGTGATGATGTAATAGCCCTGGAGAGAGTGACCATTTTCGGTACTTATTTTCTCAGTCAGCAAACATGGATAGATATATAAGGATATTATTAAATCAAGCGGGCGCTTTATTTAAATCTATAACACCTCAATATTTGATGATTTAAAAAATGGAGGCGGATAGATTTAGTGAATGTGATAAAGAAAATATTGCATAAATGACTATATTCTCTGTTTTTAATACAAAATGATTACAAAAATAACCTTTCCAAATACCGCTCGTCCTCTTCAATTTTATTGATTAAATTTGGAGGACTTGTGGTATTACCTTTGATTAAATAATATAGTTAAATGAAAAATAGCGGAGAAAAATATTATGCTGCCAATCGATGCTCTGTACGCGAGCAGAGCAAGGTATCTTACTATGATGCATCGAAAAGGTATTCTATCTCCTTACTGATAAAAAAGTTTATGTAAAATCACATATAAATATGAATTCTGTAAAAATACAAGGGAAACTCACTAGATTTATTGTGTAATCTTACGAAATGATTACTGTGATTCCTTAATTAATCTGTGAATTTACTTGGTAATTATTTGGTGTCAATTCACAGTGACATTCAAACACATATTATAAAGAAACATGTAATTTTATTCAGAATAAGTATATTTATTATATGAAAAATACCAATACACTAATGTGAATACATGAGTCCCATAGCCACTAACTTCTTAATGAAATTGAAAACCTTCTTTTTAACGGCTGACACTTTTCTTGAATCTTAAGGAACATTCTCTGTATGAATTCCATAGTTATAGGTTGTGGATAAATCCTTGAGATATTTTATATTCAAAATCAAGAAATTTTCGAATCCATTATCATTTATATTTGTCTTTTCCAGATGTACAAAATAAAGTGTCGTAGTTGGTTTCTAACCTAGAAAATATTGATTGCATTATTGATACAACATTATTTGTTGTGTACACTAGAAAAATTCTGGTCGATTGACACCATAAAACTACTTAGGTTAGGGAGAAAAACAATATTACTGCGTTCCAATCTCTCGTAACCCTCAACTAATTTGGCTAACATCAGCTTTCCTCTGAGGCACTGAGTTCTAAAAATAGAAATCCGATAGTGCGCAGTTCAGGTGGTGGGGTATTCACATAACTAAACCTGTACAATTTCATTCACAGAATGAATTCTGTAAATCAGTAATGTTCACAATGTATTTTCACGTTGGGCGTATTTTTCATATACATTATTCTGCGAATAATTTTACAATGTACTTTTGAGGCTTATAAAATGTAAAATGTAGGTCACATAGTATATTTTGTGAAAATTACCATACTTATGAAGTTTTTTCATAACCATTTTTTAGAGTGCTTGGCTGTTTTACAAATTATCACGGCCTTCGTGATTGTAAATGTCAGCCAGACGTTTAATTTCTATAAAATAATAGTAAACTCTATGATGTGACAAACCAGGGAATATAATAATAATAAATTTTCTATTTTTCCGATTTTGAAGATGCCGCCAGACTCATTTGGCAATTTCGTAAGTCAGCCAGACTTATTTTTAATTACAGTTTATGATTGTATCTACTTTAGTAAATGTAAAATGTTTATATATGGGAAAATAAGTGGACTTGTATTGTTTTCTTATTTTTTGAATACATCCAAAAATTTTAGCCAGACTCAAAAAAATTTTGTCACTAAGAAAACAGCTTATTTGTGTATATACCGCCTGGGCTATAAAGCAAACTCGAAAGAAATTATTCCATAATTAAATATGTCAAAATAAATCAACCATTATTTGCACTTGTCGAACGACAGGTTAAATAATATGTATTCGTGTTAAGAGTCAATTTCTCAAGATTTTTTTCAAATATTAAAATTTAAATAATTTGAACTTGCTTACATGAATTACGAATAATAATAAAAACACGATGATCGGTTTTAGTGATATATGATCAAAACATGTGCTAGATAACCAAATATTTTATTTTGAAACAAAAAAAAATAAGATGTTCCAAATAAAACAAGGAAAGTAATTTTTTTCTTTAGCTATTTGGTTACTTTCATACAAAATTTCCACTTCTTTGAATGAAGAAAGTCCACTGTTAGTAAAATCAATGAATAAGAGTGACCCTTTTGCACAAATTGTTTTGGAGAGTTTCAATTTCCCAATAGTTTAAGACTTCCAAGTTATATAACTAGTCCGTCCCTGTGTTGGTCTACTTTGCAAATCACCAAATTTCCTTTATATTCGAAAGACCGTTAAAAAGATATTACCTAAAGGCCTTAAACAAATATTTGAACTTGTAGTATTATTAAAATCCATACTACTCGATGATGAGTTTTTGATGTATATTTATGAGACACCCCACAGAAAAGTTTATTGTTGGTGTATTTATATACATTTAAGTTGATATCTAGGTTAATTATATAATGTTTGTTTACAATTATATTTTTTTTAATAGTTTATAGCTAAGTTTCATTCTTAGCTGTATTTTTTCCAGTGTGGAAAGTTCAAATATCAACATACCCACTAAACCATCCTTCTCTTCGCCGCACTATGGCAACCCCCAGAACCGTCTTTTAGAGCATCTGCCCCGTGTTGTCTATTATTCACATTATTATTGTACTCAGATATGATGGTCTGTATTTTTTTTTTCAACTTCCTATGGTACTTCAGTCTTCCCATGGCTATTTTCTATATTCTAGCATCTTACAAAATATTAATAATTAAATAATAATAAAATAAAGAGTTAATATTTTTATTCCTGACCGGGCTGTTATAAGCTTATATCATCATAGTTACGCTATCAATAAACAGGGTCATAACTCCCTTGGGATATTAGAGGTGCCTTAATTTCCTGTTGTCAGGCTTAATTCCCGTTGTTAGGATATTTTGACGTTTGTTGAATATTGCTGTCAGTGTTTCATTAGATTTAGTGAATGTCATTGTTGCTTATTTTATTAAAATCGATCAGAAATAAAATAATCTATGTACCTCGGGAATTAATGAGCCTTAATTACCTTAGGCAATTGCAGTCCCTCGGGCCAGAGGCCTTCGGGAATTAAGGCCCTTATATACAAATACAAAAATGACTATTATTATTTATATATGTATGGCATTATCCAACGCTAATTTTTACATTCATAATAACTTTTATAATTTATATCTTTATCAAACACTATTAAACTAGCAAAGTTTGTATGTATGTGTGTATGTATGTAAGTCCGGAGGATCTCAAAATCCACTCGTCAGAATTCAATGAAACTTTCAGGGTAGACTAATTCCTATCTAAATCTGCACAAAATGCAGGTCTCATGTCTGTGAAAATTCGATCTTCCGAGATATTTACAAGACTATTTCACTCATCTTCGAATTTTCACAAAATCTGGCCAATCACAAACCAAAGACAGCTGGTATTATCGCGATAATACTAGCTGTCTTTCAATCCTGATTGGTCTATCAGCGTGGTATTTTCACGGCGTAACCATGGATACGAATTGCAAAACAAAATTTGACATTTTGAAAAAAATAATTACAGCTACAGACGTCAAAATGAGACCTTTTAATTTGTATAATTACAGCTACAGACGTCAAAATGAGACCTTTTACTTTGTATAATTACAGCTACAGACGTCAAAATGAGACCTTTTACTTTGTTTGTGAAATAGTCTAATAAAATTCCACTCGTGATTGAATTTTCGCGATAAGTCTGTCTCTTATCTCAACTCAACTGAGTTGCTTGAAGAAAACACCACTCGTCCTGCGGACTCGTGGTGTTTTTAAGCAACTCAGTTTCGTTATGAAATGAATCGACAGACTTATCGCGAAAATTCAATCACTTGGTATTACTATTGAAAATTAAGCTTTTAGTTTTATTTCCTAGCAACGGCAGACAACATAGAAATAATATAACCTGTTTCTATAGTAAATTTTTTATTATATATTTTATTATGTCATTTTGAAAACGACTTTCATTCAAGAAAGTCAAAACGTCAATTACCGCCCCCTTTTTCTTTAAAATAAGTGGTTTTATTTCCATTAGAAGAGAAACTGATAAATATTAGTTTAACTTGTCGGTTTTTTGCATTGTCAAAAGTGGTTAATTGTCAATCATCGATCATCGATGGAAATCACATCATATTTTTGTGCGAGGGGTATTCCAAAGCAACGTTCAGTAACGTAGTCCCAATACATAATGTTGGTCTAGCAGTGGTCGGCGAAAACGTTATTGGAGTGATGATGGAAAATCGTCATAAGAAAATAACCTATTTTTGTAAATATCAAAGTCAAGGTTTGACTTTATTTAATATCGCCATAATAACCTACACATTTTGACAACTACTGACACGCACATCTCTGGGTAAACCTTAAGAATATGGGGCGGGCTGGGATTTTCATGAAATTTTCACAGATGTTATAAAACATGATAAATTCAATATAGCGATAGAAATTTTTGCGCGGAAAAATATTTTTCACATTTTTTTAAAAAGAAATATATATTGGGATACTCACTCCCAAGACAAACAAATTCAGTTCGTTGAAACGATTATTTAACATATTTTTCCAATACAAACGCATAGGTACATAACTTTTCTATAAATGCCCAAGTAGCAATTTATAACCAGAGTAAGCCTGAAAAGTATTAAAAAAGGAAAAAAATGTTCATTTGACGGGCATAAATAATTTGCTTGTCAAATGACAGCCATCTCATAAATTCATAGTTGAAAATACAACGTTTTGGTTTTAATCATCTTTTTCTGAGTTAAATATTCGTATGTCTATGCTAAACTTTAATATTGAAACTCGGTTTGTAAAATTTAATAAATTTTTGGGCAAATATCGTTTTGGCGAAGAACATCGTGACTTTTTTTTTAAAAAATGTAGAATCAAAAAAATTTGTAGGTCCAGATATTAAAGGATAAACAGGTCATAAATCTCAAATGTCACAAACTCTAAAAGTAGTTTCTCCTTCGCAAACTTTATTATGATTAATTTACAACAATTTACTATGCTCTCCTAGTCATCGCCATTATAGAATATTTTAAAACATACCTTCCTAGTTGTTCCTCCTGATATTCAATCATTTTCCAATCCGATCCACTGTTTGCTTGTAATCTGGTTAGATATTAGTAGAATTTTGGTTTGGAAATCTCAGTTACTATCACCTCAATGGAGCGGAATCAGCGAACGGTTGAATAAAGTACCTTCAGCTCCATTAATTAATCTGCTGGTCGATTCAGCTTGTCACATTTCCGTCCACAGTTTGAGAGTTTGTCAAGCCTATACGAATGGTCAGTAGATCGTGTACACAAGACAACAATTAAGATCCTAATTGATTAAGTGAAGATGTTCTAACATTATTAAATTTATAATGGATTTAGTAAAAAGTCTGCCAATTCATTGGCGTAAAGTGAAGAAAATTTTTATATCATGGCGATAATTGGATATAATATTAAAACAGTGTATTTTAATAAAAAATTTATTAGAATGCTCCGTAAAAGACTGGTTTCGCCACGAAATACAAACGATATTTTTTGTCAAAAAAAAAACTTCATAATCGCTGGTGTATGCACACATGATTTGAACCACTTTAGATTTACATTTTTGTCTACTTTACTGTAACAGTTACTCTATATTGAAACTAAAGTGTAGCAAATATCCTTGGATAGAATAAATCATGACCTAATTAATTACCACTCTGGATTTCATCCATAAACACCATCAGCATCTGTAAAAATTTATTCTGAATTTTTTTTAATGAATAAATTACTTCACCATTTGTATTGTTTGATATCAAAATATAATGTTGAAACAAACCTGGTTTAGGTATTTAAAAACGTTGCCACTAATTACGGCTTAATTATTTTTTAATGTTTTTCTTTTAATTCCCTGAAATTGAATGAATAAAATTTCCGTACTCTCATTATTTCTCAGAATCTGATTAAGACTTTGCCGAGAAAAAATTCATAAAGTTATCTTAGATGCATAATTTTGTGGTTTTTTATACTCCCGGAAATTTTAAATTTGATTAACTCAAGAAATTAAATTTGCTGAGTCTAAATTATATCTAATTTCACTAGAAGAGTGAATTTTTAGTGTGCATTTTTTTTATATATAAGAAGCGAGTATTAATAAATTCTTAACCTAACACAGAAGATGCAAATGTGCTACCATCTATCAATTGATAAATGAAGCCGAAAAAAATGTTTAGACAACATAATAATGCATATATTTTCAATATTGCACTGTGTGTTTGCTGACAGATTATTTATGGTAAAAGTGACATGACAAAAGAATATACATCAAGTAATGGAATTAGTAAAATCTTAATTAAATTGAATATCTTTAATAAAGTCCTTAACTTTAATTTAAAACAGCTTATTGTGGTTGATTCGCGTATATTAAATCTTTGATATGTAGTTCTTGCAATGTAGATGTTATTTGTACATCTTGTATTATATGTATGGATATTATTGTTCAACGCAATATATTGTTGGAAGTATTCTGGTGTCATATGATTTTCTATTTTAAATACTAAAATCATTGTAAAATAGTACATTATTTTCTCTAATGCAAAGCAATTTAGAGTATTTAACATTGACGTAATGGTAGTAAGACGATTTGTTTTCAGTATTACTCTCATTCCACGATTTTGAAGTTTTTGTAGCAGGTTTAATTTATTTAAGTTGAATAAGTACAATATAGATGCGCAATAATCAAAATGTTGCTGAATTATGGTATTATATACAGTAATTTTGGTTTCAGTTGATAAGTTTTGGGAAATTCTACTAAAGAAATACAGTTTTTTTTAGATATTTTTTTATAAATATATATAAATATTTGATATTAGAAACAACTTCAATGTGTTCATTATTAATGTTCAAATTTATGTTTTTAACGTCGATACTACTATATTTGAATTTCGTTGTGAAGATCATTGCTTTAGTTTTTCTTACATTTAATTTTAGCTTATTTATGTTCAAGTATTTATTCACCGAAGTTAATGAGGTATTCATTTTCTCAATGGCTTTATCCAGATTAGTATCACTACATGTTATTAAAGTATCATCAGCGAAAAGATTAATGAATTCACAATCAACAAAGAGTTCAATATCATTAATATATGAAATAAAAAGAAGAGGACCCAATACACTCCCATGAGGAATCCCTATATCATTATTTATGTCACAGGATTTTTGGTTAGCAAAACGGACTCTCTGCTTGCGATTATTTAAATAGTTACTAAACTAGTCCAATACTCTACCACCAATACCATATTGATTCAATTTTGATAACATTATTTGTCTGCCAATTGTCTCTAAAGCCCTTTTTAAGTCCAAAAATACTGCTACAACATATTTATTTTCGTCTAATTTAGTTTGAATGTTACGAAGTGTAAGTTGTAGGGCTGATTCACACGAAAAAATTTTTCTAAAACCAGATTGGTTACATATTAGGATCGAATTTTCAAAAACATGATTTATTAATTGATCATAAACAGCAATTTCTATAATTTGTTCTAGTGGAGGCATGGTATTTATTGGTCTATATTCATCATCATTATTGGTATTATTTATTTTTGGGATAGGTATAACTGTACTGATTTTTAATGAATTAGGAATTCTGCCAGTACCAAGTGATGTATTTACTAGATTTAATATGACATCACCAATAGTATCGTGTAATGAAAATTTATTATCCAAATTGTTAACTGTTTTTCGCAAATCATTCATAGAAAGCTTTTCAAAATTCTCAAATTGTATGTATGTACCATGTTTCAGTACTATTGACACTATCAACAATATTTCCAATAGAAAAATGTTGCTCTTATTTTCCCAGGTCACATAATAGATTAAACTATCATTTTATAGAAAATACACGTCTGGCTGACATTTACAATCACAAAGGCCTTGCTAGACTCACAAACCAGGTAGTTCAACCAGGAGACGAGTCTGGCAAGGCTTTCCGAGTGTTCCGAGTGTACACCATCTGGTTTAAATCTCCATGTTTTTTCGAGAACCCTGTATATTGAAAGATACTGATTACTTAAGCCTTCCAATTTAATATAAAAAAAATTCAACATCCTTTTATTGACTATTAAGCAATTTAATATCATCTCATTGTAATATCCTTAGACATTTTCTTAAGAATTTAGGAAATCAAATTTAATTGTTTGGCAAATACACTTCCCAAGTTTTAAATTTCCTGTTGTTTGTAAATTTGTAAAGTGAAATAAAAACGCAATCTCAGCATAAAATTCTTGAGCTCAGATTAAACTTTGCTTAATCCCCCCGATGATGATCGATTTTTGAGCTTATAAGATAGAAATGTGTAAACTTAACAACTGGTTGAAAATTATGTTCTGCCTGAGAAAAGATTAAACGTATAAATCTTATTAAGTGTCGGCGTATCGATTCATGCAAGTGATTTTCCCATACATAAATATTGGAAAGCTGCAGGTACTTTTTCATTCGATTTATCAGCGTATTTATGATTTACTCCGCAGCGTTATAAATTTAAATGCAGCTTCAACCGTAACAGGTTGTCAAACTACGTTATCTGACCGGTAGTGCAATATATCTAGATAATACTAGGAATAATAAAAAAAACAAAAAAAATGTAAAGTGTGTGTTAAAATTTAACAACATTAAATATTAAAAATAGAGTAATAATACACCCTGTATACGTTAAGCTAAATTCAATTTAGACTGCGAACAAATTGAGTTTCTTAAGTTAATCAAATTTAAAATTTTCCCGCGTCTAAAAAACCCAAAAAATATGCATCAAACATAACTTTATGAAATTTTTCTCGGCCAAGTTAACTAATTATTTAATCAGATTCCGAAGGATAATTATGGTACCTTGCGGAAATTTTATTCATTTAATTTCAGGGAATTAAAAGAAAAAAGGAAAAATAATTGAGCCGTAATAAGTGGAAAAAATGTTTGCTTCTTAATAATATTTCGATATAACTGATACTAATTGGTGTGTGGAGTGATTTCATCATTAAAAAGGTTTTGATTAAAATGTTTCTAGATGCTGAAGATGTTTGTGATGGAAATCTAAGTGTTCTTAATTGGGTATCCATTATTTTCATAATAGTAATAATAATAATAATAATATTTATTTATCCTTTTTACATCTTAAAGATATAGGAAATGTCGAAAATAAATACATACAGAACATAACATTGGATAAAAAAATTACACACATACATTACAAATTGTTTTTAAAATTGTTTATACATCTCAAGACTTTTTGCCAAGAATTTTTCTCATTCCTTAGACAAATGGGCACATGATTCCAAAATTGAATACCTCTATAGATGGGGCTCCTTTTAAAGCCTGTAGTTTTGTGTTTAGGAGGTCGAATATAATCGGCCCCTCTCGTATAGTAATTATGAAAATTGGAATTTAAAGTGAAAGCATTATAGTTATTTTTTGCATACATTATGCATTTATAAATATAAATTGAGAAAAATATTAGTATAGGAAATTTTTTAAAATGCTCTCTACAAGTTTCCCTGCCATCTAGTGAAAAAATTTAACCGAAGAATACGTTTCTGAGATATGAAAATTCCAGTTCATTTATATATAATAAAAATATTAGGGTTCCTAATATGGATCCTTGCGGCACGCCTATATCAAATGATGTGACAGAGACCTCTGGTCATCAATCTTAACCATAATTTGTGTTTTTCATATACGAATTAAGCCATGCTAGAAAATTACACCTAAAACCTAAATTCTCCAATTTTGTTATCACTATATTTAAATTAACTGAATCATATATAGTATATATATTGAGATGGTAATTAAATCCAATATTTTAATTTTTAGTTTTTAATTTCAAATTAACACTTTGACATCTATCAATTTTTTTTAAAGATCTTTACATAATTTTTTTAAATAAGCAAATTCTCTAAATGTCATTATTACACAAACTACAAATTTTTTATTATAACAACATTCCTAAAATGTCTTCAGAAGTTCTACTAAAATTTATTCACATATTATAAATACTTTTGTAATACTGGATATAATTTTATTTTATCTATTACTAGTTCCCCTTTTTTTAATTTTACTCTTCCATCTGTGAAAATATTTCTCCATATTTTTTCTTCTTTTCCTTACACTCATCATTGATGGTATTATTTGTAATCCTCCTGCATTTATTTCCGAATTTCTAAATTTCTTCAATCTCTTCAATCCTATTAACTTCTTTAGTATTTATCTTATTCAGCATCTCATTCTGGTCCATTTGCATATCCCTCTTCATATTTTGATATTCACTTCTAGATTCATTTCTCACGTCTTCTATATTAGATTCTATTTTTCCCTTTAATACATTTTTCTTTGATTTCCTTTCTTGTTTGTAAATTTTTCCTCTGCAATAGCAATATTTCTTATTAACCCTTCCTTGATATTTTCTTCTAATTTCATTACTTCATTGTTTATCAAATTATAGTTTGTGTTCGTTTTTATATTCTCCTTCTCTATTTGTGCCATTCTCTTATCCTGTTCCATTATTTTCTGTCAATTTCTGTTTGTTTTCAAATTCTTCAAATTTCTTCTCTATTCTATCTAACTTATTTGTATTTTGTTTTTGATTTTGGTCCATTTTGTCTATCTTTTTGTTCAATTTTTCTTGGTTTTGGTCCATCTTCTTCAAACAATTTCCATATATCATTTTCTTTTTTTTTTATTTCTATTTCTTTTTGTTCCTTTTCGTCCTGTTCATAAACGTTCCTTTCTTCTTTTAATTTTTAGATGAAATTTTTCACCTAAATCGACTTATTTTTATCCTTAGAAACTGTGGTATTATTTATGACATCTTTTCGAGACATCTTGTGTTATTTTTAAAAATATTTCGGGGATTTTTGTTATAAAAATAAAAGTGTTCCATCACAGTTCAAAGAAGGCAGGCAGATAATACCCCCAAACTACTTTTCCTGCTATGGTGTGCAACATTTTTTTTTATAAGAACGGTATAAAACGCATCCTATATTATTAATTCAGCAAATTATTATACTAAAGTTTTTGTATTCTTTCACTTCTATTGTGTGAATGGTCTCGTTGAGAAATTTTCTCATATTTTCATTATTTTCGTAAACAGAAACCATGTCTGGTATTGTAATCCAGACCAGACGAAGAGTTAAATCTTCAGGTACAGAATATATTCAGGGGGTTTTTTTCAAATTTTACAAAACCAAACAAAAAACAGTGTCAGGATCTTTGATTTTTGTTGACCGATTAATTATTTACAATCGATATTAGATCGAATTCAATATTTTTTCATTGATTAACTCCGGACGTTTATTTTAGATTAATAAAAAAGCAAACTGGCCGTTTATATATTCTCTAATACCAGTGTTTTTGTTTCAGATCTAACAGTTACGTAAAGTGTTTAAACGAAGTAACATATTTTCAATTTAAAGTTGGTAAGTTTTTCATTTTTATAGTTCTTTTTAAAATTTATTTTACCTATGTTTTATGCGTATATAACTTATTTAAAAAAATATCAAATAACACAAAAACGGACTGGAACAAGCACAGGCTTTCGTTATTAATGCGTTTGAATCGATCATTGCAAAACAAACTGCCGCAATTCAACGAGAAACACGATAAAGCGATTTTGCAGTATGGCAATGCCTCGACCTCATGTTGAAATTGGAATTTCTACCCCTCCCGCCATATTCTCCAGACGTTCCTCCCTCTGACTATCACTTGTTTTGATCAATGTCACACGGCCTGGCTAACCGGCACTTCCGGTCTTATAAAGAAGTAAGAAATTGGATCATTTCGTATATCGCTTCAAAAGAAATCAATTTTTTCAACGCGGGATTCTTACGCTGTCCGAAAGATGGGAAAAAGGACTGGCCAGCAAAGGACAATATTTTAAATCATAAATGTATAACCAGACGAAATATATAGTTCATCCTCAAAATATAGAGGTAAAACATGTTTCGGGCATCTAGGCGCCCTTCTTCAAAGTTCAAAAATTTTGGGCTAGAGCTCCAATAGAGTACCAAAATTATTTGTTTAAATGTTACTGCTAGTGGTAATTCAATCACTGCATTTTTGAATAGCAGACCATTTTGTTTTTCAAAAACTGTGTTTGATTTTTCTTTAGCAATAATTAGGTTTGTTAGTGTTTTTGAAAAATATCAAATACACTAAGGAAATAACCTGACAGACGACACCTACGAGTTCAATCTTTTGAAATATTTAAAAAATATATAAAGAACAGATGGTATAGACTATAAGAAAAAAGTTGAACCGAAACTGTGTCAACTGATAAAAATCAATTGACGATATGATTATCAATAACAGGATATCCTGAAATTTAGCATTGGAAAAATAAGTATACAAATAGAAGTACAAACAAACAAAACAAACTTAATCCATATCACATCTAACTTGATCAGTCACTGGAAATAGATTTTATCAAGAAACCCGAAAAAAAAAATTGGGTTACCCTCGTCAAAATCTACAAAATGGCGTATTCTATAAAGGTAAAAATCCCTAAAATCTCGAATATCCACGCAAAATCATAAAAAATCCGATTACGCTGTATGGGACGAATTAGTAATATCATCTTATATAGTTTGACTCTAGTCCAATAAACGAAGGCGCCAACCCGTGCATCAGGTCTGTCCGGCACCATTTTAATTTGGAGGTATTCATGGATATACATTCACCCCCGAAAATCTCAGCTGTCTGAAATTTGTTGAAGGGCGGGAAAATGGCCCATTGGTCTCAAAAATATGTTTTTTTCGTATATTTTCGCGGATATTTCCGAAAATATGACACTTAGAGAATTTTTGTTTGGACGAAAATGTCGATCAGTTCATTACCTACAAAAATTTGATACTTTTCGACATAACCGGCTCCAAAACGCATCCCCATTTTTAGCTCCCACAAATTTTCAACAAATCACGTAAAAATTAATATTTTTTCATGATTCAAAGTTTAGATGAAAGAAGGAAGCTGTAGCTATAATATCATGTTACATTTTCCTTTTATCTATTTCTCTGGATTATTGAAAAGCACGGCCAAACTTTGTTTTTGCTCGATATTTTGACCCTCCTATAAATTTATTCATATTTTTTATCAAGACTAAATTCACCCAATCCTTTTGGATAATGGGGCTTTGCAAGGTGTTAAATATCTTCAGAAAGATTCAATAAATTATTTTTGTGTATTTTCATAAACAACATGTTTTTTAGGGCGTTTTTTTGGATTTCCGGTATTTTCGAAAATGCTAGGGTCTATCGGGAATTAATAGATAATCAAGGACCATATCGGTTTTCAACGCATATCATTAGAAAGCTCTTGTTGATGGTATTTTTCTTTTTATTTTTTCGTATTTTTTGGTTTTCCGGAAAATTGAGAAAATTCTCACCCCTACGAAAAATCGACATTTTTTTTGAGGATTATTTTCTTTTCGTGATAAAATTTTTTGGGGTTAGGAATTGTACTAAATAAAAGATCGCATTCTGACCTTTTCATCAATATATATATCAAGTATTTTATTAAGTGCACGAGAAAAAACTCTGCCTGCAAACTTTCTCAAACTGGATTTTTTTTACAATAAATTTATTAATAAAGTGCAAAAAGAGAAAAAAAGTTGGTTTTTATTGCCTTATCTTTTGTCTTCAGACAAAAACGGGAGGATATTCAAGTTTTGGGGGGATATTCAAAGTTTCCGTTTTCATCACAATAATTTTGCGAATTATTGAAAAGAATATTTTTGAATTTTTGAAACGCCAAAAAATATTAGGGTAGCGAAAAAAATCATATGGACAACATTTATAGGTAATGAACTGCTCTTCATTTTTTGGCTAAACAAAAATGCTCTAAGGGTCATATTTCGGCAGATATCGTCGAAAAACGGATTTTCGGGAACTTTAGAGCCATTTTCCCACCCTTCCACAAATTCCACGTAGCTGAGATTTTCGGTACCTATGAATACCTGGAAATTAAAAAAAAATTTGACGGACACACTTGATGCCCAGCTTTGGGGTTTTTCTGGCGTTAATTTACTGGACTACTCAAGGAAAATTCACGTAAATTTTTAACTGCGGTATAAGGGCAACCCTAAGTTTAAAAAACAACTTTTTGAACTCTACAAGATGTCACATACGAAATGTTTCAAAATATTTTGAAGGACCTTTTATACAAATATTGGGTAAATTATAATCCTTGCGAAAGTAGATACGAAATTCGAGTGGCTCAGACGCTAGATCGCGAGAAACGAACGTGTTTATTTAAACCCACCTCTTACGATTTATAGGAATTATATTTTGATTGTCGGCGGCGAAAGAGGGCAAGAGGCATGGAATGATAAACTTATGCTAAAGTTTATAGACAACTTGGAGATACCAAGCAACTGCGGAAAAACTTCAATAGAGAGTAAAGAAAGTTAAGTACTTCGGTAAAGAAATTTCAAGGGGTGGTTAAAGTCCTGATCCTGCATATTTCAAAGGATTTAATGAATTTTGATGGGGACTTAAATTAGAAAGAATTATTTAAAATAATAAGGAAAATCGGATTAAGTTTTCTTTGTTTAGTTTTAAAATAATATCTGTTTAGATAAAAGAAAGTTTTTAATTAGAATTTATAGTAATTGTCATTCGTTATCAAACGTTCCAAGGAAAAATAAACAAAAAATATTAAAATAAACATAAATCTACACTTTTTATTTTTTGATTGTTTTATATACATTTGTATGAAGCTGCATTCTGCGTAACATTTGTGACTGTCGAAAATGTCTAAGTTTATATAACAATAAATAGTGCGACTTCGTTTAATTGTATACAGAATTTCTTTGGTAAGTTTAAGGTTAAGTTCTTATACGAACAAACTATAATACAATAAAATATTCTTATAAAACAAAAAAAAAATTAACTCATTTTTGTTCTAATCTATTTTGGACGTAAAGGACAAATTATAACAAAGTAAAATAAACATACTCATAATTTTTAAACAACCACAGTAAATTTATTGTATTCTACATATGCTGCACATATTTTAAACACTGTCACACAATATTTTCTAGGTCTCTATTAAACAAGCTGTAATAATATGTTAATGGGATAAAATTGTTTATTAACTACACAATCTAGTTGGCAGTGTTATATTGCGTTATTATTTCGAAAATGTAAACAAATTCCACACATACTATTGTTATTCAATAATCGATTTGAATATTTTTGAGTGTGCTGGCTGATAAAATGTAGATTATCATTTTTAAACTGTTTTTTTAACAAGCTATCAAAACGATCTACAAAGACAGCTTAATATTTTCAACACAACCGAAAAAAAATATGAGTATACCTAATACTTCCCATCTACATATCTGAACGATATTATTGTAATTGTAATTATAATAATATTCAAAAGTTACGTCACATTTAGAAGCTTAAATTTTAGCATATCTTTTTAAAAACAATTTCATGTTTTTGTAATTTTCTGAATGTAAAACACACTAGAAACATACTTTACTTAAACCGGGAAAAACGAACAATTTGATGCTTCTGATCTAATACCTATTGATATTAAGTTCTGTATAACGCAAAGATCTGTCTGAATGATGAAAATTATTTTGTTTAAACAATTCTTTTTCTGAATGCCCGAAAAAGTTTGAAACAAATGGGAAATTTTATTATTATTAATTTTACAAAATAAATTTTTCGTAAGTAATATCATAAGGGCATCTAATTTTTCCGAAAAAAATCGAAAAAACACTTTGCTAAGTAATATTTTAACAAGAACATGAGTGCTGGTGGCAACAAAAATCCGAGTCGAAGACGAGTATTTGTGCACTGTACTGTGCATTGTATTTTTTTGATTTTTTTCACAGGAAAAATTAGATGCCAGATTATTCTGCATACACATAGCTTACAAAATACATACATAATAAATACGTAGGTATTAATTTGAAAACTGAAAAACAGGTAATTTATTTAATCACAAAATACTACAAAATACACATCTGCAAATTCCTTCGTTTCGCATTACGAGCTTCCCTACTAGACTTGTCTTCACAATTAGTTCTTTGTAATTTTCACCGTTTTCTTTCTTCATATCCACGCCCAATCTTTCAGGATTAGGTTTAGTTGCTCTAAACTTAAAGTTTCCAAAAGCTCGTATTTATTTGCCTTGCCGAATTCCGTAAACTGTCTCCATGTTGACTTATGGGTTTTAACGGTATTACAAGGTACACTTTTCTCAATCGCCAGATCAATATTAGTCATAGAATCACTTCCAAAGCGACTCATTTTCACTACATAAGCTGACTAGCACCGTTTAAAAACAATATTACAAAATTTATTGACAATAAAATCAGAAAAATTATGTAGCGTCGTTTTCTGGTGTCCTAGGAGACCATAATTACTTGTTATTAAAGATATTGTAATTTTTGGTGACAACAGCTGTCAAGTTTTGCCGCGGGAAAACTCAAAATAACTGCTGGCAGGAGCTGTCATATAGTTTTTTAATCTAGAAACTATTTGTAATTCAAAATTGCGCGTTTGTGATTGGTGGAAATTAAGACGAGGGAAATAGCCTTCATAAAAAGTTCTGCAAAAATAAATTTTGTAAAATATTCGATGATATACAGGGAAAATTAAAAATGTTAATTTATGCTGAAGAGTAAACCGCTTTTAAATATAAATAAAGAACAAAATGTCATTTATCAATGTTGATAAATTAAAAAGGATGTTCAAGTTTAGATACATGGCCTTGTAATAATTAAATATAAAATAATAATAATAATAATAATAAGATAAATCAAAAATTAATTTAAAAAAAATTATTTTATTATAATTGCAACAAATATTCCAACAAATACTAAATTAATTAATAATATTTTTTTTCTTTAATTTTATTAATTAATTATTAAAAGGCTATGAGTCTAAAAGCATTTTACTCTTCATAAATTAATATTCTTAATTTATTTTAAAAATTTTATTTATTTGTGATGCAGAACTTTTTATGAAGAATAATTTTTCATGTAAAATTAATAATAAACACATTCCCCATATGTTGTCAACTTTATCAGATTCTTTTTTTTTGCTTTTACAAAATAGAACGATTCGAGAGCAGCTTAATCGATAAAGTTTATGTTGCTGAAATAAGCAAACACATGCAAATTGTAACTGAAAACGCTCTTCAGTAAGAGGGGTATTTCGACATTGGTCCAATTGTATATTCTGTTACTTCATTTTGCAAATTTTTGGTATAAATATATACCTTCCGCCCAACTAGTAGTATACAGGGTGACCCAGGGGTGTCTGCATGCTCCATAACTTTTTTCTACCCAAGCTGTCGATTTGATGTTTTGTTAAACGATAGGACCGACAATGAGGCATATTCTAAAAATATTTCTATTTATATACATGATGTCCCAAATAAGATAGACAACTAAGTTCTGTTTTTTAAATGGCAACCCCCCATTTTTGTTACATATTTAAATTCGCCATTAAATTGTCGATATAACGCACCTAGGTTTCTTCGACTTATTTGCAATAGTTTTTGACTTATGTCAATTTATGTTGAAGATAACTGAATCAACTTTTTTCCAGTCGATTCGTTAAGCTTTAGCGCATCTTTCGAGATGTAGATGAACTCGGAGTCGATGTTCTATCGCCTACTACTACTTTTTGAAAATGACAAATTACAAATAGCAATAACTCGAGAAAAAAAGGAATCGAGTAGGCCGCTGAAGTAAAATTTGACAGATTTATACAATTTTGAAAAGAAAATGTTTCAACAAAATGAAATTGTAATAGAAACAAATACATTACAAAGTAAACAATTTTAGTAATACAATTTGCAAGAACATGAAAGAATGATTAATAGGAAAAAATGTAAACATTTTTGATTTATGCTCGTACTTAGGTCACCGTCACGATCATATTCCACACAAAAATCATTATTTCATGTTCTTGTAAATACTATTACTAAAATTGTTTACTTTGTTATGTATTTCTATTTATATTGCAATTTCATTTTGTAAGTAACCAATTTTAGTAATACTATTTACAAGGACATGAAGTAATGATTTTTGTGTGGAACATGATGTTGTCGGTGACCTACGAGAATTTGTTAGAAATGAAAAATGTTTATAATGTGTCCTATATTAATTCTTTCATGTTCTTGCAAATTGTATTACAAAACTATTTACTTTGTAATGTATTTCTGTTTCTATTACAATTTCATTTTGTTGAAACATTTTCTTTTCAAAATTGTATGAATCTGTCAAATTTTACCAGCGGCCTACTCGATTCTTTTTTTTCTCGAATAAACCGTCAAATATTTCTTATTTTGCATAAATCTCGTAAGTTCTACAAAATAAACCTCACAAACCCTAAATCAGCAAAAAGCTCTTAAAAAGTGCCATGCAACAATTTAATAAAATATAGAGTGATGCATTCGAAAAAGTCGAGTTATTGCTATTTGTAATTTGTCATTTTCAAAAAATCGTAGTAGGCGATAGAACATCAACTCCGAGTTTGTCTACATCTCGAAAGATGCGCTAAAGCTTAAGGAATCGACTGGAAAAAAGTTGATTAAGTTATCTTGAACAGTTCTGAAGTTCTGAATTTTTTCTGGATCTCTGCACAACGCTATTTTGACACATAAATTGACATAAGTCAAAAACTGTTGGAAATAAGTCGAAGAAACCTAGGTGCGTTATATCGACAATTTAATGGCGAATCTAGATATGTAACAAAAAAGGGGGGTTGCCATTTAAAAAGCAGAACTTAGTTGTGTATCTTATTTGGGACATCCTGTATATAAATAGAAATATTTTTAGAAAGTGCCTCATTGTCGATAGCTTGGGTAGAAAAAAGTTATGGAGCATCCATACACCTCTGGGTCACCCTGTATGTATATAATAAATTGAGAATGGGTCCCCGAACGCTCACTCGAGAAGTCAAATGACCTGTCGTGGTAAATAACGGCGGGCTAGACGTATTTATCAGAATTAACAAAGAAACAAAAAAATAAATAATGAACAAATGATTCTATACATTTAATGGAAAAATTCATTAAGTCAAGTACGAAAAAGCGATAAAGTTTTATGCGAATTTTCTAATCAAAAGTTTATAGCCGGTCATGGTATGTTTAGTGTCAATCAATAAATAATTTATGCAAAATTTATTTCTGTTCTTACCGAAATTCCCACATTTGTGAAATGAATAATCTCCACATCTTTTTATAATCATAAATAAAGAATGAGGATTTAATTTTCAATATTGTGGTAACAAGTGACAAAATTTTTTACAATATGTGTCAAATAAACTTAGTTTATAGTATTCAAGGTGACCGTAATCTAGACTAATACAAATATACCACCAAATTCAGCGAATGCAGGATATTTGAAATGATCTACAAAATAAACAAGCTTTCGTTTCTCGTGGGTATAAAGCGCAAAAAGAACCAGTAAAAATAAAATAACAAATCGAGGAGAATTTACATTGCAACAATTTCCTTCCTTTATCCGATTATACTACGTAAGCAGTATAAAAGGACTTTATCACATGATACAAATTGAGAATATTTAGAGTTACAAAATACTGCCTCCAAGTATAATTTTTCTCGTCTTTCTCTTCTTCGAAAAATTGGACATCGTTTTTCATATGCAAATTCACAATTTTCTATGTACAGGATGCGTTATTACTAACAGAAAGTGCAACTTCTTTGTTTTAATTACAGATGTCTTGCATTATCGGTTAGAATTTTCACACTGACCTGAACAATTTCATATTTCACCTGAAGGTCAAGCGGGATTTAGGCCCGACATTTATTTACCGCATATAAGACAGAAAACGACATCTCTTTGCTATTATTGTTGATTTCAAACTAGCATTTGACTCATTATAAATTATACTATAAGAATTAAATGCCATGAGGGACTGTACAAACCGTTTCAGGTGACTACCGGTGTATTACAGGAAGAATTTTTGAATAACATTCTAGCTATGGACAACTAGTTTCCGAAACTTTGTTGAAAGCAGCAATTAGGCTTGCTTGATCGCTGTGAGAAAAAGTTTAATTGGGTTACAAGAATTAAAAGGCTTTTTTACAGTTTCAGACTCCCATGATCTTTGAAATAACTGAAATTAAATTATTATAAAAAAAAACAATATTGGAACAATACTCCAAACACTTTTTTGAATCTGATGTTCAGTTTCTGAATTGTTATTCGTTTTTGCGGCATTACAATGTTTGTGGATTATCTAGAGACCGTGCTATATTTACATTTAAAAATGTTCTAAATGGGTTAGAAGTTCTAAAAGAGACAAAACTTATTTATCGGACGTGTAATTTATTTCAATCTAGACGAGATGATTCTAAAAAAATATGACGCAAAAGGTGTGGCAACCGTTTATTCTGAAGAGCTAATTTAATTTTCTCCAACGAAGGGCCTTCTATTTTATTTAAACATCGTATTCAATTTGGAAAGTTTCTTTACCTTTCCCGAACTGTTAGTACAGAATTTGTCTTAACTGTTGCATGCAATTACTTTGAAGTCGATGGAAATTGGAAAGTACGTATACTAAAGTAAGTAACTGAAACCTACCTCAAATAATTAACTGCTAGATACAGATACCGAATCTTCTTTGAACGAAATTTCACATCCGTTTTAACATTGAATAACTGAATATCGAAAACTTGAATATAAAATAATAAAAATAATCTATTTGATAATTTGTATATATAAATATGTACACAAAATTTAGAGAAGCTTTATTAATGTAATTTTGTTATACAGGGTGTCCCGTTGATAAACCGAAATAATTTAAAGGTAGGTAGAGGTAACAAAGGCGATTCTAAATAACCCATATATAATGGGTCTATTGGATTCCATAACCGAGTTACAGGGTGTTTTATCAATTATGCATAATTGTTCATTTGGCCAGAACTTTTGAATCACTTAGTATATCTTTTCCATTTTTGGCATACAGATTACACTTCTCACAGGTTCGGATTTAGGAAAAATTAAAAATATCAAAACAAAACCCTGTATAACACAATTTTAATATTTCCATTTTAGATTTGAATAGAGGAGAAAAAACTGAATTGAAACAAGTTGTTGTTTTTATCCCGCCACCGATTTGAATTGGAAAATTTTGAAACTGAAAGTAAAATTTCCATCTAATTTAGAAAAAACATATTATGAAACTCATTTTTCAAAAATTCACTTCGCGTCATTTACCTATTTCTTGTTTATTCGGCTTAAAATAATTTTACACTGTACTGGTGTACCTGCAGGCCCGTACTTAGGGAAAAAATTTAATTAGGTATTTATTTTTTAAACGCCCATTATAAAGTACAGCGGGACAATAAACGCTCATAGTAACTATGTAACTAACAAACATTTATTAGTAATTAACGAAATTGATCAAAATGTCCACTATTTTGTTTTATGCACTCTCTTTTTTTTAAACTGAAAGTAAAATTTTAGAGAAAAAAAGAGAAATTGTTTTTTTATGGTTTAATATTCAAAATGGATTTATTTTCGATATTTAGACAGTCCTATATTATTCATATTTTTATTACTTGTCCGTTTTAACACCATTTTAAGTAATATTGCAGATCCCTACTTTAAACAAAATATTAAATTGATTACTTTTCAATCGCCTCGTATAATTTTATTTTAGCACAGTGGATTATGCTGTATAGGGATACCTGAAATCCAAGGTGTATTCTAAAGAAATAAACAATAGAGAAGAACTGCTTCAAAGAATTAAGGAAGTTGCGAGGAATTGAGAAACAATCCATTTATTATAAGAAAATCAGTAAGGGACATTTAAACGTGCAAGAAAGTACATAAAACAAAATAGTGGACATTTTGAGCAATTTCGTTAATTATTAATAAATGTTTATTAGTTACTATAAGCGTTTATTGTCCCGCTTTACTTTATAACGGGCGTTTAAAAATAAATACCTAATTAAATTTTTTTCTCCTAAGTACGGGCCTGCAGGTACACCAGTACAGTGTAAAATTATTGTAATCCAAATAAACAAGAAATAAGTAAATGATGCGAAGCGAATTTTTAAAATTGTTAAAGAAAAAATGAGTTTAATAATGTTTTTTCTAAATTAAATGAAAATTCTACTTTCACTTTCAAAATTTTCCAATTCGAATCGGTGGCGGGATAAAAACAACAACTTGTTTCAATTCAGCTTTTTCCCCTCTATTCAAATCTAAAATGGAAATATTAAAATTGTATTATACAGGGTGCTGTTTTGATATTTTTAATATGTTTCTATTTTTCCTAAAGCCGAACCTGGATTTTCATATCTCTCAATATTTCAATACATTATTTCACTGCCTCTAGTGAAAACAGGAATAAGTATAGTTATGCCCTTATGTTTTTATTTGTTTTTTAGCACCGGCTATACTATACCAACTATATACCCTAGCAAAATGGTATAACTCTATCTTACTCCTAAATAGTATTTTCAAAAAGCACTAAGGGCATAACTCGTCGTGTATATCGATCTAAATATTGGTTATCCAGACATGAGTAGGTCCACAAAGGCATAAATCGCGTTACGTCAGATTTTTTAGATACCTTAGAGACATAACTATAATTATAAAATAGTTTGATGCTGTTACTAGGGAACAACTAATGATGTGGAAAGCAATAATTCGTTCATATGGGTATAACTATAATTATAAAATAGTTTGATGCTATTACTAGGGAACAACTAATGATGTGGAAAGCAATAATTCGTTCATAAGGGCACATTTCAAATAAATTGCAAAAAAAAAAATATTGAATTGCAGTATTTCAAGATATAAATATTGTGCTAAGAAATAGTAACCATAACCTTTTTATGGCAGCAATTACTTTACCTAATATTGTTATGGCTTAGGAATGGTTTAGACTATTTTATTGTAAGCAGTCTCCTGAAAAGTACCGTTTTCCAGTTATGCCGTTTTTCACTAGAGCCAGTGATTTGTGAGAAGTGTAATCTGTATGCCAAAAATGGAAAAGATATACTAAGTGATTCAAAAGTTCTGGCCAAATGAATAATTATGCATAATTGATAAAACACCCTGTAACTCGGTTATGGAAGCCAAGAGACCCATTATATATGGGTTATTTAGAATCGCCTTTGTAACCTCTACCTACCTTTAAAATATTTCCGTTTACCAACGGGACACCCTGTGTATTCTTTTATTAATTCATATCTTACTATTTGATTAGTTTTTTTACATTTTAACATGTTCAACACGAATTATTAAGATTTTAAGTTCAAACTCTTGTGAGTATCACATACAAGCAGACTTTAAATCAGCTTCTGTGGAAATGAACAGTTTATTTGCAGATTCTACAAAAGTCTAATGTACCTATATGTATTTTTCTGAGATTAAACATGTATTATTATTATTATTATTATTTATAAATATTTTAGGCGAAAATTATAACTTTTGAACATAAAATAATACAAATTGCTATTTGTCGATATAAATACCTAAAATTGGAATTGAATAACGACAACAGAACAACCCAGATTCAATTTCAAGTAATAAATTATTTACACGAGACTAATGAAATTTAATTTAAATTAAACTTAGAGGAAGCAGAGTAACAAGATAATAACTTTGAAAACTTTTAACATCTACACACATATATAAAGTAGGTTTATTTGTTTTCAAACAAAACCTCTGAATATTGTTCTTGAGGTCGTTTGTGTTGTTTTAGCAGATCGGTTTAGATTTAGGCAAAAGTTAATACGCTAAAACTAATTAAACCAAACTAATTGCTGGTATTTTGGAATAAAGGTAAAGGTAGATACTTTCGATTGAATAAAGTTATATTTCCACTTGGAAAAAATTACCTATAGAGTTGTTAATTACATTTGTACCAAAAGAACAGCCTGTTCTGTATGAAGAAATGTGATCGCTGAACCCTCACAATTGTTACAGTGTCACAATTGTGTAAGTTAGGACCTAAAGAGTATACAAAATATGTATAGTATTATGTCAAAATTTAAACATTTTATTATTTATTGTTTTCAAACCAACATAAAATTCTTCAAAATTCAAAATAAACTAAAAATGGTATCATGGAATACGCTCCTTGTGGGTTCTCGATCTCCCGACATCTACGTAGTCTATCATTGGTTGTACTTTCCACTGCTTATTTTTCTTTCTATTTTCTTCTTGAATATGAAAATTAATCCAAAGTAGGAAAAAGCGACCTCTTGGTAGTCTAAAATTGGATTTCCGATACACTCTCATTCTTGGATACTTGATGCACCCCATAATCGCTTGCATTCCAAAAAATTTCTTTGCCTCTTCTGGGGTTACAACTGGTTTCAACTTGTTACCGTTTTTATACAAGTACGATTGGTTTGTACGTAATGCACATAAATCAAAGAATTATTGGGACAGGTACTTCTCCACATATTGAAATGGGGAATTCACTTCAGTAATTGTCTAAGTAAATGAATCTTGAACTTCGGCTGCTATATATTTTTATTTTTAATCAAACAAATGGTGGTTATTTCTTCACAAGTTTGCTTTTCGTATTTACGCTTTTCGAACCAACATCTGGTTGTAGAAGCCACATTCTCGTCTACCAAATTTTCCTTATGTGAATCACTCCACCCATGATTAGAACAGAAAGAGTTGGTTGGATGGTTCCAATCATCATCTTCGTTATCGTCAAACTAGAATTCTGATTCTAAGTCATCCAATAACTCATATATACAGTGTCATTACGAAAGTACGCAACATATGGGAAACTTTTTTATTAAGGGTTTTTAGACAAAAAGTTATTCTTGATAAAAGTTTGTGCATCCCCTAAAACTAAACATGCACCAACAAAATATAGTAACACACTCATAATATACGAGGAGCCTTCAAAAATTTGAATTTGAGACAAGAGTAAAGTACCCTTATTTTGAAAAATTTCGGGAAATCTTATTTAGAAAAGTTGTTCAGCATTAAAAAATAATTAAAAATTTGTAAAAGTTGATAATCTCTAAAATAGCACCTTGTACAGCAGATTCTTTAAAATGTAATCGGATACCTATTTGAAAAACGAAAAAAAAAAAAAGAAAAAAGAAGAAAGATGTGTTATTGCCGAAGCTTACTTGATAGTTTAATGAGTTTCGTATCCGGAATTAATCCGAAAAATTAAATCTGTATTTTTTGTTTGTAGAACGCTTTTGTGCAATATTTTAGTATAACACATATTTTGTCTTTTCTTCTTTTTTTAAATAGGTATCCGATTACATTTAAAAAATCTGATATACAGGATGCTATTTTAGAGATTATCAACTTTTACAAATTTTTCTTAGTTCGGATCTGAATTTTAACTTTAATTCTTGTATTGTACGATTTGGCTATTTAAATAATCTACCTGTACCAAATATGAAATAAATCTACAGGGTGTTTCCAAAGTTATGGCTTATGAAAATGACAATATGTATTGCATTAATTGAATTTACTATAAAAGTTTAGTAATATGTAGAACGAGATGTGCATTTATAAAAATATGTCAGACTATCCCAGTTTTTTCCATTCGTTTCGAATGTCTGATCCAATTTAAAAAATATCTGATGTACAGCGTGTTGTGTTGGGAATTTTCAAATTTTACAAATTTTTCTTAATCCGTATCTGGATTTTAACAGTAGTATAGTCCTTACATTATACGATTGAGCTACTAAAAATGATACATGTACCAAATATGAAAGAAATCTACCAGGTATTTCGAAAGTTACTGCTTGTGAAAATGAAAAAAATGCATTTGATGTAATTTGACGTTAAAACTCCAGTAGCAGAATGGGATGTGCATTTAAAAAAAATTTTCACTTTAACTCATTTTTTCCGTTCTTTTCAAATATCCATCCCAATTTTAAAAAATCTGATATACAGGGTGTTGTTTTGGGGATTTTCAAATTTTGCAAATTCTTCTCAATCCGGATCTGGCTTTTAATTGTAGTTCTTACACTATAGGATTGGGCTATTAACACACTATACCTGTACCAAGTATGAGAGAAATCTATAGAGTGGTTCTAAAGTTATGGCTTATCAAAATATTGGCCGAAATGGATGAAACACCCCGTATCTCGGTTATTAAAAGCGGTAGACCCATTAACCAAGGTTATTTGGAATCACCTAAGTACCCTCTATTTACAGTTAACGTATGTCGGTTTAACTATGAGACACCCTGTATAGTCATCTGCCGTCTCAGATCAGGACATTGTCACAAAAAGATTTAAAAAAACCCTTAAACAAATTTTAATTGATAAGCCATTTTATACATTGTCGGAATACTTTAACTCAGTAATATGAACTTAACTGGTATTTTTCTTATACTAATACATAATATTTTAATGTGTTTCTATTTCTATTTTTATGTATTTTCTATATCTTTTTTTGTATTTTTTTGACGTATTCTATATCTGTAAAAGATCCAAAGAATACTATTATTATTATGTTTTCCGGCTAGTGTGGCCAAAGATGAGCGAGAAAAGCAGCTACAAAAATAGGCCGTTCGGTTTGGAGCTAGCTGCGGGAAACCTTGGGATGCGCCAGAGAGAACACGCTGTGTCTGGCCAGCCGCGTGGTCTTCCATTAATGCCTATCTTTGTTGCCACACTAGTGTGAGCGTAGCCTTAAAGGAACATGCTTCTAATATACTATTTCAGCAACTAGATATTTGTTTTGTCAAATGCAACCAATTGTTTGTATACATATAACAAATTAAAGGTAATTTATATGGTTTTTTTGGACAAAACGTAATTTTCGTAAGGATCAACCTTCGGTTTTTATCTTGATCAACAAACAATTGAGATAATAAATCAAGTTGTTTTTTTATATAATAATATTAATTTTAAATTTTGTTCGCACAATAAATATTTATTAGAACAACAATTACGTAAGAACTGTTTTCGATGATGAATAATGTTGTAGTGATTTATTGGTCCGTTATGTCGACTTCTAATATAGACTGGGGTTTTTCGGTTGGTTTTACAACCTTCTTTTAAAGCGGTTTTTTGAAATCATAATAATAACGTAATGAATATAATTCCGAAAATCGCGTATCGTTTTGGAAACAAACTATTACTTACTTTAACCCCTTAAAGGGGTACGAAGACATCTTGACCAGAATCGGCCAAAAACTTTGCAACCCCCGAATTGCAAACTGGGTTCGTGAGCTCCAATGGAAATTGGGAATTTTTGTTTTGGAAAGTTGTCACTTCTGCGCTTCATTAATCAGTTTTGCTGATTTATGGTTGGAAACGAAGCTGTTCCAGCCCTAATCACCTTAAAAGGTCTTTTTTATGATTTCTTTTCTCTGAAACTATGTTTATTTATATACACAAAGTTTTGGGGAAATTATTAAGCAACTTTTTGATTATAAAGTAAAGTGATGGTGGAGCTGCAGAGTCTCACGGGCATAGCGCTGGAACAAAAACAATAAACTTGTCAATAGGTACTAAAAGGTTAAAACTGCAGAAGCACTTTCATATTATTTTTTTTAATTGATAGTTGATTTGTTATAAACAATTATAGTTGAAAATTTTCAACTCAACTCAACTCGAAATTAGACCATTTTCGTTTTATTGTAAGGACTAAATAAATTCCCAATTGTAGCCAAAAAGATACCTAATAATTTCCTCAAAACTGTGTGTATGTAACTTACATAGTTTCAGAGAAAAAAAATCATAAAAATTACATTTTTTGTCTGATCTAAAGTGGCCTCCCCTCTTAATAGTTGGCTAATAACTAGCCAAGATAAAATTGGACTATTTCAGGCTAGTTCTTGTAGACTTTGAGGAGTTAAAATAACAATAGACAGTAAGAAACTCCATATATTAAGTTAAATCTCTGAATGGTTCAACAATAATTTATAATGACAGTAGACAAAATTGATTTAATGACCATATCAAAACTGGGTTATTATTATTTTCTATAAGTTCCCTTAGTCTTCAGCCTACGTTTTTCAAGTTTTTCTTTATCCTCTGTTTCATAAGTTTCAAACATTTTTGTGTAGTAGTAAGTTTAATCATCAAAAACAAGTTTGTAGCATTACCTGATATATTGTTTATTACCAGAAATAAAACGTAGAAATATTTCCCCCCTTCCTTGTTCCGTTGTTTTGACTCTAGAAATTGTCACGCAGTTGTCAATAGTAAGGAATTTCAAGTTTCTAGAATTAAAGAAGTAATAAATTTAATGATTTAAACCACTAATAAATTTTGAAATTAGATACTTTAGTTGTTTAATAAATATATCTATTAACCTTTATTATGATTATTTTTAAAATAAAAAAATATTTAATAGCTCCTATCTAATTACATTATCAACATATTTCTAGGAATAGTTAATTTTATTTCTAAGTTTACTCAATTCTATATTCGTCACCTTAAAAAATTACCTGTGGAAATAATTTAAATTTTTATTAAACACGGCATTGTGAAAAATATATCTTCTATAAATATGATAAAACCACTTATTTAAAAAATGTTTCTTATTATCTGACTTTCTTCCCAAAGTCGTGTTCACAGATTGGCAACGATATAAAAAATAAATTACCATAGAAACAGATCACCGCATAATATCAGGAAATATGATAACAACATGGAACAAAGAAAAAGATTTTGAAATTTAAGGTGTTAAAATCTGTTGTTAATATATTTTTTGTGACATTTTTAGGAACGATTTTAAAAGGAGAGAGCATTTGTTTATTAAGAAAATTTGAACTCCGTCATAGTTGAAGTTTTCATAAATAACTGAAATAACATGATATCCTGATCTACAGGAATTTCTATTGTGAATTAACTATTTTTTTAAGAGAGCCATCTATATTTTTAAAATGTTTACCGATTAATTAGAAATATTAAACCTTTCAATGAAATCAAGGATACAAAAAATTGTGTTTAAAAAATTGAAAATAAACAATTCGAAAAATCAAAAATATATGAACATGCTTGGGATTGAATGATCCGCCTCAATAGTAATGATTATTTCATTCACACATGGCTGCGCCCATGAAAAGTCATGAATTTAGTCACATGATATGCAATAAGATCGGATATTTAGGTAAATAAAGAAATATGAGCGGCTATTTTAGTCGATTGTATAAGTGTGCTATTAAGTGTCAAAATTTGACGTAAGATTCACTTAAAATTGAAAATGTCTCGTTTTGTTTAATGTTACACTACAGAAATCAGTGAAAATATAAGCAAATATATCCCAGAAAATATCAAAAAGAGAAAGGAGTCTGTTGGGGGACAATCTTAGCGAATGATTTTGTGGGGTTCATGAAATAATCTTCCTGAATATCACTCGAATATGACAAATAGAGACTATTATTTTCTTTAATTCATCTCGAGCAACTTGCATTTCGAGACAATTCAATTCGACCATATGAACTTTAATAATCAAAGAATAACTCCCTCGAGCTAAAGCTCTCGGGAGTTATTCAGATTATTAATGTTCATATGGTCTCATCAAATTGTCTCGAAATACAAGGTACTCTTGATAGAATTAGGCAGAAAAAATAATAGTCGGCTATTTGTCATAGTCTAAAAAACAAAAGGATATTATTATTTACAATCGTTTTTCAAAAGCGCCATAAAATATTGTTTTTTTTTGTTTGTAAGTTATTACTTTTTACATCACTGTCAATCTTTGTTGAAGACTTTTGACAGGAATTAGATCAGATAATTTTTTTTTTAGATTTAGATATATATGGTTTCATTCATCAAAGTACGTTTATGTTTATGTTTAGGATGTCCTGATCAAATGTTTCCCTGGGCCTAACGAGATCCAATGCACAGTTTTTGAGATACAGGGTGTTAAACATGCGAATGCAGGGTTGTTACTAACCTTTAGAAAATCAATAATGTGTCGATTATTTTGTTACAAAAAGTTAAGGATAATAATTACAATCTTAATATTGTCGACATGAGTTGTAATAAGAAGTTCTAAGACTCCGTATACAGGGATATTCTTTTTCTACTAGCCAATGTTAAGATTTTTATGTAATTCTTTTACAAACGATTTGATTTTAATATTGGGTGATCTGAGGTTACTGTTATACAGGGTGACTCAAAATTTTCAGTTTTAGTTGTATTTATTTTAATTTTTTTAGGAACATATATACAAATTAAACATAAAGTAGAAAACTCTTGTCTATTTGTTGCATCTTATACGGATCCCATAATTCGGTATAGCGCGTTTGGTTGATGGCCTGCGAAACGCATCCCGAAAACCATAGAACGAGACAGTGGCAAGATGTGCGCAGGTACCGATAGTTCGAGGAGTAGATTTACACGTGCATTAATAAATCATCTAGAGCATTTTCTTCTTCTTCATCTTGCATACACTTCATAGTATCTGTGAAATAGTAAACCTTAATACAGACAATAGGCCCGTGGTCTCATCTCATAGTAACACAGTAGCTTTAAAGGTCTACCTCCACCATCAGTGGCCTCTTTGCGTCAGCTTTGGAGGTACAAGGATCTTTGCTCAAATATAATATAAACTTTGATGTAATACAGCGTGTATGATATACATACTTATTTTGTATCAGAATTATGATTGACTAAGGGAACAGTAAAACTGTAAAACCTCAACGTAATTTCAATATTTTAACAGACATGGTGTGAACTAGCAAGAAAGATTTGTAGTCTCCCATTTGATTGCTGCATCATCATGCTGTTGACCAGGATCCGTACAAGATGCAACAAATAGACAAGAGCCACAAAATATTGCTAAAAACTTTAAAATAAATACAACTAAAACTAAAAATTTTGAGTGATCCTGTATAATAGTAAACTCAGATTATCTAATATTAAAATCAAATGGTAAAATCTTAAACATACGGAGTCTTAGAACTTCTTATTACAACTCGTGTCGACAGTATTAAGATTGTAATTATTATCCTTAACTTTTTGTAACAAAATAATCCGACATATTATTGATTTTCTAAAGGTTTGTAATAACCCTGTATCCGCATGTTTAACTACATTATACTAAAGTTTCAGCCAATTCGACTGGGACCCATTTTGCATAAGAAACGTGCGGGGTACTTTATCTGTAAGCTACAGAAATGAATTATTTGATTAACTATTTTTTTAAATTACTCGAAATTGACTTGGTTTTGAAATGTGACCGTCGATATTTATCTTTGCTGTTTCTGCTTTTCCAATCCTTTTTATTTCCTCTACCAATATTAAAAAGTTCTCATTCGGAGTTCAAATTACAATAAATACAATCTTTGTTGATGATTATATTTCATAGCCGCAAAACCAAAACTTGGGCATTCCCATTTTTACCATCCTCACAGTCTTTCCCCTATTGGTTTATTGGAATATTTGAGGATTTTTCTGGCATTAGCCACTAAAATTTTTGCTCGACAAGCAGGTTTGGTGTTGTGATTGTGACTGAGAAAACAAGACTTTTAAAAGTAGTGAGTAAAATTTTTTTGTAAAAAAGTTTAAATAAAGTTTTATGGCCAATGTTTTGTTCTCTATTAGAACATCAGTGGTTCTCGATAATGCATTTCACGTTTATGTTTAAACAAAATATTTTTACCTTAAAAAAGTGGTTTTAATATCCGTAAAGAAGAACATTTACAAATGTTTTTTCCAAAAAAATAAAAAAAATAATTAACGTTAATGAATTAAATCTTTGATGCTGTGTAATAGCTAGTAATAAAATTAAATATTCTAAGTTAACCAAGGCATTTGCTTGTTTTTCTCTTTTTCCATTCTTTTAAACAGATGTCTTATTGTAGAAAACAAGGATACAAGCGCAGAAACATTCTAATTACACGCGTATCTCAGTCGGAATTAAAGGATTTCAAAAACAATTTTCAGTGTTCGCCAGACCTTACAAAAAGTGTGTTCAAATAATCATGGATGATAAAATATTCTCATTTTTTCGTGGTTTTACAAAGAAGCTTTTAGGTAAGTCAGTTCGGGTTTCAAATGGATATGACAGTTTAATGAATGAGGCATTACCAGAAGTTTTTGAAACAGATGAACCCATCTTCAGATAATCCAGAGGATCGTTCCTTAAAGCGTTTTTTAAAATAAATATTAATGCGAAAAATGAAGTAATATTAAATTTAATAAATTAAAAATATATTAAAAAGGTGTTTTATTGCTTATCATATTCATGTTGGTGGTTATGCATATAATTAATTAACTTCATAATAGGTAGTTGGAATCCCATATTAATTATAATTATCCTATAAACAATAAACACCACAATTACCATAAAGACGTTCCGGGATGACTCTAGTATGATCATTCAGGCCATTTACATTCACTATTATTGTTCTGTAGTTAATTATTATATTACTTTTTTAATGTGATTAATTTTTATGTATTTTAGCAGCGCGTAGATCAAGTACTATTTAAACGAAACCATTCGAGTCCCTTTTGACGGGTGCGCGGCATTATCTAAGTATAAAATAGACAAAAAATTACACTATGTACTAATTTTGCCAATATTGTGCTATATTCCAACTGTCTTACGTTGTTTTTTAGCACTCATTCACTTACCAAGGAATCATCCAAATCTATTGGATACTTCCAATCATGAAAATTAAAATATAGTGAGTGTTTATCTGTATATAAAGGAAAAATTAAAAGCGTTATAAAACTTTGGTTCCAAAAGTTTCAAAATTTTAATATCATATTTCTGACATTCTTGTTGTGCAAAAATCTCTGCTAAATAGGACTTCAAAAGTTCTGAGAATTGTCGTGGCAGAACAGCTTTGCATGTCATACTGTGTCAAAAGCCCATACCACATTTTTCAGAAAGACAGTCGTTCGTTTTTCCACTTCTCAATCATGGTAACATGATCGATAGTCGAGTGGTTTTCTCTAAAACCAAGGAAGGGTACTCTATCTTTTCCTCTATTTCCTCTTTTGATGAGGATTTTTTCATATAATTTTGAGATTACAGGCAGCAACGAGATAAGAAGATACAGCATATGGATATTTTCTGATTTAGTGACCACAATGACACCTCTATAGCCTTCCTTAGGATCTAACAGTGGCACATCGCCAAGTAAACATCGAATATTGCACTTCTTTGTCAACATTTGCAACCTTTCTCGGTCTTTTAAAGTTTTTGTGTTGTTGGGGAAGTGATCATTTTTTTTTATTGAGGGAAAGAAATGGCTTTAAGGATTACGAAAAAAAAGTTTAATTGCGACAAAAAATATATAAAGAAATATTGATCCCAAACGATATAAGGTATTAGAGTGAAAACCCATGGTCATTTGGGGTAAACTTGAGTAGGGAAATAAGGAGAAAAAGTTTTTTAAGCTTTGCATGTGACAGCTTTTATAGAAGGTCTCAAAATCGTATTTTAACAATATTTTGCAAGCAAATAAAACTGTTTTTATGATTCGTTTGCCACTCCCAAATATATCCCCTAAGGTGCAACCTTTAGACAATAAAAAAATGATGGTTTTTGTGTTTTGGTACAGTACGAATGTTTTGTACAAAATTCAGTAAAAAAGTTTTTTTTTAAATAAAAAATCGATTGGCAATATTAAAATTTACAAAACAAAATGTACAAATACCCATTTTAATTAACATCAAAATTTAGGAAACAAAATAATGAGGAAAGGTATGAAAATATTTGAAAATCTACGTCGAATCCTTAAATGAATCCCGAAATGCTTATTTTAACACACGAAAATACACAAGAAATTGTGAATTTGCAGTTAATATTTTTCTTTATTTGAACACTGATTGTATACTTTTATATGCTGATTATGTAATACATCCCTATTGCTTCAGAAGAAACATCTTCTGGATTCATGGAGAAATTAGGAGCCTCCAGCATTTTAAAAATGCCAGACTTTGGTGAGCTCTTTGATTTCAAAGTGGTCTCTAGGTATGTATAAGTATACTTATCTTTCTATGTGTTCTTTAACAGCTGATAATTATGTAGGTACTTAATTTACTAATTTCCAAGAATATTTTTAATTAATTATCTAGTGGGTGTACAAATTATTGGGAGGGAGTAGCCCTTTTGAAAATTTTAGCTTTAAAAAGCAAAAATGATTTTTTTGATGACTGAAGAAATTATACGTCGATTTAAAATATTTATTGTTTGATCAGTTAAAGTAACAGTGGCATGAGATTTATTGAACGATTCTGGTAAAGACAGTATTCGCGTTTGTAACAATCCGTAATGGTACTTTTCTGACGCAGACAAATATTTAAGACTTTTTGAAAGTTATTTATAGGACCCGTAGGTATACTATTCATTATCGATGTAAATGGCCTGCTTTCGATATGATCCTCAGGAAACATAATTGATTTTGCAGACGACACTGTAATATTTTATCAAGTGACACATGGGAAGAATTAAAATTAAACGAATTACTTACCCTTCTCTTGCAATTCTTCTATACTACCAACATTCAACCGTTTATGGATAAATAATGAGCAGCCTTTTGAAATATTGCCTCTAATAAAAATAAAATATCTTGGTGTGGTTTTTGACCAGCAAATTAAGAGTCCTATTGTATAAATTTAAAAATCTTAAACATATATTACCTGAAAAATACCTGAGAACTTTATACCTTGTCTTAGTCGAGAGCCACATTAGTTACGGAATCTTTATATGTTGAAGTGCAATAAAAATGCATTTATATCCCATGGAAATTATTCAACGATGCTTCATAAAACTGATTTACTCTAAAAATGCCTTTATAATTGGCTCTATTGGGCTTTACATATACGTTTTGTATTATAGAAAAATAAAAAATCATTATTTAAAAGTTATATAGTAAAGTTATCTCAATTAGCAGATAATGCTTGTGAAACTATTAATAGGGAACTGGCGACGTTTATCAAGTTAGCTTCAGAATATTGTTTACTAATAAATTGTACTAAATGTAAAGTAATGTTATTTGGTTCTAGGTATAATCAGGCTAGACTTCAGTCCCCTATTAATATAGAAATTAATGATGAATCCATCGCTATAGTTTATGAATCTAAAAACTTAGGCATTATCATAGACAGAGACTTAAGATTCGAAAAACATGTTAAGCAATTGATTCATCACTGAAATTAATTTACGGAAACAGACATTTATTTCCTCGAAACATCAAGACAAAACTATGTGAAGCATTAGTTCTATCGCATTTCAACTTCGCTGACTCCGTATATGGTCCGAACTTAACTGTATATAAAAATAAAATTCAAAAGTGCAGAACTCCTGTTTAAGGCTTATTTACAGCGTCAGAAGAAATCAGAGAATATCTCATAAATTAATACAGATTGGATGGTTAAGCATGCAAAATAGAAGAATTCATCACCTTATACCACAAAATTGTTTTATTTAAAATTCCTATATATTTGCACCACAAAATATCTTTCAGGACAGACGTACATAACTTAAATCTGCGATTTAAAGGTTTATTAACTCCACCTAAATTCAAAACTGAAATATTTATGCGATCCTTTACTTACCAAATTTATCAGTAGTAATACTATAAGTACAAAATAATCAGGTTATACATCGATAACTTGTTGCATAATTACAAAGAGTGTAAGTTTGACAGTTTAAATAATGTTCTGTCAAACTGACACCATTTGTAATTATGCAGAAAGTTTGAGATGTATAACCGTATTTATTTTGAAGTACGTATAGTATTTGATACGATTATTTTTTGAGTAAATTAAGTAAATATAAACAATTTATTAATTTAAATACAAATTGGTACAATGAAAATTACAATTATTATATACTACGTATTTGAACCTGTACCGTTTTAAAAATTGACTCATATTTGAACAATTATTGATAAACGTCAAAATTTGACGGTCCTATTAGTTTGTGTATTGTATATTGATGTCGATGTGGTTACTATGGAAATGAAATTATTGTAAAATTTTCGATTGGTGGAGGTAATCTATGTATAATCAGGTATTATCGAAATTATATGAGGTAACTTAACTAAATTGAACGTTCTAATTGGTTAAAAATTACACGAAAAAAATAATCAGTTATATAACTCCGTTCCTGAAAGTATAAACAACTTCAGCATTACTTGCTTCAGATCTGAATATAAAAATGAACTATTCAAAACACAAGTCTAGATATATCTCCATCTCGGTGCTCAAAAAAAACTAATAAGTATAAAGATAATCATCCCTTTCCTCTCATTCTCTGTCGTCAGTCAGAAGGTTACAAACTATAATGTTCTCCTTGGCACACTGTATTAAGGTTAAGTGGAAGAACATTTTCGTAGTGAAGCTACTGTTTCTCTACAGAAAATGAACTTCGCCCTTTATTTTTCAGAAATCTTTCTTTTTCTTTAACAACTAAAAATTCAACTTCTTTGTATATTACTTCTATGTATGTTACATGAAGAATAATAAAGACCTTTATTATTATTATTATTATCTAAGTTGTTTCCAAAATCAACATTTTCCTTTACACAAAAACAATTAATAATAACAAAAATATATATTGTCTGTTTGCTCATCATTAAAAACTATAAATTAATATTTGCTGCGGGTTTCAGATATGTGCTAGATTCCTGGAGTAAAATAAACAACCGCGTTGGGTCAGCGGAGTCAAAATTATCTGGAAAGGACTTCCAATTCACATTCCTAAGTGACTCCGAGGCCTTAGGGTGAAATTTCTTCCAACAAATTTGGGATTAATTGCTACACATATATATATATATATATATATATATATATATATATATATATATATATATATATATATATATAGAGAAACACCAACATCAACGCATTGCGTTATTAACGCAAGACTTCGCACGGAAGCAAGAAATGTGTAATAAACAGTTTGAATTCAGATTAGGACGATATTTGATTACCATATGATATAGATATCAATGACTCCAAAAACGATAATGTGGAAAAATGGGCCAAGTTCTCATGTTAATAACAAAAACATATTTAAAATCGAAGTTCTTTATTAAACGAACTCACAATTCAATGAAATGAATGACTTTTAAAAGAATTACGTAGATCTGAAACTTTACAAGTTTTTATAAGTACATTATACCGCTAAATGTTCATTTTAAATTTTGTCTTCGATAGCACAGACCCACAAGATTTTTTTTAACAATAATATCTCTTATTTTTTTTGTAGTGAATCTTTAATTGACCTCGTTTTTTTCTACTACCCACAGTTTTGTCACAATATGGGTTGGTTATAAACTAGAAAATTAGAGGAACATACAATAGGAATGAAAAATAAATTAATATTACAATATTGATAACAGTTTTTTCGACTTTTCCGGCGGCAAAACTTGACAGCTAAACAATTTTTCTGATTTTATTGTCAATAAATTTTGTAATATTGTTTTTAAACAGTGCTAGTCAGCTTATGCAGTGAAAATAAGTCGCTTTGGAAGTGATTCTATGGCTAATATTGATCTGGCGATTGAGAAAAATGTACCGTACAATACCGTTAAAACCCATACGTCAATATGGACACAGTTTACGGAATTCTGCAAGGCAAAGAAATACGAGCTTTTGGAAACTACAAGTTTACAGCAACTAAACCTAATCCTGAAAGATTGGGCGTGGAATATGAAGAAAGAAAACGGTGAAAATTACAAATAACTAGTTGTGAAGACAATGTAGAACACCGTTGCAAAAAAATGAAAGAGATGTATTTTATGAAGTGGAAAATAATTTTGGATCCATTTAAAGATATTATCTTCAAGTCTAGTAGGGAAGCTTGAAATGCGAAACGGAGGAATTTGCAGATGTGCGCCAATAAAAGGAAATCGAGCTCTGCTTCATTAAAATTGGAAGAATACTACGCAATGGTTTTATTATGGGACGAAGACACTCCGGCGGGACTCCAGCGAAAATTTTACCAATATCCCTTCAATAGAACTTGCCTGGAGAGGTGGAGAAGCAGTCAATTGTAGATTTCATTATTTTAAAGAGAAAGTGGATAATTTTGGGATTAAAACAGGTAGATAACATAGTTACATATTTTTAAAATAACTGATTTTCAAAAATCCTACTTTTTAGGCACAGGATGGAGAAAAAAAAATGGCCGATAGTAAATGGCTGGTCCCCAACACGAAGAACCCTACCTTTTGTCCAGTTCGTCTTTTTAAAATTCTAATGGTTAAACGTTCATCTAGAATAACAACTGATAGATTATTCTTAACAGTAAACCCATCATGGAACAAAGAACAATCAAGTGGATGGTACAAAAACACCCCAGTGGGAAAAAACGAACTTTCGAAATGGACTAAGGAAGCATCAGAGAGGGCAGGATTAAATACAAAACAAATAAAAATAACAAACCTCTCTATGCGGTCGACAGCAGTCAGTAACCTGGCTAAAGGGGGGTCCGTGAACAACAATTAATTAAAATGACTGGCCACAGTTCAGCCAACTCAATTAAGCCTTATCTGCCAATGGATAATGAGCATTATTCCAACATCATAAACACCCTTAGAACTGACGCCTCAGAACCTTCAGCTAAAAAACAGAAAACACAAGATCCTGCAGCCACTCCTCGAGTTTCCCACTCTACAGCTGGACACATCAACAACATTAATGATTTACCTACATCCAACGTTATCAATCAAAGATTTCAAACAATACTCCTACTGCGTTTGTAGTATTTTGTGATTAAATAAATTACCTGTTTTTCAGTTTTCAAATTAGTACCCACATATTTATTATATATGCATATTTAATAGGTAGTATCTTTTGTAAGGTATGAGTATGCAGAATAATCTGTTACTCATGAAATATTCTTGTCAGATACCATTCGGGCATAAAATGTAAAAAGGTAAAATAGTAAAATATATAATACATATAAAAATATTATTAATAAAACAGTAGAAAGAAATAAAATACATTTAGGGAAACATTTATTGATTATTGAATTGCTGTTGGAGATATACCTCTAGAAACAGGAATATAGAGGAATTTATTATATTTTAGTTACAAGACGCGAGTAAGTTTTTACTTCGGAAGGTGTTTTCATTGGAATAGAAATTACCGTTAATCTAAATCTGCATATTCCTCGCACAAAGCATACACGGCTGTAAAAGCGAATAAGCAGCAAATAAGTTCATATTCGACAAGCTATTTTTCAAAAATCGATTTAAACTTAACATAGGGGATAATGAGCTTTAAAAATGTACTTTAACATATCACCCATATTTTATGTAAGAACTATTTTCATCATTTTTATGTTATTTGCAGCAGCCTGCCTATTTCCTAATTCGAATTCTATACGTACATCACCGATAACGATTAGTGAAGATTTATTTTTACTTCATAGATTAAAACATGCTTTAAAATGTGGAAAACGTAAAATCAATATTTTAACGGCTTTTTTCTTCCTAAAAACCTTTAGTCTAAAAGCCGTAATTGACATTCGGCGATAGATGATTTAAACTCTTGACAGTAACGATAAAATTATAAAAGATATTGAAAACTACGACATTTAAATGTAAAAAGACCATAATAATAACATAACATACGTAAAGGAAAAGGAATACACAGTTAGTTTAATTCTAGTTTTTTCCAATTTTTCCAGAGAATACTTTCACAAACAAAAATCCACATAGTTTCATTTAAACTCAATTATTGCAAAAACGAGTTTTACTGTTAGGTGGCAGCAGGTTTGCATAAAAATTACATTATAATTTGCTTACTTGGCACTTGGCATGCGATGTAAATGCTAAATGCATCAAAAGAATTGAATTAAATTCGTATTCTGTACTATTTCCAAGTTGTATATGATAATAAACTGTTACATTAAAAATTACATATTTCTTAAGAAGAATTTCTACAATCAGTTTCATAATATAACGTTGAAGGTAAGACAAATGCTTTCACTCATAGAAAGTGCGAAATTTTACTTATCAACGAAAAGTTTGTGATGACAATACAAAGCAAATAAAGTTAAATATTTTAAATCGAATCCAGTTAAAATGATTGCATACCGGAAGTGCGACTTACATCCGAGTATTGCTACAATATGGATTATTAATAAAAATAAAATCCAAAGCGAAAACAGAATTCCAAACAAATTATATAACTAAAAAATTTTTTTACTCTAATGATATTCCTACATACCGGAGGTTAAGCAAGCGCCCGTGGCGTCCTCATGAATGTGCGCTTGGCTTGGATCCTCAGAAGCCAATCTATTATTTTGACCGATATTTACGGACCACCTTGTATACTGCTAATTTAAATGCGTTTTTTTTTTCACAAAGCAAACGTTTTAGTTTCTCAAAAATTGTAAAAAACATCATCTTAAAATGTCAGAAAAAATGAATTCTTGTTAACGTATGCACAAAGTTTCCTAGAAGTTATCCCTATTCTTGAGGGATTTACTCTTGACATTTACAATAAAGCAGAATGAGTGAAGGAATAGTTCACCAGATCCTCGACGTCGGAATTGATAGACGGTTAAATTATTGTGATGTCATCGTATTTGCAAGAACCTACTTACTTTTTAAAATCTCTGATACATAAAACTTTCTTCGAGTTCAACTGCCAACAAACAAACGATTGATTGATTGATTGATCTTCAAGATGGGGATTTACTTAAACACGTAGGGATGGATATTCATGAAGGAAAAATATTTTTGTGCTTTTTCAATATGAACTTATTTTCGCCTCGCAAAGTTGATAGATAATGGAATAGGCAAAGCATAAAAAAATATAAGAGAGAAATATCTTTTACAGTATTTCCATTCTTTTTTAAATAACTTTCGATTATATAGGTATTTTAAAATAGAACGGAATGCCTAAGGGAATTTAATAATTTTAAAGAAATAAAAAAATTACCAGTTGGAGTGTACGAACTTTATCAACCCCTATTTGTCACGCCAATGGAGAAATTTTAGGGTAATTTAATGTCAAAATATTTTTATTCCTGATCTGGATATTATAAGCTTATATCGTCATAGTTACGCTATCAATAAAGAGGGTTATAACTCTCTTGCGGGATGTTAGAGGTGCCTTAATTCCCTCTAATTTTTCCTTAATTCCTTCCAACCTACAAGTAAAAATGAAATAATGAATGAAAACCAAACCATATTTTATTTATTCACGTTATTACTTATCACAAATAAATGTACAATTTTGAAATGTTCCCTGAAAATTACTTCCGCTACTGGAAATTATTTCTTCTTTTGTATGGCTGGAGCTTCTGTTCACTACAGTCGAGGTACCTGCCTCTTCTAATGGCAAGTAGACAACATACGCGCCGTTTTATTTCTTAATTCGATGCTATCCTCCAAATACTCCTCCGCCCCGTGGAACTTTTCCAACCTCCGTGTCTTTTTAAGTTAGTTATAGTTGCTCCTGCATTGGCTAGAGCAGTAGCAGAAGTGCGACGGAAGCAATGTCCGGTATAGGAAAATGAGTTTGGCAATCCTACATACCTTGCGATAATGATGGGGATTTTCCCAAACATGTTTTTTTCCAATTGGCTGAGATACACACTTATTTTTTCGGAAGTACAAAAAAAATCGTCCAATACCCTCAGGACGCAAGGACATATAAAGTCTTAATAAACGCAAAGCAGAGAACTCTTCATCTACAACTATAAATTTCTTCGATACACCAGTTTTACTTTCCGATACGTTCACTACCATAACGGAATCCCGGTTCTCTATATCCGATATCTTCATAGTTAAAAGTTCCTGAGTTCTGCATCTTCCAAAATAACCCATAATTAAAACAACCTGTAACAAATAAAAGAAAATAAATACATATAAAAAGAAAAATAAGAAAAAATTACCTTATGCAGTAGTAGCGTCCTTTAGAAATCTGATGAGATCTTTAGGAGATAAAACAGCAGACTTTTTCGGCTTATAACACTTACTCTTCCGTTTCAAGAAAGCCTCTAGTTCATTGAAATTGGTGATATCTCGTTTCTCATGTATAGTCGCCATCGACTTTAGCATTGACCATTTCTGACTGCAACGAATAAACACAACTACTACCAAATCTACAGAAAAACATTGAAAATATCTTATCATTTCTTGAAAATATGCCAGAACGACAGTTTCATCGGCATCTTTTGGCATAACATTTCCCTGTGTCAACCAATTCAGATATACCTTGTATTCTTTTTGGTATATGGCTTCACTTTTCGATGGAAGTAATGCTTTTCTTGCTTTCTCATCATTTTTCAAAATACCCTTCATTATATCAACGTAAACACAGCGATTAATAACAAAGGTCTGTTTATAAACATAGTAACATAGCAACAACCTAGTAACACTCATAATCAACGGTACCTGACTCAAATTTACAGGGAAGGTAATAAATTGAAACATTTATTCCGTTTTTAAATATGTTAAAATCGATCAGAAATAAAATAATTTATGTACCACGGGAATTAAGGCCCTGATAATTCCCTTGGTACATACATTACTATTTTTTTACCCCTTTATCGGTGGCAGATCTAAAAATCTCTTCCTAGTGAGTTCCTATGTGTGAGATTAGATTAGATTCGCTAATGACGTTAACTGAGTCATCCAAAATATTTTATAAAAAGAAATTTCGTGAGGGCATATTTGCGAAAAATCTACATAAAACGCATTTCTCCGAAAAAAAGTGTGAAGGCTATCCCATTATCATTCAGTCCTGGTAATTTGAAAGACTAAAGAACTTTATCCATCTAATCTAATCCATATTTTATCAAGCTCAATATATATTTGAGAATCCCGACAGCCTGCATCGCACCTAGAAATTTCTAAAAGCCATCCAATCGCAAAGCTTGTCACGTCCACAAAAAAAATTCAATTACTCCTAAAGCTTAACGATGTTTACGTAAGCTCCCTAACATAAGGTTGTATTCTGGTATTTTTCGTCCACCAGTAGGTTATTCGCTGATTTCCGAGACACACTTTGTTATATGAAGAAGGATGGGGATAATACGAACAAATCCCCGAAAATAAGTTACCGGTATTCAAACAGTGTCTTTTACAATAAGCAAATAAAAACGAGAGAATAACTTTTATGCTGTACGTTAAAATAACAAGTTGCAATATCCAAGATTTAGGAAGGATGAAAAACAACATTTTGCACGAAGATTCAAATCAAGGGCATAACCAAAGAATTGTAAAATTACAAAAAATGCTTTAAAAGATTTTTTTACTATGGAAAACTGCTTTTTACTGAGACTCAGAAATGAAATATTTTTTCTTTAAAGATATGGCATAATTTTCATAACATCTTTTAATATTGTTATGTTTTATTTCTTTGCTGTTATCAAAAATAATACTGTTGAGCACCAGATCTTTTATTATAATAATATTTTTTTATTATTAATTAGTTTTTTATTTATTTTTAACTCTTTCTCAGGGTATAAGTGAGTTCAATTTATTTATATTTATTTATTTGTTTGTTTATTTATTTTTTTATTTGATACATTAAAAAAATTGTTACATATACAAATTAGTAATAGAAATTACAATTTAACATTAAACATAGATACTAGCAAAAAAGAATAAAATAAAAATAAATACTATATCCCCGCAAATTATACAAATTAGAATTTTAAATAATAATACAATACACAATCGAAAATCCTATATAAAATCTTTAACAAAATCTGATAAAATATGACTTTTACAATATTTCAAAAAAATATACAAAAAAATATTAAAAATATTTGGTCCGATATAACTGTCACATTTTATGTTTTGCATTCAAACCCTAATTGTAACATAAGAAAAATATTTGTTTTAGTGATTTAACACTTGTTTTGTGCAGAATGTATTCAATAATAAAATTGTTACCATTTTTAATATTTTTTATTGAAAAAATTAAAAAACTAATTAATAATAAAAATATATTATTATAATAAAAGATCTGGTGCTCAACAGTATTATTTTTAATGAGAGCAAAGAAATAAAACATAACAATTGTCACTTGCCAACGTGGGGCGTGAAAATTAAAACAAGACAACATTATTAAAATAAAGGGAAATAAATAAAATTGTATAATAAATAAATTAAATAAAATTTCTATAAGCAACAAAATGGATCTTAGAGATGGAAAGAGAATAGGATTAGAAAGACAAGAAGAATGAGAAGAAGAACAAGGAGATATGGAAGCAAATATTATTGAAGAGAATATGGAAAATTCAAGTACATGAGATCAAGAAGAAATTGAAGACAAAGAACAACAGACAATTGATATTGAAGAAAAGAAAGAAGAAGAGAATGATGGAATAATGATGGTCTTAATGGAATGGAAGGAAGACAACAAAACAAAGAAGATTTAAAAAAAACCATGAAAAGTATGGAAGAAAATATTCAAGGAAATATGGCTAAGAAAATGGAAGATAGTGTAGAAAAAATGGCTAAGAAAATAGAAAATAAATTCGAAGAAGTAAATAGAAGACAGTAGATAATAGAACATAAGATCACAGTACAAGAAACAAAGACAGAACAAACAGAAAAAGAAATTAAAAGAATTGAAAGAAATGTAATCAGTAATAGTAAAGAGATTAATTTAATAGAGAAACGCATAGTAGAAATAATACAAGACAATTGGAAAATTGCAGAAGAAGAGAATTTAATAACAAGAAAAGAACAGAATTTGAAAATAATGAGACAAGATATTGAAATGAATGGGAAAGAAATTAAAAATTTAGAAGATCATATTAAAGAAGGTTTTAAATTACAGGAAGAAATCATAACAATATATATATTAATTATATTAATAAGTATTGATGTAGTAACAGTTCGAAGAAATGCATTTCTTACCATTTTCTTTATGTCATCCCGTGTTGTTGGTGTTTTATAAATTTTACTCTTAATGTCCTTCTTTCTCTCAGTCTTTTCCCACGTCTATGTAGGGTCGACATTTTCGACAAATCTTTTACATAGCATCGCCTATTTTTTTTCATGTAAGATTTTATCACAACAATCCATTTGTCCTTTGGTCTTTCCGCCCAAAATACTTTCATTTCTTTGAGACCCCAACAGTACAGCGCCCTTTCTTAGATTTTCTTAAATATCTCCACCACCTTAGTTGTTCCATATTTCTTTTCATTTTTCCTTTTTCTTGTCACTCCACACGTCCATCTTAATTCATATTTGAATCCTTGCTTCTCCATAAATGTCCTGTACGAGTCTTACGTAATTTTCTGACACTATCTTTCCTCGCATGCATATCCATACTTCTCGTCATTGAACTTCCTCATATCCTTTTTCTAGTTTGACAAAAACCTGATGTTTATTTTCTTTTGTTTCCTTGATTTGTGTTAAAACAGAAATTTGCACCAAATATTTATTGTGTGTGTGACAATAGTTTAATTTCATAAAAAAACACAAATTCAAGATATAATTAGCAAATTAAAGCACCTCGAAATATGTTCTTTATTCCATATAACGTAACTAAAATTTTATTTTTGTACACAGGAAGATGTCCGTGCTCAACAGCAATCATGTCCACGCTACGTTAACGGAAACCGAAAAGTTTTGTCCGGTTGCAAACAACTCTCCAGAAGTTCTACCAAAAAAACCAATTCGTCTGAAGAACATCGTAACGCGAGCTGAAGCATTCGACTCTCTGCATCTCAAGTCTAAGGAGGTGAGTCAGTTAATTTTATTGATAGTAGAATTTTAGGAAACAGCGAAGTAGTTAGAAAGTTTCGTTTGTATATAGAGTGTGACAGAATTGGTTATTAAGGCTCTGCTCCGCGGATACGCGAAAATGGCATTGTAAGGGTTTAGAAATACAGTGTTTTTTTGGACAGCGTTGTACTTTTTTGCTTGATTTTTTTTATATAGATAAAGGATCCACACATGCTTATAACTATATGACAAGTTTAGAAATTGTCCAGAAAAATATTAATTTTTTGGTTAAACATTGACAATATTCGAGTGGGTATAAAAAATTATAGTAGGCCTTATGACATATTTAAATATAGTTATAAGCATCGAAACAACCTTTCCCTATGAGCTCGTAAAGAAAATTTCAAAAAAATATATACCGTTGCTGAGAAAAGCCTGTATTTCAAAACCTTTACAAGTCCAATTTACCGGCTAGGATGTGGCGCCCCTTCGGATTATTATTGAGATTACTCAAAATTCGGTAAAGATAAAATACTTTCACGTATTTAAATGTTTACGAGGGTAGACAGATGGATGAAGAATTATAATTTCTGTGGAAAAAAAGCCGTTCCTCAGCTTTAACGTTATAAAATTAAAAAATGGGGACAATGTCGCCATCAGAGAGACAAATGAAAATTTTATTTATTTATTTTTTTATTTTATTATTTATTTATTTTTCTCATAATAAAGATTAGTTAAAATAAAATATCAGAGTAACAAAAGTATAGAATATTTCGTTATGAAAATAAAAGAGTAATTATAAAATAAAACAAATTGAAGGAAAAATAATATGTAATTAAAATTTTAAAAAAAGTCATCATACATATATCTAGGTACATTTTAATGAAATGTTACATTCTGTAAGTTGTGATTTCATTCTCTGGCAAAATAAATCCTTTTTCAAGACGATTTCCTTTTTTATGCCAGTAGGTGTCCAAACTGCAAATCAGCAATAGGCTCTTCCAGTGACAAATAGCTGGCCTTGTATTTGGTAAAACCATTTGTGGTTTTGATTAATTTGTCCATTTTTCTCCCAAAATGAAATTTTTCTGTTTTCTACATCTTTTTCGGGAGTTACATTTTTGGCGTTGAAGATACATTTTATTTCAACTATGCCTTTCTCTCCAATAAGGCCATCTGGAGTTGCTGCCAAGAATGGAGTACTTTCACTTAGAAACAGGTCACAAGGCGATACCTTCTCAAATAAGTTTTTCCAGAGAAGCAATTGCCCGTTTTTCATTTTTCCTGCCCCATTCAATGCTATCCGAATTAATTAATTTCGAGTAGAGCAGTTGTTCAACAAGCTTATTTTTTGTATCGCTGTTGCTTCCGACCCCGAATTTAGCAGAAATTGCGCTGAAATTAGACGCAGTAAGGCGCTTCCTTCGTTCTATGTGCCACAAATCAGAATCGCTCTGTTCACTTGAAAGCTCTTCAATTTTATTTCTACGGCGTTATATTTTAGTTTTGCTAAAAATTCTTATTTTTCTTTATAAAATTCATCAGGCTTTTGACATTTATCGCCATAGCTTGAATCAAGTCTTGTATTATTTTTTACTCGGAATAGTCTCTTGGGCTTGACGAATTTTTTATTTTATTATTATATTAACATATAAAAGCTGCTTAATACGTGAAAAAAAACGAAACAAAATGTAAACAAATTATTATTATTATTCCTATCATTTCCCAATCCCACAAATCCCTTATAACTCCCTATAGTATCATAAAATAATATTGTAATACGCGTCATCTTTGTTGTATGTATGAAGAAGGCTGTGGTGTTTACTCTATTTGACACAATTATCGGAAAACAAAAATTAAAAAATATATTTTTCAGAAATACATAATCTAAAAAAAAATTTAACACTATTTTTAGGTATACTTAAAATTTATAAAATCGTTATGAATTTATAGCATGTAAATATTTTTGAAAATTAAATTTTAAAAAAAAAACTTTGGTTTATGTTAATTTTGTAAATCAATTTATTGAAAAAAAATCATTTTTAAATTTTATTCCAGGTTTCTTATTATTAGGGGGGTTGAATCCGATTGGTGCGATGCGAGTAAATTGAAAAATATGCGTGTGATTGAAAGTTATTGATACATATTTGTTATTAATATATTCTATAGGTTCTGAATGTTAGTCTGTTCATAATAGAAAGCATATGAAAGCATCTGTAGTGATGAAAAAGGGAAGTACATATAATATAATATATATAATATACGTTAAACATACGAGAAGCAAACAATAATCACTCGAAATAAGAAACGATAAATAATATAATGAACAATCTCATTGCCGCGTTATTATCATTGAAGGTTAGTTATTAGCAAATATAACCAATTAAATTGGGAAACTGGAACCTTTGGTTTATCAACTAAGTTGAAACACTATCGTCTACCACTAAACCGAACCACAAATTTTAACACACTCTACGCGCGTTTCGCCAACTATGTTGGCATCATCAGTAGTTGATGATAGACTGTCTATCAACTGTTCCTATTTTCGGTGCGTGTTGTTTTAATAAAGTTTTGTAAAAAACTAAAATATAGTTCACAATTATTTGTAAATAAACTACTAGCGACTAGGTTATCCACATAACCAGTATCTAAACAACAACATGCAAACGTGAAATTCACCAATTACCTTCCTACTTAAATTGGTATTTCACAGGGCTCAGTCCTATTTTACAATAATGATCTTCTAGACGCAGTTTTTCTTTCTATATGTCTTCACTTAGCAGATCATACATGAATTATGTTACGGTAATATAATTTAGAGTAAAAAGAGTACGAATTTAGATAAAAAGTGATTCTCTACAAACCATCTATAGATTGAGAAGGCTAAAATTCAAAAATGATTTGTTAGTTCAAGCAAGTTAATTGAGAAGTCAGTTCCAGTTATATACTTGACACTGGGCAACACTATTTAAATTCACTGGAGATATATGACCATTAAGACCATGCTTATCAAATCATGATTGAGAGTAGATACTATGATACAAAATAAAGCAAACTTAAACAAAAGCGATATTCCTAGATTGAATACTAACAAGCAAAAGCATGTTTCATACCTGCGTCACTTACTTTATAATATATCACATTGCCTGGATAGCATGTAGCACTATGCAAACTGGCAGTGATAAAATTAGAACTATTTATCACTTTCCTGATTCCTACAGTCATTATTCACATTGTCCATAACATATAAATTTGAGGTAGTTAGTTTCGTTCATCAAAACCCTGAAGTTTATAACTCAATTGGATGTACACAATTATCCAACCAGAAATGCTGATAATTTAGTTGCTTAATCTAGGATTTAATACTACTAAACGTGGATGTGTGTTTATTTAAGGATCAATAGAGTAAGCTTCTTTAAAAATTAAACAAACAAAACTTTAATTTAATTGAATTGGATAAGGTAAAGTATCCTCCGCATCGTATTTTAACGTTAATAAATTGAAAAGTATAAAAGCAGATCATATTAGTTCGATTCTCCTCGAGTTCTATAAATTAAATTAAATTTTGACAAAAGAAAAGTCTTGACAATAGATGATACGAAAAATTGGTCGGTTTCTTGTGTCTCACTGAAAAATTTATATGATTTCTAAAAATATATATTGCGTCTGAAACTGACAAAGTCTAACGGACAAACCGTTACACCGAATATTGAAAAACTATTACGGATTTTTTCAGAGAGGTTAAACATCTGCCAATATTATTCTGTTTATATCACTTTGAGTTTCATACAGAAACCCCGTTTTTTACATCTTTGAATATATCGAATTTATATGTTAATCAAGCAGCATTTGCGAGATGTTTTAATGCTCTGCTTTAATTGGAAAAAAAGTGCAACTGAAGCATTCGAATTCGTGTTGAAGTTGCTGATCCAACTGATAAATCATGTAGAATGTTTCAGCTTCAAAGACAAGCCTCGTGCCTTCATGCCAAACCTTATCAAACGCTTGTGCTACATCAAGAAAGATAGTAGCATAAATGTTTTTCTCTTCTACTGATTTCTCTGTAATGTTGGTTATTCTATGAACTTGGTCGATCGTCGAGTGCTTATTTCTAAATCCAACTTGGTGATCAGGGATAATTTCTCTTTCTTCGATAAGTGGTTTTAGTCTGTTGAGTAGGAGTTTCTCAAATAGTTTCGACATAACAGGCAGTAATAAGATCGGTCTGTATGACGATGCGTTATGTGGTGGTTTCCCTGGCATGGGTATCATTATGACTTCCGCAATTTTCCAAAGGCTGGGTACGTACTTCAGTCTGAAGGTAGGATTTATTAGGTTAGTTAGTTTAATTATTGCTTTTTTCGGTAATTGTTTTAAAATTTCTCCAGTAATTAAGTCAAAACCTGGAGCTTTTTTCTGATTGATATTTTCTTTTATTTCGGTAATTACTTCTTTAGGAGAGGTAAATTCTGTTTCTTTCAGAATGGGTTCTTCATCTTGATCTTCATGAGGTTGAAAGGTTTTTTCTAGATGATTTGCAAATCTTGTTGCTTTTTGCGCATTATTTCTAGCCCATTTACCATCTTCCAATCTGATAGGTGGTATTATGGGTCTTTTCAATCTCTTAGTGGCTTTCCAGAGTGAATAATCAGTACTGCTGTCGTCTGTTAATTCTCTTAGGTAAATACTAATCGATTTTTCTTTAATTTGTTGTATTTCTCTTTTGAGTCTTTGGGTAGCATTGTTGAGTATAGTTTTATCTTGTGGGGCTCTAGTTTGCTGCCATTTTCTTCTAAGCTTTCTTTTTTCAGAGAATAGTACCCTTATTTCTCTAGGATAGTTGTTTCCTACCGTCCTTATATTAATAGCAGGTGTAGATAAGATAAGAGTGAAACTTATTCTTTATTTATATAAACTCTTTTGGGACAAACTGTATATATTTAGAAATTTTCAGTTACTGATAAAGCAGAAGTTTCATATTTCACTGGAATGAAATTTGACATATTGATAAAAAACTGCTCGGTTTTCGACTGAATTATGTATTTTCAGTAGACTCAATTAGTATTCATTCCAATAAAAGTTTACGGTAAATACCTTATTAAATGTTTTTTTTACATTTTCAATACAAATTTCTCCTCAGGAAAGCAGGTAAAGGAATAAATATTGTGAGCATTTTGACACCATATACTTTATAAACGATATAAAAGCCTTGTATGAATTTATTAAATTAGTGAGGGATTATATTGAAAAATAAAAACAATTTTAGATTATTTTGCCATTTCTTTACGTTTTTGTCAATTTCGGTATTCAGTTTTGAGAATGTGGGTCTATTTGAAATTGACAACAAGGTCAAATATAAATTATTTATTTTAAAAAGAGGTTGGTGTAAAAAGTTTTATTTTCTGCTTCGGTCTTAGCTATTAAAATTGAATCAATTTTTATGTCAAACTACGTGCACCTGAGTATACAAATTAAATGAAAAAATATATGTGTATGTTAACATACCCTTTTAGAGATCCTGATATTTCAGAAAGACTCTCGTTTACGAAAACGTTTTTTTTATAATGTAATTTGTGAAATTATCCTCTATTTAACAAGCTTGCAAAATGATGTCAAACACAATTTTTACGAGGCATGTATTAAATTAACAGTACCTGGTCATTCAATAAGTTCTTAGGGTAACATATAGATAGCGCCACTAATGAAATATGCATATGCTTTTTAGGCAAAGGCGGATTTACGGGGGGGCACCGGGGGTAATCCCCCCCCCATGATTTTAATTTATAAAAAAAATTATAAAACATAATACACACAAAACTGTTTTACATAATAAAGAAAGTGGTGCTTCTTATAATGCGATAAAGAAAAATGTATGTAGCTTCCTTATTTTACTAGACATTTAATAGTAGTACCTAGTCTAAAAGTGTTTTTATTTTTTTTAACAAATTCTAATTAATTTCCTAGTCTCTTTGTGATTATAATTTAGTATTAATAAAGTTTTTTTTAAACATGTTGTCTTTAGTCCAAGAAATGAAGTAAAATCATTGAGTAAAAACATATCGACTTGAAATTTTTTGCAAATTGTTAGGAAAGGAAAGGTAGAAAACTTTCGATAGTGGCGTTTTTTTCATCATAAAGTGAGGAAAAAAAGTAAATAAACTTGCGCAATCGATAAATTATCCTTTGTTTATGAATTAATGTTAAATATAATTTTTCATGAAAATAAACACCTCCCGAGTTATAGGGCGTAGAAAATTATGGTTTTCACCATAACAATCGTACAGTTCTAAAAGTTTTTTTAAATATAACCGAAAATCTGATATTATTACGTAAAAACTGATATGAACTAATTTTGTGGCCTTGAGCTAACAATTAAAATGTTTTTTTTTTATTTTTCTACGATTAATACGAAGGAAGATCTGGCAATTGAAAAATGGGTGTTTAAAGAAACTGGATCGTTCTAGCGCAGGGGTTCTCAAACTGTGGTACAATTTAACATTTAACATTTTGTTTTCAGAAACACATATATTTTTCTTCAAGTTTTTGACTTTAACGGCTATAGCTTTAATATTGAAATGACGACTTTTCCAAAAACTTCGAACAATTTCGCGACACATTGATTTTTAACGGCGAAATGCTTTTATGGTTGTTTCATATTTATGTGGTACAGAATTTGAAAAGTTTGAGAACCGCTGTTCTAGCGTAAATATCCCAAAAAATATGACTTCCACAAAAAAATGTATATAACATTTTAATGAGAACAATATTGGGAACATTTTAAGACCAACCAGAACCGTTTAACATAAGCAGAGAAAAAGCTATTGACAAAATAAATTTTTTTCAATTTTTTTTACGCCATTTTTTTAGCGCCATCTAGACTGTGGTATTTGATAAAAAAATCCTTATGTTTTTCAATTGTCTAGTAATTTTTAGCCCTATGGATAATTATTTTTTAGTTTTTGGTCTTTTAAAGTTGAGAAAATTTTTGTTTTTTATGACATTTTCAATTTTTTTGGTCATTACCGTGAAAAGTATTGATTTTTGAAAAAAAATTAAAGAGACAAGACTTTGAGCAACTTTTCTTCCGAATAATTACCATTTTTTTTATCTTTGCATTTATAACCGTTAATGTCATTTTTTCGGGTCAAATATTGAAAAAACGGTCATTCCAATGAAAAAGTTTGTCATAACATGATATTTCGGCGATATCCTAAGCTTTAAAATGGCAAAAAATACTTTTTTTTTTTAGAAATGTACGAATATTGTGGTGAAAATCGTAATTTTCTGCACGCTATAACTCGGGAGGGAACATTAATTCATTAAAAAAGGTAATTTATCAATTGCGAAAAAAAATTTTCTTTTCTTTAACGAAAGTTTTCTACTTCTGGACACCTTTCCAAGCAATTTGCAAAAAATTTTAAGTCGATCTGATCAGTTACTAGTTTCTGCTCGATATTACAAAAAAATTTACTAGCTTTCTTGGACTACTTGGTAAGTTTTACCCCGCCCATAAAAAAAAGCTAAATCCGCCCTTGTTTTTAGGAAGTAGGTACTAACAAATGGTACGTGTCAAAATTTCATGACAATCTGACGTTCACATGTTACAGTGGTTCTAGTGACGCTACTTTTGTAATTTTGAGTTAATAAAGCATTACTTTTAATTGAAAAATAACCGCAATGGCTTAACAAGTGTTATTCGGACTCAACTCTGCTTGATTCTTCTCTTGTGTACATATAAATTGTTATTGCAAGACAGTTGACAGTCCAATAATCTTTTTTCGTTCCTATTTCTTGTATTTTCTCTGTATTTTCCAATCCCTTTTGGATTTACTTGACCTTGTTTATCATTTAAATCTCCCAAAATCTAAATCATTTTCAAATTCATCACACAATTCAATCGCTTTTGTCACTATTTATTCGCTTTACTTCATTTTGATTTTCTGTTTTTTATATTTTACTGTGTTCTTTTGTCCCTTTTCTCTGCAATGTCGTTTCTGTTTTCTGAATCATTTGCCAGTCCTATTAGTTTTTTGGTTTTTCTAAAATACTTGTATTTTTATTCCATCTTCACTATAAACTATCAATTTATAATCCTTACGCAAATCTTTGGCTCAAAATCGCATTTCTCCGTCTTTTATTAAATATATATCAAGCATAAACCAAGCATATTTTTTGTGACTCTAGCTTCTACTTCTACTTTTAAACTCTCATCCATTGTATCTTACCTATAATATGAAAGTATTATGTTGAATACAATCCATATTTTTTAATGTTTTAAGCTCAATTTTCGTATCAAAAGCTTGCCTCTAAAGATAAAAATGCAGCACTCGAGTAGGTAAAGATTATATTTGTAATTCCGTAGATGTATGTCATTCTAGTGGCTCTTAAATTCCTTCTTGTTTAAACAGTTCTTTAAATGGAAAAACTGTATTTGACATATGCATTGTCCGACGAATTTTACGCAACATGGATTCTAATTCTCTTTGTGGCATATTCTACAGATATCTCGTATACAAACAAAATTAAACAGACCAACAAAATAATGTTAAACCCGCATTTGCGAATAGCCTTTCTCGAAACTGAAAATTACTTTAATCATACATTCTTAATGTGTGGGTTATTAATTTATTTATTTTTTATTGTCGTTTTCTTAGTGTTACGTTGAATAGGCCTGTTCACTTTCAATTTCCCCTTTATTTTTACTTGAATTAATTAAGTAGATGCGTAGATCTTCTTTCACTTCCTTCAGACATCCTGATCTGGGTCTTCCACGTCTTCTTCTACCTCCATTGTAGAATTGAATGAGCCAGTTCTTCATTTCCTGCTTTCCTGCTTTTCTGTCCTAACCATTTAACTCTGAATTCCTTTATTTCTGTTACCATGTCTTCTTGTACTTCTTGTTTAATTTCTTCATTTGTTCTAATTCTATTTTCATGTTCTGTGATTTTAATTGGCCATAATATTGCTCTCATATTTTTTTCCATGATTCGTAGATTTTCTTCCTCTTTCTTTGTCATACTCATAGTTTTTGCTGCGTATAGTAATATTGGTTTAATTATTGTTTTGTAGATTTTCATTTTGGTTTTCTTCGAAAGTAATTTGCTTTTTAATTTAAACTTTTCCTATTATATTACTTTTTTTACCAGATATTGAAACATTATGTAAAAGAAAAAAATAAAAAAGCAAAAAAATAAGTTTACTCATAAATAATTTTGTGAAATTTTATAAAGTTGGCAGTAAAATTAATAAAGCAAACCTAGAAATACTTTAAGTGGGAAAAGACTTTATATATGTACAACTTTCGGCTGCATTCAATAGAACTGTGTTTTAAATAAAGACGGATATAACGAACTATTTTCTCCGTTTAGAATTGAAATTGGAAAGACAGTACAACTTGGAAAGTATATCAATTTATTGGAAACAGCAGCTACATTACTTTTTAAGAAAATACACTGAAGCCCATTTTCTGCAACGTAACTTCATAAAGTTGAAAATTACTGCATTTGTTTCAGCTGGAAATGTCTACTCTAAACTAGTTTTTCTAAAAATAAATAAATTTACTCTGAAGATGTGCTAAATTGATGAGAAACTGCTACATTTAGTAATATACGTCAACAGAATTTTTTTAAATTTGTAACTAATTTTTGTGAATATAGATCTTTTTTTTCACTCTGTCTTGTGACGGCAACAAAATTTTCAACTTCATTGACTAGAACTGTAATAAACAAGTGAACATAAGAATTCAAATTGCTTAAGGGTTATAAAATTCAGGAAGCGGGTCGACTTATCGGAAAAATACAGTTTACGAAAGAAAGACAATTATTTTTCAATAAAGTAAATATTCCGAGACAATAAGCTTGTATTTTCTGTAATCAAACGCAGTTCAATATTACATTTGTATTGGTTATATTTTAGCTTTTGTATAAATGTCAGTATAAAAACTTAATGTTACTTCATACGATCGCTTTCAATACTAAATAATGTAAACAGTCTAATAAAATACTTTTTTTAGGTTCAACATTTATGGACATATAGGGACAGTTCTTATAAAATTTTCTGATACGGGACTTCATTACAGAGATGTAGCCTTCAAAGAAAGTTGAGAATATAAAATAAAAATTTATGAAAAGGCATAGTTAATATGCCAAAATTTACAGAGATGAGTATTTCTACAGGGTGCGCCAATTATTTCCACTCGATCTCTAGCACCGAAACTAAAAGATTTTTTGTAGGGGTAGACAGTGTCACTCGGACTACAATTTTAAAATATTTTGATGTATAAAGGGTGGCTAATTTTTGTGGAATGAAAATTAATTTGGTTTTTTTAAATTGAATACCCTGTATACGATTATGTCTTCTGATTCTACTTAATATTATATTTACGGTAGTTTTTTGTATTTGTAAATCCGACGCGGCGTTGACAAGTTATTCCTATTTTAAGCAGATTTAATGAAAAAACAGCACTTCAGAAATATTAGCACAAAAACCACATTTTTTAAAAAATTCCTCAAAAAAGCTACTATGATGTAAATGAAACATGCACCTATCACAATAATCACACAACATCTTCACCTGTTGCACAGGGTGTTTGCCGATGGCGTGCCAATAGTCTAGTTTTCAAATGGCAATAACTTAATTTTTTCAAATGGGACACCCTGTATATTTTTCTTCCGTTAGAAGCTCTCCCTAATACGCATTAAAAAAATATAGGGTTTTGCACATCTAACTTTACTATTTACTTTAATAATCGACATTAAGTGACAAACAACATATTTTACACAATTTTTAATAAGAAATCAAGTTACCTATGAAAATGACAGTAATAATAAAATTTTGTATTGTATCACGTCTACTATATTTAATCGGTATTGTGTATAAAAAATGAATTTTAATAAGAATTATAGTGTTCAAGAAAATATTGATATGATATGGATACTGGATGAATGTCAAAAAAATGCGTTTCTTGCTAGTAGGGTCTATCGTCAAAGATACCCAGAAAGTCGTCATCCACAAAAGGATACTTTTGAGAATTTAAAGAATATATTTGATAGAACAGGAACAGGAACCGTCAAGTATGAAAAACATTCACGTGAAACTACAGCTGTAGAATAAATATCACCCCTATCATATCCAGCTTCACCTAGAATTGTTACCACGTGATTTCGCGCGTAGAGTGGAAGACTGCAGATGGTTAATAAACAAGATAAATACAGAACGTAACTTTTTAAACAAAGTTTTATTCTCCGACGAAGCCACGTTTCATAAGAACGGTTGTGTAAATAGACACAACTTCCATTATTATTCGGACCACAATGAACATTTATTTAGAACCACATCACAGTATCGATGGTCTTTGAATGTGTGGGCGGGAATAATAGGTGATTATGTAATTGGTCCCTATTTCTTTGATGGGACTGTAAATGGAGCTATATTTTTAAATTTTTTAGAACATGATTTTCGCAACGAATGTGGTTTCAATTAGATGGTGCCACACCACATTACCTATTAGATGTTCACAATTGGTTAAATAGGGAATTTCAGGATCGTTGGATAGGAAGGGGAGGACCTATAAATTGGCCTACTAGATCGCCTTGCCTTACACCTTGCAATTTTTTCTTGTGGGGTTTTATTAAAAATATTGTTTACAAAGAAGAGGTTACCACAAAAGAAAATATGAAAGAAAGAATTACTGCAGCATTTAGACAGGTGACCACTGCAATGCTAAGAGATGTGCGTAAATCAATGAAAAAAAATGGCAAGAAAATGTATAAATGAAAATGGAAGACATTTTGAACACCTACTATAAATTTTAACTTTCACTATTGTAGTTTTCTTACGATTAAACTTAGTAAAATTTTGTACTTATTAAAAATTGTGTAAAATATGTTGTTTGTCACTTAACGTTAATTATTAAAGTAAATAGTAAAGTTAGATGTGCAAAACCCTATATTTTTTTAATGCGTATTAGAGAGAGCTTCTAACTGAAGAAAAATATACAGGGTGTCCCATTTGAAAAAATTAAGTTATTGCCATTTGAAAACTAGAATATTGGCACGCCATCGGCAAACACCCTGTGCAACAGGTGAAGATGTGGTGTGATTATTGTGATAGGTGCATGTTTCATTTACATCATAGTAGCATTTTTGAGGAATTTTTTAAAAAATGTGGTTTTTGTGCTAATATTTCTGAAGTGCTGTTTTTTCATTAAATCTGCTTAAAATAGGAATAACTTGTCAACGCCGCGTCGGATTTACAAATACAAAAAACTACCGTAAATCTAACATTAAGTAGAATCAGACGACATAATCGTATACAGGGTGATCAATTTAAAAAAACCAAATTAATTTTCATTCCACAAAAATTAACCACCACCCTGTATACATCAAAATATTTTAAAATTGTAGTCCCAGTGACACTGTCTACCCCTACAAAAAATCTTGTTGATATCTCTTTTAGTTTCGGTGTTAAGAGATCGAGTGGAAATAATTGGCGCAACCTGTATATGTTACGAGCAAAAAAAAATTCCTTAATGGATTTCTAATAAAGGTAATCTTGTTCAAATCCCACAAATTTAACGGTATCGGAAATATTGGTGATTTTATACAGCCATTGATATCAAAGGGCGCCTTCGCCATTTTTATCATATTTAACAAAATTATTGGAAAATGTTATTTAACGATATAAGTTTATAAATAAAACCACCGAATCTAAATTCCCTAAAATCCTCCATGCACATTAAAGTAGAAAACAAAATTATCAATTTTTTTAAATATTTTAACATTTTTAACAAAATTTGATCATTTTTCCACTATTCTTTGAACAATTTATATCTCGACTAATTTTTATTGGACAAATTAGTTTTCTACTTAATTTTTTTATAGAAAAATGTTTTCAATGACTATTTTCTCAACACAGTCATAAACATCAAAGTATCAGGACATTATCATTTAAGTTTATGTTCGATCGTAAAAAGTAAAATGGATTATCCACCTATTTTATTTTCATTTCCGTATAAAACGACGTGAGTATGCTACATTATTTTACGCGTTTTGCCTAAAACTATCTTACACATTTTCTACCTAACGGCTTTCTGGATTGCAGTCTATAATAAAAGGCATCCAATTTCGCTTATGGTCGCTCGTTCAATCTGTTTTTCTTTAGGCGTTACAACTATTTTATCAGAATTAATCGGTCGTTTTATTGGTTATAGTCGATGTTCGTAAAATCATCCAATTTGAGATCTTTTAAGATATTTTACCATACTTATATGGAATCAACAATAGTTGTTCAGAATAACGCAATTATTCCTAAAGTTGCAAAATATACAGGTGTGAATTTATAACTCTCTATATTATTAAAAATATAAATGTTAGTCTTTTTTATCCTTTACTAAAATATCTAAAACGGCGTGTGATTGGCTAATTATAAAAAATTGAATAATTCTCATTGGCTGGTAGAATAGAAATGTATTAATATTTTTTATCTTTTATATTGTGCATAATATTACTTTCCAAAAAGACAACATGTTGGGTAAGCTTACCTAAAACGATTTACACACAAAGTTGAAAAAATATAAATGTAAAGGAAAGAAGAAGAGAAAGACAATGACTGATGTCAGACATCAATCAGATTATAACCAATATTCATAGTGATGACTATCATAATTGCATTTAAAACTTTAAGTTGAGAAAGATATAATTATCTTTAGATTGAAGTTGTTCATTGAGGCAAATTAGATGCTCATCATCCATTGCTGTACGGATTACTAGAGATTCGAGAAGGTCCATCCTAATTCCTTTAGCACAGTGAGGTGGAAGTTTAAAATTGTTTACAAAGTAGAAATTATATCAGTGTCATTTAAGAAATCGTAAAGGCCAAACAAACCGGGGAAGGAACCAGAAATATTTTCCAAAAAAGTTTAGAGAGAAGATTAGAAAAAATGTTCTAAAATGTATTAGGTTACGTAGACGAACCAAATTAAGAAGCAGTTCATCAAAAAGAAAAAAAAACATGACATTAAGTGGCAAGCTGATCAAAAGTACGCTTGTAGTTTTGAAGTTTTCTAACTAATAAGGACAACTTGTCATATACTTTCGCGGCATCTAATAAGATCGATAATAAAGTCATGCTTTTCGCTAATGATCTCGACTCTGAAACGAACCGCAGAATAAAGACTTCGTTGGCAACTTTACATAATTATATGGCGTCCCGATTTTGTAAATGAAGTGTGGATTTCAAATTGAGAGATACGTGAATTTGAAATATGGTTCTAACTGTCATAACTTTATCTCGAATTGATAACTTAGAAGGGGTTGAAACAATAAAAGGATTTTCTCGCATATATTAACCACTACACTGTTGAAAACAATTAACAGATATTCCCTGAACAAATTGTTCGGTATCTGAATTAGATCTGTGTGTCTGTATGTTGATTCTTTGTGTTTATGAATTTTAAAATTCTGACTTCAGATTTTGATAAAGCATCAAAAAGTAACCTTAGGGTTTGATGTACCACTTCGGGAACACCTTCAAAATGGAGTCCAAAATATGAAAATTTTGAAGTTTAAAATGACATTTAATTTAAAGTAGATACCTAGTGAATGACGATTTTGGTAAAAGTGAGTAGACTGTGGCTGTGTTGATTAGAATGAGAACTGTCAATCTAAAATTTTATTAATACTTTCATTTGTTCAGTCTATGGCAATTCTAGAAGAGCATTCTCGGTTCGTTTATGTTTTTACTAGCTGCAGTTTGAATTGTTTGGTTGAATGATAGTTTGATCACTTTTTAAACATATGCTTATGAAAGTATAATGTCATAAAGAGCATATGTTAAATAATAAAATAAAAAATGTCTCCCTCTTACAATGGAAACCGAGAAGTAGAGCCTGTTCTGGGAGAGGACAGCCGTGGCGCTCTGCGCATTTGGAATACTTAATTGGAAAGAAGATCGGTCAAGGTTCATACAGATGTCTGGTCTTTGGGTATAATTGTATAATTCTATTTATAATGTTGATGCGAAAGAAGTGCAGTAGAACTTATCCCTACTCATTCATTGTATTTATTGAATAAAGTAATAATAATAATAATAATAATAATAATTTAGCCCGGAAAACCTCACAATATCATTTATATAGATCCAGGCCAATATATCTTTAGGGATTTTTTCAATACAGTACTGTTAGATGCATCAGTCTCTAATTATCCAAGACACCGTTATAGTTCGCTTGCAAATATAGGTACGAAGTTAAACACCACCAAAGTATTCCAAAATATTTTGATAATTGCAGGATATAGCATATTAAAAAAAAATTATTGTCAACTTAAGAAATAATTATTTAAAAATGTAACTGCAGGTCTGAGTTCCATGTCAACGTATTTGATCATTAAAATTTTGGATGTAAACAATAAGGTTAAAACAATCTGAAAGAAAAACAATGAATTTTCATAACAGTAAAAACACAAGTTTTCATTAAAAATCAAAAAAACTAAACACGAAAAAGTAACTAAACAAATTAACTAGCTCAAGTTTAAAGTGTATTAGAGCGAAATAAATGGTAGAGACGAACTTTATGGAAGTATATTGAACAAAACGGTGGTTAATTTGAACAACTATTATAATTAATATTCTTTCACTTTGAAGTTTTTTCGTTTTTGGTTTTTTTTATTCATTGTTTATGATAATAAACTAGCGTTGTTTTTAAATTATAAAACTTTGATCGCTCAGAATGTTTTAATCTTTTTATATTCATCTAAAATGTTAAAGATATCTATGTCAAGTTTGAATCTTTCAATACAACTTTTAAGAAAGCAAAATGTCTATAAAGAATAGTAAAACTAATATTTTGTTTCCAAACTTTAGTAGACATTTATGAAACATCTCAAAATGTGTTTTCATTGTTCTTGCTATAGTTCTAATCTTTACAGCTGGTTATAAATTGGATCTTAGGCGACAATTGCATTTAAAATTTACTTACAAAAAAAATACATAAAGCGAACACAAGAAATTCACGGTTGAAAGTTAGTTTGACAACGAAGACTGGTTCTGAATTATTTTCGTTTGAGATTCGTAATGCCCAGGAAGTGAATAATTAAATTTTTTGCGAATCAGCGCCTGTTTCCGCTGCGGATTTCGTTAAAAAAATCACGCACATTATAACACGTGCTGGTTTGAAATGAAACGTAGAGGGTGAAAATGTGAACAGATTTATGAAAATTGTATTCACTTGATTGTAGTACATTTTTACATATGTTCATATGAAATCAACGTTCTACAAATTCAAAAACACAAAGTTAATTAAAAAATATACCGCAGAAACACCTCATTTTGTTTATTATCACTTTAAAAATAAACTAATAATGTATTGTCTTTTAACAATCCAGATATAGTGAAAAATTGGAAATTTATCAGGTTTCCTGATAGATGACAGCATATTTGAATAGTTTACCTTTAAGATTCGTTTCCTTAGATATAATTAACGTTTCATTTATTCGACTGTGGCAGAATTCTGCTTAAAAACAGTGGACTTACAAGATAACACTCCGAATCTGTATTAATGCATTCAGATCTGTCAATTCTCAATGCCTCTCTATAAGAGCATATCACATATATCGAATTTAAACTTTGGGAACTACCAGTTATTCCAATCTGAAAAAGATGCATGTCTTTCAATCAAAACTTATATGGCAAATTTTTAATGTTCCCTGGTACATCACCAATAATTTCATACATTGTGATCTTCAAGTACCCACCATATGCGGAAATTACAAACAAATTAAAGAGGGATCTAAATAACATCATGTGCTGAAACATTCTTCTGGTTTTAACCCCATATTTTAGTCATAATAGATAATAATATCCGCGATGGTGGTTCTGCGACCTTGTTCGTACCTAGGTCTAGACAATGAGGTTTTTAAATACATTTTTATTATCTTCTTTTGCACATGATTTGTAGCGAGTTTAACATGAATTAATTTGATGTTAGTTTACGCTGCAAAGATTTCAATCCATCGTTGTCGGTGATGGCGTTGTGAGGTTTTTCTGGGTTTTCTCACTACTGTAATCAATCATCAGTAAGTCATCCTAGAGCACTCCTAAATGGGTGAACTGAATATTATTATAGGGGTGAACTGAATATTATTATATTATTAATAGCTCTAAAATCTTTATGAGAAAGCTCAATATTACGAAAATTTCTCTTCTTTACTTCCTCGCTGCTGGCCTAATACTGGTACTACACACGTATCGCAGCCTCGTTGCATGTACGGTTTTCAAAGCATACAGAATAAATGAGAACTCAAAGCTCCAAAGCAGGTGTGAGTTAAATAGGTGAGACAAAAATTTAATATTTCCTGTAGAAAAATAAATTCTAAAATTTCATTTCCAAGTTTATTAAAGCGTTTTATGTGTGCACGCTTTCCTAATATTGCCACAACATAAAAGAATATTTTTTTTGTTTTTTTTTCTCAGTTCGGATATGTGTGTAAAAAGATTTATCTTTGAAGACGAATGTAAAACCGTTCGAACGGTATGTCATTTTCTTTAAAATTTTTATTTGCTTGAACCCCTTACCTATTTTCTTTTTACCCGAAACGAACGGTGGAATCAAATACGGTGTTTCGCGAAAAAGCTTAAAGCGTGCTCTGTTTTCTTATTTAAATATTTTCATGAGTTTTTTTTATAGGGAACCATATTTTAAAATCATATGTAAACTGTACCTAACGTAGTCCTTAGGGATTTTCCCTTTCTTTTTATTTTGGTTTAGTGCCTGAAAAACGTAGATGTATGCTTTCGTATTTCCAACTATATGAGTCTGTCTTGTATCAATATCTAAGATACAATGTTTTTTTTTTCTAAATTGAAATGCGCAAAAATTTCTCTTTATTTTGGAGTGCTTGTTTTCTTATACAGGGTGTTTCATAGTTAAACCGACATACGTTAACTGTAAATAGAGGGAACCTAGGTGATTCCAAATAACCTTGGTTAATGGATCTAACGTTTTTAATAACCGAGATACGGGGTGTTTCATCCATTTCGGCCAATATTTTGATAAGCCGTAACTTTAGAACCACCCTGTAGATTTCTCTCATACTTGGTACAGATATAGTGTGTTAATAGCCCAATCCTATAGTGTAAGAACTACAATTAAAATCCAGATCCGGATTAAGAAGAATTTGCAAAATTTGAAAATCCCCAAAACAACACCCGCTCTATATCAGATTTTAAAATTGGGATGGATATTTGAAAAGAACGGAAAAAAATGAGTTGAAGTAAAAAAGTGCACATCCCATTCTACTTTCTACTACTGGAGTTTTAACGTCAAATTACATCAAATGCATTTTTTTCATTTTCACAATTAATAACTTTCGAAATACCTGGTAGATTTTTTTCATATTTGGTACAGGTATCATTTTTTAGTAGCCCACTCGTATAATATAAGGACTATACTACAGTTAAAATCCAGATACGAATTAAGAAAAATTTGTAACATTTGAAAATCCCCAACGGAACACGCTATACATCAGATATTTTTTTAAATTGGATCAGACATTCGAAACGAATGGAAAAAACTGAGATATTCTGACATATTTTGATAAATGCACGTCTCGTTCTACATATTACTAAACTTTTAAAGTAAACTCAATTAATACAATACATATTATCATTTTTATAAGCCATAACTTTGTTTTTTCTCGCCTATTTTTGCCGATATTTCCGAAAATAAGACACTTAGCGAATTTTTGTTTAGACGAAAATAAAGATCAGTTCATTACCTACAAAAATGATCCTTATCATTTTTGTCAAAAATATGATACTTTTCGACATAACCGGCTCCAAAACGCACCCCCATTTTTAGCTCCTGCCCTGCATTTAGGAAAGACACACTCCCAAGCGGATTACAAATTTTTCAATAAATCACGTAAAAATTAATATTTTTTCATGATTCAAAGTTCAGCTGAAAGAAGGAACCTGTAGCTGTAATATCATGTTTCCTTTTCCTTTTATCTATTTCTCTGAATTATTGAAAAACCGGGCCACAGTTTGTTTTTGCTCGATATTTGGACCCTCCTATAAATTTATTCAAATTTTTTTTATCAAGACTAATTTCACCCAATCCTTTTGGATAATGGGGCTTTGCAAGGTGTTAAATATATTCAGAAAGATTCAATAAATTATTTTTGTGTATTTCCATAAACAACATGTTTTTTAGGGCGTTTTTTTTTGGATCTCCTGAGTTTTCGAAAATGCTCGGGTCTATCGGGAATTAATAGATAATCAAGGACCATATCGGTTTTCAACGCACACCATTAGAAAGCTTAGTTTGTCCTCTTGTTGATGACATTTGTCTTTTTTTTTTCGTACGAAAAATCGACATTTATTTTTGAGGATTATTTTCTTTTCATGCTAAAATTTTTTGGGGTTAGGAATTGTACTAAATAAAAGATCACATTCTGACCTTTTTACCAATATATATGTATCAAGTATTTTATTAAGTACACGAGAAAAACTCTGCCTTCAAACTTTCTCAAATTGAATTTTTTTACAATAAAATTATTAATCAAGTGCAAAACGTGAAAAAAAGTTGGTTATTATTGCCTTATCTTTTGTCTTCAGATAAAAACGGGAGGATATTCAAGTTTTGGGAGGATATTCAAATTTTCCGTTTTCACCACAATAATTTTGCGAATTTTCAGATTCTCAGATTCTCAAAATTGCAAATTTTTAAAACGCCGTTTTTCATATTTCGGCAGATATTGTCGAAAAACGGATTTTCGGAAACTCTAGAGCCATTTTCCCACCCTTCCAAAAATTCCACGAAGCTGAGATTTTCGGAGGTAAATGTACCTATTAATAGCTGCAAATTAAAAAAAAACATTTTGACGGACATACTTGATGCCCAGGTTTGGGGTTTTTGTGGCGTTAATTTACTGGACTAAAAAATAGGTGTTTTCATTTTTTATCAATTACGTTTTACTTAAATTCACTCAAACTGGAAAATTTTATTTTATTATTTATTAATTCTCATTCAATGATAACTCTACTAATTACAAATAATAATATCTGACTAAATCGAACCTCTAGTATCTGTTACAATTAGGTATTCAGTACTAGTATATTTTTCACAGAAAATAATTTATTTTTTAATGAAAATTTGCTTATTACATCAAATTGAACAGGCTATCAATTCGCTATGCAAGTTACAAATGTTACAGATAATTAGCTGTTCCTTCGGAATCGCAAATTTAAAATAAACAATTCTGGTCACGTACATAATTAGCATATTGATTAGTTATTGGTGAAAGATAACTTTGGAGTATTCTGTAAATAGTTAAGAACATGTTAATAACAATGGACAAGAGCATAATGATCTTGAATGGAATAAGCGAATTAAGTGCATATACCAGGTTTGTAAATGTGAAATTGAAATTTTGCTCTTTTTTTGTTGAATGAACTTTTATTTTGAATATGCCTAAATTAGCTAGAATAATTTGTTTTCTCCTAACTAATGAAAACGTATTATGTTGACAACCGAATATAAATAATTTGCTGTCCAACCTTTAGAAAATGTTTCCAATTTATTTTTCTCTTTTTAGCTACAAGTAATTATGAGCTTTTTAATGGCAAAATAAAGTCGTATTTTTTTATTCTTTCAATCAATGTAACAAGAAATTAATACAATTTTAAATTAAAATTTAATAAAAAAATATTTACGTCAGAGGAGGTCTAATGCCTCCCGCGGTGACGAACAATTACATAAGGAAGCAGGAGGAAATGTGAAGATGAAAAAATAAAAACACACTGGGGCTCATTTCAAGTCTCAATAAAAATAAATTTGTAAAAAATAAACCAATAAGCATAGGAACTCTTGGATAAGAGTTAAAATTACCTTTACCAAAAAATATTCTATTTAAATGAAATAACTATTAATAAAAATTTGCGTGGGTTTTATAAAAATCGTTCAATTAATAAAACAACACAAACAAGTTGATTAGGTAGGTAGCAAATGTTCTGGCCACGTGCATTCCAGATTATTCATTCCACAAATTATTAATCTAAAGAATTACACAGCTAAAAATGTAGGTAGAACATGATTTAAGTCATTTTTATTTAACTTATTATGACTTTAAAAATGGTCTTTGTTTGTATTTGTTTTTTAATTTCTATATAAGTGAAACATGGGGTTACTCAAAACAAACGTGATTCTGACGCAAATCACTAACCAGTCCGCGATGAGTCGCAGCCATTGTAATTGAATGGGACACCGCACTAAGCAATTAGTAATGCGTTAGTAATCAGTTATAGGCAACTCGACATGGTGACTCAATTTTGACTTGAATCACCCAGTTTCTAATGTTCATCTATCAAGAGTATCAAGAATTGTTTATTTTATTTCAAAATATTTTTTTTTCACAATGAATGAACAACTAATAAATATAAAATTATTGGAAGAAGTTGAAAAATATCCCTTATTGTACAGTTTTAAGCTTCTAGGCTACCCCAATAGGGATGAAACTGATCATGCTTGGTGTGAAATAGCAAAAGAATAATAATAAAAGAGTAATGAAGTAAGATGGATTCTCGAATCGGTATCCATTTTTAGTCAGATTGTGAATAATAGATGTTTTTGACCACATCTGATTTCAGATCAGAGACTACTGATTTCGATCACTATTGAGTAGACCGTGTGTGCGGATATAGCATTACTAATCAGTTAGTAAGTTCAGTTTCAGTTTCTTTTGAGTAGCCCCATGTGTACTCAAAATGGCGTAGTATAGATTCCAGCCCTTTCTCTTGGGAGAAACCCTTTAAGGAGACTCAGCAAGTAACGTGCTGGATACTGCGGGACACAATGTACTGGTTAGGTTCTAAAACCTTCATCTTTGCATCTTTGATTATCTGTTGTCCTTTTAATTTTTGTGAGGGGACCGCCCAATTTTTTTTTCTTTAGTGGAGATTTTGTGATAACAAAGGAGATGACCCTTTTTAAAACTCACCGATTCAATTATTTTTTAAAAATGTGGAAAATAACATTTGGGGAGCGGGAGTTAATGTTATCCTCTTAATCTCAATAAAAAATGTGATTTACAGAAGCGAGTTGGGAATTTAATTTATTCCATTCGTCTGTTAAGCCTTCGAAAAAATGTAATATTGGCTTTCGAATAAATCAAAATCTATGGATATTAATAAGACCATGTGTAGATTAAACTTTAGGAAACAAATTTTTGTTATAATGAAATACTCAAGTTTTCATAAAGTAAAATTAACAGTATGTGGTTCTCATTACCACCGCAGTTGGGGAAATAAAGGTTAGAAATTAAATCAAAGTTAGGTTAAGGAAAATTTGGCCAAAAATCTTATTTCTGATATTTTTCTCCTTTTGGATTTTCATTTCAAAAAATGTTTTCAATGTTTAAAATCTCTTAATATTTCTTTTGCATTAATGCCTTATTGTTATTTATAAAAATATATCAGATGTAAACAATCAGATTTTGGGCCAGGAGAGTCATTATTAAAGAGTTTAGTATGTTGAGTTTCTTGGTGTTCTGACTCGTTATTTGCTTTTTTTACCCATTGTTCGCTTCAAGGTAGGGGGATAAAATCGTATACAAAATATCTGGTTGTATGAGAAAATACCTATAGCCTTAAACCCTGCTATTTCTTTCTCAATGGAAGCCACTTTACGGTATGCCTTATTGAAGAGACCTCAAAGATCATATCGTGTTTTTGCACTAAATTATTGGACCATGTACACGTGCATTTTAATGGAATCTAAAAAATATGGCGGTGGCGGTGACAATATGGTAATATTATTTCTTTGCAGTATTCGTAGGTTTGTTATATTTGCTATACTTAGTAAACTTCAAAAATGTTTAAGCCACATTACAGATACCTCCTCATTTGTTTAACCTGATATTCAGCAACAAGGATTGCAGGACCATTTCTGGTGGTAGTTAGTCCACCCTTTTTGGTCCGCATTTTGTGCCCGCCGGAAAAATTAGATTTGAAGCAAAAAAGAAATTTAAACTTACCACTGCTGTAAACCAGTTTCTGGTATTTAATTTTTAATCAAGAAATTTTAATTTGATGTAACCAGTATTCCATGTAGAATTAAGGCACGAATTCTGAAATGTAACGCATCAAAAATTACTCTCTTTTTGATCAGTCTTTATTTTTTTGTTAAACGTTTCTTTCTGTTCTGCTACAATGAAAATATTTAAATAGGGAAATAAATAGTAGAAGCGAATAGAAATATTTACATGGCAATCTCAGACACTGTTAAGCAACCGTTGTTTACTCTTTACATTTGGAACTCGAGTTTGTGCTTTTGTGAAAAATAAAACGAATTCAGCGATGCTCAAGCTACTTGAAAAGAAATTAATGCACCACTGATTCTTTTTTAGTGTAATCAGAAATAAATAAAAATTAAATTATCAGATTTTAGAATACGTAAAATTGGGTGTTGATAAAATTTTTTTGCCAGTCACAGTATTTCTTATTAAAAATTATTCCTTAAGATAATCACACCAAGAACTTTGATCAAGTTAGTACCAATTCGTTAGCGGTTTATCATTTTTTTCTTTTATGGGATTCTTACAGAATAACAAAAATTTAAATATTAATATTTCGCACCCTGTATTGATTAGGTCAAATCGTATCATAATCTTGCATGAGATCCGTAGGTAGAGTGGGCGTGAACCCATTTTTTACTGTGTAAGAAAATGGAAAATATGATGTTATTAAGACAACCGAAACGAACTCTGAATGGCAACAGTTGGCAGTCTAATTGTAATTACGTTGGAAAGCAGTTCTACCCCAATTACCGTTCTAAGAAAATGAAGTCATTTGTAAGCAAAAAGAAAAAAAATCCTACGAATCGTTCAGTTTGTATCAAAAGTATTTCTCAAAATATTTTTTGACATATCTTTCAAAACTATAAAAAAACATTATTTTAGTTTCAATCAATTTTGATTTGCCAAGTTAAAATAGAAAAACAAGTAAGTTCTTTTCTCAAATTTTGAACTAAGTAAGTAGTTATTTAGACACAATATTGAGTAAAAGTTAAAAAACTCATTTTTAAAAGTCTTTTATTCCAAAATTAATAGCTCTTTTCTAGCACATTTTGTATTTTGCCAGGTGTGTTCTTATAATAATTGCATTTACCTATCAACAAGTAAGTGAACTCAATTTACTTACATTTAAATATCGGTATTAGCTAATAATTCTTCCATTTCAATTTCACTAACTTCTCACAAAAATACAATGCAAGCAGCACTAATAAGAAAGAACAAAGAACTGTTTCGAGCTCCATCTACATGTACCCGTAACGATTGCTCTGAAGGTGTCCTGTAAATGTGTTCTCACTAGTCTTATGTGAAGTACATAAGTTTTTTATTCGAATTTTTAATTATTGCTCTGAAATTTTAATGCTTAAGATAATATTAGTTCCATTTGAATTGAATACCATTATAAAATTGAATTGAGTCCTAAAACATTGGATCAAGTACGCATTGGTCCAGTTTAAGAGCAAATTATACTTAAAACAAACTTAAAAATATTCTTGGATTTGTTAACAATTCTACATTTGGATGAAATAATCGAATTAACAGATGATGCTCCAGGTAGATGATGGATTACTTTTACCCATTTTAAAACAGCAGCCCTTATACCGTCAAAAAACTTCAAAAATTGAAAAATTAAAGTTGTTAAGGAGTAGTTTTTTAAACTTTTTCTCGCATAACTCAGAATTCGTACATTTTGGAACTGTGATTCAATTTTGAAATCAGTACATGATAAATAAATGAAGAGGGATAATGTCTAAAACTTTATGTCATAGCAATCTATGACGATTTAAAAATCACTCTATTGCTTATTTTTCCAAATTGGACTTGTTATTATGGGGGTACCAATTATTCCAGCGCGCTGTGCATTACCCTATACATTGTTGCTCGGATTTCAGTTTCTTATTCAGGGATCTCGTAAACCGTAAAACAGACTGGGATAAATAGAAGAAAAGTTGGGTATTTTAATGATGACTAAAATAATGCCAAAAAAATCCGAAATATCCCAATTTTTTTATAAATTGAATTACCTATTACCTATTACCAATTTTCCGTCATTAAATTTACATTGCAACGTTTCATCCGTTCGAGGGCACCATTAACTTTCATTTTTTTAAATGTCTGACTTTTTATTTCAAATAAAAGGCTTTAAACGGTGTATCCAATAATATATTAGAGTTGTCTGTTTTATATCGTTTCATCGAAAAAAGAGTATCTTCCAGTTGTTGACTGTTTTAGTTCTATTTTTTCTTTTTATTTATAGGTCAAACAGACTACATTAACATCATTTGTTTTCAAAGCGATGTTTCGATGTTGTTTGTTCATTTAGTTCTAGAACTTCCAAATTGGTTTTTATATCAATTGCTGTGTGTTACTTTTAGAAAATCATTAGATGTGTATTATCTGTATCTTTTGTTAATTTGTAATGGTTTTTTATTTGCCACTTTAGTGTTTTTGGCGTATAACCATACTTTTCTATTTGAGTGACTTAAAGCAGTAGAATATGTTATATAGAAGGAGAGAAACCACCTTGACCCGGGTGTTAAGTGGTGAAACTCTAAATCTACGTTCTTTTGGCAGCAACGATTTTTTGTATTTTGTAAAAACATAAAAATATCGAACCTCATAATTTGACTTTGGAATATTCATATCGGAATACATTTTTCAAAAGCTAAGAAATTTTATTTCCAGCAGTTTTATTTACTACTGGTAAAGTGCTAAAACTGATTATAGCGCGGTAATGAAACCCTCAAGGAAAATGCTTTCAGAATTTTTATTTATTTACCAAACCTTTCTGCCAATTAGTATCTGAGTAAATTTATTAATTAGATTTATTTGTTGAGAATATTAAAGATTTACGAGACTACCCATAAAATACTGATAAATAATTTTATTCTCTTGTCATTCTTAATATGATGAATATTTCTGTCTAAAATAAATTATGTTTATTCAGAGTCATTTATGCAATACAAACGAAGGAAATTAAGTTGCATCTTTAATAACTTTTTTAAAAACCAAACCCTGGTGATCCCATTGATTACGGTATTCATAGGTAGTTAATTTTACTCTTTATCAAATTTAAACAAAATTTGTACAATTTTAATAACCATTTTTCGTATTTTTGCTTTTACGGATTTAGTAAAAACAAAATATCCTGTCAATAAATGAAGAATTCTAGCTACAAAAAGCAGAAAAAACCTCATCCATAGTGCTGTCAAAAAATTGATAGAATTATATATTATAATAGACACTAAACTATTTTTTAACAAAAATAAAAAGTTTATTTACATTCCCCAAATCAAACTTTCATGAAATGAAATTTCTGGGAAAACTACGCAAAAACGGAGTTGATGTGCGAAAGTCTAATGGACCTGTTAGGAACTTTTCCAAACTTATCGATTGTTATGTCAAACTTGGTTTTGTTTGACTTGTAGGAAAAACAAACTTTCATAATTAGGAAATGTAGTAAAACTCGAAATTATTTTTCCTAACGCAAATTCTATATTTAAAACAATGTGTGTCATTTTTTTTCTTTTTTATATGTCCACAATGAAAATTGGTTATTCATTATAAAAAAACAGGCACGTGATATCCGAGCAAAAACCTGTTCGGTAAAATCTCATTGAATTTTTTTTATTATTAAACACCCATAAAGGCATTTAGTATATTACAATCTGGTCAACAGTGACCAATTAGCAATTTAATTCTAACTTAATCTAATAGAGTTACTTAACTTAAAACTAAGGTATACTCATTAGCGTTCCTTCCGTTCTGTAGAATGGATTGCACTAAACTTTAATGTGCACACACAAGCTCTGCTTTTGCACTAACTAACTCAAAGGGCTTGATCCTCTTAAGTCTTCTTTCTAACCCAGTATTGTCAAGGTCAAGGAGCTGGATAGCCTCGACATTGACATGATGATGAAGTCTTTCTTCATGACTCTTGGCTAATTTTTTTATGGTCTCGTCAACAGTGTCCATTTCCAGATCCCTATGGAAGTCACTATTGCGAATGTACCAAAGTGCATCTACTATGTTCCTCAGTGCTTTGTTTTGAAATCTTTGGCTGATTGCTAAGTTGCTTGCTTTGGTGCATCCCCGATACAGGCTTAAGTATCTGCTTATAAAGCTAGAGCTTATTATGTAGAGACAGAGTGGAGTTTCTTCCAATTAGACAGTACAGTTTTCTATATTTCAGTCCAAATTCTTCTCTTTTCTTTTTAACATGCACTTTCCATCATAGTTTGGCATCTAAGGTAATACCTAAGTATTTTGCTGTGTTTGAATATGGAATCTGGTTATTGTTTATTCTGACTGGAATATGATCTAACCTCTTGTTTGCAAAGTTAATGTGGAGTGGTTTAGTTTCATTAAGTTTAATTTTCCATCTCTTCGTCCAGTCATAGATAAGGTGGACAACTGTTTGCAGCTTGTGGGTTGCTTTTTCATTGCTCTTTCCTACTGCTAGAATGGCAGTGTCGTCGGCGAAGGTGGCTATGGTATTGTTTTCTATCTCTGGAATATCACATGTGTACAGTAAGTATAGGACAGGTCTTAGGACACTTCCTTGTGGTACTCCAGCATTAATTTGTACTCTTTTTGTTGTATGGAATATTACAATGCATTGACCGAACAAATAAAGCTTTACAACAAAAAAATACATCTATAGACCACTCTACAAGGTCTAGGGGATACAGGGTTTGAACCAATTTTTGCGAATACAAAAAAAGTGGCTTTGGAATTTTTTTTTAATATTAAACACCCATAAAGGCATTTAGTTTATTACAATCTGGTCAACAGTGACCAATGATCAATTTAATTCTAACTTACTCTAATAGAGTTTGAAACTTAAAACTAATATATATTCAACAGCGTTTCTTAGCTTCTGTAGAATGGATTGCACTAAACTTTAACGTGCACACACAAGCTCTGCTCTTGCACTAAAAACACTAAACTAACTCAAAGGGCTTGATCCTCTTAAGTCTTCTTTCTAACCCAGTATTCTCAAGGCAAGAAATGATGATGAAGTCTTTCTTCATGGCTAATTTCTTGATGGTCTGATCAACAGTGTCCATTTCCAGATCTCTATGGAGATCACTATTGCGAATGTACCAAGGGGCATGTACTATGTTCCTTAATGCATTGTTTTGAAATCTTAACAGGCTTAAGTATCTAGAGACAGAGTGAAGTTTCTTCCAATTAGCCTCTTTTCTTTTTAACATGCACTTTTCATCGGAGTTTGGCATCTAAGGTAAAACCTAAGTATTCTGCTGTGTTTGAATATGGAATCAGGTTATTGTTTATTCTGGCTGGAATATGATCTATCCTTTAGTTTGTAAAGTTAATGTGGACTGAGTTAGTTTCATTAAGTTTAATTTTCCATCTCTTCGTCCAGTCATAAATAAGGTGGACATCTGTTGGCAGCTTGTGGGTTGCTTCTTCATTGCTCTTTCCTACTACTAGAATGGCACTGTCATCGGCGAAGGTGGCTATGGTATTGTTTTCTAACTCTGGAATATCACATGTGTACAGTAAGTATACCTTGTGGTACTCCAGCCTTAATTTCTTTAAGATCGGAATAGACTTCTTCTTGCCTAATTCTAAAGTATCTTTCCGATATATATGAATGGAGGATATCTGGATATTGTTTTGGAAGGAAAAGCTTGAGCTTATGTATTAAGCCTTCATGCCAAACCTTATCAAACGCTTGTGCTACATCGAGTACTACATCAAGAAAGAATGGTATAAATAGTTTAAAATTATAAAATAGCATTTAAAAAATCAAAGATAAAATTTGACATTTACGATTTTCAAATTATTTAATAAAAATATTCCTGTTGTTTTTAATCACTGTGACTATTTTTAAGTTATAGATGGAGTACCTAGAGTAATTTTGTATGTCGTTTTCACCTCTTATTAAATAACTCTTCATTGAACGTTTGTTTCACTTCAACTAAAAGACCTCTTTTCGGTTCTGGGAGCCTGGTAATATGCTATCATTGACTTTGAACCATTTTTTAATTGGTTAACATAGTTGATAAGCAACTAAATCCAACCAATATCTATGCAAGCGATATTCGTATTAAACTTAAGCAAGATAAACCATCAGACATGGAGAGCCAAATATATAATGTGGTTTGGAGACTTGTCAGTATTTGCTTGATACTTTTATTAATATAGATATTATTTGGTAATTTGCGTTTAACACGTCAACGCTGTTTTAATATACTATTTAATTAAAAAACAATTTTAGCAACCAAATGCTTTACAAATATAGACAGTATCTGAAATTAACTTGCTACCAGCAATTCATATCGAACTTGTTTGAAAACTTATTCATCTGTAAATAATTACATATTGAGATGAAGTTTATCTTTAGCTTATTTACCTCCCCATTATTGTTTGGAGAAAAGGAGCTGTCTTAGGTAAAGCAAAGGGCGATTGCGTTCATTATCCACAATGCAAATATTTAAATTGAAATTATTATAAGACCATTTAAAATTAACACAAGGAATTTTCTAATAAATGGATTTTTTCTTATTCCAAACAAAATATTGTTTGGAGCACGTCTGGAAATCTAGGATGTGAGTAAGTGCTTATTACTTAGTAAAATGCAATAATTTACTCTTCAACAAATAGTTTACATAAACAAACTCAATTGCACGAATCAAGACAAAATTTATTCGGTTTGTAATATAAAATTTTCTTTTTATCTGACAATATAAGAATAACTTTCATTTTAAACGGATTTAACTTGGATTTCTGCAAAGGAAACTACTGTAATTCGGTAAAATTACCTTTGAACGAACGCCAACCATCCAAAATTAAATTACTAGACATTTACTCCCAAATTACCTCAATTGTCCTCATAATTATGTTGGTCTATATACAATGTTTGTTGTAGTCTTGCTTGGGTTATATAGATATTGCATGTGCAATTTGTGAATTGAATGTATAAATAGGTGTCAATTCAAAATTTAATTATGGCCATGTTCTCTTCTCGTTAAAAACGATGACGCCATTATTTTCTTTATTGTTTTTATTCTGTGTAACTTTTATATAAAAGGCAAATATGAAGAGGGACCGTTTGTTTTTTTATCTTATTCTCACTATTATTTTTAGCCGGAACAAAAATTAATTTGATCCCGATAATTATACGGGGTGGGTCAATTATCACTCCGCAGAATGTATCTCCGAAACTAATTTATCCCTACTATTAGAAAATAGTTTTATTTCTATAGAGTATTCCATGTTCAAGTGGCAAAATGGTGACGTTTTTAAATCAAATACCCCCTATATTTAAACAATTTTTAGATTGATACTGCAGTGTCCTTTACGCCAATAATAATTTGTTTTTGCATGACATTTATTTTTTAAATAGTTTCTAAGTATTTAAAAATAAAGTTTTGCAAATTTCAAAATGAAGCTGAATTTAGTTAAGACCTCGTCCATATTTCATAATTATTTTAATATTTACAAGGGGTTTATACCATAAATAACATTTTCTAAATACTAACTGTAAAAACTTTGCTTTTTTAAATGAACATTTCAAAATGTAGAAAGCTTTCTACGGATTCCTATATACATTGATCGAAATTTAGTGAGATATAATTTAATTTACTTATTTTTAAACCACACTAACTTATCAAAACAATTGTACCTATGCGAAAGCTTCTCGAATGCATTTTTTCATTTTTATTTTTTCTATATTGTACTTCTTATTCTCGATATAACCTAAAGGGCTGCTTTCAGAAGATCTAGTTGGCCAAAATATAGGACCTTCCATCCTCTTTGAATTTCATATTGAGCAAATTGTAGACGTTGACCATATTTGGAGGCTTACGCTTTAGAAAACCTGTGAAATCAATCAGGTCTATCAAATAATTATCTATTATTGTACAAACATTCATTTGCCACCAGAAATTAAACTATTTTCTAGTTATTGGGTCGAACCAAATCAAACGTTTATTTCATTTGTATATCTCAATCATCGGGGAGATAATTGGCTCACCCTGTATACCCTATATACCCTGTTTGTAATTCCGAGAAAACTTCCAATTCGTTTATTCTTTTTTCGATAGGACTACTAAATAATCTTTTTGGACAATATCATGACCCACAGTTGATTGACTTGGATAAATTTTTCTTTAATGAACTTTTATATTATGTCTCTCTCTCTCTCTTCAGTAGATTAAAACCACTTATTTGTTAAAAAAGTTTTTAATTGACGTTTCGGCATTCTCTATCGAAAGCCGTTATCAAAATGACATAACAAAATAAATAAATTTACTATAGAAACAGAACACTTGATAATCTTGCAAAAATACGACATCAACATAGTACACTTTATTTATTTATTTTGAGATTGAAGATGTCAAAATCTGTTTCAATCATATTTTTGTGACGTTCTGGGAACCGATTTTGAAAGGATAGCGCATTTGCATATTATAAGAGAATTTATACTTCGTCATAAATGAAGTTTTCTTATTAATATTATCATAAGAAAAACCAGATAAAAACTTATGATACTATCCCGATATAGAGGGTATCCTTTTTGCAATTAACTCTTTTTGTAAAATAGGTATCCAAATTTTTGAAATATCGACCGAACAATTAGAAATACATTCGTTATTATTTAAGCATAATGCTGCTTCTTTAACTTTGCGGTTATAATTATTCGGTTCTTTTAATAATCTAGTTGAAGAATGATCAAAATCCCATGCATGTTCACATATTTTGGGTTTTTCGAAATCTTTATTTTTAATGTATGTTTGGTGATGTCGTATTTTTGCAAGATTATCAAGTGTTCTGTTTCTACAGTAAATTTATTTATTTTGTTATGTCATTTTGATAACGGCTTTCGATAGAGAATGCCGAAACGTCAATTAAAAACTTTTTAACAAATAAGTGGTTTTAATCCAGTGAAGAGAGAGAGAGAGAGAATTTGAAATACAAACCACTATGAGCTTCCGAAATGAATTTTATAATATGCATTTTTTCAACAGGTTCACCATTTCGGCCATAAAGGCTTGGAAAATTCAATCCATATTTATAATCTTAACGATAAATTCGTGGTTATATTTCACGTGATACCTAAACAAACAGAAAAAATTAATCTTCTTTTTACAATCTCATTTAAATGGTTAATTAGGGTAAGGGTTTTTCTATCCTTCATGGCAAGCGCCAGCAAAAATAAATTGTATCTGCCCCAGTAGGAAACCGAGTTCAACGGTTATTTCAACGAAGGTGACGTGCTGATATATATTTTTAGGTAACCGCAAGCTCTGGTGTGTTTTCCCACGTTTGGTTTTATTTCAATTAAGTTTTCTCATTTCAGAGGGAACATTAGTTTCTAGTTTCATTGAATAAAAAGATGCTGGAAGGAGTTTTTAGATGTTAGTTATGTAAACGAGTTTTACAAACAGAAAATGGAAGTCTTAGGGGTGGGCGATATCGTGCCGTTATGTTAGTAATAACAAAATAGTAAAAATGATTATAAAGAATGGAACTCTTATATTGAAATTTTCTAGTTTAAATTACTTAATTATTAGCGAAGTAAGGAACATGGATCGTAGTACTGAATAACGGGAAGTTAAATGTCAGTATCCTCATTGACATTGCAAAGTCTAATATATTTCAGATTTCGATCGGCATCCTCTAAATTACATCTGCTACCATCACAACCAATTTAGACAGGGTCCGATCCCACATTTGTAACAGTTGTTGATGTTCAATTGACTTATAAATGTGTGCCCCAAAGTTCAAGCAGAAAACGCGGAAATGAGAATTTTAACAGTTGATATTATGATAAATTTATGACGATGTTAAATACGCTCTATAACACATATAACAAACAGTACGTACTTCATGAAATGATTATTATAGCACAATTCACATTTCCCCAGTTTTCTGCTTTATCACTCCAATTCATCCCGACACAATAACCGAAATGTCAAAATTTATCACTACATCATCAGTGACAAATTACCATTTTGTTTCTTGATAAAGACACTTGTTGTCAGATATAACATGTCCCAAGTCTAGCGTATGAAATAAATTACATCCATAAATAGCCACTCGTCTTTGCGAAATGTCCTTTATAGTCTAGACTTAGGTAAAAGCTGTTAGTCCGTGCGCTAAGAGTCCAAATAATTTTTAAATTTCCCTTTAAATTTTAACACTGAAAAATTCCATTACAACCAGCAGTAAAGGAAGCTAAACATACAGCATGAAACGAATTTGGAGAAATCCTAAATACGAACTTTGGATACAGCAAAAACTATTTCATGACTCACTACTCACTACAACTATTAAGACTCTTAAGAATATATATTAGGTGAAGAAGAACAAACCAACAGGCAAATAAATCAAGCCCAAATAAAAATGAACGAATATCGAAATGATTTAATGGATATCATCCCAATCAATGATGAAATTATACCGGATGTGATTAAATATTTAGATCGAATTGGGAACGAAGCGTTCAGGAAACTGTTGAATGAAATTATATAGTAAATAAATTACCAACAGAACGGAATAAGGAATGAGCCTGCCAGCTAAAATATTGGCGAGAACGTAGAAAAAATGGATACACAATATGGTTTTTGAAAAGAAACAGGCAGAAAGAAACCATAGCCAATGGGGTTAGCAAGAATAAAAAGAAATGCAGAGATAATTTGTAGACTTAGAAAATGCTTTTAGGAAAATAAAAAGTTGTCCACTGGCAATAGGTGAATAGAGAGGCATAAAATAAATATAAATTAGACATGTTCAAAGCTATGAAGAACTATATTTTTCGCACAATGACAATTACTACGAATTGTTGTTTGATGGCGTTTATTTACCTTCCAACACGCCATAAATGTCACTAGTCTCTAAAAACAACTGTATTAGTAACGCCATCTCTTAGCAAAGTCAACATTATTAACCGAAGCTATTAATTTTCTTTTGGAGTTTATGAAGTTTGAAAGAATGCCACCCCTAAATTCTGTCGCCAATGATATTTTCAGCCAATGTCATATTTTTGTTGATAACAACAACTATAAATTCTAAGGCGGCTACATGACATGTTTCTAATACTCATTTACTCAGGTATTTTGATCTAAAAAAAACGAATTTAATTTCTAAAATTATGTATGTTAACTTACAATGAAATGGTCAAATAAGTAGGTACGATTTTTCATTACCAATGCAAATCTTTCGAAACAGAATTTAGTCAGAAATTCTTTGCAACGAATACTACAATTCACTTGCAACATATTTTATTTTTTATTCTACCGGAAAACAAATATTAAATTTCATAAAACAAGCGGTCATGAAGGTACATTGTTCCCAGAAATAATTTGCTGAGGAGAGACTTTTTGTCACTTGCAATTCATTAATTAAAATTGAAAATAGCGTTCTTATTGGACAACAATATTATAAACAATTCGAATGTGGGACATTCAGGGCGGGATCAGAATTTTTTATATAAACTAGTGTTGCAATCCAGGCAGCCCGCAGCACTATTGGAATTAGCAGAATAAGGGAGTAATATTTCTTATTTTATTATTAACCACTGCTACATACAGTGTCGACTTGTGTTGGTAAAAGTTCGGTTATTTTTTCGTTTCTCATTAGATAGTTACCCTGTTTAATTTGTTAATTTACTTTAATCAAGTATTTCGCCTAATTTTAGATGAATTCTCAGACAAACTCGAATTCACCCTTCAATCTAATTTAAGATTGTGCAATTCTGTTGTTTATTATTGTGTAACTTTGGTATCATGATTAATTTCTACTTATTAGTATGTAAACCACGTAAACCGCACTATCCGAGATATTACAATATGAATAGATGGTAACTTAGCAATTTATACAGAGTTTATCGGATTTGTGGAAAATATAAATCAAAGGTATATATCGATTACAATAGAGCCTTTGGTAATAAGATCAGTTTATATTTGGTAAGGAGATGTTTCTCAGTTTACTATCGTGTTTTATTTATATGTTCTACAGGATACCACGTAGCCTGACTATAACAAGTGCAAAATAACTTGTATTTTTCAATATAATCCTTATTTAGTTTTTCACATAATAGACTTTTATATTATTTTATATTTTACGTTTTTATTATAGTTATGGTTCTCACTCACCTATAGGTTGTTGGATCGGATTGCTTAGTCCTATGTTTGGACTCAATATTTTTTTAACATAAGATTAAATTATATAGCCAATATGGTGCAGCCATTTTTTCATTATAAAGAGATCTTGAACATTGGCTCTATCTACAAAAGGAAGATTAAACCTAGATATAAAATCAATAAAAATCCAATAAATTACAATTATTTTCTATATTGGACCTACATTGGGACAGAAATGATCATTTATATTGGATTAATATCGGAAAAATAAGCGTTGCCAATATTAATGTTAGAAAAAAATATTTGGCTAATGTAGGGCCAATGATTTGAATCAATATCTTTTACTTATCAGATTCTTTAGCCAATATTGGATGCAGCTCAATAATATTGACCCAAGATTCAAATATGGGACCAATATTTTGCCAACCCATAGCCAAGATTCATTGCTACCCTTACAAATAATTATGTGGGTTCACCGCTAGGTTTAAAATAGTAGTGAGCTTGGCTGGTTTCTTCTTGGTCTAATTAGATATGTATGTTAGGCCAGCTGAACCAATTAAGAAATGAGTCATTGTTTATAGTTGATAAAGGCGTGGTATTTATAAAGGGTAGCAAGCATCCTCGATGAAGGCAAAGTGAAGAGGCTACGTATTTATCGGCTCCTTCTCTTAAGTATTAATAACTAAATTATTTATATTTAAAAAATTATCCCTAAGCGACAATTTTAATTTCATAGGCTGACTTTTTAATGAGTTTATATTCTTTTCTTTTGAACGATCTTCGCCAGACAATCCTTTCAGAAACAGATTCGTTCACACAATCTTTTGAAAATTAATTCTCAACATAAGGTCGAGCACTGCACTGTTTCTGGACTGTATATTAAAAATAAATATCGTCATTTTAATATATACCCAGAAACACATTTATTATTGTAGAGTTTAAAACGCTAGGATTTCGTCATAATCACCTAAAAAGGAAGATATATGTATCAGAAAAGTAATTAAAAATAATATTTAAATTAAATTTTGCAGCTGCATTCGCTGTATCTAGTTTTGAATTAACCCCGACGTACATATCAAATAAATAAAATTTGAATCTAGATTTTGCAGCAATGAGCTACAAAATGAAACGCTATAGTTTAAAACTAAGACATAAGTACAAAACCTGTTGCACAAATAAATGTAATTGAGTAGTTTGTGGATATTTTTTTTAAATAATAATAATAACAATCATCTAATATTTTACATCTAATGAGTTTGAGCCGTAAAAAATGAATGCTTGCCGGTGAAAAATGACGCTCATTTGTTATCGTTCTCAGTACAAACAGTAACAACGCTTTTTTATGCTAGATTTAGATTAGAGTCATCAGTCCTGAAACCATGTTCCATAAAGTATAAAATTCCGTATCTTTTTATGTATGCATTTTACCCGCTTGGTGTGCACCATCATTGTTTTTCTTAAATCGAGACGGTTTTCATATATACAGTTCTACTATTATTTTATATCGGTTACAGTACGAAACTTTCCCACCAACTAGAAAAAAATTCAAATTTACTATTTTAATTTAGATTTAAAAAAAATTTTCTTGCATGTTTTCCAGATTTAAAAAATGGATAAACAATTTTTTACAAAATATTTCATGACACCAATAGCTCGGCACCTCTAGATGTAGAGCTGTAATACCTATATTTAGTTAAACAGGACTTGGGAAGAACTAAAAAACCTAATGATATAACCTTGAGTATGGAGAGTAGAATATATACTACTCCTAAGGATGTTGCTAATGCTTTCGGTAACTACTTTGCTACTATTACTCAGAGTTTAATAACACATTTTGGCGATTCAATGTCACAGAGGTGTAGCGTAGCACCCATATTCAACAAAACCTTCTTCTTTAACCCTGTAACCTCAGATGAAGTTATATCGATGATTGTTGGTCTAAAGAACACAAAAAGTACCGGTTTTGATAACGTATCAACGAAAATTTTAAAATCTGTTATCCTTCCGATCGCAGATCAGATAGCGTATTTAATTAACCTATCAATAACTACAGGTAAATTTCCCTCCTCATTAAAAACTGCAACGGTTATCCCTATTTACAAAAAAAATGATCCTACAAATATTGCTAACTACAGACCGATAGCCATCTTAAGTGTTTTTTCTAAAGTTATAGAAAAAGTTGTATACAACAAAATCTATAGTATTTTGTCAAAATTTAAAATACTGAGCGATAGTCAACATGGATTTCGCACTGGACTCCGTGGACGACGTTCATGCCGGTTCCGGTGCACGTTGGTAGGGTCGTTTTCGACGTGAAATTCGGATTCAGCGTCCCAAAAAACCCCCCATAACGATTTTCGGTTCGTCTTTTTTGATTGTGTGGGGAAAATCTACGGAGATGATGTCCGCGTCCAGGTTCGGGTACATCAGGTGTTCAGAGGGTCGTTTTCGACGTGAAATTGGGATTCAGCGCCCCAAAAAACGCCCCCACAATGATTTTTGGGTTGTTTTTGGCAATCTTGTCAGGAAAACTCTCGGAGATGACGCCCATGTCCAGGTTGCGGCACACCAGGAGTCCGGGGGTGTTCGCCGATGCCATATTTGAATTCAGCGACCCAAAAAACCCCCGGGCGCCGAGTTTCTCTCCTTCCCCGCGTGAATTTTGGGAGAGTTCCACGGAGATGACGTTCATCGGCGTTTCTGAGCTCCAGGTCGGCTGTGGGTCAATTTGAATCATCATAATCGTGATCAGCGATCTCGAAAACCCCCGGGAACCCGATTTGGGCCAGTTCTGACTCTTATTTACAAAGTTAAATCTTCCAAAAGCCGTCTCAAAAAATACATTTTTTAATCCTTTTTTGGCTGCAGCAATGCAATTTCCACTTTGTATAAGATACAAAGTAGGTATATTTTGTACAAAAAATTTTTTGAAGCGAATGCAAAATACTGCATTCCTATCCGTCTTAGTGTGAAAGATTCCGAACTTTTGACCTTTTTAGTGCTTCATTGCCTCGACTAAGATAAACAACAGATTCAGGAAAGACTACCTTCATTTGTTTTAGCCCCGAATATTACCCTTCTTGATTTAATAAAAAATACCAGTTATGTATAATACCATTTTGTTTCAACTTTATAATCCTTTAACTTTAACGCCTGCGCAATGTCCTGTCAATTTTATTTTTAACTTTAAGACTCTTCAGTAACAATTTTTAAAATATTTTTAATATAACTGACAATACTGAAATTTTACTGCAAAATTTAGTTTTCCAAACAATATATGAAGCTTATAGTCTAATATGAAAGCAGTTGAAAATTAAATTGCATATTTATGATAATCTAAAATAGCAACACCGATACTTACTTACCTTATTACTTGTATTTATCTCTTTAGGGAACAAAAGCTATCCAAAACTGTAATATGTTGATCAGTGAAATTGTTATTTTATTAATTTCCACCTAAAGCACATACCTACCAATCGTTTGTGAAACGAAACTTAGGATTTAATATACCTCTTCCGTCTACCTCTAAGTTATATTTCTAATTAAGTTTAATCCTCATAACTATACGCCTTACACCCTCTTGGATTAGAAAGATCTTCCTAACTTTCCTATTAACTTATTCTCGGAAGTCACTTTGCAGGGAATTAATAAAATATATGGGATTCGCGAGCGGCTGTTTTTCGTTAATAGGAATTGATCCAAGTGTAGCTATACGAAAAATGTTCTTTGAACAAATATAAATCGTTTGAAGACGGACCATTTAGATTACTTCCCAATAAAATGTGAGATTTCGTTTAATATTGAGCTAAAAATCATTTTCCTACACAAGGTGTTTTTTACAGTGATTTATGTGTACATAATAGAAGAATATCTAAATTTAATTAAAAGTTTTATGAAGGTTCTGATAGTAAAATAAGTAATAAGATATACATATATAATCAAGTTGTCAATTTCTATTCTATAATGTATCATAAACAAATTTTTTATCAATTGCCAGTCTATCTGATTCTTTCCTAAGCCTGCATCTCTCACACACTTTTTCTAAATCCCTGGAACTTCCCCTTCGTTTCAAATCTTATTAATTAACTTACAGAAAATTTAATTTGGTTTTGGCTCCAAGTGCAATAAGATTCCTGAAGTAATATTATACTAGGTTGTCCACAATGTAGATGCATTGTTGTGTTTTTATTTAGATTTTTTATTTAGTAATTCCATGATTAAAAATTGCCGCTGTCTTAACCTTAAACTTTATGAAAGATATTTTCTCATTCCTTTTATGACATAATGTTCATTTATCAAACATTAAAAGACTGTTGGTTTCTCATGTGTACAATCCATCAAAATAAGAGCGAAATACACGTCACGGAGGATTAAAGTTGTTTTCAACAAGATCGTATTGTTAGAAATCTGCGATTTTCGTGTAGCCAGGGTTGATTTTAAATTATGTTTTTTAAGATTGTAAAGACTTTACTTCGATTTTATGCTAAAATAATTTTCTCCGAAATATAATATGTGATTAAATATGTTATTTTCATTTTTGGAAATTTTCAATGTAGTGAAATGAAAAACTTTAAAATAGTCTAAAAAATAGTAAACAATTCAAGTAAATCCTAAACCCCAGCCCAAAATCGTTTTTTCTACAAAAATAAATAGTAAATTATGAATTTAAAAATAACTATATCTAAATAGGAGATTTTTTTTAAATATTTTTCCATTTTCTTTGCAAAAAAAAAGTAAAACCCCTCAAAAAAATATACGACCATAAAGCCTTTGTTTGGGAAACCGAGAAATTGATAAGATCAGCAAAATAATTATCAATATCTTGATCCATTGCTTTTAGTACGATGGTCTAATGGATCTTTTCCCAAAATATAATTCTGCAAATATTAATAAGGATAAAGAAATTGCACCCCATAAAAATCAATGACTTTAATGCCTCAAACAGAACCAAATTATTAAACAATTTAATTTGCACTTTTTTCTTTCTTTGTACAATGGATTTCAGAAAGTAATATTAAAATGTAAAAATTTAATAAAACTTGTATTAAATTTGGACCTAAAGAAATGGCTTTGGTGACAATAAGATACAGAGGGCGCGCGGGACTGGCAGCTGTAGATTATATCGACAAAGAATCTGTTTGGAATGTGTAATTTAAAAACTTTGATGTTTTATATTCAAAATCGAACTGCCCAAAATCGAAATGAAAATGAGTATTTTCTTATTTCATGCTAAGTCATGCCGAGAAATTCATTGTAAAAGCTCAAGTGTGCTTTATCACGTCGTCATTTATTTACCGATGGACATTATAGAAGGATTTCCAAAAAAAATGCAAAATTTATTCTGCCTGTTATCCGCGAACCCTTCAAAGATATAAATGTAAAAAAACTGAATTTATTTGAAATACATTCTGAATTTTAAACAGCTTAGCAGAAATAAGAGGTATTAAAATATTTTCGACTTGTAACCTGTTTCTCTTTATCTGATGGTTATTGTCGCCATTTGTTGATACCCAAGAGGCTGTTTATAGCAATTATTTTTCAAGATTTATTTAAATCCTCTATCAAAAACTAAACCAGGAAATGTTGGACAATATAATGGATAAATCGTTTTTAGATCATTACAGGTGATCAGGGCCCTTAATTCCAGACTTGTTGGTTCAAGTATAAACTATGTATAAACATAGTTTTTTAATTCAGGTAAATAGTTTACTGAAAAGGACGTCAAGGATTTTAAAATCAAATAGACCAAAATGTGTTTCCAAGCAACGGTTTTCATTTGTTATTGTTAATTTAATATTCTATCGTTTTTATGTATTTGTGTTTTTAATAGAAAACTTTTCATTTTCATTATAATTGATTAACAACAATGGGGCGAGAACTTTATATAGCAGCAAGTTAAATAGGCTGTAGCTATCATTCAGCAGGAAAGCCTTTGTGTTTTTAATACATAGCTTTCAATTTTAATTATAATCCTATAAATGAATCGAATGTGATATGTTATATGGATCCAAAATGAAATATTCTTTGTTCTCTGTTGATTTTAAGTGAGGTGCTAAAGTTTAGATCGAGCACCTGATATATTCTGCGCCCAGACAAAACTATAGGAACATTAGTTTTGGTAAATATTAACAGTTATATTATATAAAAAATAACACTTATGTATATCACCGCCTTTTTTTATTTTAACTGTGAAGACACAGTGTGTTAAAGTTAAATCGAACTTTTGAAAGTAGGTGTCGCAACATAAATTATCGGGAAATTAATAAACAATTATTATTAGCTGTTAATTGGAATTATATATTAACGTAAAATATAAAACCTTCTACGATCAAATTATTTGCATATTTAACCAAGTCGATCCTAAAAGAACTGTTACAATTTATCCTAGATATAACGAATGGTGGAATAGTACAGTCGAGTAAGCAGTTGTGGAGATAGATAGAAGTTATAGATCTTATTTAAGTAATAAAACGAATAAAAATGGGGACATACATAAACAAAATCGAATGACAGCAGATAAGGTAATGAGAAATGAAAAAAGAAATATTATGAAAACAAAATTGATGAATATAAAAACAATACAAAAGAAATGTGGAAAATATTAAAAACTCTTGTTCATAATAATATAGCAAATGCCGATTTTATTGAATTTGAATTCGAACAAAAAACCATAGATGTTGCAGCAGATATGCCTTATAATTTAAATTCATTTTATATTAACAGTATTAATCAAATTGTGACTGAACTCGACAAAACCGGGCCAGTTTTTCCTATACATCTTACCCATAATAAGAATACTTTGAATAACTTTACATTAATTGATACAGCTGCTCTTAAAGAAATAATTTTTTCCATGTCAAATAAAAATAGTCCGGATGATATTAGCATGATTTTTATAAGAAACACCTATGAGAGTTTAGCTAATCCTTTATTAAATGTAATTAACAGTTCTTTAGAAACCTGTGTGGTACCAGATGATATAAAAGTTTCCACGATTATACCAATTCGTAAAGTTTTAAAGTCCAATAGAGCATCTGATGTAAGACCTATAACTATGCTAAGTAGTTTTGAGAAAATTTTGGAAAAGTGTATATACAATTAGTCGATATCGAAACAAACAAACTTATCATTCAGTCTGGCTTTCGAAGCAAGCATTCTTGTGAAACTGTCTTGTAATGTGTTCTTGATGACTGGCGATGTAATATTGACAAAGGATGCGTTTTTTTAGATTTACAGAGAGCTTTTGAGACCGTAGATAGAAGTAGACTACTCGGTAATTTAGAAATGTTTGGGTTTGGTGGGATAATCATGAAGTGGTTTAAAAACTATTTGTCGAATAGAAGACTAAATGTGAAAATTAATAATGTCACTTCAGATGAAATATTTAGTGATCACGGTGTACCACAGAGGAGTATTGGGACCACTACTTTTCTTGATTTATATCAATGATGTTGCTCAAATCCAATGTGGCTGCTACAAGCATCTTTTTGCTGAAGACTAATCTTGATTAATATACTCTACAATAAAAACAATATTTACCGTTTTCCAAAATTGGTTTTTGCAGAAACGAACTTGTAGTCATTTGCATCTAGTCAACGTTTCAATTGACGTTTAATTATCATTTGTTAGAAATGTGATAGACGTTTATCTGAATGGTGATGGAAGCCACAACTAAATAGCAAATTTAAATTAATTTGAGGTTTCTGGCGTGAGGGCTGATAGTTAAACTAAATACAAATTAACTGCGTTTCGGACGAAATTATATAATCGCCACTTCCTAATCATGGTCTGAGTTACATTGATGGTACGTTACTGCAATGAATTTCTATTTATTTAGCTTGATAATCTGTAATGTAGTAATACATTATTTATACTCCTCATATAATCCCCATAAAATTTGACCACAATAAGTTAATGGGAAGTTTAAAAAACGATGGTTTTAGGTCGGTAGCATATGCTTATCAAAGAATTATTTGTATAATAGAAAATAATGTCAACCTCAAAGAACTATTAAAAGTGGAGTCCCCTAAGGCACAGTTTTTGAACCTCTACTTTTAAGTATTTATAAGGACAACAAACTATCAGAGCGATTACCAACATTGCAGATGATTTTGGTATCAAAGTGAAACATGGGAAAAGCTTAATATTAAAGTCAAAATAGATATTAGAAATATAAACTTATCAAATAAGTATTAAAAAACAGTATTTGTACCATTTACATCATATAAAAATAATTTACCGATTTGCACTAGTTTACAAGGAAGAAAATAGAAGTAATGCCTTATATTTTTTGAATTTAAGCAGATTAAATCGGTTTAGATATTAAACGGAAAGGACGTTTACCGTTTTACAAACTGTTGGGAAAACCTATTTAGCGTTAATAGGTCTTTAGCGGTGAAATTATTCTGCTCTAAGCACTTAAATATGGATATAAAAATTCATTAGCTACGTTATGTGGCTCCAAATACGTTAGTTGTAGTAGTTTTGTATGAAATTTGAATAAAAATAACTGAGAGAGAATCTGAATTTAAAAACTATAGAAAGATCAGTAGAAATAGACAAATAATTTAAAAATCCCACTTTGCTTTGGTAAACATTAAAGAATAGAACAAAGTTAATGTTGCATCAACATGACCTTGGTATGGCAATGGATTCACCATTATCCCCAACATTATGTGATATTTTTATGAAGAATTTTGAAATGGAAATTGTAAATAAACAAAATATAAGACCTTCTTTACAATTTTCTACTATTTAAAAAGTTACCGTTTCTTTATGGACTAATAAACAACAATAAGAGTTGTTCAATTTCTCTTCTCATAGAAATAAAACCACTTATATTAAAGAAAAAGTGGCTATAATTTGACGTATCGACTTTCTTAATTGAAAGTCGTTTTCAAAAAATTCGATTAAGAAAGTCGAAACGTCAAATTAAAGCCCCTTTTTCTTTAATATAAGTGGTTTTATTTCCATGAGAAGAGAAATTGAACTAACAAGGAAACCACTATCAGCTTCAGAAATGAATAATAGTTGTATTGAGACATCAGTCTATAGAAAAGAAACACATTCAAATAGACGTCAAAATATTCATTAAAACCACTCATTAGATGTGAAATTATAATATTTTGTCAAGATGTCAAAACATCAACATTAAGAACATTTTTTATATGTTTTTAGTATCCAGAAAGAATAGTATCGTATAAATGTTAAATATTTTGCAACACTGTTAAAATTGTTCTAAAATTACATAAAAAAACTTCGTCAATTTTCAAGTATGAAATCTACACGCATTAAGTATATACATAAACATGCTCTTTATCCACAAACTTTGATTAAAATAGGTTTTGAGGTTTTCAGTTGAGCTATGTTAGAAACCATAAGGAACATATAAGGTGCTCTTAGCAAGAACATAATATATTATTAATTCAACAAGAATTATGCGTATACATGCCTCTTGGAGTATAATTTTAGATGATCCTATTTATTATTCAAATAAAATGAGAATTCCGTAAATTTTTGAGCTAATTTATAATGAAATATGAAGGCTGTTCTGTTTATATATTTTTAATAATATTCACAGTAATAATAACAAATATAGTAATTTATGTATCAAGGGAATTATAAGGGCCTTAATTCCCGAACGCAAAGTTTGCTTCCCGAGCGCCTCTGGCCCAAGCGACTGCAATTGCCTGAGGTAATTAAGGCTCATTAATTCCCGAAGTACATAGATCATTTTATTTCTGATCGATTTTAATAAAATAAGCAGCAATGACATTCACTAAATATAATGAAACACTGACAGACAGCAATATTCATCAAACATCAAAATCACAACGGAAAATTAAGGCACCTCTAAATCCCAAGGGAGTTATGACCCTGTTTATTGATAGCGTAACCATGAGGATATAAGCTTATAATAGCCCGGTCAGGAATAAAAATATTTTCCTCGTTAGGATTAAATAAGAATACGAATAAGAAGACAATGAGATACAATTTCAAATTAATAGATGTTTTTTAATTTGTTTTAAAGGTTACGTCAAAACTAAATTATTGTAACTATATGTAATCAGTTTAGTTGTGATTTGTACCTTGTCAAGATTACAAGATTTACTTCCTACCGCAGGGAAATCTAACTTGACCTTGTCAAAACTATTAATGGCTGATTTATTAACAAAAGCTCTCCAGTCTTGAATCTGTGATTACAATTTGGCACATTACTTATGGATAGTTGGATAAATAAAAAGTGACAAATTAAAAAATATTGATAGGAGAGGATTTTGTCGATTTCTTTATTTTTATAAAAATCCTGAGTACGCTCCTGGTCCATTATTATTTAAACTTCCTACATTTCACTCTTTAGCGATTTCTTTCGAACTTTTTGACTCAGATAATTTGATAAGTAAGGATAAGAAGGAGTCGTTTGAGCAAAATATGTGGAGTAAAAGAGATCCTCAATAAACATTTGAGAGAGCCGTCAAATTCGGCGGCAGAAATCGTTCATAAATCGTTCCTATATCTAATTCGATGTGAATGATATTCCAAAACTCGGAAATATAAAAATAGAAGAAATTTACACCGCTATAAGTAAAAAAAAATCCCTAATGAACGTAATCCATTACGTCAATGATTATTAATCAGACGTTCCCACACTTGAAAATGCCAAATTAAATTAATGTAATCAATTTAACAAATGAGTCAAAAATCTGCTTATAATAAAAACAAATATTTAAAGAACAGGGAAATTAATTAATGTTATTTATTTAAAAGTCAAAAGGTTGCATATGTCATTTGAGTTTTTTTCATATTTTTTTATTTTGTTACTGATTTGTTTTGTGTGGTATAAAAAAGTTTGTTGTTCTGATCTGAAGTGGTTTTTCGAATAACATTTCTGTTGTTTTTGCTACAAGCTACAATCTAACCAAAATAAAAATCAAAAAGAAAGTTTAGGATAATAAGATCCAGACTCCTCTGTAATTACAACCATTTTTTTTTTAATTCCGTTTAGTCAACTTTGTAATTTCACTTAATTCATTTATCAACTATCCGATTTGGAAGTGATCTACACAATATGTTCAGACTTCCTGTGATTTTTAAAAGAACGAAACGCTTGCAGGAAAATAAACTCCCGTAGGAATTAAAATTGAGTAAAAACTCAAGCAGGAAATTCTCTTTCCGTCTAAAATTCTCGACACGGTTCGTAAAATATAACACATTTTAAACTGAATTGAGGAGTTTTCCAATTTTTTCGCAAAAAAATATAAATCGGACAAAAAAAATTCCAACAAAGGGATAGTTTTGAGTAAAAAATTGATTGATATTAAAAATAGTGTGAAAAAGTGTGTAAAAAGTAGAGAAACTCGTGTGAAAAATAAGTTAAATCCTAAAATATTTTTTTTTCCGAGAAGTAATATTGCTATCTTGGAAACCGTAAATCGTAGCAGGACGGTTAAATGTAAAACAAATATTTAACCCTTTCAGGGACAGTCTCACTTATTTTCCATGTTTTCCTTGTAAATAGTAACAAATTAATTGCAAGCAAATAACTAGCTCCTGCAGTATCCGATTTATTTACATTTCAGGAATAGGGAAAAACCAGGTGACAAGCAAGAACCAATAAGAACGAACTAATTTATGGAATATTTATGAATTGTGTTTCATAGACAACTTGAAAAATATGTACCTAATAATATTTCTCCAAAATATTATATTTATGTAGAATAAAGTCTTCTACAGATCTGATTACTTTTTCCAAATTAAAGTGCATTAGCTATTCTAAGTGTTTGAAAGAATTTCTATAATTGAAAACACACAGAAATTTAATGACTCAGGGCGATTTTCTATGTAAACATTCCTTGTGAGATTGCTGATAAGGCGATCACCGCTATTCAAATTTAATTAAGCTTTGTTGGATTATGTTCATTAACTGTTCACATGAAATAAATTGAAGAAGAACATCAATGCTGTTGAAAAAATGTCTGAGCAAAATGATAATAAAGATATTAATACCAAATAATGTGATTAAAGATTTAGAGATATCGAATTAGATTCAACAAAAATTTTTATTGCAGTACAGATTATTCTATACCGGGTGTATCAACGTGTATCAAATAAAAGTTGAAAAGAGCAATGAAAGCTATGTTCCAAAAATAACTACCAACATACAGAGTATCCCATAAATGTGTGACTTTTCAAAGTTATGTTTTTTTAAATGAAACACCCTATATATATAATATCGCTAGGGATGTTAGAACACTAAAAAATAAGTTAAATTTGCCAAACAAAAATAAGCCATAAAAGCCTTTATTTTATTCAACGGGATACATGGTGTTAAAATGGAAAAATTCTAAGATTAGTATTGAATACTTGTTAAATTAAAAGATTTTAATCCTTACGAAATAAATTTAAATATTTCAGTTTAATTTTAAAACACTATTTTATATTACAAACAAATGCCATATTACTTAATAAAATAGGATACGCACTTAACAAACACCTTTCGTCATCTATTCTAGAAATTATTTCTTCTCCTATAGTCCGTAACTTAACAGTATATTTTCGATTAGTATACCTACAAGCCACTTCCCCCACATTCAAGTTATTGTACCAAATATCATTGTCTAATTGTTTCTCTTGGCTATTTATTTTAGGGATTTCGGCATTTTTATAAAAGTTATTATTCATCATTTTTATGTCCGCTTGGTATAACTATTCATATACCGATTGAGTTATTAAGGGTAACCATATTTCGAAAATCTTATGTTCTAGAACTTGGGGAAGAATTTTTCCTAATATTTCATTTACAAAACATATTTATGCGTTTTTCAACATTTTTTTTTATTTTTCGAAGTATAACGCTAAAACCAAATTTTCGATTTTCGAAATTTTAAATTAGCATACACTTCAGAGTAGCAATAGTAATTTATGTATCAAGAGAATTATAAGGTAATAAAGATTCTTTAATTCCCGAGGTACATAGATTATTTTATTTCTGATCGATTTTAATAAAATAAAATAAGCAGCAATGACATTCACTAAATATAATGAAACACTGACAGCAACATTCAACAAACGTCAAAATATCCTAACAACGGGAATTAAGCCTGACAACGGGAAATTAAGTCTCCTCTAATATCCCAAGGGAGTTATGACCCTGTTTATTGATTGCGTAGCTATGATGACATGAGCTTTTAATACCCGGTCAGGAATAAAGATTTTGTATCGTTTTCTACACCCTTTAAAGTACCTACCTTTAAAGAGCCTAGTTTCAGCGATGTCACATTTTGTAAGAGATTTGGTCAAAATTTGGCTCTGGCAACTGGGCTATATATAGAAACATAAATAACTGGAGAAGCTGTAACTTCTCTGTTTACTACATCCAAAGAGGTACTAAAAACTCCAATAAATGTAATGTTTTTATTTAACTATTTTAATTTTATTTAAAATGTTTTTTTATAATAAAAAATTAAAAATCATTTCAGTAAATTAGATATTGTATGACATTCGTAAGTGAAGAGCCCTCGCCTACTTTTTCCAAAAGAATACGGTATTTTTAATTAACCATTTTACTATTCCATTTATCTACAGACTTAATCATTATTTCCACGAAGATTGACAACTGCTGCTCCGAATAATTTACTAAACTCTTTATCTACCAGTGACGAAATGTCATCTGGGTAAACGATCAACTCATTTTCGAAGTTTCACTTTCCAACTTTCTGTAACTTCTCGCTGGCTAATTCCTGGGAGACGGAGTGAGAGGATCTAATAATGCGAAGGAATTTCTCGACTAGAAGAAATTCTAATTTAAACCTACAGATTCATGTCGAGCTATAAATTGGTTATATCAAACGAAATTAATGGATAATTCGATTAAATTACATTTCCTAGCAAGCTTAAATTCAAATAAATTGGTCTGTGTTGTAAATGTGGTTACAATAAATGGACAGTTGAGATTCCAATTCTTTTATTACCATCAAGTCTGTTTATTTTCGTAAGTAATATCTTAAGGGCATCTAATTTTTCCGAAAAAAATCGAAAAAACACGTTGATAAGTAATATTTTGACAAGAAGCATGAGTGCTGGTGGCAACAAAAATCCGAGTCGAAGACGAGGATTTTTGCACCTGCACGAGTGCATTTTGTTAAAAACAATATTACTTTGCATTGTGTTTTTTCGATTTTTTTCACAGTTTTCACTGTTTTAATGCCAGAATTATCCACTTCCTCTTTAAAATAATAAACTGCAATTGACTGCTTCTCCACCTCTCCAGGCATACTGAAACGATATGGTAAAATTTTCGCTGGAGTCCCGCCGGAGTGTCTTCGTCCCATAATAAGACCATTGCAAAGTATTCTTCCAATTATAATGAAGCAGAGCAAAATACACATCTGCAAATTCCTTCATTTCGCATTACGAGTTCCCTACTAGACTTGAAGATAATATCTTTAATGGATCAAAAATTATTTTCCACTTCATAAAATACATCTCTTTCATTTTTTTTCCAACGGTGTTCCACATTGTCTTTACAACTAGTTCTTTGTAATTTTCACCGTTTCCTTTCTTCATATTCCACGCCTAATCTTTCAGGATTAGGTTTAGTTGCTCTAAACTTGTAGTTTCCAAAGCTCGTATTTATTTGCCTTGCAGAATTCCGTAAACTGTTTCCATATTGACGTATGTGTTTTAACGGTATTGCACGGTACACTTTTCTCAATCGCCAGATCAATATTAAACATAGGATCACTTCCAAAGCGACTCATTTTCACTACATAAGCAGTTTAAAAACAATATAACAAAATTTATTGACAATAAAATCAAAAGAATTGTTTAGAGTCGTTTTCTGGTATTGTAATTTTTGGTGACAACAGCTGTCAAGTTTTGCCGCGGGTAAAACTGCTGACAGGAGCTGTCATACAGTTTTTTCTTCTAGAAACCATTTGGAACTCAAAATTGCGCGTTTGTGATTGGGGGAAAAAGACGAGGGAAATAGTCAATTCAAATATAACTGGAAAGTTGATGTTTTCTGCGATACGTCATAATTTGATATTATTGCCGCTCTAAAGCCCCAAAGTTACTAAATTAATGGTGCAACCCCACTGCTTTGTTTTTATAATAGAAACCTAGAACATAGAACATAGAAAAAAGTAATATAAATATCTATAATATAGATATAAAACAAAAATATAAAAAGCTATACTTTAATTTATATGATGGAAATAAACAAAACAACAGAACCCTAAGAAAACCGAAGGTTGTATAAAGGTTGTCGTTTTAAATAGAACAATAAATCATTCAGATTATTATTTTTACTCACAATAAGACAATATAGTATCTTTATTCTATTTATATTTATATTCAACTATAGGTATAAGAATAATAATAATAGATGCGTATTATGACGATTTACTCAAAGCAGCCCATCAACCACTCGTTAGGAAAAGGAGTGACAAACTTATAAAACGAATTTTGTTTCTTCAATCCCTAAAAGACAAAGCTTTCTCAGAACTTGACCTTCCACCTCATAGTTTCAAAAATACCATGTTAACATGTCAATTTCGTAAGTAAGCGCATGCAATTATGTTCATGTTGATTTAAATTTGCGGCAAATATTAATTATTCAATCATAGATGAACACGTTGTTTTAATATCCGGACGCGGAATGAGTTATTCAGTTTTTGTTTATTTCACTTTGTCAGTGTGGTTGTATTTTTTGTTTCTCGTTACAGCTTGCCTTTGTACCATCAAGCAGATTAACGAATCTACCATATATCAAAATTGTTACCATTTTTTACTTTCGAGCATATACTGATTTATGAGTGAAAACATTGTTTCTGTGGAATAAAATGGAAATCCGGATTTGCATGATCTATCATTTAGATAAAGTGTTAGTTCGGACAATCAACTTTTGTGATTAACGTTATCAGAAAGAAAAATCAATATAAATATAGTAAACCATGTCTTGCTATTTTCGATACAGTAAGTCATGAAATATTGTTATCGATACTCGAGAATATTGGTATAAGAGATAATTGTCTCAAATTATTTAAAAGTTACCTTGACAATTTAATTCAGGTATAAAAAATCCCATAAGCCGCGTGATTTTGTCATTATGACAGCGAAAAATGTTTGCCATAACTTTTCCAGCGACAATAACGGAACCTAACTTTTGAAAGCATGATAACCAGCAACAAATTTTTGATGACGTTATGTCAATTTTTCTCAAACTTGCTCTGTCAGAAAAGTTTTCGTTTGTGGAAATGTCGCGATTTGGAGAGTCTTCGAGTGGAGAAGTTGAAAAAGCCATCAATGATAATGTGCCTCGCAATACTGCGAATTCAACTACATCAATTTGGCGACAATTTGCTTTTATTTTATGTGACTGGGCATTCAACATGAAGAAGAACAATGGAGAAGATTATAAAGAGAGTGCGATTCAAGACGATTTGGAACACTTCAGCAAAAATGTTACAAGAGAAGTACTTTAAAGATTATAAAAGAATTTTTAATCCGTTCACGGACAGAAAAAAGGAAGGTGAGTTCTAATGCTCTCACAAAACGAGAAATTTTTGAAATGGCACTGTCCTGGAGTGAAGAGGAACCTGTAGGCCTCCAAAGAAAATTTTATCACATTGCTGCGTATGAATTGGCTTGGAGAGGTGGAGAAGCAGCAAATTGTAAGGTATTCTATTTTAAAATCGAGACAGACCACCGTGGAAGAGAGACCGGAAGAGTTGAATATAACCCAGTGTTTTCGAAGACAGCACAAGGGGGAAATCAGAAGTTGGCCGACAGTAAATGGTTGGTAGCAAACACTGCAGAAGATTGTGTTTATCCAGTAAGATTGTTTAAACAAATTATGGGAAGACGGGGAAACCATATCACATGTGAAAAGTTTTTTTCCAAACCCTTTCTGGCAAAAAACAAATTCGAAAGGATGGTATAAGAATTCTCCTATTGGGATAAACGAAATATCTAAATGGACCAAATCTTCGGCGAAAAATATTGGACTTGATATCAAGCGGATGAAAATTACGAACCATTCTAATCGAGCTGCCGCCGTAACTGAATTGTCCAGGGGTGGTATAGGTAAACAAAAACTTGTGAAAATTACGGGACATAGCAACCCATCGTCATTAAAACCGTACCTTCAGTTAGATGAAGAACATCATAGAGAAATCATTGGTTCCATTCGTACTACCATCCAGGAAACAGTTACTACCACCGCTCAAAATACTAGCATGCGGCAAAATATTAACAAAAGACACGAAAGTTCTGAAAATCAAGCTATTTTTAATCATTGTGTTTTTAACAATTGTACTTTTCCTTTAAATTAAATAAACTAATTCACATCTCATTTTTTAATTTATTAATTTACATATTCATTAAATCGTCTTACCGAATTACACTCTAGCTTTTTTTTTGAGTCGAAGTAAACTTGACATTTATAATTCGAATTTTGTTGCCATTAGGTAATTCAACTCAAAAAAATGCCAGAAAAAATTACTCGTCCTACGGACACGTAATTTTTTCAGAGGCAGTTTTTTTCGTTAAATTGCAAGGCAACAAAATTCTTATTGATACATGTCAAGTTTACTTCAACAAAAAAAAAGCTCTCGTGTAAGTGAAAAACGCCAACATTGCGTTAAAATAAATGAAACATTCAGCGAGTTTGGGACAATAGAGTGTGGACTACCTCAAAGTACAGTGTTAGGCCCAATACTCTTCTCAATTTATATGAATCATTTATTCTCGTTTATAAAGGAGAAGAAGAAGAATGTAAAAATGATGTAGAAACGGTTTTGTCTTTAATTAAATCATTCTTCGACTACAGATTATTAACTATCAACATCGATAAAACATATTTTCTACGGTTTAATGAATATGAAGCGAACATGCCAAATTGTTCATAATTACAAAATAATTTACAGATTTCTTCACTAACTCCTATAAAATATCTTGGAATAATAATAATAATACGCACATGCGATGGGATCAACACGTAAATTTCACCCTCAAGAAACTTCACATTGTTCTCCATAAAAAAACGCTTTATTACAGTGAAAAGTCATCTTACTTATGGTTTGTTTGGATGGGGAAGAATGGCTGAAACTTATATTCGCCCACTCAAAGTTATCCAATAGTGCTTCCTAAAACTAATGTTATTTAAAAATGCTAGATATCCAAGTGATAGTTTATATAAATAATCTGGTATGCTAGACCTTGGGCAACTGTACTATAAGAAGTGCTACTAGACAGTATAAAAACAAGAATAATCTACTCAAACTCACCCACACATATAACACACGACGTGACGTCCAATTTCAATGTCCCCGAACACACAGGTCTATTAGACAAAAAAGTTATCATTACTTAGGTCCAAAACTATTCAATACCTTACCTAAAAATATCCAGGAATGCCGGTCGTTCTATTTATTCAGAAAAGAATTGACAATTTACTTAGGACACTTCCTCAGATATTATACACTTACCTTGAGATGATTCTTAATTGTTTAAATTTTATTTTAATTGACCCATTGAATGTTTGTATATTTTAATTGTTTTTATGCTTATTTGTATTTACGTATACGGTATATGCGTGTTCTGTATATATTTGGAAATGTGTACGTATATATTGTTTTGATAATAGGGCTCCAATAATTCTAATCTCAGGGTTTTATTGAGGTTTTCTGACAAAATTCTACGAATTTTTAGAAAGTGATTGACAACACAACATCTCATGTCAAGACTTTGTTTTTAATCATTCTCTATATAGGGTGCAACAATTTTTAAATACAAAACATTTTAAATACAATACAATATGTTTTCATAGATGTATTTTTTTTCATAGTTTAAGATAGATTTTATATTAAATTATATTTTTGTTGGTACCTTTACGTGTCCCATCACACTAACAATATTCAATATTATTCAATAAGTTTGGGTGGGTTGTTTTATTACAAGCGGATGTAATCATAAAACGCACAGAAAGACGTGATTCGTGCAGAAAACACAAAAAAAATTTAAGGCATGCCCCCCCTAACCAAAAAATTGGAACAAACAATGTAAAATAAGAAAATGTATTAGTATTACTTTTTTGGAGCGGAAAAGTTCGTTATAGGCTAAAACCATTTATTTTTTATTTGATTTTTGAATAACAGAGATATATTACAGTTACCTAGTGAATTCGATTTCGTTCCCACTTCCTTATTTCATAATTGTAATTGTCGCCCTTGAAGATACTCTCAAAGTTCTAATAACATTATTCGTTTTAAACCGTTATTCTCTTTCCTTAACTTTTGGAAAAGTTATGTCTATCTTTAGTACTCGTTATTACGGTTTTGGGACTAATGTTGGTACATTTGTCTCCTGCAAGGTCCTCATTCTCCTGTTATATAATTCATAATTAGTCGCGAAGTTCTCTTTACTACTTATAATATATTTTGTTGGGTGCGATTTTTTTATATAATTTTTTAACAGTAAAATAAAAGAAAATTTTCTGTTTGGATTAATCAGATCTATAAATCGGCAATTGAAGAATGCTAAAAGCAAATTGTGTTTAAAATGTTTAAGCGATAATTAAAACTTACAAATTGTCCCAGAACTTTTGTGGTATCTGTTGAAGAGAACAAATAAAGTCTATCCCTGTATATGAAATATACAAACGTATGTAAGATATTCTACATTGACGATTTTTTGTCTTACAAAAAAGGGCAGTACATTATCCAATATGTAGTGGTCAACACATTTGGGAAAATACCTTCTGAAATTGCTGCGTATGTAAAACTTTGTGATACACATTTGTATACGGTTACAGTTTTCGCTGATCCGTGGTATCAATATCGGGTGATTCTGGCCAAGGAGTAACGAGCGTAAAACGCTTGGGGCCTGGAAATCGACATCTGTTACCTGGAGGAATCTGATTAACACAAAAAAAAACAAATCAAGACCTTGTCCATTAACATCCCATGTGTATTAAACTTCAATTGTATCAGAATATCGATCAGACCATTGACACTTTTAAATAAAAAGCAGAAATCAAACAAAGTTCTACGAATTTCAAGAGACTGGATGCGTAATGACATGAATGTGTAGTCAATGTTGAAGTCCACATGGACAATACCCATTTTAAATCTCAGAAAGTTTTTATGTACTGACTCAATCAATTTAGTATCACATGATAATACAATATAATTTTTTGTTTCAGAAAACGCCATGTTCATCACCGGTATGTCTGGGAAGTATGATGGCTCCTTCCACTCGAATGGAATTTCGGACGCCAGAAGAAATTTTAAATTTCGCAAAGGATTTTTTGGATCAATATTTTGCCTCTATCAGAAGGTAAGGTACAAGTAGTTTGTAGTATATTTTATGAAGCTGCATGGTAACGTATCTAACAATTATACAGGGTGTTGTATTAGAAAGGGTCATCAAGCTGGTTCTAAATATACCATACCTACTAAATAACCATCATGTATATAATCACCAATATTTTATTAAACTTTTATTATTATTAAAACCCAACCGAAAGAGTAATTCTTGATGATAAATGAATTTACAACAAAAATGTGGAAAAAGTATAAAAAAATGTGGAAAATGTTAAAAAATTGTGAAGAAGTTTGGAAAAATAAAATCAAATTATAAAAGGGATAGCAAAATAATTGTACATCTAAAAAAATAGATGCCTTATAATCTAAATAGAAGATTTTTCCAGAATTTTAAAAAAAACTTTCACAACTAAAGTCGTAGAAACTTTAAAATCTACACAACTGAATGGATTTAAGTCTGTCAAATATTTTAAAACAGCGAGCTTCTTTCAGGGATTCAATCTCGGTCCTTTGCTGTTTAATTGTAAATGTAATTATTATCAATTATTTGCGCTATACAGCAGATACGTTAAACGATTTCCGTTATTTTTTTTTACATCATACAAAATCTGTCAAACGATTCTCCAAATGCCTGAATGCTGATTAAAAACTACTCACAATAACCAACTTTTAGAATGTATTGTACTTTTGGTAGTTTTCATATTACTTCAAAATCAAAATGTATAACTTTAATTCATTTATTGCGTTAGGTTTGAATACATACAACAACTTTGTCAATAGAAAGTTTTAGATAAATGAACCAAGTAATTTAATTTCAAAGGGAAATTACTCCTTTGCCGATTTAAGCGAAATATAATATTAGTCTATAACACATACACAATGAGTGGAGCACGTGTTATGTGACATTAATCAGGTATTGTTATAACTACCGATGTTGACTGTAAATAATATGGTTTTGGATTTGCGGCGTGCCAAATTGTTTTCATACATATTATTGGTCTGTTGTTTTAAATCAAACGTTTGTTTTTAATTACTAGATAGTGCTGGATAGTTATTTTTTAATTAAAAATATAAATCTAAATATAAACACATAATTTCTCTCTCTCTTTCCACTGGATTAAAACCACTTAGTTGTTAAAAAAGTTTTTTTATTGACGTTTCGGCTTTCTATATCGAAAGCCGTTATCAAAATGACATAAAATAAATAAATTTACTAGAAACAGAACACTTGATAATCTTGCAAAAATATGACATCAACATAGAATAAGATTTTGAGATTGAAGATGTCAAAATCTGTTTCAATCATATTTTTGTGACATTTCTGGGATAGAAAGCCGAAACGTCAATAAAAAACTTTTTTTAACAACTAAGTGGTTTTAATCCAGTGGAAAGAGAGAGAGAAATTAAAATACAAACCACTATGAGCTTCCGAAATGAATAAACACATAAATACCTAATATATGTAGATAAAATTAGTGGGAAGCAGTCAACAGTAAATAAATTAGTACGATTTCTTCGTTTTAAGTTGAGCTTTCGAAAATGTTTATTTTCTTTATCAAGACGAATAACATGAAATTCAGAAAAAATTACATACAAAAAGAAACATCAGTGTTAAAATTTGAAATGACAAAATGACAATTGCTAAAAAAATCAGTATACAATTGAAACATACAGAGTGAGATTATAAAAGTATGTATAAATATATAAAGAATCAATTCAAGAAGGAGGAGTTTTCTTTATGTTTTTTTAATAGATATGTGTATATTGTACTGAAGTTATTGATATCTGTTCTTTTATTGATTGATTTTTCATTGTTATTTATATGAACGATTTCAAGAAAGAGACGCTTATTGAGATTTCGTTCATTATCTAGAATTTTGGCGTTATTATAGTCAATCACCTGATCTTTATCTATTACAAGATCTCACATTTCTTCTGCAGTCACTTTTATGAGCAGGCCCGTGCACAGGATTTGCTTGAGGAAGGGTTTTCATTAAAAAAAAATCGAAGGAACTATAGTTTGTCCATCGTAAAGAAAAGTTTTTTCTAATATTTAAAGTAAAGATACAGAAATTTTCATCTTAAGGGGGTTTTGTTGGGTGATTGGATCTTGGACCTCAGCGCGCCATTTCTGGAGCCTTCGGGCTTCCTGAGAGACTTGTAAAGGTGCTGTTCTGGCCAAAAACCTGTGGCGGGATCGGAGTCTGGGTCTAACTGGTTGGTGGTCATAGGGCGGGTGCCTTGGGTCTTGTGGCCCCCTTTCTGCCTCAGCCTCAGCAACACTGATGTTTCTTTTTGTATGTAATTTTTTCTGCATTTAATGTTATTCGTCTTGATATAGCAAATAAATATTTTCGAAAGCTCGTCTTAAAACGAGTGAATCGTACTAATTTATTTACTATTGACTGCTTCCCACTAATTTTCTCTACATAAATTACTATTGAACAGTCACGAAAATATCCACTTATTAAATATCTAATAGAAATGTTTTATAAAAATTTTATTATCCAAAAATGCCACAATTTAAAAATCTACGATCTAACCAATAAATATTGGGAAAAGAAAATAACATTCCATGTTATAAATTCATACTCATATATATCATGCCAGTCCCAAGAAGATGTTTATATATAATAAATAAAATATCTGGACATACAAAATTTTTTGATTCTACCATGCATTTTGTATAAGGATAAGACACATTTACATTTTCATTTAAAAAAAAAGTCACGATGTTCTTCCGAGTTTCAATATTAAAGTCTAGCATAGACATACGAATATTTAACTCAGAAAAAGATGATTAAAACCAAAATTATTACACATACCTATTTTTAGTAAATTTTGACAAGTGTCCATTTAAATATTGTTACCTACTCAACGTTCCATTAAATATTTACCTAAATCCATGATTTCTGAAATTGAATTGGCAACGTTTATGAGATGACTGTCATTTGACAAGAAAATTATTTATGTCCGTCAAATGAACATTTCTTTCCTTATTTAATACTTTTCAGGCTTACTCTGGTTATAAATTGCTACTTGGGCATTTATAGAAAAGTTGTGTACCTATGCGTTTGTATTGGAAAAATATGTTAAATAATCGTTTCAACGCACTGAATTTGTTTGTCTTGTTAGTGAGTATCCCAATATATATTTCTTTTTAAAAAAATGTGAAAAATATTTTTCCGCGCAAAAATTTCTGTCGCTATATTGAATTTATCATGTTTTATAACATGAAAATTTCATGAAAATCCCAGCGGGCCACATATTCTTAACGTTTACCTAGAGATGTGCGTGTAAGTAGTTGTCAAAATTTGTAGGTTCTTATGGCGAAATTAAATAAAGTCAAACCTTGACGTTGATATTTACAAAAATAGGTTATTTTCTTATGACGATTTTCCATCATCACTCCACCAATGTTTTGGCCGACCACTGCTAGATTATGTATCGGAACTACGTTACTGAACGTTGCTTTGGAATACCCCTCTCACAAAAATATGATGTGATTTCCATCCATGATCGATGATTGACAATTAACTACTATTGACAATGCCAAAAACTGACAAATTAAACTAATATTTATCCGTTTCTCCTCTAATGGAAATAAAATCACTTATTTTAAAGAAAAGGTGGCTTTAATTGATGTTTAGACTTTCTTGAATGAAAGTCGTTTTCAAAATGACATAACAAAATATATAATAAAAAATTTACTATAGAAACAGGTTATATTATCTCTGTGTTGTCTGCCGTTGCTAGGAAATAAACTAAAAGCTTAACTTTTCTTGTAAATATCTCGGAAGATCGAATTTTTTGCATTTTTTGCCGATTTAGATAGGAATTAGTCTACCGTGAAAGTTTCATTGAATTCTGACGAGTGGATTTTGAGATCCTCTGGACACACACACATACACACATTCACACATACATACAAACCTTGCTCGTTTAATAGTATTTGATAAAATATTAAGATGACATATTTAAGAGACTACTTGGAATTCCCATCTACGATTCGCAATCAGAGGTTTCCTCTCTGATATTACCTAACTGTTCCCAATCATGTTTATATATTCACCGAGACCTCTAAAACTACTTCAAAAGTTTCAGCAGCTTTCTATGACTCTAAGCACCAATCTTACTCTTTCGTTACTCCGAACTGATAACCATCCTCTAGTGGATAATCCAAAAATGTACAGGGTAATCAATTTGATAATGGAAAGTTGAATATTTCATCGTAAATTTGATTTCTTCAAGGAAACTTTAAAAAAATTTTGGGTTAATAAGGCGAATTAAAAAAAATAATTATTTTCACAAGGCTATTCAAACTCCAAGTTTACACAGTATAAATATTTATACAGTTCAATTACACAGGGTGTCCTTTGAGTCGGCAATGCCCGGTAACGATTTACGTAATATCCGTTGTAGTCACCTAAAAGTATCTCATCCTATCTTAACCCCTAGACATCCTTCTAATTGTAAGATTTTTTGTACTTCAACTCTCTTTTGATCTCTCGTAATATCGTGCTAAAGCTGAATCCGCAGAAAGGGCTCGGATCCACTAAAGTGCCCACCCTTTTCTTGCGAGGCTGTCTGCAATTTCCTTACTCTCAAACCTAGTGTGTTCTGGCACTCATGTAAGGGTAACTGTATTTTTCTCGCCTAGCTTGTTCACTGATTCTATGCATTTTCAGTCCATCTTTGAGCTGATTACATTAGATTTCAACGCTTTCATGGCTGCTTGGTTCATGATGATTATCTCTGGTCTGCGAGAGTTTTTGTCAATATTCATCTGGACACTTTTTCTAATGGCGTGAATTTTCGCCTGCAAAATGCTGGAGTATTTTCCTTTCAAAGTGCCTGAGTGCCTAATTCCAGGCCCATACACCACATTCCAGTTCCTTCTGTATACAACTGAATGGCATGTTTATTGGTTGCAGGAATAATCGAGACTTGGCAACATTCTTTCCTAGCCCAGCTCTGAGTTTTAACTTTTTTCGCAAAACTATACTTTTTCATCTTTTCGTTTTTTCGGTATTGGGGTTGACAGACTTACGTCTGATTACACCCTCCCTGATCATTCTGTATTTTGTACTTTTTGGTGTATTCTCTACAACTAAATGAATAGCAGCTGTAGAACAGGTTCTCATTGCATCAGTGATGAAAACACAAGCTAGTATATTTGCACTTTTGAGATGTTGGGTCTCGCATTGGATAGACTAGATTTATTGCCACAGACCACAGCTCGGGTTACATCCTCAACTTTTCCATTGAAGTTTATAATCCTGAGTTAGTTCTAGATATTTTACTTCTTTCGTCCACTCTATGATTATCTTGTTTATTTCCTTGTTTAATAGGCGGTCATATGACACAGTGTAGAAATATAGTTATAACAAAACGCTAACACATTTTTGTTTTAAGCAAGGAATTCTAATTTTAATAATTCCAGTAAACAAGTTTTTCAGATTTTGGAAACTAGCATTCCATCGAAACTCCTATATTGAAAAGAAACGGGTGAATATCCTAAGGGACTATAAATATTTTTATACCTACCCTTTTAACCTGGAAATAGCAAAATGACGTAAATATTTTCTCAAATATCGCCCACACTAATTCTTAACAATCACAAGTGGCCCATAAAGTTTGAATGTCTTAGTCATCACCATGTCACCGTGAAATTTTTTTTCTCTGTTTCAAAGAAAAAACTCCAGCACGAGTTCTAGTTCCTAGAGGATAAACCCTTGTGTAATATCTTTTGATGTCTTTTTTTATAACACGTTAAAGGTCGTTGAGAAATGTTTTCTACAAGTAGGTAAAGAAACTCTCTTTTCAGTGTTTTAATCGTGGCCAGCGTTCGTCTGTCTGTAATGGCCATTATAAAAAAGTTAATGTTCTGATAGTTAAACAAAATGGTTTTCCTGATTCTTAATTCTCTTTTAATTTTAATCACTTTTAAAAATAAAAACACCACCGAGATAGTTCTAAATTTTCCAAATTAATACGTTTGCTATTCTGTATAACCAAGATACAGGGTGTGTTATGGATTTTGCACAATTGGTTGGTCGTTTTCTTTCATTGTATAGTATTAGTGATAACCTCAAAAATTGTCTACCAAATTTCCAAAATCTCTGTTCATTATTTGTCATCTAATAACCCCAAATTGATTTGTCTCGACTACACCAATAGAAAATAATATTCAGCGAAAATTATCCAAGAACATCGAAACAATATTTAATCGAATATTTCTGCTACTTTTCTTGTATCATCTTTTGTTCGATATTTCAAATTCATTGAAACATTCTGGAATAAAATCTGTTTAATGGAAATGAGATTTCATTAGGAGTGAAAGTTCATATCATAATGGATGAAGTTGGAATAGTATAAAATTCAATTATACGAATATAATACGTTTCTATATAGAATTCAAACCGAATCAGGAACAACTAAGATAATGAGGGAATGAATATTTACTCAATGTTAAATGTGATGTTGGAAATTTTCTCAGAGAGGGTGTGTATTGTTAATGAATTAACCGCATCATCAAGGTTTTATAACGTAAATTGAAAAATAGGAAATAATACATTAGGTGTACCAAATTAGTACAAATACCGCTTATAGAATGTTCAAGGCCATAAGGGAAGAGATTGACTTGGTGCTCTCATTCTAAACTTTTGCATTTTGCAAGATAAGTGTAAATAACTTAAATCAGTTGAGGATGCTCTTCTAGCATTGCCATAGATCGAATAAATTGTAATGACATTATTAATAAAATTTTAGATTGACAGTTCTCATTCTTTTACTAAAATCGTCATTCACTATGTGTCTACTTTAAATTCAATGTTATTTTAAACTTCAAAATGTTCATATTTTGGGCCCCATTTTAAAGGTGTTCCCGAATAGGTACGGAGGGGCACATTCCTTTTTGATGCTCTATCAAAATCTGAAGTCAGAATTTTCAAATTCATAAACACAAAAAAGCTACGGACACACACATAGATCGAATTCAGATACGTAACAATTTGTTCGGTGAAAATGGTAAAACCACTAGACCAAAGACTAAACAAATTACACTTGACCACGCCAGTATCAATAAAAGCCGATAGATATGCTAAGGTAAAATTCCAAATAAAATTCGTTAATTATTTTATACCTTTGAACTAGTTCATTTCCTATATCCATCCGCTAGGAATCACCGTTTATTTCAAGTTAAAGGATGCAGACAAAGTAGTAAATTGATTTCTAGGACGTCTTCAAATCCTGCATCAACACTCCAATAACATTACTGCTCCTGAATGCTTTAGTTCAGCTACGAAAATAAAATAATTGTTTTATATAAATATTATAAGAATATAAAAACTACTACAATGAATAGTTAAAACAAATCATTTAGCAATAAACAAATTTATAAAAAAAATATCCGAAAGGGATGTACTAATAGGTGGAAAAGTCGAAAAAATCCTAAAACCAATGACAAAATCTGCTTTTCGGCGAAAAACTCCAGATATAATTAATAATATAAATAACCAATAGTTCATTTTAAGAAATTCAATTCTACAAATGTTTATTTTATGGAAACGTTTTGTTTTAATTATTTTTATTAGTTAAAACTTTTGTCTCTTTTTCTGCTACACGAATGTTTCATTTATTTAATCTACATAATAGTAATAAAAATATCACATTTACAGTTTCGGTTTGAAAAGTTTTATATTTTCAACTGGATTAACACGACGGCTGAAACTTTTAATTCAATTTAGTTGTAATCAAAACATTTTCTAAAATTCACCACATAACATTCAATGTTTTTATATTGTTTAAAATAATATACAAAATCCTGGAAAAACCTGATAAGCTTTTTTTTATTAACAGTGTTCGGTTTATTCTAAACCATTTCCATAAAAATTCCCAATGATACACTGTTGATGTGAAATCCGATTATCAAAATGAATTAATAATAAACGTACTTATTTATATTTTGACCTGACCTGACCTTTCAATAATAATTTTTAACAGAAACGTTTTTAGGGGTGTTTCCTAATCAATAAAAAAATACTATAAATTCACTAAACAGACATATCCTTTCCAGACTTTCCAGAAAATGCAAATTTCTCAATTTCATTGCTTCTTCCCATGAAAATAGAAGCAAATCTGCTATTATTAGACCATCTGAAAAAAAAACAACAAGTTTCATTTTATTAGAACGTTTTTGGACGAAAGGAATCTAATTTTCCACGAAATAAACAGAGACAGGTGTGACGAGAATTTATATTAAGGAAAAGTCTTGGTTTTCAGTTTGCCTATTACACGTAAATGAGACGATTTAATTATACCTAAGTGCTATAATTTTATGGAAAACTCACTGTTTAGAATCGGTAACTTTACGGTGTTGTCCCAAAGAAGACGCCTAAACATTAAACATTCCATAAAAGTTAAGTGTTACTTAAATTCAAATTTACACAAGTTTTAGATTGACAATGCTTCTTGAGTTTTGCCTATAATTAATGACTTAAAACTTTATTAAAATATTGTAATCCGCAAAGACAGCCAATTCTTTTATTTATAATAGTAATTGTCAATTAATTTACGTTATATTTCAAAAAGTATCTGAATTCCGAATAAAACTAGGAAATTTATAGGGCAAAAATATACTGTGATTTGTAAAATATTTGGCGATTTTTAAAAATTTGTGAGGATAAATTCCAATTCCAAAATCACTCGAAAATTCCATGTCGCAAATCAGAAGAATCGTCAACTAAATATCTGCTAAGAAAAAGCCAAGTGCAATAATTGTTGAAGAAAAAGTTATTTCGTTTGATGAATTTAGTCTTATTAAGGAAAAAACTATGAAAAAAAGTCCAACCAAGGAAAAAATACTGATTATGAAAAGGTTCCTCGTAAAACTGATTATTTTGAAGTAAAATCTGCGGTAAGGTTGCAATTTCTGTTTTGTTTTTGATGTGGTGTCTACAGTGGGTCTAATTCAATTTGAACGATGCTGTTGTTCCACCTTTTCGTCTACATTCATCTAGTTTTCAACTTTTTTGTTGTATTGTTTAAACAGAAGCTCTACGGTAACGACCGCATATAGCAGATGAGTAACGATTGAAAACCAAATCAGGAAACGGTGACAAATGTTACGAAAGGGTTTAAATTGGTTCCAAATTGTTGTTCCCATTATTCTGGATTCAGCTCATAATCAAGCCTTTTTGGACCTACAAATATACACTGAATAAATAATTTTGTATGCTGCATTGGATGTGGGCGATACAATTGATCATTTTTCGGGCTTATTAAGTCTGATTATTTTTTTCATCTGTCAATACAGTCAGATTTTGTAGTTTCAGCCAATAAGAGCTCAGGATCCTAACCAATCATTGTGTTTTATACTGATAACCGCTTCTTCGTATTTGTTTTTTGATTAAACTGTGTTTACCTTTTTTGAAATGTCAAATATAAACAACTTTTATTTAGCATTATCAATTATTATTATACTAAAATGTATTGCAAATCTATGTTAATACCCAAATTTCAAAATTTATTTGTAAACTAACTTGTTCATTCTTTTATTCACACACACAACATCAGTTTTTGAATACCCAAATACTTAAAAATCCATAAGTCTCTTTAAAACTGACAAATATCAAACTCTATATCCGAATTAAGCCAAACGCAATCCCGTATGCCTTGATGGCCTATTTAAAACAAAAGAAAATTTTCAACATTTGTGTCTTTTGTATAAATGACTATATTCTCTTTTTTTAATACAAAATTAATCAAAAAAATAACCTTCTAAATACCACACGTCCTCTCAAATTTTATAGATTAAATTTGGAGTTTTATTATTATTTTAGAAATTTTATTCAAAATGTACGAGCCACACTTCAGTTGAGTATATAAAATCCCTAACTTTTTTTATTCTACCTAGCTCAAATATATTTACTATTACGCCATGTTGTCTCATTCACAGTGAATCACTCGGTATGAGACAGAATTCAGCGTTTCCCAAAGTGTGGGTCGCAGAAAACTTTTACCGAGTCGCGAAAGAAATTGTAAAAACAGAAAAAAGAAATATAATAATAAAGATATACTCAATAATATAAACAAGCCTGCACGTTCAATGGCAGGCCGTGCTCGGTTTGTTTCAACAAATTTAAGAATTAGCCATTAACTGTTTATGGGTGTATTCTAGTATCCGTAGAAAAGTATTGGCAGTAAAACACATGCCTAAATTTAAACATGATTTTGGAAGAATGTGTCAAGTTTGCAAACTACATAAAATAGCAATATTTTTACCGAATTATGCAAGGAAATGGGGAGTGATCATAAACACCTTTTTTATTGTAATTCAGGATGGCTTTCAAAAGGAAACGTTTTAAAACGTCTGAGCCAAAAGGCGAAACTTTGGTATTTCTGAATGAACACCCACCATTTAAAAAATGCTATTTTTCCTTTTACGGATAGATTCCACGATTTCAAGTGGTTAATAAAAGTAGCTTATTTGTGTGACATCATTGTATTTAAATTTACAAGGCTTTGGTTTAAACATTTTTAAAGTATCGAAAAAGTAGCTGCAATAATTAAAAAATTGATTCTGCGTTCTCAGCCTTGGTGTGCTTAAAAAATAATTATCTAAACAGATTGGATCTCCAATCTAATTTGAGATTAAAATTATCTCCTAATTTTAAATTTTTGTGTGATGACAAATCGCATTTACTTCATTTAATAAACTTTACTTATAATTTTCATATATATTTGTTTTGTAAATAAATGTTTTTGTTTCATAAGGAGGGTCGCGAAAATTTTTTAAAACCTCGTACCGCGTCGCGGTTAAAAAAGTTTGGGAAACGCTAAGATAGATCACACCGTATTCTACTAGAATTCAATATATAATCTATAGTCAAATCAATCAATTGGCAAAGCAAATTGATATTCTGGTTCCCAGAAATACACTCCTACGGGAATAGTTTTCTATGCCAAACTTCGCCGAAGTTTGTAGACCATGCGAATTGCATTGTGATGTGAAAATTTTCGTTGTTTGGGATAACGTGGTTTCTTGAATAAATCGATATTCACAAAGTTTAAGATGCGCTTCATTTGAAAATCTCTTTTTAGATAGTTATAAAGTATGTAAGTTTTTTAATTTATAAATAATTTTTATCCCGAATAATAGTACTATCGACGTTATCTTCTAAGCTGTATTTGACGTATATGTTATTAATAACAAAAATTAGCTTAAATCGCTAAATATTTACTAAGGAATCAAAAGCGTTTTTTGGACAAAAAAATCTATGAGATTCTATTGTACACATTTTCATCTAATTTCAGTTTCAGAAATTACCTGCAGTGAATTTTTATTACTGGTTTTAAAATATTTATTTCCGTTAATAAAATGTTTAAGGTATGAATCCGAATTTACATAATAAAGGCTTTTGAAGACATCACGATTTCCAAATCAAATCGATAGAAATCTTGGATGCAGCTGGGAATCTTTCACTGAAATATATCCATGCGTTTAAATATTGCCGATAAGATTCTACGATTCATCTATTTCCAAAGTATAACGCAATGAATTTCAATAACCGCATTCTTCGAATAAATCGAACTTTTATTTTTGTGTCTTATTGCTTGGACATTAGGGTTGGGTGAAAAAGTTTAAGATATTGAACTGTTACTTCTGTAAATCGAAATACTTATTTTTTAATTTTTCCCACCCATTTTTTCTAAAAATTTTTAAAAATAAATAGGTCATGACCAAAATTTCGTTGGGTTAGATGATTTTTTTAAGAGAAAAGGTAAAAATAAATAGGTCAGCACCCAAATTTCGTTGAGTTAGATGATTTTATAAGAGAGAAAGTGAAAATAAATAGGTCAGAACCCAAATTGCGTTGAGTTAGTTGATTTTCTAAAAGAAAAAGTATTTGAGTCAGTAGGAATTTTGGACCAACGGGATATTTGAGTATGCAGGAATTTTGAACCAGCATATTTGAGCCCGCAGGATAGTCCGGTAACTGGAACCGCTGTCCATCAGCATGTCCCTTCATTTGTGATTTAAATGCACCCCTTAATTTGAGTATCTAGAAATATTAAATGTGTCGAGACTGAACAGTTGTTTTGCTTCACATATTGCTGGATAATAAACATTTTGATCTACAGTTCAGTACATAAGTAAAGGATAAAAAAAATTTGAAATCGAAGACTTAATGTGGTTTTGTTTTAATTTTTACCCCTATTTTTTCTTAAATTCAATAACTGTACCCTCCGACGTTTCCCCAAACAAATGCCTATTCAAACTTTGAGCATCAAAAAACTTTTTTTTGATGAAAACTCATAACAAATTGTCAGTTTTAAAAGTACATATGTCCAATAATGTAAATAGCAGAAAAATTAAAATCTTTTTATGCACAAAATGTTTTCAATACTAACTTTACTCGTGGGAAATGCATTCGTTGATCATTATACTAATATCTTTGATATTTAAATTCAAAACTGGTAAACTTACTACTGCCTAGTGCCTAGTGCCTGGCTATATATAAGTAAAAATCAGAACGGCTGCTAAAATATCATCAAAATATTTTAAATGAAAACTAGATTTTATCAGAATTTATAATATACGTTATTATAAAATGCCGACAAGTTTTTTTACCCCAACAAAAATCATAAAATAATGGACAAAATTATTCTCATTATCTTGAAAAAAAACTTTTTTCCTGTCAGTGGCTTAAAAGTACTTACATTTTAAACAGATTTTATCATAAATTGACCCTCGAAATATTTCAATTCTTCCTTGACGTGGGTTTGCTTTTTTCCATTCTTCCTACGTAAGGTTGACTTCTTATCGATTTTCTTGACGTTCCATTACATTGTTAAAAGTTATTCTCGCTTTTTAATGTCCGACTTACAATTTGTACAAATATTTTTGCTTTCAGTAATTCAGACGTTACGTAACACTGTAATTATATGATCACAAGTACAAAAACAAATAAACTACATCGAAAAGATAGGAAAAAATAAAGATGATAATTAAATATATGTAATACTACAAACTAATTAAAAATTGTACTAGCTGCCAATTAAAATTAATTGAAACACAAGAAGACGGTTATACGAGCATAAAATTCTATTTTGAATTTCTTTATATAAATTTAAAAACACTATAAAGACATTTTTTCGTGCACCAAAGATTCCAAAAGGCGTAGAACTTTAAAATTAATTTTGTTTATTATGATTAAATGCTAATGAAAAAGTGCAAAAGGGTCTAAGCAGAAACCTATAGTCACTTCCAGCTTGAGTTTTGCATTGGCTCATGTGGCTAACATTGATGCAAAACATATTTGTTACAAAAGGTTATTTTTATTTCTTTTGTATTTAATCCTGCCTTATCTGCTGCTTCGTTAATCCATTTCTAAAGTTCGTTTTTCCCACTGAAGTGATTTGTACCATCCACTTGATTGTTCTTTGTTCCATGATGGGTTTACTGTTAAGAATAATCTATCGGCCATTTTTTTTTCTCCGCCCTGGGCCGTTTTATTCTACTCTCGCTAAAAAGTAGGATTTTTGAAAATCAGTTATTTTAAAAAATATGTAACTATGTTATCTCCCTATTTTAATCCCATAATTATCCACTTCCTCTTTAAAATAATGAACTCTGCAATTGAGTGCTTCTCCACCTCTCCAGGCCAGTTCTACTGAAGCGATATGGTAAAATGTTTGCTGGAGTCCCGCCGGAGTGTCTTCGTCCCATAATAAAACCATTGCGTAGTATTCTTCCAATTTTAATGAAGCAGAGCTCGATTTTCTTTTATTGGCGCACATCTGCAAATTCCTTCGTTTCGCATTACGAGCTTCCCTACTAGACTTGAAGATAATCTTTAAATGGATCAAAAATTATTTTCCACTTCATAAAATACATCTCTTCCAGTTTTTTCGCAACGGTGTTCCACATTGTATTCACAACTAGTTCTTTGTAATTTTCACCGTTTTCTGTCTTCATATTCCACGCCCAATCTTTCAGGATTAGGTTTAGTTGCGCTAAACTTGTAGTTTCCAAAAGCTCGTATTTCTTTGCCTTGTAGAATTCCGTAAACTGTTTCCATATTGACGTATGGGTGTTAACGGTATTGTACGGTACACTTTCCTCAATCATCTGATCAATATTAGTCATAGAATCATTTCCAAAGCGACTCATTTTCACTATATAAGCTGACTAGTACTGTTTAAAAAGAATATTACAAAATTTATTGACAATAAAGTCAGAAAAATTGTTTAGCTTAGTTTTCTGGTGTCCTAGGAGACCATAATTACTTGTTATCAAAGGTATTGTAACAGCTGTCAAGTTTTGCCGCGGGTAAACTCGAAAAAACTGCTACAGTTTTTTCATCTAGGAAACCATTTGTAAAAATTGCGCGTTTGTGATTGGTGGAAATTAAGACGAGGGAAATAGTCCTTGAAATTATACAGTAGAAACGTTGACAAATCATGAATATGTTTTTAATTGGTATAATAATAATAATTTAAACCTTTGGACAATAAGAAATTTTCTTTGTGGTTAAGATCCTTACTTGAAATACCAATTACCGTATTTAAATTTTGTTCTGTCATTAAAAAAACCACGGCAAGCCTGCATGCCGATTAGGACTTTGATTTATTTACATTCACAATATACTTTCTGTCCTTCCGTGTGATTAATTTCAGGTCTTTTTATTAGCCAAAATAGGTAAATCTATTTCGTAAAAGTATTTGTCAAGTTTCTTTTCCATTTACGACCCTCGTTCATTCGTTTTCTTTTTTTCACTATTCATTAGTCAAAAAGTAAGACCTGCCGCACCGATTGAAAATGTTGCCCCTTGGGTGAAGCTTTCTGAATGTAGTGGCTTTGATTAGAATACATTTGTAATGTCAGGGTCTTGTTACTCTTGTTACTTGTTCACTAAAAATAACTTTTGGATAAGAATTTAATCCTTTAAATCTGATTTTGCCCGTTATAGTCCAGGAGGCGGTCACAAATTTTCAAACCCGGGAAAATAAGTGCAAAAATTGTCTATTTTTTTGATTTTAAAGATATCCCCTCATTTACCAATTTCGTAAATCAGTCAGACTTATTTTTAATTGCAGTTTATTATTGTAATATGAAGCTTTCGTTTCAGCTCGTTACTGTAGCAACCACAAAATGGCGATAGTATTTTCCTCCTGGGTACCCTGGGCGGTACCACAGCGATAGTATTTCTTATCTCCTCAAGCATGATTTTTTTTAAAAAAGTATCCCTCGTTTTCGACTCGGCATAACTTTTAAAAAATGCATACTTTCGGAAATATTTCCGATAGTAATTCAAGCTCTAGGGAGATTACTAGTGAAAATTTTCAGCCAGACTCCCTTTCACTTATCTGAGATAATATTTATTACTGTGAAAATAAGTGGACTTGTATTGTTTTTTTATTTTTGAACAGAACAGATTATTTTCATATACACCTACTGCAATTGTGTGTGTCTGGCCCTTGTAATCCTTGTAGTCCTTTTAAAAATGGAACTAATCCTGACCACTGTACGAAATATACTATCGAAAAGGATATCGCTTCTTATATGAAAAGAATTATGACAAGAGGTTCTGCCCCAGCCGGCGTTGTTTCGTCGGCGTCGGTAAGAATTTTGGATTATACCCATCCCACGAAAGTACAACACTATTTTAATGGCAATACTTTGTATTTATTGAATAAACATTATTATTTGATACAATGTCGATGATTAACGGTTTACACAAAACTGAAACTTAAAAAGAACAAAACATGCAATTTCGTTTTCGAAAGATCAATACTCTCTCGCTCATTACAATTTATAAATTCGATCCGGAAATTAACCTATAACCAAGTAATTAGTTTCCAGATGCCGACAGTGTTCTGTTTAACGGTACATTTTGTGCTATTATCTTGACAGTACACCATAATTCTCTTCGTTTCTAATTTGGCTTTGCTTTTGAAGAATTGGAGTTTCAATTCGTAAAAAATTAAATTATTTAAATTTTTTTTCTAATTTTTACATGTAATATGACATTTTTTCTGCGTAAAGTAAAATATTACATAACCAGTGATGAAATCTTTATTTCATCACTGGTTATGAAAAATAAAACACAAAAATTAAGAAAAATTGACGTTTAATAACAAATATCTACCTGTACATAACTTATTTGCTTACGAATTATAAATATTAATTACAGCAGAGATATTTGAAACAGATTTCTCACCCAGAATATCATTTGCAATATTTTTTTTTATTTTCATTTGAACTTTCCACATATCCCTTCGCAACTGTATTGAATTTCCAGCCTCCATATCTTTTTAATTTTAAAATATCGGCTCCTGAGCTAGCCAGTAATGTGGCCGAGCTTCTTCTGAAGCAATGTCCAGTAAATAACACTGGATTCGGTAAGCCGATACATTCAGCAATCTTCTTCGGTAAATTGCCAAATGTGTTAATGCCCACCGTTTGAGTACCACATTTTCCATTACAATATTTTACAAAAAAACGGTTATGTTTTACATTCGACGGTCTTAAATTTAAATAATTTCTAATAATGTCCACAAAATTTACATTTTCAATGTCCCCTTCAGATATGACAAATTCACGTATAATGTTAGTCTTATTTTCTGGAATTTTAACTCTGTCATAGGTTTCTTCAAAAAAAAACATCTTCTATTCATAAAAAAGTTAATTCGGATTTTCGCAATCCACCAGATATTCCCATAATCATTGCTATCTACCTTAAAAGATAAAAATATCAAAAGGACTATATACTCAACACTAATTTCTAAAATACTTACTTTTGCCATTAAAAATTCTTATCAGCTTCTTTAAGAAATTTTCGGAAATTTGAAAAGATATTTGATTTGTGATTTGTGATGAATCTGATTGACGCTTTAAAAAGGCTACTAAACTGGTGTAGGTCTTAATGTCGACATTATGTTTTAAGGATATTACACATCGTAACATGGAGTACGTAGTCCATAATGTGGAGGCCTTTAATGATTTTTTGCCTTCAAAATAGGCCAGCATTACTTTTTCGTTGATGAATTTTACATTTTTTTGTGCTCGCCTTTGTTCAAATTTTCCCTAACAAATATTGTATCTTTAGATTTTGTTGGAATAACTGTTGATAATGCTCTTTGAGCAGCTTCTTCTACATATATCTGACTCGCTTGAGGACATATTTACTAAAATTTTTATTGTTGTGATTGTTGGTTTCTAATATTTATTATTGACTGATAACTTGTCAAAATCATTTGCCTACTTGATTTTAAACAAATTTAAAAAATTATAGATATAAGTAATATTTATTAAGCTTTTTTTTTCAAAATTATAAAACTCACGCATTTGCTAGTTGTAAACTTTTCCTTCTTTCTCTAAACATTATATAAATACAATTACACGAAGTATATTTTTCCATTCTTCTGCAATGTTTTCTACAAATTCGTTTTGCGATGAGGATCTTATAGTATTAATTTAAATACTTTATACTATTACTATTATTATTTTTTTATTAAATTTTGACTTCTAACGCTACGTTATTTCTATATAATTACCCTAAATCAAATATGCGCGATTATTCATGAAATTAAATATTTCCTCTTGAATTTATCGATTTATGCAAAAGATTTCGCTTTTGGAATAACTTTTCCTTGATTTCAGATCCGACAGTCCAGCTCATTCGGTTAGATGGGAACAAGTGCAAAAAGAAATTGCTTCTACTGGCACTTACGAACTAACCGAAACCGAACTTGTTTATGGAGCGAAATTGGCGTGGAGAAATGCTGTAAGATGTATTGGTCGAATACAATGGTCAAAATTACAAGTAAGTTTTATTTACATTTTAACACTTTTAACCTCATAGAAATACTAGGAATCTAATTAAAGGATCTTTTTGAAAACCAGATTTTCAAAAAACCGGTTTTATATAAAAACAAAAATTAAAATCAAAGTCAAAAAATAAAAAATAAATTAAGTGATTACACATTACTTATACAAAACAACTAAAACTCAAACAAAAAATTCCAAATTACAAAAAGTATTTATTACACTAATTTTAATTTTTCCTAAGAAAATAGAATTTTAAAAAACATAAAATATCCACTGAACGGTGGCTAAGTCTTGTTCTTATTTTGGACACAATATTGCTTGAAATTGAAAATACTCGTAGCTACTGATCTTGGTTTTATAGTTATCAGGTCTTCTCCACCATGGTTTCTTTTTAAAAAGCATTACTCTGATGAATAGTTTCTGCACTTTCTTCTATTTCTTCTTCATCAGAATCAGTTTCCACATAAGAATTTGAAAATATTCTAGAAAATATCTTTCCAGATAACTTAATAATTTCAGTTTTTGAAGCTATAGTATACTAGATTTCTTTGCAGAAATGTTTTAATGATTTTGCAAATTCGACAAAAGAGTTGCTAATTCTACTTGTCTTCTTTCTTGAATTCGTTCTTCTAAAGCATTAAATAATTTCAGTTTTATTTGAGTGTTTAAATTTTTTGGTTCATTTAACCGAAATTCAAATATACCTTCACTTGTTAATAAATTGGCAGTTCGTCGCCCTGAACCTTCAGCTGCTAGAGGAATCGGTCCCAAGATTTTAGAGGTTCCAAAAAAGGAACAGCAAATTAAATAAAATAATTTAAAAATTAATTTTTACATACAATTTGAATTCTTTTAAACCGGTTTTCCTAATTTATCTATCATTCGGTGTCTTAGTTTTCGTGGATGAAAAAGAAACAAATATATTTTAAATTGTTTCTTTACCTAATGTACATTAAAATTGTAAATAACATTGATTATGTTTAGATTCAAGAACTTTTTCTAATAATTTTAAAATTTTGGTGGACGAACTCAAGTTGATTCACCACATTTTTAAAATCCGCAATTGCGTATACGCAGTTATAAGTTCTTGTACCGTATTAAGTTTCTAGGATTTTTTAAATTATTTTTCCATTTTATTTTTTTAAGCCAAAAATTTTCCTAATTATATAAAATTTTCCTTTCTTTTGATTTTTTTTCCTCAAAAAAAATATCATGGAAGCTAACTAGATAATACAAAAATTAAGTAATATTCTAAAGCTATGTAAAGGTTACAAAAATAATCACATTTTTTTTCCAATAACAAATATAATTAATTAATTAGCAACAGAAATCAAAAACGTAAGTGTCTTGTTCTGTAGCGGTACACAGTTCAAAGGCTACATATAAGACACTACATCAAAATTTCGCCTTTTTGTATCTTCTTTAGCATCCTCTATAGTTTCTTGATGTTTCAAAAAAAAATTCTTTATCACTAGACGAATTAGCAAAGCAAACAGAAGAATTTCCTGCTTTTTTCATAGTTTTAGCCTTTTTAACTTTTGTTTTTATCAAAAAAAATGCATTAATGAGAAATTAACTAGGTATATCTAGGATTCCGTCTGTCTAGAATAGGATCTTTAACTTTATTTAATTTACTTGCAGAGTAGTCCAATTCTAATTTCAAAAACAGGGCACGTCTTTAAACTTCATTTCAATTAATTCTGTCGAATCAGTGGTAGGTATGGCAGAAAACAAGCGGTAGAAAGGGTTAACATCATTTACAGAAAAACCCTTTTTTACCCTTTTCTCAATGGAGATTTCGTGACGGACGTATTAAGCAGTCAATCGTTGACATAGAAAGCGCTATCTGTCCTCTTTTCTCAACAACACGAAACGTCAAAATGCTGATGTGGATTAATCAGTCCCAGTTTCCATTCGAGTTCGACAGTTAGGAAAGGAACTGAGGACCTTCATTTTGTCGAAGTTGACTTTTAAACTTGTATCTTTTGGATTTAGAACAGAATTGAAGAATATCTGTATAAATATAAAATTAATTTATATTAATTTGGACTAAATAAAAACGAAACATATACTGGGTGGTTCAGTCCAAAGGAGCAGTCTTATAACTTTAGATTTAGTAGTTTTAGATTTTAATTCTTCCAATAAAAGAACTAAATATCTGTATTTTTATACGTTTAATGATTAGCCATGAAGTATTTGTTAAAAACACCGTTTACCATTATCGTTTGCTAATTGAGTGTTGTTTAATATTTTTCCTTTTAAAAAAATATAAAAAATGATTTTAAAAATGATTTTTTTTAAAATTATTATGAAACTACACTTTTAATTTGTAATACAATCAGACATATAAGCTAATCAACACTGTATTTTTTATCAACGAACTCATATTTATGCTTAAACAATTTTCTATATTGCAACTTCAGCAATGAAAATATAAAAAAAAGATGAAAAAGCAACATGTGAACAAACATCGAAAGAGAAACTAGAAAAATATGTATGTTGCTACATGCACCGCAAAACTTTTTAGAAATGAATCCATTGGGCAAATCGTTAAATAAACCGCGAAATGGAAATGAGGACGAGTCTATATATGGAGTTTCCTTATCAAAATGATTCCTCGTCATATACTCGACATCAGAGAATAGGGAGAGAGCTTTATTATGATTTTCGCATAAAGTTGATTGTTTCAGGCTTGTTTTTCTGTATCGTATATCTATCCTGTTTGCCTTTTAATGTATGTGCGAAGTTATATTTTAATAAAAGTTCTAATACAGGGTGCGCCAATTATTTTCACTCGATCTCTAGCACCGAAACTAAAAGAGATATCAACAAGATTTTTTGTAGGAGTAGACAGTGTCACTCGGACTACAATTTTAAAATATTTTGATGTATACAGGGTGGCTAATTTTTGTGGAATGAAAATTAATTTGGTTTTTTTAAATTGAACACCCTGTATAAGATTATGTCTTCTGATTCTACTTAATATTAGATTTACGGCGTTATTCCTATTTTAAGCAGATTTAATGAAAAAACAGCACTTCAGAAATGTTAGCACAAAAACCACATTTTTTAAAAAAATTCTCAAAAAAGGTACTATGATGTAAATGAAACATGCACCTATCACAATAATCACACAACATCTTCACCTGTTGCACAGGGTGTTTGCCGATGGCGTGCCAATAGTCTAGTTTTCAAATGGCAATAATTTAATTTTTTCAAATGGGACACCCTGTATATTTTTCTTCAGTTAGAAGCTCTCCCTAATACGCATTAAAAAAATATAGGGTTTTGCACATCTAACTTTACTATTTACTTTAATAATTGACGTTAAGTGACAAACAACATATTTTACACAATTTTTAATAGTACAAAAAAAGTACAAAATTTTACAAAGTTTAATCATAAGAAAACTACGGGCGGTGGTAAACTGGACGGAAAGGTTACCTGCTCCATAAGATGAGCATGTAAACTGGACGGATGGATTTTAGGCTCAGTTTAATCCTATAGGTAAATTGGCCGGAAACATAAATTTTTCATATATTTGGTATCTGTACGAGGTGTGCGTTATAATTCCAGTATTAAAAAAACAAATTTTTCATTTTACAGGATTTATTTTATGGTGGCAAATTTGATGTTAATGATTTACATATTATTTTTGAAGGCCTTTCAGTTACACCGTCTTCGGCCTTTCGTTTACAAATATTTGAAATAACTTTCCGTTGTACTTTTTGTTTATCTGCTTCATGATTGTGAACATCAACCTTTCTTGAAAGTAGGTGCTCTGTACCAACTGTGTAAATTTTGGCTTTACAATGCAGCTTTTTTTGGGTACATCTCCACGATTGTCTTTCGAAAAAGTAAAATTTTCAAATAAAATCATATCTTCTCCGCGTTTACTTTTGATCACTGACACCGCCATTTTCCACTTTTATCCATCCGCTAAGAAAAATAAAAATAAACTAAACTATGAACCTACTTGACCTTAAAAGGTAAAAAAAAATTCAATTTCTTAATTGAATTTGGAGTGGTACTTAAGAAAGGCCGACGTCCAATTTACAGGTTATGATTAGAGACCCTTTTAGAAATATAGGTAAAGGGATTATTTTTTCCCCTAATTTACTAACGTCCAAAACTACAATAGTGAAAGCTAAAATTTATAGTAGGTGTTCAAAATGTCTTCCATTTTCATTTATACATTTTCTTGCCCTTTTTTTCATTGATTTACGCACATCTCTTAGCATTGCAGGGGTCACCTGTCTAAATGCTGCAGTAATTCTTTCTTTTGTGGTAACCTCTTCTTTGTAAATAATATTTTTAATATAACAGCAAGGCGATCTAGTAGGCCAATTTATAGGTCCTCCCGTTCCTATCCAACGATCCTGAAATTCCCTATTTAACCAATTGCGAACATCTAATAGGTAATGTGGTGTGGCACCATCTAATTGAAACCACATTCCGATAATTTTGAGGCACATTTTGCAATAAGTTGCGAAAATCATGTTCTAAAAAATCTAAAAATATAGCTCCATTTACAGTCCCATCAAAGAAATAGGGACCAATTACATAATCACCTATTATTCCCGCCCACACATTCAAAGACCATCGATACTGTGATGTGGTTCTAAATAAATGTTCATTGTGGTCCGAATAAATAATGAAAGTTGTGTCTATTTACACAACCGTTCTTATGAAACGTGGCTTCGTCGGAGAATAAAACTTTGTTTAAAAAGTTACGCTCTGTATTTATCTTGTTTATTAACCATCTACAGTATTCCACTCTACGCGCGAAATCACGTGGTAACAATTCTTGGTGAAGCTAGATATGATAGGGGTGAAAATATCTAACTGATGGCTTAATTGCCTTGTGCTTATATTGGGATCTTCAACTATACTGATCATTACCTTATATTCGTTGTCAATAGTAACAGCTGTAGTTTCACGTGAATGTTTTTCATACTTGACGGTTCCTGTTCTATCAAATCTATTCTTTAAATTCTCAAAAGTATCCTTTTGTAGATGACGTCTTTCTGGGTATCTTTGACGATAGACCCTACTAGCAAGAAACGCATTTTTTTGACATTCACCCAGTATCCATATCATATCAATATTTTCTTGAACACTATAATTCTTATTAAAATCCATTTTTTATACACAATACCGATTGAATATAGTAGACGTGATACAATACAAAATTTTATGTTGACAGTTAATGCCATAACAAAATATACCTACTGTCATTTTCATAGGTAACTTGATTTCTTATTAAAAATTGTGTAAAATATGTTGTTTGTCACTTAACGTCAATTATTAAAGTAAATAGTAAAGTTAGATGTGCAAAACCCTATATTTTTTTAATGCGTATTAGGGAGAGCTTCTAACTGAAGAAAAATACACAGGGTGTCCCATTTGAAAAAATTAAGTTATTGCCATTTGAAAACTAGACTATTGGCACGCCATCGGTGCAAACACCCTGTGCAACAGGTGAAGATGTTGTGTGATTATTGTGATAGGTGCATGTTTCATTTACATCATAGTAGCTTTTTTGAGGATTTTTTTAAAAAATGTGGTTTTTGTGCTAACATTTCTGAAGTGCTCTTTTTTCATTAAATCTGCTTAAAATAGGAATAACTTGTCAACGCCGTAAATCTAATATTAAGTAGAATCAGAAGACATAATCTTATACAGGGTGTTCAATTTAAAAAAACCAAATTAATTTTCATTCCACAAAAATGAGCCACCCTGTATACATCAAAATTTTTTAAAATTGTAGTCCTAGTGACACTGTCTACCCCTACAAAAAATCTTGTTGATATCTCTTTTAGTTTCGGTGGTAGAGATCGAGTGGAAATAATTGGCGCACCCTGTATATTATGGTTTAATGTATAAGAATTTTAAAAACAAAGTTCTACATTATTTTAAGTACAAGAATATTTTTGTTCATTTTCTATTAGGAATTATCACTTGTAATCTTCCTAGTGATTGGATTATTACCGGAAATTTTTTCGAGTACACGAATGTTTTAAAAATTATCCCAAGTCGAAGAACATTCGTGGACGAGAAAACATTTCCGGTTATTAATTCAAGCAAGTGGGAAACCAAGCAAGCAAGTAAGAAAATTTCACATCTATAAAATTAAAAAAAAAACAATAAAAGATGTAGTACTTAATTATTTAATTTTGATATGCACAAAAACTAAACAAAAAATCTTATTTTCATTTAACCAAATTGTCAAGTCCATCACATATAACATTTTGTCATTATTTTCGTCCAAGGTACCCTGGAGAATAAAACTTTCTGGAAAGATTCTGGGTTTCCATGGTAACCAAACAAAAAAATTGTTTTCGGGTTGAGATACACTCAGAATTTTAATTTATTATAGATTTTTATCTTAGATCTCTGTATGCACAAATGACATAACTGTTTCGTAAAATTTGAATCCATAAATAACCAATGCAATTAATCGCCGCGATGATTTTTGTAAATTTTTTGAGGTTATCGTGAATTGAATTTTCTCGTTCAATGTATTTTAAATAACTGGGATTTTCACTCTCAAAGATCTAGATTTTCTTTCACCTTGTAAATTATAGCAACATAACTTTTTTTTAAAGATTTTACCCATTTTCATAAAACTAATTAAAGAATGGACTATAAAATAGGCTAAAAATAATTTTTCTAATTGTGTAGGCGACTTCACCAAATTTTTAAATAAGCATATGTTGGCACAGGTGTAATATTAATATCTTATTTTTAGAGAAGAAATATAGACAAATATATACAGAGTGTGACATTGTAATTATTTTTCTTTGTTGTTTTTACAGTATAATTGATTACTAAATTATTTAATTTTATCTTTACTACACAGGATTCATTTCTGAAGCTCATAGTGTACTTATTTTGTTAAAAAAAAATTTTAATTTTTTTTTGTTTTTTTTTGTTCAAAAACTTTTTTAACAAAATAAGTGGATTTATTCCATGAGAAGATAAATTGAATTACACAGAATGTTTCAAAGTGAAATGTATATACGTTTGCTGTGGGACACTTGTATGATTTTATGGATTTTGCCTTAAATTTGTATTTGGCCAAAACATCCACTCGTTATAAAAATTTCAGATGTACCAAGTAGACTTTCCTGGATATAGCAAAAATAATGCCATCGAAATCATATCTAGAATGTAGATCCGGCTTAATAAAATTTGGCCATTTCTTTGAACCTCAAAATAAAAAAAATTTGCTTATCTGATATTTCAAATGAGTGGAAAAAATTTATTCAGATTGAGGTCTTTTTAAAATTGCCCATTTCTTTTTAAAGTCCATAATTTTCGGTCAACTTCAGAATTTAAAAATAATTCTTTTGTGGCAAAATACGGTAAATATTTATTTTTTAGGTAAGTCCTTTTCAAATTATACTATTTCGGTATTTTGATATAAATCTACCCAGTTAAACCATTAATTTTTTTCAAAGATCTTTTAAATACTCCATATAATGAAAAATTAAGGATTTTGAGGATCAAAAAGATTATTTAAAATTAACACACTTATTACCCTTACAGTCAACTTAGAAAGTTGTAAAAAACAAATTATTAATTTTTATTTCGTGAATAAAATAATTGTTAAAAATAATAACGATTCTGTTAAATAGACATTGTTGCTTTTTCAATAATTTTTTAGATTGCCGCTCGAATTGTCTCAGAATTATTTATTCCGGTGGCCTTGCCAGCCACCAATGACGTCCCCCACGACCCATCCACATGTTAAGAAAAGTCTCTTACAATTCTAAAACGAGTTGCAACACCATCATGCTGAAAATGCATGCCTCCAATATTTTCTTTTTACAGCAGTCATAGCAAACGAGTTTGAATAAAATCCAAGTATGCTTCAACTGTTCATCTATTAGGAAGAACACGCGGTCCAATCATTAACGATTATTGCTTTGCTGCAAGAATCAAATCGTTAAGGCATTTCCTGAAAAAAACTTAGCAGTTAGATAATGTGTTCAGTGATTTTCGGATTTTCACATTGCGAAATTCAAAACAACTGTTACATGCCATTGCCATTATTTCATTTGCTGCCTACATAGTCTTAGCGGTTTAAGACTATAGCAAACTTGGAAAAAACAAATAAAATGTACAACATTTTGGAAAAAAGAGGGACCAAACCAGTTCTCATCATTTTCCTTTACTTGAATCAGTTTTTCCAAGACACTGTTATTTCATTATTTTACATATGACATATCTATTTAGTTTAATTGGAAATTTGGAAAATGAAAAAAAAGCCTTAAGATATTGAGATTCCGCAAAAAGGGGATATAGAGATAAATACAATACAACAATATAGCAAGCAAACTAATTTTTAAAATTCAGATATTCCGCAATAGAGTAAAAACAATGTTTCACAAGAAATGATTTAACGAAATTATAAAATTCGTTTAAAGACATGTTCTTGACGCGCCTTTCTTTAAAGATTAAATCTTATTATAAAATTTATTATTTTCTGTAGTGCAAATTCTTGAAAATGAAGAAACAAGATTATCTGCCCCTCTCGTATTGTATCTCGTATTATAAATTGAATATTGGAATCAAAATTAATAAACAAAGTAAATATTTTGTAAAAATGATAAATGATGTGGGCTGAAATGTTAATACTAAATTTAATAACAACAGAAGCAGCATTTGTGGCTACTTTAAGGTATTATTGAACATTGACAAATCTCACGAGTATAACCTTGACCACAAGATTTCTTCTTTCTTATGTATATCGCCAGGACTACTACGGCCAATCATTTTGGAATGTTGCTTTTAATCTCCCCGAACAGAAGATTTTTATATGCGCCTTTAACGTTAAATCGTTCAGCTCCAGATTTTTGGGGAAGAGTTTCCTTTTGAATTTGTTTGATGCAAAGAAAAACGTTTAAGTGAAGAATGTGCGGCTAGAAAATCAACACAAAGTTGTTTCAATATTCTACAGTAATTCTTGTATGCTGGCATTACCAGTATTACCCTCGAAATTACATTAACGTATTGGAAAAATTGATTTTCTTACTGCACTTTCACATTACGTACCGCGTCATTGCCTTTCTCGAAGTAACATTGTAAAATATATCGATTTTTTCTGATTCAACACTCATTTTCACTTTGCGATAACAACTGACCTAATTAACAGATGTGTTTATTTTACACATAGTAGCTTCCCAGGTATGTAACGTTTCAATTGCTGCAAATAAAACGTCAATACCGATTTTCACTATATACTTTCAGGGCAACCCATTATAAAACAGTTGATATCAATTATTTCGATAAATGGCGAAAATCCTTATAATGAATTGCACTAAATCCAATTTAGGCTCAAAAGAGTGGTTCGCAAAGCAGATAATCTGAAGCCCAAATAATTTGATCGACACCCCATAGTAGCACTCAAAGGCTTTTATCTCTCGGTTTTTAATCGGTTGGTCAGACGGTAATTTAAATTACTGAAAATCAAATTTACTCCTTATTTGGATAAATTTACATTAAATTTAAATAAGTGTATTGTACCGACTATTTCTCTTGTCTTAATTTCCACCAATCACAAACGAGCAATTTTGAATTACAAATGGTTTCTAAATGAAAAAACTGTATGACAGCTCCTGTCAGTAGTTTTTTCGGGTTACCGGCGGCAAAACTTGATAGCTGTTGTCACCAAAAATTACAACACCTTTGATAAGAAGTAATTATGGTCTCCTAGGACACTAGAAAACGACGCTAAACAATTTTTCTGATTTTATCGTCAATAAATTTTGTAATATTGTTTTTAAACAGTGCGAGTCAGCTTATGTAGTGAAAATGAGCCGCTTTGGAAGTGATTCTATGACTAATATTGATCTGTCGATTAAGAAAAGTGTACCGTACAATACCGTTAAAACCCATACGTCAATATGGAAACAGTTTACGGAATTCTGCAAGGCAAAGAAATATGAGCTTTTGGAAACTACAAGTTTAGAGCAACTAAACCTGATCCTGAAAGATTGGGCGTGGAATATGAAGAAAGAAAACTGTGAAAATTACAAAGAACTAGTTGTGAATGTGAAGACAATGTGGAATGCCGTTGCAAAAAAATACAAGAGATGTATTTTATGAAGTGGAAAATAATTTTTGATCCATTTAAAGATATTATCTTCAAGTCTAGTAATGAAGCTCGTAATGCGAAACGAAGGAATTTGCAGATGTGTATTTTGTAGTATTTTGTGATTAAATAAATTACCTGTTTTTCAGTTTTCAAATACCTACATATTTGTTATGTATGCATATATTATAATAGGTAGTATGTTTTGTAAGCTATGTGTTTGCAGAATAATCTACTCATGAAATAGTCTTGTCAAATACCATTCGGGCATTTAATTTTTCTGAAAAAATTCGAAAAAACACGTTGCTAAGTAATATTTTAACAAGAAGCATGAGTGCTCGTGGCAACAATAATCCGAGTCGAAGACGAGGATTTTTACACCTGCACGAATGCCCTTATGATATTACTTTCGACTATACTCACATTGTCATGTTAGGGAATAAGAGAGTTGATCTGTTAGCAAAATATTCGTCCATACCCTACTTAGTGAACAAAAGAGTGCAATAAATACAAACAACACTAGGCCTCAGTAAAAAAAGGAAAAATTGGGTAATACACACGCCAAACCCAAATTTCAGTAGCATCACAAATATCATCATTAGGGTTAAGGATTCTTGTAATCTGGAGTGTGATTGTAAACTAGGACACTTTCACGTTTTTACTTATAGAGAGAATTTAGTCCAAAGATGCAGAAGTTGTGACATATAAAACCTTTATATCCTTTTAGAAGTTTGATGTTTAAGATAGTTGCTTAGTAAAAAATGTATTTTGTCTATATTTTGTTGCAAGGAGGATTAGTAGAATCTGAAGTAGGAGTTGTAACTAAGAGGTCAACTTGAAAGAGGATTTGTAGATATTGTACCAAAATATGATAGTGATATGATATAATAATGGCGTGTTTCATCAACTATTACTGATGCTGATGTTTTTTTTGTAACTTTTTGTCTATTTTGTATACAATTTCCTTTTTGAAGTATTTTTCTCCATTGCTAACTTTTTGTCACTCGCTATATAATACTTATTCATTCTAAAAACCCGTAAAATTTTATTAAAACAAAGCATTATTTTGTTGTATTAATGCCACTTCAGTCGGCGTATTTACTTGAAAATAAACAATTCGTCGCAGTCGTAGTTTATGGAAAATTATTCAGTTTGGGCTCTTCCCTTTATTCTTTGGCTTTTAACAGATTTAATCACCATTTTACTGGCAGCGGTCATTGTCATTTTAACAAATTACAAATTACTTTTATCAACTTGACATACTTATCGAAGAGTGGCTACAATAAACATTCAACCTCACTCGAAAAATATTTTTACCAAAATTTAAAATTTTACGTTAATATATTGTATATCAGAGATAAAAATTCAATACCCTTTAAATCAAAACCTTTAAGGACCAATATTATTCCTAAATCATTTTTTGAAAGCTGTTTCCTCTATAAAGGTCAAGTATGCAAACACACTTCAGATTATTCATATTACTCACAAAATTTGTAGCAAGTCCTTCGTCTCCCTTGGTACTTCAAACATGCTGATAATCCTGTTTTTTTTTTAATAAGCAATGCGAAACACATATTTGAAGGTTTTTACCTTGAAAGCCGTTTGTCTTTTTTCCCGCCCTAAAATTATTATTCCGGCTTTTAGAAGTCTTATCTTTTGTCAAGACGTAAATACGAAAAAAAATCGGGGATACATTCGTTTGCTTACGAAAGCTCGGGTGGAATAACAATAGACTTCAATTTAAATATAGAACATGTTTATCCACTTCATTAAAATTTAATTTTTTATTTTTAACATGTTAAATTTACTTAAAAAATTATCGAAATACATTTTTAATGATGTTTAAAAAATTTACTATGCAGAGTGCGTGGGCAGATATATAGGACAAGCAATCCAGTATCCCAAAAAGGAACCAATCAACATGAAAATACTCTAAAACAAAAAACTAATGCCCTCTACCATCTAAAGGTACTATTAAAAACCGATAATTTAAACATTCATGAAATAAAAATATTAACTAATAAAGTTTAATACTGTTAATTATTAAACAATAGAGATTATATTTATCTGCATTTTATCAACCTGTATAGTTTTATCAACCACCTCTTTTTATTAATAATTAATGTTTTTATCCATCTTATTGTTGATACCTAAAACTTTTAACCTCTATTTGTTTTACAATTTCTAATAAAAAATAAAAATATATAAACATATGCTTCTAGTTACAATTTTAGTCTGAAAATTGTTTTAAATTTTGCAAAAAAAAAACCAAAAAAGTAACAAACATATTTTATTCTTTGCCGCATGCAAAAAGGAAATTTGTAAATTACGGTCATTAAACAAAACAATTTTTTTTATATTAAAATATCCCTTACGGGGCATTTGTTAATGTTACAATCTGCTTTTTTCTGCCACTTTCACTTACACTAACTCAAAGGGCTTCTTCCTTTTGAGTCTTCTTGCTAGATCACTGTTGTCCAGGAGCTGGATGGCCTCGACATTCACGTGTTGGTGGAGTCGCTGTTCGTAACTTCTTGCAAATTTGTTAATTGTCTGGTTAACAGTGTCCATCTCCAAGTCCCGGTGGAGGTCACTATTTCTACAGTACCAGGTAGCATCGACTATGCTCCTTAATGCTTTGTTCTGGAATCTCTGTATTATGAGTAAATTACTCTGACTGGCACAGCCCCAAAGCTTGATACCATATATTCATACCGGTTTTAGAATTTGTTTGTATAACAATATTTTGTTATATAATAATAGGGTAGAATTTCTTCCAGGCAGGCAATACATTTTTCTGAATTTTATGTTGAGTTCTTCACGTTTCTTTTTGACATGAACCTTCCAGCGTAGTCTCGCATCTAAAGTAATACTTTGCTGAATTTATTCTGACTGGTATATACTCATTGTATTTCTTACTATAATTAACATGTACCGATTTATTTTCATTTAATTTGATTCTCGAACGATTAGTCCAATTATTAATTCTATCTAATGATGTTTGTAGTTTTCTTGCAACGTCTTCGTGGGTTTTCCGTACTGCCATGATAGCGGTGTCATCTGCAAAGGTGGCAATTGTATTTTGCTCTAATTCAGGAATATCACTAGTGTATAATAGGTATAGGACTGGCCCTCATACACTTCCTTGTGGTACTCCTGCCTTAACTTCTTTAATTTTAGAGTATGCTTCTTCCTGTTTAATCCTAAAATATCTTTCTGATATATATGATGCTAATAATTCTGAATACTATTTTGGCAATAATCGATTCGTTTTGTGTTTGAGTCTTCATACCAAACTCTATCGAAAGCTTGCGCTATATCAAGGAAGACAGTAGAGCTAACTTTTTTTCTTCTAAGGTTTTTTCGATGGTATTAGTTATTCTATGGACTTGGTCTATAGTTGAATGGTTTTCTTTATATTTAAACTGGTGTGATGGAATTAGTTTCTTTTCTTCTATAATAGGTTTTAGTCTTTTTAGTAATATTTTTTCATACAGTTTCGAGATTACAGGAAGTAAGGATATAGGCCTGTAAAACGTAATTTCATGTGGTGGTTTCCCTGGCATATCTCATTCTAAATGATGCATTAAATAGGTATGTAAGTTTTACTATAGCTTTCCTCGGAAGTTGTTTTAGTATCTCTCCCGTGATAAGATCGAACCCAGGCCCTTTCTTAGGGTTTATGTAAACAAAACAATTGAAATGATTTATCGTCTTCTGTTCCCACCCTCCTCAAATATGAATCCTGTGATTATACCACTCTATAATTTTTTAAATCGGTTCTGTATTCATAATAAACTGAAAATTCTGTAAACTCTGTAAAATATGTTGCGATACAAGCTTACAAGTACCTATTATATATTGAAATGTCAAAGAAAATCCTCTGCCCGGAATAATCTCGATCTCATCTGTATCTGGGTGACATATCAGTTACGTAAACAAATTCAACCATCCTGCCAAAAAGCCCCGTCGAGCGCGGCAAGAAAGAAAACTTTATATTAATGTATACTTCCAAGAGGATTTTTAGGTGCATGTCTACATCGTAATCCCAAATAATCCGAACAAACTTTAAGTGCGTGCTAGAAAACGGGGATTTTGTTTCTGTCAGAGAGCGAATAGTGATAAGGATACTAAGGCGTTCCTGCTCTAACATTTTTTGAAATATTTTACTTTAACTAGATTATTTATGTCGGGGATAAGAGCACGCCGAAATACGTAACGAAAGTGTGGGAACAAAAACATAAAAACCGAGAAATATTTATACATTTCTGCAGTCAAAACGGATTTTTAACTTGCAGTAGTAACTTCTCTGATAAATCCATAAAGATTAATTGAACATCTCGAGGGAAAAAAAGCATAATCAAACCTTATATCAAACGCCAGACAGTAAAAAAAGCTCCTTTTTAAATGTCAGAGCAATCCGGAGAGCTGACGTTGCATCAGATCATATCGGATTCAAGAAATTGTAACCGAAGAAGTAGTAAAACCGCTTTTAAGTGAGATGGTAAAAGAATAACCAACTTTGGTTAGCAAAAAAGGCCTAGGTGAAGTACCATATAACCACGTTATTAAATCCTTATACTAAATGCTTCAAATGCAATTTCTAATTTACTAAATTTCTAATAGTGCCAACCTAATTTTACAAGCTCAGTTTGCCACTAATCATTACATAATAAATCTATAAACTTGCAAATTAAATGAATTGGATTTGAAGTTTTCCGTTTTAGTAACATTCTGGAGGTTGCAGATTGGCCATTTTCACTCAAGACATTCGAAATTTCCTCATGAAAGAAATTTTAAAAATCCTAATGCCGTTTCAACTCAAAACCCATCAAACAAATTACGTCAGCCTGCATAAAAAAGGCGAAACCGTGTCGAAGGAACTATCACAAAGTAAGAACGAGTCTCTGTGTACTTATAACTCTAAACACGACTCTGATTTTCTGCTGCAAGAACGAGAAAAGAGCAAACAATGCTGTTTGAGATTCAAAAATAAAATTCCAATTAAAACTATTTTAATTAAGTCGATTAGAAGTGTGCTTACTGTATAAAAGAGGCCTAACCTTGTAAAGATTCTACAACGATCCAAAAAAGCTTTGAAAACTAAAAGGAAAGTCAAACGACTTCTTCCTTTATAAAATTATCATAACGTTGAGCCAATAGCATTTTCGTAACACACACTCTCAATCGTATAATTGGTTATCATTATGTATGTATTTGCTCGATTTACTCGATTTGCTGCCAAGATATCGTTAACTTCAGGATGCGGGTTGGCCATTCTGAAGTATTTTAACGGTTCCATTACTAATACAAACTCGTAGGGGATGAAGTTAAACTCTGCAGCAACTTCTCTGGTAGTACGAATTAAAACAATTTATAATGATTGGTTAGAACTTTAAACAGTAAACTCAATAAGATTTTACGTTTTCTATTGAATTGAAAAGCAAAATTGTAACAGTGTTTAGCAAGGTAACTAATCAAATGAAAAATGCAATTTTGTCTTCGTGAAACACATTGGAATGAGGAATATTAGCAATAGATTATTTATGTCAGTTTGATTATATTTAGTCATCCAAACAAATATAAATTCGTAAGTAATACCATAAGGGCATCTAATTTTTTAATCGAAAAAACACGTTGCTAAGTAATATTTTAACAAGAAGCATGAGTGCTGGTGGCAACAAAAATACGAGTGGAATGCATTTTGTTAAAAAAATATTACTCTGCATTGTGTTTTTTCGATTTTTTTAACAGGAAAAATTAGATGCCCGAATGGTATTTGACAAGACTATTTCATGAGTAACAGATTATTCTGCAAACACATAGCTTACTAAACATACTACCTATTATATATGCAATGCATAATAAATATGTAAGTATTAATTTGAAAACTGAATAACAGGTAATTTATTTAATCACAAAATACTACAAACTTAATTATTTATGGTACAATTAAATCATAAATTGCAATTTTGGTACACAGTAGGAGTATTGTTTGAAATCTTTGTTAACTCATTGATATCGTTGGGTATAGGTAAATCATTAATGTTGTTGATGGGTCCAGCTGTAGAGTGAGAAGCTCGAGAAGTTGCTACAGGATCTTCTGTTTTCTGTTTTTTAGCTGGAGGTTCTGAGGCGTCACTTTTAAGGGAGTTTATGATGATGGAATAATGCTCATTATCCATTTGCAGATAAGGCTTAATTGAGTTGGCTGAACTGTGGCCAGTAATTTTAATTAATTGTTGTTCACCCACCCCTCCTTTAGCCAGGTTACTGACCGCATAGAGTAGTTTGCTATTTTTATTTCTTTTGTATTTAATCCTGCCTTCTCTGCTGCTCCTTTAGTCCATTTCGAAAGTTCGTTTTTTCACACTGGAGTGTTTTTGTACCATCCACTTGATTGTTATTTGTTCCATGGTGGGTTTATGTTAAGAATAATCTATCAGTTGTTATTCTAGATGAACGTTTAACCATTAGAATTTTAAAAAGATGGACTGGACAAAAGGTAGGGTTCTTCGCGTTGGGGACCAGCCATTTACTATCGGCCATTTTTTTTTCTCCACCCTGGGCCGTTTTATTGAAGAGAGGATTATATTCTACTCTTCCTAAAAGTATGATTTTTGAAAATTAGTTATTTTAAAAAATATGTACTGCATATGTACTGTATTGCTACACTGCGACCTATAAGATCTTTTGTGTATACCCTACTTCTATGTTTTGTCCAGAAGATCTAGGCTTTTCAGAAAGCCTATTATCTTTTTTGGAACTAGTTCTTTAACTTGATCAGGCTCTAGGAAGACCTGTTCCAGGTATTTAAGGCATTAGCGGACAATTATCCTGCAGTTGCACTGTCCCCTTTGCCCATTTTACAGATATGATATCTGAGTGAGCAGTGTCCAGTGAGAATCCCTGTGATTACTCTGAGATCAGATTTCTGAAGCTCCAAGACCAAGAACCAAGATACCAAGAAGGTCGTATTAACCTTTTTGCTTGTCTTTGGCCTGGAATGTTTTTCCAGTAGGCTGCATTAAGTTCCTTTTCCCATTTTCGGACTTCTTCCACAATGCGGCTTTTTGGGATACCACAGAATGGTTCTGATCCGATAAAAGGAGTACAAGCTGCTTCTTTTGCGAGACCATCAGCAATCTCATTTCCGACAATTCCTTTATGCCCTGGCACCCAAAAAATATGTAACTATGTTATCTACCTATTTTAATCCCAGAATTATCCACTTCCTCTTTAAAATAATGAACTGTGCAATTGACTGCTTCTCCACTTCTCCAGGCAAGTTCTACTGAAGCGATATGGTAAAATGTTCGCCGGAGAGTCTTCGTCATAATAAAACCATTGAGTAGTATTCTTCCAATTTTAATGAAGCAGAGCTCGATTTCCTTTTATTGGCGCACATCCGCAAATTCCTTCGTTTCGCATTACGAGATTCCCTACTAGACTTGAAGATAATATCTTTAAATAGATCAAAAATTATTTTCCACTTCATAAAATACATCTCTTGCATTTTTTTGCAACTAGTTCTTTGTAATTTTCACCGTTTTCTTTCTTCATATTCCACGCCCAATCATTCAGGATTAGGTTTAGTTGCTCTAAACTTGTAGTTTCCAAAAGCTCGTATTTCTTTTCCTTGCAGAATTCCGTAAACTATTTCCCTATTGACGTATGTGTTTTAACGCTATTGTACGGTACACTTTTCTCAATCGCCGGATCAATATTAGTCATAGAATCACTTTCAAAGCGACTCATATTCACTACATATGCTGACTAACAGTGTTTAAAAACAATATTACAAAATTTATTGACAATAAAATCAGAAAAATTGTTTATCGTCGTTTTCTGGTGTCTTAGGAAACCCTAATTACTTGTTATCAAAGGTATTGTAATTTTTGGATACAAGAGCTGTAAAGTTTTGCCGCGGGTAAACTCGAAAAAACTGCTGACAGTTTTTTCATCTAGAAAACATTTGTAATTCAAAATTGTACGTTTGGGATTGTTGGAAATTAAGACGAGTCGAGTCTTGGAAAAACGCATAGAAATTAATATATTAACAAAACTCTTGTAACAATGTTTATAGAAAATAAAATATCCGTTTAATATAATTCATGTACAGTTCATTGGAGTAACATAGATGTACATAGTAATCTAAAACCACTCTCTGATAAACGAATTAAATTAAATGCTTGTTGCACCTGAAACAAATCGAAACACGATCCTGTACGAATTCGGAATGGTATTACTGGTTCTCGACACAAATTTATCTCTTAAATTATTTTCAAACACGTTTCGCTGATACAAAATTAATGTCCATTCTTTTCAAAAACCGCAGCTACTACTGGACAACGCACTTCAAAATTGCAATACTTAAAAATAAATGAATATTATAAATACTTTGTTTTGTGTAATTTCTTACACGTATTTTGATTTATTAGGTCTTCAGAGAGAGGGAGACTAGTTTCCGAAATTTGATATATAGCCTGGCTTGAGCAAAGTGTTGTTGAAATTCCTAGAAATTAGATATATTACAGAGCACTTCTGAAACTTGTGTGGACGTTTACCCTACATGCATTAAGACCCATATGTTTTTTAGTTCTAATAATTCAAATCTCTTTTTCTTTAATTGTGTATTAAATTGACTTATTCAAAGTCTATGAAATAGTTATTATCAATGCAATAACCAAAATTATTTATTTTATTTCAGTTCTACAATTTTTAGTCTAGCTCACTTTTACTTACCTAGACACAAATTGTATACAAATTGTTCACACAATTTAATCTATTTTGTAATTGGAACAAAGTATAAGGATATGTTCGGTCAACACGTTAGTTATTGGAGAAATAATGAAATGTATGAAAATTTAAAAATAGTTTTTTACATAGAACAGTTTCTTGATTATTAGGAATTTCAAAAGTCTTTAAAACTTTTTTAAGGTTGATGTTGATGTTGATGTTTGGAAGATTACGTAATGTCCCTTGTGGATAACGCTTCTAGCAATTGTAAATTTGGTCTCTTTCCTTTTTTTATTTGAGGGACCTACATAAACATTATTTAGTATTTTGCATACAATTTTGAATAATTTAAGTTTCGATTCACTATAAACAAATAATTTGTGGTTTTGTTACAGGTTTTTGATTGCCGATCAGTGACCACAACCAGTGGAATGTTTGAAGCTCTCTGCAACCACATAAAATACAGTACCAATAAAGGAAATATCAGGTGAGCTGCTATAAATAACCAGTTATATCTGTTTCAAACTAAATGTGAATAATTAAAACAAATAATGAACATTTGTTCCTTTGTTGACAAATAAAAAAAACCATTTTTACCATTAGCAGTTATAAGATAAATAACTTATTTCCTTACTCTTCCGTTTTTCAGTATATTATTAAAAACATATTTCAACATAATAGGCTTTGAAACTAAAATGAAAATATACAGCTGTCAAATAATTAATTGTTAGATGTAATTTAATGACTGCAGTGTTAATTTTGTTCACTAAATTCCATCTAAGTATGTAGTGAAAATGAGAGATATGATTTGTGTTTATGCACAAATAAGTTTTTTTGGTCTTGCTGGTGCCATCTAACAATTAATTATTTGACAGCTGTCATTTTAGTTTCAAAGCCTGCTGTGTTGAAATGTTAAAGTAAATTAAATAGATACTGTGGCTAGAATATTTTAAATGCAAATGAGCTGAATTTATACTATTCAATCAAATATCTTTTTTATTCAAATTTACAGGTTGTATCATAAAGAGATGAAAAAAATTCGAAAAAGACCAGGAATAAAAAAATTGATAATTTTCTTCATCAAGTAGAGTGTAGGTGGCGCCCTCTTTATCTAATCTTAAAATTGATAATACGCTTAAAACTTAAAAATATAACCATACCAAGTTTCATGTTAAATAATGAAGAAATTATTGCAAAAAAAACGAAAAATCAATTGTATCTTCAACACCCTGTATAGTAGTAGTAGATAACATTTGACCCAGAGTTATTTAGTAAAATATTAATATTTGGAGGTCATGAACCTATGACTAAAATATTGACCATTCGTTATGAAACACCCTGTATATATCTTCCAATTTTTAAACTGGTGAAGATGTAAAATAACAGATTAAAACAACTTTTGTTTTTTTAAGAGACTGAGTGTGTTTCTCAACGGGAATTTAGTTCTTAGTTCAGTAGGTACTATTGGAAAGATTAATTGTTTTAAAAATCGAACAATTAAAAAAATTATTATACCAAAAAAAAATATGTTTTCCAACAAGTTCTAGAAATGTTAAACTTACAAAATCTCATTTAAAAACTTTCCTTATAATAAAATAAATATATATAAATAAAAAATAATAAATAAATAAATAAATAAAAAGAAGAATTTCTGGCAGAAATATATATCTACTATTATTTTAAAAGTGTAAATAACCTGATATAAATCCCGACAGTAATCCGAAGCACACTTCTTTCCCTGAAATTTAGAACGGTGCTTGTTATAACGTTATTTATTTTTACATGGTGTTAAGAACAAGAGATTTATTGGTTATTGCTCTCAGTTGGCTTAGTGATTTGGCACTTCTTCTTCTCTGGAAAAAGATAAGAGGAAATTACACCGTAAAGGGATGACTCCTCTAATAACCAACTCAATTCGGCAAACGGTTTATTTTTGCACTGCGAAAAACTAATATAGATTATACAATGGGATTCCAAAATAACGATTATACATATTTTTTTATTAAAACATTCTCGTTGGGAACTATTAAAATTGAATTTTTTAAAAGAAACGTTTTTAAAGATATTTCATTTGTCTCAATTTTAAAATCATCAACAGCTTCATTCGTAAAAGTATTCCACTATTCCTTCTCGTATAAGGATAACCGAACTTTTTGCTTGAAACTCAACATTCTGCCTTTTTAAGAATCGATTTAGTTGCGAAAACTGGCTTATATCAATAATATTCTTCACCCCTAAGTATAGAATAATACGATCAGGGGGTACATGACTTGAATCATTTCTATGTAAGTTCGCATTATTTTCTGAGTTACTTGGTTTATACAGAGTGTTTTTATCGTGATTTAACATTGCTATATTTATAATTGTAAACGATAAAATATTGAATAAATAAATAAACAATCATTTTTATTTTTTGATCTTTACATTTTGGTATGGGGCCAAACTATTTGATGACTACATTTTTTTTTCTATTTAAGCTTATCCAGTTTTCAAAAAATAAATTACCTTAACATTAGAGACTGATGTTGTCAATGTTGCTAGCAAATCGACGATAAACTTGTTTTCGTATCTATCAGCGTCATTTTCAGCTGTTAATTTAACATTAAAAAACATCGTTCCTTTTTGTTAGAATTTCGATAAATTTCTGTTCCGATTTTTTAATAAATAAATAATTATTACAAACTTTATTTCAGATCAGCCATCACGATTTTTCCTCAACGAACTGACGGAAAACACGACTACAGAGTATGGAATCCACAACTCATAGCATATGCAGGATATCGACAACCTGATGGATCTGTAATTGGCGATCCTGTTAGCGTAGAGTTTACAGATACGTGTTTAAAATTGGGATGGAAGGGAAGTGGGGGTAAATTTGACATATTACCACTTGTACTATCCGCCAATGGACATGATCCTGATTATTTTGATATTCCAAAAGAGTATGTCCTGGAAGTTCCCTTGAGTCATCCCGAGTAAGTGTGTTAGTTATAGAATTATCTACAGGTATTAACCCAGCGATTGTAGATAGATAAAAAGCATTACAGTAACAGGAGCAATGAAAAGATTCTATCTGTATCTGTGTTATTTTAGCAGCTGCATTTATTGCTATAGTGGAATCGCAATCGACAGGGAGTAATAAATCAAAAGTTTATGCGAGTTTTACAGCACAGGCTGCGCAAACAATATGTGTGATTTTAAATATCCGGTAGTTAAAAGGTGTGTTAATGTCTTTGTTCTTGGGAGCATGTGTGATTTTATTTCACATCCTTAGGCACATTTTAATAAAATAGATATGCTTACCTACTCTCGAAGATCAGGAAACGTGAAAGTCTCTGAATCACTATATTCACTTGATGAGTCATTATTTACTGATATTATTAAAGGTGGCACTGAAGTATCGACATCCAAGATTTTTTCCAGATTCCACATGTTTTCTTCTTCTTTTAACACATGATCGATTACATTTTGCCAATTTTCCTTTGTAACAAGTGATATGGAGGTTTCTAACAATGCTTCTACATCTTTTAACTTAAATGTCGTACTATGTCGACCTACATATCCTTTAACTTGTGCCCATATCAGTTCAATAGGATTTAGTTTGCAGTGATAGGGAGGAAGACGCACAACATCAATACCATGTGTTTTTGCAAGTTCATCCACTACATTACGTACTGGAGGCTTATTTAATTTCACAATTTCTAGTAGTTCTATTTTTATTGATTTTTCTGGAAAGTGAATGTTTTAGTCTGTTAGCCACTTAATGATATTATCTTTCTTCCATGAAGTATTTGGCACATGTTCAATTAGACGGGAATGGTAACTAGCGTTATCCATTACTATAACTGAACCCTTTGGTAAATATTCTATCATTTGATGAAAATATTCTTCAAAAACATCTGCGTTCATATCTTTATGGTAGTCCCGGGTTTTTTAGATTGAAATATTGTCACGTCGTGACGTTCAGTTCGTTATTTGGGGTTTCGTAGCTCAGATTTTTATCTGACGCCACGACAAGCTCTAGCTCACCACGCTGTATTCAGGGCAGCTCGGACTTCTTCAAGGTTTGAATAAAGTCCGCCCGACCCAAAATACAACCTGGAGAGGTTTGTCAAGAAAAACGCTTTATTTTAATTACTGATTAGAACCAGAAATAAAACCACTGAATTAAAAAATATATACATTTATTTACACACGAAATTATGTACAAGCGAAACAAAACAACAAATGAAAAATGATTTGTTTAAAAATCAAGAACTTTAAACTTCAAACGATTTATAATTTTTTGGTATGCCAAAATACAAAGAAATCAACAAAAACTTGAAACTTGTTAATTTATTCAAATCGACAAAAAAACAATAAATAAAAAATGAATTGTCAAAATCAAAAACTAAGAAAATCAATAACGAAAATTAATTCTTACCACATTTAGAGCAGGCCAGAGGTCACGTCACAAAAACTTTTTATTTTATTTTATTTTATTTTAGATATAAAAATTAAATATTTTTCAAAACGCACAGGCACTTGATCCAGGAGAGTCCTGAATTCAGAATCTGAATGAATCAATTTGTTCGTACAGTTACCTTTACAACTCATTTGCTGAGATCTGCATAACATTTTAGGTTGATTCAACGTGATGATTTTTGTACCTTTAGCAAATTGCTAGTTCAGCTGAATTAACCATATTTAATATTATGCAGAATGAACGGAAGTATATGAAATAAAAGTATGAAATAAAAACTGAGAAGTGTTTATAATTAATTAGAATATGATATGTTTTATTAAAAAATTCACATGATAGAAATAAAGGTAAATGTGCTTGCAATTATATTGTAGACGATTTATATATGAAATTTTAAATAATATTGAATTTTGAAAATTGTTATTAAATGGAATTTGGAAAATTATTAGTTAGAATTTGTGACAATAGTAAAGAACCACGTTTTGAAAACCCGTCATTACTTCCAATATGAGTTATAATTAGACGTCGTCCTTTACCGGAAAGAACCTTCAATCCTCTAGATAACCCTTCCAAAAAATCCTGTCGTGATGATTGAATGTTTGTGTCCTGCCACATTTTGCTAACTGTATAACATACCGTCATAATACTCAATAATACATATTCAAAAAATATATATTTTTCCGAACTTTCCTGTTCTGACAGATATATTACTCTGGCTCGATTGCGATTTCACTATAGTAATGTATTTTATTTTATGAATATTTACCTGTCGCAAAAACAGAATAATTTCAAATCGATTTTTCTTTAACGGTGCATCTTGTTGCTTCTAAACAAGAGTACCTTTTTCTTACCGAAAATATAAAAAAGTGACTTAAAAAAAATATCTAGTGCAAATATCCGTTCCACCCAAAAATGTGATTTTTCAACAATCAGTAAGTTTGTAGTAGCTTGTAATGCAATTTTATTATAGGTACGATTGGTTTGAAGGATTGGGATTAAAGTGGTATGCTGTGCCAGCTGTTTCAAATATGATGTTTGACTGTGGTGGTCTTCAGTTTACAGCCGCTCCTTTCAACGGATGGTATCTTAGCACAGAAATCGGATGTAGAGATCTTTGTGATATACAAAGATATAACATGTTAGAAGTAAGGACTTTTGTTTACATTTTTGTACCTAGTTATTATATTATCTTTATTTATTAGTCCACTTTATTCAGATAGAAATGCAGTAGATAAAGTAGTTGTAATATAACACAAAATTTAATTATGAAAGTTATGAAACTCCTTTCAGAGATTTAAAATATTTAAACAGATCTTGAAACTTGGAAATATCTAAGATCTTTCGTTCAGTTTAAACTCTTCCAAGTTTCTAAAAATTCTATTTCATCGTTGTAAAGTCGAGGAAAGTTGACATTCATATTTACAATGAAGTTCGACTGAATCTGATTCGTCACAACAACGTTTTATTTTACAAAAGAGATTCGTAGTGCTTATAAAATGAGTCAGAAATGTGTCCCCCTTAGCAAACAATAGTTTTGTTGTAAAATATACACGATGTGTTTTTTTATGGTGATTTGATATCTGGAAAACCTTAAAACAATAACAGGACAATAGCAGGACGGTTGAATAGGCAAAAATGTGTATTTAAAAGGTCAATCAAATTAATAATATGCGGATCTTGAGTTATACAAGGAAAATAAACTTTTTTATAATAGAAACCTGCGTTTTTTATTATAAATTTTCATCGTCGACATATGGTATATAAAGGGCGTCCACAATTTCACCCTCTTATATTCCCGCTCGGTTCAAATGTTAATATACGACAAAAACAGGAAGAAAATGTATCAAAAACAATGTTTAAAAAAAAGAGTTCCAACGAAACTTCGAGAGCCTTTAAATCATCGGGGTTCCCTCGCGTGTTTCGGCGTGTTGGAATATAGCATAACAGAGACTATTTCTTTTAATGTTTTACTATCATTCATATTTATTTTACGGTTTTATCTAGACTAGGGAGCTGGTTTATTGCTTCAACCCTCCTCTTTTACACGGGTTTAGTACCAGCAATGATGATAACGAGCTACTCAATTGATCCATGAATTTTTCCTCATTTACTTAGAATCTTTCAATTGCAAATATCAATAATGATTTCTTTTATATAAATATTTGTTTATTTTCAGACAATTGCTACACACATGGGTCTTGACACACGGACGCCAGTCACCTTGTGGAAAGACAAAGCCTTAGTAGAAGCCAATTTGGCTGTTATTTATAGTTTTCAACAAAAAGAAGTGACCATTGTCGACCATCATACAGCCTCTGAATCGTTTATGAAACACTTGGAAAACGAAAACCGTTTAAGGAACGGATGTCCTGCAGACTGGGTATGGATAGTGCCTCCCCTTTCCGGTTCTGCTTTACCGGTATTCCATCAAGAGATGGCGTTGTATTATTTAAAACCTTCGTATGAATATCAAGTAAGTTATTACATTTTATTTGTAGACTGTAGGCCTGTAAATTAATGTTTAATTCATGAAAGTTTTGTCACGTTTTCAATATATACTTATTTTATTAAATTTAATTGCATTACGATCTACTCGTATATAAAAAACTGAGTAATAAGTAAATGTTCTGGAGATCACTTAATAGGAGTTGGAATATCGTCCATTGATGTTTACCAAGATTATTAATATTGGGGCAGAGTCTATTACGTTTTCTCTATGCGTGATGAGTTAGGAGATAGTTTACTAGGTTGTATGGTCTAGATTTCGTTTTTTGTATCTTCAACTTTGTGCCTTGACAACATCCTTCACAAAAACCGTCTTGGCCTTCGTTGGAGCACGTTCAGCTGGTAAAATCAATTGTTTGGATTGTTCTTTTGATTCTGGTGTATTATGATGGATCCAGAGTTCATTAACTGTGAAAATTCGACCGGTTTACGCTTTAACATTTTAAAACAGTTGACATGACCACTCAATTTCGTTTTGGCACCATATAAAGCATATTCAAAAACTTACGACGTGAGCTTCAACCGCCGATCATTTAAAATCAAATCTTTTATATTGTCAACCATTTCGGAAGAATATGAGAGTCCTCTGCATGAAGCATCTTCGGTCGATGACCACTTTGAAATGCATTAAACCATTTGCAAACCATTTTATACAAAAACCAATATTTTATTGCAATATTTCTATGGTCTATTTATTTAGAGCACTACAGTAACGCCATCTAGGTTACGATTTAAAAAATATATTTCAAAGAAAAGACAAGAATTAAAATATAGACATTTTTCTGTATTTTTTACTCAATTCTTAACATCTTATCCCCTGAAACATCATCTGCAGTCTAAAAATCAAATTTACTACATGGTTGCTCCCGAATTACAGATTTTTTACAGGGTTACGGTTTTATTCACGAGTTTGTTTCCCTATCGGAAAACGATCTAATTATAAAGGCGATTCAGACTGAAATTCATGAACCGAAAAAATGAAATCACTTTACTTGAATTGCTCTTGATATTCAGGATTAAGATTTACTATATGTAGTTTTTTTGGGTAAATTTAATTTTGGATTTACACCAATTTTAGTTTCTCTAACTGACAGAAGATTAAAAATATTATATATGGGTGAGTCTATAAAAAGAAGCAGATTTATGATTGTAAAATTTCAAAAAGTAAAAAGGCTTGCTCAGATCTGAAAAAAATATGTATATGAGCTTGAATGACTAAGATTACAGTGGTATATAAGGACATGTTTAAATTCGCATATTTTGGATTTTTCAAAAATCTGTATCCACGACAATGACGAAATTGACACGATTTCACTGCCATATATCTGTTATATTATCGGGTTTTTCTTAAATTTGTCTCTTCTCTTCTGTTCACACTCACTTTTCATCTTCTGCCTCTCCTCACACGTCATTTTTTTAGGCAGCATCGTCAGGATTTTCTGAAATTAAACAAAAACATTTGAAGGTGGTCATTGTCGTGGACCATTTGTTATGAGAAAGTCCACGACAATGACATTCAACAAAATCCACGACAATGGTGTTTTGAGGTTAAAACATTCTAAGCACATGTATACATAAAATAAGAACATTCTAATTACATGTACAATAAGTAGGCACATAACACACCTACACTCCAATATTGTCTTATTTTTCAATACTGTTGTCTAATATTGCTGCCACGTCAATGAGCCTTTACTAAAATACGCACTAAGTTGGACAACGTTTCACCTCGATTTTATCAATAACTAACTGGAATGGGAGATCGCCAGTTCCCGCTCAAGAACTAGTGCTCTTTTGCCAATGCATGATAGAATTCGTGGTTTCTTACATGTTATCGACGACGAGTTTTTCACTATTTTCTACTAGACCACGACAATGATTTAACACCTCGTGGACAAACCTTTTATATCTTATAAATTGTTGCTTTAAGACTTATTATATTTATGTTTGCTACGTATTGTAGTTCATACTTTAATGTAATATGCCTTACAGTAAGTCGTATCTGACGAAATTGTAACTGATATAAAATAGCAATTTTATAAATAAAAATACGGTTGAGGACAACCGCGACAATGATTTTAACGTACTAATGCAAATGAGTTTTATTCGTCGCAAATATCGTATTTTTTGTGTAACGATAGACCTATACAAATTGAACACAAATTACAAATACTTCGAATTAAGCCAAAGGGACAAAATTATTCTTCTATTGGAAGAATCACCATATATGCTCATTGTGCCAGAACCAAAAAGTTTTTTTGTGACATGTAAACTAGCTCGAAAGGGAAATCGATAAAATTTGTTTGAATAAAAACACATTGTGGTATAACAAATAATTAAATTGTCGACAACTTGGCAAAAAATCTATAGATATTGGGGTAGTTTTTTGGGCTGTATTAATAATCTCTTAAAATAAGCGAAATATTAATTTTACATAGTTTTCATATAGTAAAATGCAAGGTGAACATGGAGTATTGAAGTTTTTTTAGTTTTGGTTCGTCTGAAAAAAAAAATAAAAAAAATACAATCATTATGGTCCAAACTAGAACCTTAAATTTCTATCCAAAAAAATAAAATGTCGAATATTTAACAAAAGTCGCAAATTAAGGTATTTTTTGTGATACTTCATACCAGAAAAATTAGTAAAAACTATTTTATTGTTAATATTTGCGTATTTTCATTAATATTTACAATATACAATATATCTTAATGTCCATGAAGCTGGCAGAGCAAACTCAGCAAAACAAAATATGACTAGATTAATAATTTTTCGTCAGGACATTAAATTAGCATTTAATTAGCACTTAATTATTAATCTAGTCATATTTTGCTCTGCTGACTTTGCGCTGCCAGCTTCATGGACATCATATCTTACAGAAACTTTATGTTACTCAACAACCCTTCGATTTGTAAAAGTTTAACATTATTTGCATTCACATTTACTGCCTTCGGGAGTTAATTACAACTTCTTTATAAATTTTAACAATGTGTACTTTTGAATCCAGATAATTTATAACAGTTACTTTGATTTAGGAAGCAGCATGGAAAACTCATGTTTGGCAAAAAGGGAGAGACTCTGGTAAAAGTAAGAAGCCACGACGGAAATTTCACTTCAATCAAATTGCTCGGTAAGTTTTTTTAATCTATATAATTTTTCTTTTATGAAAATCGTTTAAAAGGCTACATGAGTTTTCGATTGATGAGTTGCCAAAGAGTTTTGAATTTTTGCATAACTGCTTTTGTCAGGTAGTCAGTTTCAAACCTCTTTAATATTTCAAAGTTATCAAAAAAGTATTTTCTTAATAAAGCACTTCTACAAACAACCAATAATGCGCTAAACCTAATAACTGTTTAGTTTTAAACTTACAAGAGATTCACAACATATTACTTTTTGCAGTGCGGTGAAGTTTACATCGAAACTATTTGGAAAAGCGTTGTCGCGGCGCATCAAGGCCACGGTTCTCTATGCCACAGAGACCGGAAAATCCGAAAGCTATGCCAAAAAGTTGTGCGAACTATTCGGACACGCTTTTAATGCCCAGGTCTACTGTATGTCGGACTACGACATTTCTAGTATAGAACACGAGGCCCTTCTTTTAGTCGTTACGTCCACTTTCGGAAATGGGGATCCTCCGGAGAATGGAGAGGTAAGTAAGAGGAAAATTATATAAATTCAAATATTCTTAAAGTGGCCCAATGGTAGTCGAAGTCTGACAAGCACTATTTAATTATAAAAGAACATATACGACCGCTTTAGGCGACTATTTAAAATGTTTGATGAATAAAATTGTATCTTGATAAAATTGCGTAAGTCAAATATATTTGATAGATATATTTAAACACTTTAATTTTTAGGATGCAATTAAAATTATCAACAGTCATTTTAATTCATGTAACATTTTAATTCAACCAACATAAAAATAACAAACATTTTAAATAAGTTATTTAAATGTTTGTTGATATTTTTTTGGAAACATATAGTTACATAAACCAAAACATTGAGGAATAAAAATGACCAACAATCGTTTTAATTCTTTATTTAAAATGTTTGTTATTTTTATGTTGGTTGAATTAAAATGTTACATGAATTAAAATGACTGTTGATAATTTTAATTCCATCATAAGAATTAAAGGGTTTAAATATATCTATCAAATATATTTGACTTACGCAATTTTTATTAAGGTACAATTTTATTCATCAAACATTTTAAATAGTTAAAATTTTTTGAAGAAACAGATTAATAGTACTTAAAATATTATAGAAACAGGTAAATTAGTTACATACAACTGCTAGTTATTTAAAAAGTAAATAAAGAAAACAATTCAAAAAGTACCTAAATATTTTAAAACTACATTATTTACATTTTTATTTTTAAACATTTTAGAATTTATCCTATTGACCTATTTAAAATATAACTTGAAATAATTTAGAATGTTTAAATTATTTACTGAATAAAAATGCAACTTCCTAAAATTAATCTGACTAAATATTTTCATTAGTTACCTTTTACATCTAATATTTAAATGTAGGTTCTGAACATCAACAGTCATTTTATTTCATGTAACATTAATTCGACCAACAAAAGAAAAACAAACATTTTTAATAAGGTATTTAGATGATTGTTTAAAATTTTAATATCTACATTAAAAATATTCTCATTTATTTGTCCCTTGAATTAAAATGTTTGTTGAATAAAAATGACACTCGTTTTAAAATGACTGTTGATAATTTTTATTCGGGATTGTAATGTTGGTTGCTGGAGTCATCGAGCACTACGAAATAAGTCATTTGGCAACGTTGGATTTGAAACAAGTAACCCGTAGATGTCGTACTTGTTCTGAGGTATATAGGACAAAGAACGGCACAAAATTTGAGATTACGAGAAACTTAAAAAAATAGTGGTAGTAAAACACGTAATAAAAATAAAACCAAAACAAATTTGACTGACGCCTGACACTTTCCACAAACATTTGACGTTAAACAGAGTTAATCCCCTACGTTGCCAAATTCATTTAGTAGTTCTAGTAGCACCCGCTGACTACAACGCCCAATTAAAATTATCAACAAACATTTTTATTCAACAATCATTTTAATTCATGTAACATTTTAATTCAACAAACAAATAAATACCTATAATTTTAATGTAGGTACTAAAATTGTAGGAAATCATTTAAAACATTATTTAGAACTTATTTAAAATGTTTGTTATTTTTTTGTTGATTGAATTAAAATGTTACAGGCATTAAAATGACTGTTGATAACTTTAATTACATCATAAAAATTAAAAGCTATAAAATATATTCGACTTACGTAAGTTTTTTGAAGAAACAGTTTAATAGTGCTGAAACATTTATGTCACAATTCACTAGATAAAACAATGCACTATTATATTATAAAATAGTTTTGTTGATGATGATGTTTTATGATGTCTTTCATGCGAAACAAGTGCAGTAGCACTTATCACTTATCATTGTATTTATTGAATAAATAAATAATAATAATAATAATAATAATAATATGTGAAATATCTCTATTTCTAACACTAATGAGTAACAGATAGAGAGAAACGAAAAGTAGCTTTTTCATTTTTATCAAGAAATTTCATCAAGCGAATTAAGAAGTTACCAAATAATTTTTTTTTGCTTAGTTTTTCTCTCCATCCATTCGTTCTCTAGAGATCATTTGTAGTATCAAGTCTTGGTTAATTGCTTTTCTATTTATCAACTAATCTTTTATTATTTTCTTCTACAATATTTTCTATAATTTTTTTTTACAGGAATTTGCCAAAAATCTATACACAATTAAAATGGCAGAAAACGGAATTTCAAATGGAGATCCAGCCAAGTAAGAGATATTTTTATAATAATATTTATATTTACCAAAAATTTAAAATTCGCAAGATTAATATCGAGCTAAATTTTAATTTCAATTTTTTTTATTATGTGTACAACTTTGCTTCCGTAGTTGTTTTTTTTTCAAAATTTATTGTGAAAATCTGTTTATTTTATGATTCAAAGTATTGTCCACCACTGGCAACTAATTTCTCCCATATTTCGGGCAGCATTGAAAAAACTGCTCATTTTTTAAATGATCCACGAATCAATCCAATTTCTTACTCCTTCATAAGAACCGAGGAGCTGGTCAGGGAGAGGGAGCAAAGTTTGGAGAATACAGCGGAGGCTGTAGAACTTCCCATTTCAATGTTTCCAAGTATGTCTTAACCACTTTCGCCACTATGTCGGTTTTCGACTTAAAAATCACAACCGTTGAAACCACCCATGAGATGTTTTATTACTAATAGTGATATTATTGATTTATATTGATTCGTTTTCTCACAAAAATCTTTAAACATTTTTTTGACTAAAATACAGTTTTTCTAAGAGAATCAAGCATAAATATTGCGATAAAAAAATGAAAATCAAATTTTTTTATTATTCCCTAAATTGGGCACTTTAAATATAGAAATAAAATGTTGGATTTTCTTAGAGAAAAGTACACACAAAATCCTTCTTTTTAAGATAAAAATTTTTTATCTACTATTATTTTTCCAAAAATGGCGGCCAATTAATTTTTTTTGAAAAATGCCGATTTTGGCTGGACAAATACATCTTTTTTTAATTTTTACCATGTCTTCCCTACATAAAATTCAGTAAAAAAAACATAATGTGCGCGAATTCGTTTTTTGAGATTAGGATACATTTAAAAAAAAAACCTACTATACGGATCGATACTCTACTTCATCACAGTCATTTTCATTTTTTTTTATTTTTCCACGACTCTTAGAGCCGGAGATATTTAAAAAATAGTGAAGCAATCCACTCGAAAAATACCAAAAATGCTATTTTTGGCACATATCTCGTGAAGCTCCACTCCAAATTCATTGACAAATATTTTACAAGCTTGTCTTTACGTATAAATTCGAAAAAATTAAAAAAAATTGACTTAGCTCTTACATCTATATAAAATTCTAATTTCACTCCGCTAACAAATCGACTAATGTTTCTAAGGGGTTATGTTGACAGATGCCCAAGTTTATTACATGACGTCTATGACCGATATATATCGACCAATACTCTAAAGCCATCTATTGGAAAACGGCGGAAGCAAAGTTGAACACCAAATATTTATAATCAACGTCACTGATCACTGAGTCATTATACAATACTTTTCATATTGAATATTAATTAGAAGTTTCTCCGAAATTACTGTGTAACTATAATTATGAAAATTTACTTATTGAAGTTGATGTCAACTATTATTTTAAATATAATACTGTATATCTTTACATTACATGATCAAATATAGATCAGACTTGTGTAAAAAGTCCAAGACCAATATTCAATCATGTTTTAGATATAATTTTTTTATTTTTTGTTTAGGGGAGCATATCGTTGTTTGGGTCAAAAAAACCTATATTTTTTATTGTTACATTAAATTCTGCAAACCGCATGTTTCTACGAGGTCTGAAAGTGCCGTAAATTATAAAAATTAAAAATAAATAATTCCATTCAAAAAACTCATAAAATATCAGATTTGTAGATATGAAAATAAAGATTTTTATTTTTTTGCTTTCCTGAAAATTTTTTTTTTATTACGTTTGACCCATTTTCATTAAAACTATTCACCCGATAGCAGTGACTTTTTTTGTCTTAAAGATGGCACTAGTAATGATAAACAGAGTGGAGAAAAATTTTTGATTTTTTACAATGTTATATGAGACTGATTTGAAGATATATGTTCTTTCAAATGATATGGGCTATATATACAACATTTGCAAAAATATTTAAATTCGACCCCACTCTATCTTCTTGTTTTACAACAATAATTAAAAATGCAGTTTTATTCAAATAGGAGTAGCGTTTCCTAAGAAAATGGGTCACTCAGTTTCCACTGAAGACGCCTAGCGATATGCTCCCTTTTATAGCAACTATGGATTCTTGGAATAGTAATGGTATTTTAGATTAAGTTCAAATTCTCACCATTCGCCACAAATCGCCCATTTTTACTTTATTTCTCGATATGTCCCCAGTCCCTCAAGATATTTTGAATATGAACATGATGATAATGTCATATTAGAGGATACAGTCATTATTTTTATTCTAATATGTTTAGCATAGTATCTTATAGAGATTAACAAAGAATTCTTAAATTTTGACACATTTGACATTTTCTACATGAACGATTCAACCGTCCATTTCATTTTTTTACAGTCTTTTTAGGCCTAGTAGTAGAAGATTTTGTGCAGAGTTTTAAAAAATCAACTATATCAGAAAATATATGGTGGCGTTTACAGTAGTCCACAAGCCAAGCCTTTGAAAAAACGAGCCAAACTTTTCTTACAAAAATCTTGAATTTTCAATATCAATATCAACGTTTCGTCAACATTTTTTCTGTCAATTTTGTTGTCTAAATCTAATAATAAGTTGATTTCTATTAACACAATTGGTAAAGTACATTTTTCCTGCTTCCAAAGTTGTTGAGAGCTTACTGAAACCAGTTAAATAATTTCAAACGCTCTGAATGAGAGACCATTCATTATTAGTGACTTAAAGTTTTTAAATTGGCCATATTATCTCATAGAACGTTAATAGCATTTTTTAAATTTAGAGCCGAAAGCAGCGTCTCAAAAGAAGAACAAATTTTGAAATTAACAAATTGAAGGTATCACAAAATTTTTATTTTTGATTTTCTTCGCAATAGCTTTAATTTTGTCAAGGCAGTTGGGCAATTATTTATGCTGTGTCACTGAGCACGTGACAGGGTACGTGTTCCACGGCCATCATAGCTGAAAGCTTGGTAAAGCTCGATAAAGCTTCATAAAGCTTCCTAAAGCTTGGAAAAGCTTGAAAACCTTCTTAAAATGCTTGACTTTCAAGCCCATGCTTATATGGTGTATCCCTACTTATCTCCACATTAGATATTTACTAAGATACTAAAGAACTATTGCTTAATTGGTTATTTTTGAAATCTATATGTAAACCCCTTTCGCTTTATTCAAAAATGTCCAAAAATTATTTTCAATTATACAATAAGCCTCAAAAGTATTGAGTAAATCACAGGTAATCAAATAAATATACATTGAATTTTAAACAAAAAAGTACACCAATTCATGATATTCGTATATACATATAGTATATAGCATATTATATCCATTTTAGCGATTAATCCTTTGAAGCAACAAAAACCTCGAGTTGCTCAGAAAAAAATATAATAAAGGAAGCTAAAGTTTATTTTACTTACGTTCCACGTAATTCTAGATGAAATGAATAAAAAATTATTAACTTTCAAAAGTACAACATGCTTAGACGTAAATGAATTTTCGTTATTGTGGGCGATTTTGTTATTTGGTTATATTAGGACAACCTATACTAAATCAGATAAAATATTAACCTTTACAAGATACGTAATTTAAACTGTCTGAGGTGATATTTGCCAGAGAAGGATATTGACAAAAAGCTCGCACAAAATGTGATCTCGATGAAACTTGGCATTTACGTACTTGAAAGGGTGTAGAAAAACAATAAAAAAATCTTTGCTGCTCTAAAATGTATGCTAACTTCACAATTTCGAAAATAAAATCGAAAATTTGGTTTTTCCATTATATCTCGAAAAAAAATTAAAAATTTCGAAAAACTAATAGCACCACGTGAAAGAGCGGAAAATTTTACTAAAAAATATTAGTTATTTTAAAAAGAATTTGTATTACTATAAAAAATTATTAAAAAAGGGAAAGCAAATTCGAAAACTCTACGCGCGCTGAGCCGTTGAATACAAATATTCAGGCAAGGCGTTCGGAAAAACTAAAGTATCTTTGAGTAAACCAGTAAGGAATTTTAATTTATTAGATTCGACGTCCTAAGACCGGTTTCTGTCTTTCGACTTCATCAGTTAGGCTTTTCGAATCCAATAAATAAAATTCCAAACTCGTACAAGTCAATAGCTATATCCGCTATAAGATAACATTTTTAGATGTGCTACCATCTATGGTAAGAAGAGAGTATTGACATTAAATTTTGACTGAATCTAGTGAAGATATCACTCTCTTCTTTTTTATCTCTTTCAGAGATTAATACAAAGTGAGTAAACCAGTAAGGAATTTTAATTTATTAGATTCGACATCCTAAGACCGGTTTCTGTCTTTCGACTTCATCAGTTAGGCTTTTCGAATCCAATAAATAAAATTCCAAACTCGTACAAGTCAATAGCTATATCCGCTATAAGATAACATTTTTAGATGTGCTACCATCTATGGTAAGAAGAGAGTATTGACATTAAATTTTGACTGAATCTAGTCAAGATGTCACTCTCTTCTTTTTTATCTCTTTCAGAGATTAATACAAAGTGAGTAAACCAGTAAGGAATTTTAATTTATTAGATTCGACATCCTAAGACCGGTTTCTGTCTTTCGACAGTCAAAATTTAATGTCAATACTCTCTTCTTACCATAGATGGTAGCACATCTAAAAATGTTATCTTATAGCGGATATAGCTATTGACTTGTACGAGTTTGGAATTTTATTTATTGGATTCGAAAAGCCTAACTGATGAAGTCGAAAGACAGAAACCGGTCTTAGGATGTCGAATCTAATAAATTAAAATTCCTTACTGGTTTACTCACTTTGTATTAATCTCTGAAAGAGATAAAAAAGAAGAGAGTGACATCTTGACTAGATTCAGTCAAAATTTAATGTCAATACTCTCTTCTTACCATAGATGGTAGCACATCTAAAAATAAAGTATCTTTGTCTAAAATGTACGCAAAAAAAAGAAAGCGTTTTAAAGAGGAGACTCTATGCTTTCTCAGGAAGACATTAGTTTTTAATTGAATCGGCAATTTGAGAAACCTCATAAGTCAGTGTTTTTATGAAAATGACTTTTTTATTGCAATGCATTCGTAACAGGTATTTGGACACACTGAAGAGAAATCATATCAATCAGCCTTCCCAAAGCCGAGATATGATTGGCCGAAAATCGCAGTTAATTAAGAAACCCCATAAGACAGTGACTAGTTTTTTGTGTCTCCTGAAAAATTTACTTTCCTTGACTTATGTGCTTTCTCAAATTACCGATTCAATTGTTTTTTTGTTTTCTCATAGAAAATTTGACCGGAAGTTATAATTTCTAAAATTCTCACTAATTTTTATAAAACTGAAGATATCTATTAATAGAAAAAAATCATCATTGTACTTTTACTTTTGATTTAAATATAATTAAAATGATGAACATTATCTCTGTTTAATAAAACTTATGTTTTAAAATTATCATTTTTTTACAACATTCATTCGAAGCAATTTTTATTTTCAAAATAGTGTTTATTTATTTATATAAATCAATGTCCAAATTATTTTTAACTTTATTTTAAAAAAATATTAATTCCTGATTTATATAAATACTATTATGAAAATAAAAATTGCGTCGAATGAATGTTGTAAAAAAATGATCATTTTAAAACATATTTTAAATTAAACAGAGATAATGTTCATCAGTTAATTATATTTAAATCAAAAGTAAAAGTATAATGATGATAAAACTATAAGGATTTTTTTGTAATGCCTCTGTTAAGAGATATCTTCAGTTTTATAAAAATCAGTGAGAATTTTAGAAATTATAACTTCCGGTCAAATTTTCTATGAGAAAATAAAAAAAATTAAAAACTAATGACTTCCTGAGAAAGCATAGAGTCTCCTCTTTAAATCGCTTTCTTTTTTTTCTTTGCTTATATTTTAGGCAAAGATACAGTAGTTTTTCTGAGCGCCTCGCCTTAATATTTTTATTCAACGGCTCGGCGCGCTTAGAGTATTCGAATTTGCTTTCTTATTTTTAATAATTTTTTATAGTAACTTATAATATTATTTTTTAGTAAAATTTTCCGCTCTTTCACGTGGTGCTATTAGTTTTTCGAATTTTTTTTGAGATATAATGGAAAAACGAAATTCTCGATTTTATTTTCGAAATTGTCAAGTTAGCATAATTTTTTTTATTGTCTTCTACACCCTTTCAAGTACTTAAGTGCCAGACTCTCTGACAACTAGGCTAATGGAAATTGTCCCACTTGCATCTTCAAATATCGAAAAGATGGGACAATTTTGTATCCCTAAGGATTAAAATCAACTTCTAAACTAATGTTTTGATTCAGTATGGCAACATCGAAATCCTTCATAAAAGTCAACAGTCAAAGTGATATTCCATCAAAAAGCAAAAAATTAGATAGATTTAATTCTCTAAGGGGATCCACTTTGAGTGAACCGCTTTTAGATGATAGTTTCGGCCCTTTAAGTAACGTTAGGTAAGATACGCATGAAATGGACTGAAGATGCGGAATTATAGCTATACGTAACGTACAATAAACAAATTTGAACGCATGTGGAATCGAAACTGATAGACCAGTAGATTAGCATGTACATTACTAAAATTTATTTTAAAGTATTTTTCTGTAATAGAGTAGGGACTCATTTAAAAATTTAACAAATATGTATTATATATTGTATACAAATACATATAAACTACAAACAATATTTATATTTTTAATAGGAGTTTACAGCTATATTACACATAAAATTATAATGAAGTGAAATCTAACTTTCGTCACAGATTAGAGAACTACAGATAGGAAAGGCAGACAAGACAAACGAAATTAGACAGAGATAGAGTCGCACCCCAATTTAAAACCCACTTTGAAGGCTGTTATGACAGCAAAAACACAATATTCTTCTTCTTCTTTCTTCGGTTATGACTTGCATACTAGTTCATTTGCCAGTTCATAAAATCATTATATTAACAGTTTACTTTGATTTTAAGTTTCTAATTTTTATTTATGCCAAAAATATTATCTTTCAGAACACTATGACAGCAAACACACAAAATTTTATAAATATATTTCTTATTTCTGACTCTAATGGCAATTGATGATTCAAAGTTATACGTTACATGAAAAGGCAACACTGTACCCTGGAAGTTCTTTCAGAACTGGCAACATGGGTGCACCCTAATTTAAAGGGTCAAGGTCACAGAAAGCGGCAATCGAAACATCAAAGGAAATGGGCGGAGCTTCATATCTGAAAGTCTCTAATCTGTGCTTTCGTTGTATCTTAAATTGGGAACTGAGAGAATTGTAAAGATTTACCTTCATTTTTTTTTATTTAATATAGTTTTGAAATTGGCAAAACGTCTGCGGCTATGCACTACTACGGTTACGTCTATAATTCCGCCTTAATTGTGTGTAATTCACAACATTGCATGGTAACTAGATCGATGTAGATCCACATTATCAGGAACATAAAGTAAATCAACTTTTTACCTTCAAAAGAATGGGTAAGATATCTCACTACTGTGCAGATCATTTTAAATAACTTTTTTACTATGAAAGATTTTTTATATATACCAACTAAGTGGATTTCTTATTAATTAAAATCAATCTAAATGTCATCATAATCTTAGGGTATGTAAATATTTAAAGCCTCGAACCGATGAAGTCTTAGCATGTCGTGTAAGAAATTATACAAAAATCAATGAGTTTTTCTATGAACTATTAAACAATTACCAATTATTTTTCGACGGGAGGGTTAATTATATAAAATATTGATATTTAAGCAGCTACGCTATAACAATACTGTATACGACCTAAATTGTGGCTCTATCCGACAGGCTCTAATTTCTTATCTATATTTTTAATTACCTTTTTTATTTTTATATCTATAAACATTTATATAGTTTATGTAGATAAAATTAGTGGGAATCAGTCAATAGTAAATAAATTAGTACGATTTCTTCGTTTTAAGTCGAGCTTTCGAAAATGTTTATTTTCTTTATCAAGAAGAATAACATGAAATTCAGAAAAAATTACATACAAAAAGAAACTTTAGTGCTAAAATTTAAAATGACAAAATGACAATTACTAAAAAATCAGTATACAATTGAAACATACAGAGTGAGATTGTAAAATATATTAGGTAAGTATGTATAAATATATAGAAAATCAATTCAAGGAGAACGAGTTGAGATATTTTCTTTATACAAATCTTGAACTTGAATATTATTTATAGAATATCATATGTTCTTTATAATGTGAAACTTTTTATGTGTTTTGTTATGTTTCGTTTTTTTTTTAATAACTGGCATGCTTGCTTATTTGTTTTTGTAAATATTGTATATCTAATATAAATGTTGTATACCTAAAATATAATGATTATTTTAGCAAGGCAGTGACGTCATTTCTAGTTATTTCTATTGTCAACGGAATAAACACGAAAGCACTAACGAATACGATTTAAACTTAACGTGCAGGGGAAATTAACTGTCAACACTTTACGACGTTGCCGATGTGACATAGCGAAAACTCTTGATATATCAATCAACGTTCTGTAACGTAGTGGCACAAAATAAAACTACATAACTATTAATTTTTATTTGAATCTTAAAACTATAGACTAGCAGTTCTTTTCTACATTCATTCCAATTTTCAATCAAGTTGATAGCACATTAGATGCACTTATATTCGAGCTAGAAAAAAAAAGAAATGGGACAATTTTATCTTTAAGTGATCGAAAAAAAATTCTACCTGGCAACGCCGTAGATTTTTGACGTGTGACGTCACTGCCTTGCTATCGTAAAAATAGTTTATAAATTTCATCCATTCTTACAAATAATATTAAGAGCTAATACCACAGCGCGCGGCAAAAATAAGATACGAACTCTAATTTTTATATTAATTAGTCCAGAATTTACAGTTTTAATAATTCCTTTTAACTTTAATGATAAATATTTTTAAAAAAATATTTAGAAGGTATAAATTGTTTGAAATTATTTACTTATTTAATAGCAGGTACCTAAAAACTAATAGTATTGCATAACAAGCGCTAAATGCGTATTTCGCGCGAATTGTATTGTATGTATCCTACAATTATTTCCGGTTTTTCATCGTCAGGCCTCCAAATATTTTTTTTGATAATTTTGATATCAGAAATAAATTTAGTGACCTCTTTACAAGGTTATAGGATTTTTTAATTATTTACCTACATGGTTTAATGTTATAGATTTTCCATAGTTTTATAAACGAAATATCGCTTATTATAGGACGTTTTCTATTGAAGCCTGAACCAGGGGCGGATCTAGGATTTTTCGGAGGGGGGGGGGCGATTCCGATCTGAGGGGAGCGGGCGATACAGTAATAATTTTCGAAAAAATATTTTAATATAGAAACTAAATAGTGAAACATACTACATATATTGCAAAAAATGCAAAATAACATATTATAGTTAGAAAATTAACCAAAACATATTACATTACTGGGTTTTTGAATCCATGTCGAATTTTTTAAAATATTATCTGAATACCAAATATAATTCTGACTCGTGGAGCATTAGGGGTCGCGGATCCCAGTTTGAGAAACGAGAATTAAATTTGTCGCTCAGAAAATACATCACCCCTTTACTTAATGAATGATTCAATAGTGTACTGCATGTTTACCACCTTCCTAACAAACTAAATATATCTATAGTCAATTATACAACCGTATACTTACCACGAATTTCAAAATAATCAATATCTTAGTAAACTTAAACTTAAATTATGCATTTTCACTGTAAATAAAACCATATTATCATAGCTACTGAGAAAAAATATTTGTTTTTGCTGTAAATATGCTTGTTATATAATATTTGAATAATTTTTAAATTTTAAAAAACTTATTTTTATGTATGTAAATATAGATTTGCTGTTTTTGCATTGGGATCAAGTGCCTATCCAAACTTTTGCGCCTTTGGAAAATATGTCGATAATTTACTTGGAGAACTTGGTGGAGAACGCCTTATAAAATTATGCACAGGAGATGAAATGTGTGGTCAAGAACAAGCCTTCAAGAAATGGGCATCGCAAGTGTTCAAGGTATAGTACAGGGTATTGTTTTAACTACGGCTTAAAATTTTAAATATTTACTTACATAACCAAATTATTATAAACAACACTCTTAATGTCTTAATTTTAAGGATGCCTGCGATACGTTTTGCCTTGATGACGATGGTACATTCTTGGAAGCCACAATGACATTACAAAGTGAATCCTTAACCGTAAATAGTGTCAGATTCGTCGAATCCCCAGCGATTCCGTTAAATGCAGGACTTTCTAAATGTCACAACAAGAAAGTGAGTATGAAATGCACTTAGAGAGGCACTATTTGTTTGCTGTTATAAACTACTGTTACCAAAAGATATTGGTATGGGGGTTGTTTCCTTAATATTCAACAAAATACGGTAGGCTGATGAAGATCGAGAAAAAAATCTTATTGTATGTTATTGGAGGCTCGATGTGCTACTTCTTAAAATTATTTTCGAGGTGAAACATGAATCCAGGACAAAACATTCGGTCTTTTTATTAAATGGATCACCCTATATATTTTTTCATTTTTAGAATATTTGTCATGTGGACTTTACATTTCCCTTTTGTTTTTGAGGATCACATGCAACGTTGTCAAGTTATTTACATTTTAATTTTATGAGAAAGCATGAACGAAAAAAAATATTCATAAAAACTATATTTTCAATAATTGATGGAAAAAACTGGGTATGCACGTACCAAAAGTATGTGCAGAAATACACACATCATTTGGATTCATTCAAAAATACAGGGTGTTTTGAAACAAGGACCAAATTTCACCAACTTCAAATTGCCGAAACTCATTTTTTTGAAACGGATCGAAAAGTATCACTGGATATGGTCCATATGGTACCATTGGAAAGGTCATTGAATGGACCTTCAAATTATAAAATCATATACAGGGTGATCAATTTGAAAGAAATGAGTTTCGGCAATTTGAAGTTGGTGAAATTTGGTCCTTGTTTCGAAACGCCCTGTATTTTTTGAATGGATCCACATGATGTGTATGTTTCTGCACAAACTTTTGGTACGTGCATACCCAGTTTTTTCCATCAATTATTTTTTCATAAAATTTTATTAAAATGTAAATAACTTGACAACGTTGCATGTGATCCTCAAAAACAAAAGAGGTATATAAAGTCCACATGACAGATATTCTCAAAATGAAAAAATATATAGGGTGATCCATTTAAAAAAAGACTGAATGTTTTGTCCCGGATTCATGCTTCACCCTGTATACGCGAAAATAATTTTAAGAAGTAGCACCTCGAGCCTCCAGTAACATACAATAAGATTTTTTCCTCGATCTTCATCAGCATAGCAGCTATGGTCCGAGCGAGGATAGGTGGACCTCCCTGTATATTTTATTAACGCATTTCCTGTTAAATTCAATACATTTTGACATTCAAAGTAACCAAATTTTTTAGAAACTAAATGGACGGAGCTTTTGTCCCATTACTATTTGACAACAACTAAACTACTACTCGAATTTCTGATTCAATTATTTTAATTAATCGGAATTTATTAAAACAAACGGAATTCCTATTCATACCTATATCGAAACCAGGAGTACGGATCTGTTATTGTTTATTTTATAATGCGGAATTTACAACCTTAATGATAATCCTATTGGGGTACTTAAAAAGTCAACGAAATATCTTGAAACTGACTATACGAATTGTTTATTTTAGATATGTTCAACTCTCCCTATTAGATTCTGTAGATTTAATTTGACTCTGGCAGCATATTTTGTTATCATTTCACCTTAAAATATATTCATTTGTCAAAAAAAGTTTTCTCAAGTTATAATTCTTGTGTTAATTGCTACTTGAAAATCTAATTACTATCCAGGTCAACTTTTAAGACGAGAACAGCATAAAAGTGGAGAGTTTCTTTTATTTTGCATCCACTCATTGACATAATCTGCACTTTTGTGTGAGCAAGGCGGAAAAATTACCTGAGCTTTGACGAAAGGCAATTTAAGATTATTCTGGAAGCTTTCCAGTTCTAATAATGTATAAACGAATTAATTGTGATTAATAATAAAAAAATATCAAAGCTTCTTTCATTAAAAATAATTAATATTGAACGTAATTTTTTTTATTTTTTGACCTAAAGTTAACTGCCGATACTCCACGTTGCAGTGTCCTAACAGGATTAAAAAAATAATTTTGTTACATATGCCGGGTGTTTCATTAGAACTCCAACCACTTACTTTGAAATGAAATTACTAAATAATCTCGCTCAACAGCCGCTCCTTTTTTTTTGTGGTGAAGAGTGCACCAAAAAACCTTAAGTTTTTCAAATAATATAATCTACAAATACCTCCAAAATATTTCTTTGCTGCAGCTTCGTATTTATGTAGATATTATGCTAAAGTACTATTTTTTTTTGTTAATGTAATAATATCTTAACAGGTATCGTCTTCAGAACTTTTCCGAAGAACCAATTTACACGGAGACAATTCCTCGAAAGCGACGTTACTTCTGGAGTTTAAAAGCAACCTTCCTTATAAACCTGGAGATCACCTCGGAGTATTTGCCAGCAACAGGCCAGAACTTGTAGATGGTGTTATCAAAAGGTTAAAGGGAGTAAACGACCTAGATGTACCCTTAGAGTTGCAAATTTTACAAGAAACTCATACATCTAACGGTAGGTCCAGTTCATTTAAATAGATCATATTCGAAAAAATAAGTGTATAGAATCAGGGAATCTATGAGGTCATCAAAAAGATTGCGTCTACCGTAAGGACGTCTATATTGTTTTACGCAAAGGTAAACAGACTGACTACATCTATTTTTTCATCTCTCCCATCCATTGGTGAGATTTATAAAATTATCAAATCAATGACAAATCTGCATTCACAAACCCTGTTCTGTTACAAATTATCATACACAAATTACAGATGTACTTAACTGTTAATAACCTTTTTTTTTATTATTAAACACCTAATAAAGGCATTTAGTATATTACAATCTGGTCAACAGTGACCAATGAGCAATTTAATTCTAACTTAATCTAATTGAGTTTGAAACTTAAAACTAAGGTATACTCATCAGCGTTCCTTAGGTTCTGTAGAATGGATTGCACTAAATTTTAACGTGCACACACAAGGTCTGCTTTTGCACTAAAAACACTAAACTCTCAAAGGGCTTGATCCTATTAAGTATTCTTTCTAACCCAGTATTGTCAAGGAGCTGGATAGCCTCGACATTGACATGATGATGAAGTCTTTCTTCATGACTCGTGGCTCATTTCTTGATGGTCTGGTCAACAGTGTCCATTTCCAGATCCCTATGGAGGTTACTATTGCGAATGTATCACTATTATGTTCCTCAGTGCTTTGTTTTGAAATCTTTGGATGATTGCTAAGTCGCTTGCTTTGGTGCATCCCTATAGTTGGATACCATAGGTCCATACAGGCTTAAGTATCTGCTTATAAAGCATAAGCTTATTATACCTAAGTATTTTGCTGTGTTTGAATATGGAATCAGGTTATTGTTTATTCTGACTGGAATATGATCTATCCTTTTGTTTGTAAAGTTAATGTGGAGTGATTTAGTTTCATTAAGTTTAATTTTCCATCTCTTCGTCCAGTCATAGATAAGGTGGACAGCTGTTTGCAACTTGTGGGTTGCTTCTTCATTGCTCTTTCCTACTGCTAGAATGGCAGTGGTGTCGGCGAAGGTGGCTATGGTATTGTTTTCTATCTCTGGAATATCAAATGTGTAAGTATAGGACAGGTCCTAGGACACTTCCTTGTGGTACTTCAGCCTTAATTTCTTTAAGATCGGAATAGGCTTCTCCTTGCCTAATTCTAAAGTATCTTTCCGATATATATGAATGGAGGATATCTTATACCTAAAATAATTTATTCGTATTTACTTTGCAGGTGTTTTAAAAACATGGAAACCCCACGAACGTTTACCGGCATGTTCAGTAAGAGAGTTGTTTAGATATTACTTAGATATAACGACTCCTCCGAGCCCAAATTTATTACAGCATTTCGCCTCGATTGCAACTGATGAAGAAGAAAAGAAACAATTAAATTTACTCGCTAGTGTAAGTTTTTATTTGATTATCTGTTTGGCACACCATAAAATAACTTTTTCTTTAATATGGGGCGGTCACTCAATAATTATTAAAAGCAGATATAATAGGAGTTTGATGAAATTAACACGACAACATATAGAAATATAATTTCATGGGTAGAATCTAAGTTACCTATGTTTGATTACGTTAAGTCAATGAATAAAATAAAATTATAATTTACATTTTTAGGATTCTGCCGCTTACGAAGATTGGCGTCATTGGGGATTTCCACATCTTTTGGAAGTTTTAGAAGAATTTCCTTCTGTAGTGCCTCACGCTCCCCTTCTTATTGCCCAGCTAAGTGTTCTTCAACCTAGATTTTATTCGATTTCATCAAGTCCAATAATGCACCCGAAACAAGTACATTTAACTGTCGCTACAGTAGTTTATAAAACAAAGGGTATGTATTTAATATAATTATAGTTTGCATCAATTACAATTTCATCGAAAGTAAGTGCATTGTGACTAAAAACTAAAATCAATTAAATATTGTAGATGGAGAAGGAGATATTCATTACGGAGTTTGCTCAAATTATCTACAAGACGTTCCTGTAAATTCTGAAGTTCATATGTTTGTTAGAAGGTATTTATATCCTTCATTAATATGAATATTTTATGTTTTGTTTGTGACAAAATTCATTTATTATAGTGCACCAGGATTCTACCTTCCGAGCGATCCTGTTACTCCAGTCATTCTAGTTGGTCCTGGTACAGGAATTGCTCCTTTCAGAGCATTTTGGCAACATCGATATGCACAAATGATCAAACAAAACCCAAAATTTGGAAAAATGTGGTTATTCTTCGGCTGCAGAACCAGAGATGTGGACTTATACAGCAAGGAAAAGGAGGATATGATGAATAAAGGAATTATTGAAAGGGTATTTCTCGCTTTGTCTAGAGAACGAAATATCCCAAAAGTAATTAAATTTTTAAAATACTTTTACCAGATAGATAAGCGTCAATTGCAAACTCCCGAAAGTAATTGTTTTTATTCCTGTCCGGGCTATTATTATAAGCTTATATCATCATCAAGCTATCAATAAACAGGGTCATAACTCCCTTGGGATATTAGAGGTGCCTTAATTTCCCGTTGTCAGGCTTAATTCCCGTTGTTAGGATATTTTGACGTTTGTTGAATATTGCTGTCAGTGTTTCATTATATTTAGTGAATGTCATTGCTGCTTATTTTATTAAAATCGATCAGAAATAAAATAATCTGTGTACCTCGGGAATTAATGAGCCTTAATTACCTCAGGCAATTGCAGTCCCTCGGGCCAGAGGCCCTCGGGATGCAAACTTTTCTTTGGGGAATTAAGGCCCTTGATACATAAATTACTATTATAAATTGTCAAAAGCAATTCTTGATGTGCTAAAATCTATGTTAAACTATGTATTAGATATGGCCAGGTTGCCATCTGATTGAAAAAAAGTTTAGACGTTATTTAACCAAGTTTCCTAAATTATTAAGGGTGACTACAAAATCATTCACCTAATTTATTTTATCAGTTAAAGTGTCAACTTTAGACTTGTGGAATATAAAATTAAAATTTAATCTTAAATCGTACAAACATATTTATATTCCAATTCAAATTTTGTAATAAAAATAACGAAACAGAAGACATTTTTTGTTTAATCTTCTTATTTTTTAGACATACGTACAAACATTAGCCTTACAAGAAGGATCTGAAATTTACCGACTTCTTGTGAAAGAGAATGGTCATTTTTATGTTTGTGGTGACTGCACAATGGCGGAACACGTTCACCAAACACTACAAGATATCATTCAAAAACATGGAGGGATGAGGGAATCTGAAGTACAGTCTTTTATGTTGTCTTTAAGGGTGAGTTAAAAATGTAAAATTTGTCATTGGCACTAGTGCGTAATTGAAACAAGGCAAGGTAATCTGAAAAGCGATTTATTGTCAATCTAATTACAACTGGTACTGAACACTTGTTCAACGGCGGCTCCAAGGAGGGGGAAGTAGGGGCAATTACCCCCCCTCAAAGTCTGGCCATGAGAGGTTATTTCTCATATCTGTGTAAACCAAATTTTATATTTTTTTTGATTTTTTTTAGATTCTAGGTCCTATTATATCTTCCCAAAAATGGCCCAAACATTTTTTTTCGGTAATTTTGACATCACCAATCGTTTCTTATACAAAATTCATTCTGTGTAAACAAAATTTCAATTTTTTTTGTAGGTACTAGGTCCATTTATATCCTAAAAAAACTCACTTTTTTCCGCAAAAAAGGCCTAAACATTTTTTTTTCGGTAATTTTTATATTACCAATCGTTTCTTATACAAAATTTATTCTGCATAAACCAAATTTTCATTTTTTTTAATTTTTTTGTAGATTCTAGGTCCAAATATATCCCAAAAAAACTCATTTTTCCCACAAAAATGGCCCAAACAATTATTTTGATAATTTTGACATTGCCAATCGTTTCTTGTACAAAATTCATTCTGCGTAAACCAAATTTCAATTTTTTTAATTTTTTTTGTAGATTCTAGGTCCATTTATATCCTAAAAAACTCACTTTTTCCCTCAAAAATATCCCACATTTTTTTTGGGTAATTTTGACATTGCCAATCGTTTCTTATACAAAATTCATTCTGTGTAAACAAAATTTTAATTTTTTTGAATCTTTTTTGTAGATTCTAGGTCCATTTATATCCTAAAAACTCACTTTTTCTCTCAAAAATGGCCCAAACATTTTTTTTCGTTAATTTTGACATTGCCAATCGTTTCTTATTCAAAATTCATTCTGTGTACACAAAATTTTAATTTTTTTGAATCTTTTTTGTAGATTCTAGGTCCATTTATATCCTAAAAACTCACTTTTTCTCTCAAAAATGGCCCAAACATTTTTTTTCGTTAATTCTGACATTGCCAATCGTTTCTTATACAAAATTCATTCTGCGTAAACCAAATTTTAAATTTTTTGGGCTGGAGCCGCACTTGCACTTGTTGTTTCTTTTTAGTGCACAGGAATTTTTATTTTTCTTTAAAAAAAATTATAATAATTATAAGTAGTATGGGATTTCGTTAATCAATTTTTCATCCAAAGTTACCATGTTGTGTGGATTTTTAAGTTCTTACGATTTTTGTTACATTTTCATTAATCTTTTTTTTAATTTCAAAAAATAATATTTTTCGTAATATCAATCCATTTTTAATACGGTTAATAATTTGGAATTTTCATTTTTCTTGTAAAGTAAAACTGGAAAATAATCGAAAAATCTGCTAATAAAAAATAGGCATTCTTTACTTCCATATTGCCATTGAAATTTTAAGTCTATATACGCTAATATGTTTTAATTTTTAGGATGAAAACAGATACCACGAAGATATTTTCGGAATAACATTGAGGACTGCAGAAGTACACAACAGATCAAGAGAATCTGCAAGAATTCGAATGGCTTCAGAACCTTAACAATATTAGCATCAATATTTAGCAATTAGAGTTAATTAGGAAAAGAAGAATTATCCAGAGTTATTAACGATATTTTTACTTAATTTGTGTCGAGTAGTAGAAGTAACTTTTCTAAATTTTAATGTTAATATTTCGAATTTACCTACTCCTGTATTATCGATGAGCACAAATTATCACATATGTCAAAAGTTGCACTTTTAAAATTTTAAAATTGATCTAATTATAATTCTAACGAACTATATTAATATTTAACTTCTAATCGCTAAGAACATTGTTTAAATAAATTAACATATTAACCAACGAATGTATCTATTTTTTTCTTCAAAAATATAAATAACATTTTTAAATCGTTTTATTTATTTCTAATGGTAAATATACAAATACACTCCTGATACAGAGATCCGAATTTTTTAATATTACGATTAAAAATTTCTCTGGGAAAATTGAAAATTAAACCACTCACTTCTACTGTCCTGATACAGAGTATGAATAAAAATTTCTCCGAGAAAAATTGAAAATTAAACGTCTGCTCACCTGATCCAAAGATCTGAATTTTTAAATTTTAAGGTTAAAAATGTTTCCGAGAAAAACTGAATGTTAAACCTCCTCTCAATTCTGCTTTCCTGATACAGATATCCGAATTTTGAATCAAAATTATTGAATTTTACGAATAATAGTGCCTCCGCCAAAAATTGAAAATTAAACCTAATTTTTCTGCGCACTTGATATAGAAATTCACATTTTAGTGGAGTGAAATTAGAATTTTATATGGATGTAAGAGCTAAGTCAAAATTTTTCAATAAATTTGGGCTGGAGCTTCGCGAGATATGTGCCAAAATCGGCATTTTTGGTATGTTTCGAGTGGATTGCTTAACTATTTTTTAAATAACTCCGGCCCTAAGAGTCGTGGAAAAATAAAAAAAAATAAAATGACCGTGATGAAGTAGGGTATCGATCGGTATACTAGGGCTTTTTTAAAAATACATCCTAACCTCAAAAAACGAATTCGTGCACATATTTTTTTTTTACCGAATTGGCAATAAATAACCAAAGAATCCTTGAATTTTCTTAAAAATTGGAGAAAATATGTATTTTTATGTCGGGAAGACATAGTAAAAATTTAAAAAAAAATGTATTTGTCCAGCCAAATTCGGCATTTTTCGAAAAAAAATTGATTTGGCCGCCTTTTTTGGGAAAACAATAGTAGAGAAAAAATTTTATCTTGAAAAGAAGGATTTTGTGTGTACTTTTGTCTAAGAAATTCCAACATTTTATATCTTTATTTAAAGTGCCCCATTTAGGAAATAAAAAAAATTCGATTTTCATGATTTATATTGATTCGTTCCCTCACAAAAATATTACCTTAGAACTTTTTTTTTTATTTTTTAAACAGTTTTTGAAATACAGTTTTTCTAAGAGAATCAAACATAAATATCGCGATAAAATTCGGCATTTTTCGAAAAAAAATTGATTTGGCCGCCTTTTTTGGGAAAACAATAGTAGAGAAAAAATTTTATCTTGAAAAGAAGGATTTTGTGTGTACTTTTGTCTAAGAAATTCCAACATTTTATATCTTTATTTAAAGTGCCCCATTTAGGAAATAAAAAAAATTCGATTTTCATGATTTATATTGATTCGTTCCCTCACAAAAATATTACCTTAGAACTTTTTTTTTTATTTTTTAAACAGTTTTTGAAATACAGTTTTTCTAAGAGAATCAAACATAAATATCGCGATAAAATTTTTTTAAGAAAATTCGAGGTTTCTTTGGTTATTTATTGCCAATTCAGTAAAAAAGAAATAATGTGTGCGAATTCGTTTTATGAGGTTAGGATGGATTTTTAAAAAAACCCTACTATACGGATCGATACTCAAACTTCATCACGGTCATTTTAATTTATTTTTCCACGACTCTTAGCCCGAGATATTTAAAAAATGCCGTTTTTGGCACATATCCTCGCGAAGCTCCAGCCCAAATTTATTGAAAAAAATTTTACAAGCTTCTCTTTATATTTAAAATCGAACAAATTAAAAAAATTTGACTTAGCTCTTACATCCATTTTCAAAATATTTTCGTCTAATTTCAGTCCACTATTTTGGTCCAAACGGCTAAAAGTGTAAAAAATTTCATTCCTGATATACACGCAACCAGTATTACAATATTACTACTACCGGAGCACCATTTTTCAACAAGTTTACTAATTCAAACCTCTGGAGTGTATTTCGTCACCATTTTTGGTCCACAATGTTTGCGCGAAAAAATTAAAAATAAACCTACTGAAAACGAAAATTTTACCATTTTTTTTTTTCTTCAAAAATACAAATAACATTTTTAGATCGTTTTATTTATTATCTACTAATGTTAAATATACAAAATATGTTGATATAGCTCTTCATATTTAACAAATTAAAATTCTGTTATTTTTAAATACAGTACTTATTATTAGGTACAAAAGAGTAAAAACTTTAAATTAACAGAAAACATTAAAACTGAAAGGAAAAAATTTTAACAAATAAATTAAAAAAAATGTGAGTTATCAAGCGTATATGTGTCTTCGGTAATTGTTCCTGATCGAGCTGGCTAGGCATAATCCAAAGATGGCTCCAATAATCTGCAAAAAATAATGGTTTTATTGGCGCAGAAAAAAAAACAAATAATTTTTTCTGAAATCGCTCAAGAATGCCTACTTTCTCGGAGCAATTTTAGACCCCAAAATAGGCTATTCTAGTATTTTAGTCCGTTGCTAAGCAACGAACTTTCCCGGATCGAAAACAGTCCGGCAAAATTTTTGCTGTCAAAATCCAAGGATGATAAACTAGAGAGAAGGATGGGCCACTTCCATAAGAAGCAATGTAAATGTATTTTATGACGTCACTAAATAATTATTAGTTATACCGGGCGCTAATTGTGTTGTTTCTGGCTGTAATGCAGAGTACTCTGTTTATAAGAAGGCAGGAATTGTATTATGTACAGTAATTCACGACGTGATTTACAGTCTAACAGATTGAGTTAAGTGGCTCATCCTTCTCTCTAGTTTACCATCATTTGTCAAAATCTACGTAATTTCCTGAAACGTCAAAGTGACAACTTAAACCAAAGAAGTCAAAAGTGTTGTCTGATGTACAAATTGAAACCAGATAATGTATACTAAATGAATAAGGTACGTTTAGAATGTCAGAATTTTAAAATTACCTAGATATTTATGTAGTCTTTACTGTCTAGGTTGCTTTAATATTTATTGTTGCCGGTGAATTTATCAAAATTCCTTAATTTATGATAATGTTGATTACGATTTCAGAAAAAATAGTATGTGTACCTCGTAGTAAAAGCACATTCCCAGACTCCAATGCATTGTCGTCCAGGAATGTATCGCTTTTACTACTAGGTAAGCAATGTACTATTTTTTGACACAACATCATTATTGTAAAAACAGTGATAGTTAGAAACATAAAATAAATAAGAAGAACATATTTTTTAAAGACCATGAAAGAAGAGACTTTTAAATCATAGCACATTAAACGGCTATTCTCGGAATATACTTCTTCTTGTACTAATTCAAGTTTCCTAAGGGGTCTTTTGAGTCTCTGCTATGTCAGGTAATAGTATATTGTGCAACAAGTGGGGAAAGTTCAACTTTTCTCACGAGTGTGAAAGTTTGTGGCACGAGTCTGAAGGGCGAGTGCCGCAAACACATGAGTGAGAAAAGTACTTTCCCCACGTGTTGCACACTATACTTTTTCTACAACTGCACAAATTTAAAGAATACAAGTAATGTAACTTGTAACTTAATATTTATTTTTATGGTTAGCAAAACTAAACTAAAATAACATGAAAGTATCCTAGCTCTTGGACAGTTGAATAATTTTTTTAATTTTATTTTTGTATTTCTTCTCCATTTCATAAATTTTTCGTATGCCAATTCAAACTTTTTTCTTGAAATTATCGGCAACAAATCTAACGTTATTTTTGCGGCTTTTTCCAATATCTCTGACCTAGTATTATCAAAATCGTGACTACTGTCATTACCCATATTATTTATTATAAATAGGTATGTCTTATTACAATAATATTTAATGGAAATTGCGATTTTCATCAAAGCACGAATGAAAACTACCTTAGGAATTTAAGAAACTTCTATAATCTGACAGTTGTGACAACTATTTAAAACTGAACAGCAGCCTACTAAGTTTTTGTCGATTTTTGTTGATTCTCCATATAAATGTATGTGGTGTGGGGCAAAGTGCCGTGAGGAAAAGTATTCCCGCACGGTATGAGCAATACATGGTTTTGAAATTAAGTAAGCTATGAGAAATTCGCTACTTTGCATAGCAGTTGTAGAAAAAATTATTTTAGCGTTTACAGCTTTTTACCAAATTTTCAGAAGCTCGTTTGACAAGGCATACCCTTATGACGACCACAGGTTTCAGTAGAAGATTTCATTTATATATTAACATCTAAAAGTAAAAATTAATACTAACCTCAACAGCGGCAATACCAATAGCTACTCCTCCGACAATCTTGGAACTTTTTTCTAATTCTTGTTGAAGTTTGGGAGCACACCCTTCGCTGTGAACTTCGTTATTTGTACTTGGACATTGGACTTTACTATTTTGACAGCAACTAAGAGGCACCTTTGGGCTTCTGTTTTCATAATCGTCTGGTCCGAAGACACCGCAACATTTCAACTGAAAACAATTTTTTAAATGACTTTCTTTCTCAACGGTTCTCACATCATCAAACCTCTCCTTTTACTTACCCATTTTTGTGCGATTTGCATCGTTTCATTGGCTTCTTGACTTTGGGACATTCTGTCGAAGGTACTCTGGACGTTATTCTCGATTGCTTTATTGAAAGTGGGCTTGTCTCTTATTTGTAAGAACGCGTAAACTCCAATAGCGACTTGCAAAATGAAGATGGTAAGAAGAACTATTGCATACTGAAAAATTAAAAATAAATTTTCATTGCTAATGTTTCAGTTTTTCTACGAAGATGTAAAAATAATTATGTTGAATGTGTAAACATTTTTTTTTATTAATTTTTAATCCGAAAATGATATTTGCTATTGATGGGTTTGTCAATATCTATATGTCATTCTGCGAACTCCATTGAGTGACTAAGATACTATAAAATAATTGTATCAACTTCGCATACAAAATATGCAAAAAAAATATGCTTGTTAATAGTTATTTATAGAAATATTTCTTAAAACAAACATTCATATCTAAAATTACGTGGTAGAAGCCGAGCTAACTGAAACAATCTATGTGTGTAATTTACAAGGTATATTTTATTGTAGATGTTATATCTACATTATAAAATAATTAGTGTCGAGTATTAAAAGTCCAAAAATCCGACATGGGTTTAAAAAACTAGTTTAGAGGTGGCGCCAAAATATCTTAAAGATTATTCGACTAGAAATTCGTAAACTGTAACTGAAAAAAATTTCAAAATTGCGGATAGCGAATATCTATAATACCGTTTGCAGGAATGCAGGAAACCGTACAAATTATTTAAACAAAAAACGTAGAAAGTCGAAATTAGGTACCAAAGGTGACGAAATAAACAAAAAAAAATGGAAAATGATTACTAGAAAATAAGAAAATGAAGGTTTTCTGGGATTATGGATTATGGAAGACAAATAATCTTTAGAATCCGATTAATGTTTCAAGGACAAATTACATAAGATAATGAATTTAATTCAATATAATATCAAAAAATCAGTAACGACGAAGAAAAACTAAGAGATAGAGCCTCTAGAGTTGGAAAAAATGGAAAATAAAGGAAATTCTTAGCAGATTGAGATTTTTCGGCTCGAATTTCGAAAAATTTTGAGTTATAAAAACAAAATCGCAAATAATCAAAATCTATAACTAATTTTTAAAAATCATGCAAATTTGAATTTTGAGGTTAAAAAATCGATTTTGGGGAAAATCAGAGAAAATTGAGGTATTTCCAAGATTTCTGGATTTTCAAAATTTTATTGATAAATCAGCAAATCAGTAGCAACTTTGTTTTTTTATTGTGAATTTTCCCATATAGAACAAATTCAAAATTCATCATTTCTTTTTAAAGTAGCCCAATGGTAAATTGATATAAATATTTTACATAAAAAAAATTAACAACCCAATTTTTTAAACTAATGGATGTCATTTTAAAGTTAAAGTAAAAATAATATTTTTTCGTTTGTTAGTTATAATTTCACAAATATTCATAAATAGTTATCAAAATTGGCACAGAGGAATTTCTTTAGATAAGGAATATTTTATATAATTTTGATTAGCAAATGATATACACCCCATTTTTTAATTTAAAATTGTTATATGTTTAAACAAGATTATTTCGATAGTCTCGAAAACTGCCTTCAAATGAGAATCAATAGAGAAACTTGTAGGTATTTTTATTTGGACGATAAATTCGAATAATAAACAAATGAATCGGTAATTTGAGAAACCCCATAAGTCAGTGTTTTTATGAAAATTACTTTATTATTGCAATGCATTCGTAACAGGTATTTGTACGCACTGAAGATAAATCATCTATCAGCCTTCCCAAAGCCGAGATATGATTGGCCGAAAATGCCAGTTAATTAAGAAACCCCATAAGACAGTATCTAGTTTTTTGTGTCTCCTGAAAAATTTACTTTCCTTGACTTATGTGCTTTCTCAAATTACCGATTCAAATTACAAACTCAAAAAACTGTAAGTGGCCCCCTCTTAGTCCCACGCCTCTTCTATTTAGGTTAAAAAATTATTTTGTTTAATAATTGCTAACTTTGTATTAATCTCTGAAAGGAATACGAAAGAAGCGAGTGACATTTTGACTAGAATCAGTCAAATAAAAGCTTTGCAACACACAATGCAAATTGTGTATGCAACCCCAACACATCGGGAATTTTTTGCTTTAAAAATTGTCAATACTCTCTTCTAATCATAGATGGTAGCACATCTAAAAATTTTATTTTATAGCGGATATAGCTATTGACTTGTACGAGTTTGGAATTTTATTTATTGGATTCGAAAAGCCTAACTGACGAAGCCGAAAGGCAGAAACCGGTCTTAGGATGTCGAATCTGATAAATTAAATTCCTTACTCGTTTGCTAATTCCCAAAAGGATCAATACATTGATTTGAAATTTGGCAGATTGTTTGTGGATTTAAGAGCATATTTTGCCAAAAAAAAAATTAAATATTTTGAAAACTGCAAGTCTTGCCATTTGTAATTTATACGCTTTTTAAGTAAAAATCAATGATCAATTAAGATGCAAGTGGTATCAAAAATAGTGGGAAAAGTTGACATATTGAACGGCACGGCACGTCACTGGATCAAGTAAGGAAACTGTTTTTTCGCCAAACCAAAACATGCTCTTTTCCAAGCTTTAGCTACCGCCTCGGTAGATAACAATATTATCCTGAGATGGGTTAAAGAGCACGGCAGGAGTAAACGTAACTGCATTGCCGACTCCTTAGTCAGCTAGCCAGCCTTAGCTAAACGTTACACCCATGCTCAATCTCTAAAGAGATGGGATGAAAACAAGGGATGCAGTTTTGCCAGGGTCACCCTGGGCGACCCTGGGAAGCTGGCGTCGAAGAAATACTTGGCGATGACCAGGAAAAACCTACATCTAGCAGTAGGATTTCTGACTGGCCACTGTCAACTAAGGAAGCGCCTCCATACAATGGGGGCTAGTGGACACACCTCTATGCAGGACGTGTGAACGAATGAGAGAATGCGTGTTCGGTGAGTCTTGCTACACCTGCCGATATAAGATGTCTCCTAGTGACTTGTCCACTTTCCTGGAAAGGGCAGGATGGACGATGACCTAGGAGGACAACTCCTCGGGAGGATGTACAATGGGTCAAATGTGGCCTAAGTGCTGTGGGACTAATTCACCCTCCCTACTCTACAGATACAGATGCTCTTTTCCAAATTTTGAATTAATATATAGACCGATTTAAGAGTTATTAAATAATATATAATTTGCTTAATTCTATTCCTTAAGTATCTCATTTTGTTCAATTTTAAGCTTCATTCTGTATGTGTAGAAGATAAAATTTTGCATGATCGATAACTTTTGATTTTTTGAAGTCGATTTTATAAGGGTAATGAAGCTCCTCCACCTTTGGCACTTTTTCGAGTATACACGTAAAAGTTGTTAATTAATATATTTTAGAAATTAAAAATAAACTTACCGTTGTTAACATGCAAGTACTTTCTTTGACGGCACCACAACATCCTAGGAAAGCTGTCACGAAAACGATAACTCCAATGATGATCGAAAGAATTGGAGCCAGACTGAAATCGTTTGGAAGTATTTTCGTTGCGTCGCTAACATTTAGCTTTATTAATATTCCAATTATTATTAAAGCTAAGCCAGCTAACTGAAAAAAAAGAAATAAATTCATAAGTAAAACAATTAATTTCTCAAAATTGGGCAAGGATTAAGGCTACCCGATTTTTCATTATAAAAATTAAAATGGATTTTCCCAAAACAAATAAGTTTATTCTTAGATGCCAAATACATTTTAAATTGGTCATACAATGGACATACACAAATACGTGATAAAATTAAGGATACTTTACTATGTAAATATATCGAAACCTCTTATCATGTACATTAAATTGTAATTAAGCTTTGGAGGATTTGTTTACCATGAGTCACCTGGTATATTTAGAATGTCATTAAGGAGACCAAGTATGATTCATTCATGGATGGCATTGTCGTCATTGTTTAAGTATTTAATCCAGAATCACAGACGTCGAGCCTGTGACATATCCAATAGTAAATAATTTCCAAACTTATTTTGATACAAAGATCTGATTAAACCCCTTTTTTGGACAATTAAAACCAAGTTACATCATTTTTAACTGATATTTGATAAACGAGGTGTCCGTTAGACACCATGTCTGCATTAATGACAATTAAACCCCTGTAATTTCAGAGAAAGAAAACACAATTCACTTCCAGACAAATTAAGTACACTTTTGGCACCAGACTGTAATTTTAACAAGTTATTTAATTACTTAAAAAACTTTAATAAGCTACACATATCTATGATAACATAAACATAAGTTTTTATTATTTAATGTTTCAGCTGTTAGTCACGGTGACCCAAATATAAATAGATCCAAGGGTAGCTCAGAAAATTCATTTAAGTGTATACCAAAACAAAAGTATAATGTTCAACAGATACTCAGTGGCGTCCCAATACTCTTTAGACAGATAAAAAGTCAAAGAACCAAATTCCAATTTGGTGCTGGTGTTTTATGGGTCATGTGGTCATATATGTATTTTATGTGACCTTATCTTACCATTTCTTCAGCCCTAACAACCCAACGAAATTTTTACCACATACGTCGCCATTTAAAAAAAAGCTTTGTCGCTTAAACAAACTTGCGAAATTGGAATTTTTGAAAGTAAGTGGTTCAGATCATCTTCAGTCAACTATTATACCATTCTTAATTTACAGGGATAAAATTTAACTTTTTTAAAACTTTTAATACTGTTGTGTGAGAAAGATTTCAAAATATCAGAAAAGAGGTGCAGTTCGAAATAAAAATCCACCTGTTTTAGGTTTTTCCCCAAGAATGGCTAATAACGTAGAAAATGAATTATTCATTAAATTTGGACTTGCCTGTACAATTATAATTCCTGTGTTCCTGCTGAATATTTATGAACATATCTAGTAGAAAAAGACGGGACGGCGATAACATTTTTTTTCTATTTCCGTAGTAAAAAATGATAAGGAATGAGTACTTTACGTACTAGCTTTACAATTATTTAAACGATTTCATAAATAATCAGTATTCACTATCAGTATGTTTCTATTTGCTAATTTAAATTTGCGTAGTATTTTTATTGTCTTTGGATATTTGGTAAGGTCTTGTGATGACCTTCTGATAAAAGAAGAACAATTTCCATTATTTGGTAATTTAACCTCTATCTCCAAGGTACTTAACGTTAGCCATTGTCAAGTTGGCATAAAAAAATAAATTTAGATCTTTTTATAAGTTGTGAAAGTTTTGTTCATGTTTATAATATATATATATATATATATATATATATATATATATATATATATATATATATATATATATATACAAATAGAGAATTCATTTTAGAAAACAAAACATGTCTACTTTCTTTTTTTGCGCCTAGGACAAAAAAAGGAACTATTCATTAAAATAATGAACGACTTTAATCCTGAGGTGTCAAATTTTCGATACAAAGTTCCACTTCTTTAGAACCACCATTGACTCGTTTTTTTTTAAATACGGACCTGTTTTTATAACGGATTTTACAGGAGTTTACTATCCTCACTTAAGTTTAAGGTCTAAATGGGTCTCTATTCCCAAATAGCGTCATGTCATACTTTGGGACCGAAATTAAATTTAAAATAAACAAATAAAAAAAATAACGAAAACAGAACCATCAAGAAGTTGTTTTTAAAATTAAAAATTCTGCTTTTTATATTTGAATTTGACTTGGAAAAGTATAACACCTCGAAGACTCTTGTGTTAGGAATCAATGGGAAAATGTAGAAAAGCTATTATACTTAGGAAATTGTAAATTTGAAAAAAAAATCTAAATAGTGTATTTTCGAACATTTTTCTATTTTCACCGAACAAATTGTTCGGTATCTAAATTCGATCTTTGTGTTTATGAATTTTAAAATTCTGACTTCAGATTTTGATAGAGAGTCAAAAAGTAAGCTTAGGGTTTTTGATGTGCCACTTCGGGAACACCTTCAAAATGGGGTCCAAAATATGAAAATTTTGAAGTTTAAAATGACATTGAATTTAAAGTAGACAAATGATTTTGGTAAAAGTGAGTAGACTGTGGCTGTGTTGATTAGAAGGAGAACTGTTAATCTAAAATTTTATTAATACTTACTTTCATTACAGTTTGTTCGGTCTATGGCAATGCTAGAAGAGCATTCTCAACTGGTTTTAATTGAAAATCCCGTATTAAAAATAGTACGTAATTAAACATCCACATAACTTTGGAAAAAATGCTTTTCAGAAATCATAAAAGTACTGGAACTTTTAAAAAATAATCTGTACGCAATTTTAATTAAGTTGTGTAACAAATTTTTATTTGTATATGAATGTAACTACAGTGAAAATTTCACACCAACATTTTTTAACCAATAAGAAGCTTTCGTTTCAGCTCGTTACTGTAGCAACCACGAAACTTGGTAATGGTATTTTAAAAAAAAATCATGCTTTAGGAAATATTTCCGATAGTAATTCAAGCTCTAGGGAGATTACTAGTGAACATCACTGAAAACTGTCAAATTTGTCCATATTTTACACAAATAAACCAAAAGGAATAAATTAACATACAGGATATCTTATTCACTCTAGCTTTTTAGCCGGTATGTACACTACGAAACTACGATAAATAAATTGTAAGCAGAGAGGTCATCGACCCGTTGATATTTTAAAGAATTTTTAAAATTCTGAAAACTGCGTATAACAGTTATAAAATAAAGCAATAGTTGAAACAGAAGTACTAGTAGGAGCTTTAAATTGGAATATCACCTATTCTGTATTTTTAAAAGCAGTAGCGGACCATAGGTGGGTTACTACAAATGTATTTTCTCTAAAACTACTACAATTTTAACCTATTTATTTTTGCAAAGCCTGATTGTTTTAATTTTAAGTCTGTTAAAAGTTATAAACTACAAAACACGACATATAACCGTAATAATCTTGTTTTTTCTCTAGTTTTTCAGGGTCTACAAAACCATATTTTACATGTCGCCAGATCCTTCTTTAGATCCCATTTTATACGGGGAAATTTACTGATAAAGCTAAAGATAATAGCAAAATAAACCTACACTTGGATCAGTGTAACTTTGGTTACGCGATATTGACATAAACCATATAAAATAATACATGACATGAAAAATTTCATATCGCAAGCCTATGCGAATATAAAATAATAAGAAAAAGAAATATTTTCGACCAAGACACTAGCCTGATAAGTAATTTAATTGGATTCCAAGCATCCTTTATACAATTCATAGTACAAAATTGGAATTTGGAATTGGCAAAATTATCGGGACGCTACTGACTACCACCATATTTTTATGTGTTGTTCTTTTATGTGCACACTTATCAGTTTTCAAAGCTACATTATAATATGTCTATGATAATATAAACATGTGTTTATATTATTTAATGGACATAGAGATCTACTAAAATAACAGGCAATGTTTAATATTTTCGAATTGCTTCAGCTAAGGCACGTGCAAAATAATGATATCAGTGTCTTATTCAATAATAGCAAAATAACCTATTATTTTACAAAAACGATAAATAAAGTAACAAAGACTGAAGTAAAACACGTGCTTCACAATCTTAAACTTTATATAAGGATACTTTTACTTTGCTAAAACAAAAACTTTCACTTAAATCGTACTTGTTCATGGAATAATTGGCGAATTAACCTTTAGAAAAAAATAACCTCATTAACTTAACTCATTAACTAACTTACAATAGTCTAATCAATGAATGAGAATATCAAGTGAATCCGCTTGCATTTATTGAAATGTTTAGAGGTATTAATATTAGACCCCTATAAAGTTAGCAGAGCCACTTGCAAAAAAATCGATGAAACCTATTCCAATAATTGTCGAGAATTTGTCGTGAACGAAAAAAATTTGTCGCGCTTTTAGTTTTTTTTTTATGAGGTGGCTCTGCTAACTTAATATTAAGCTAGCAGTGCCACTCACAAAGAAACATCAAATATCATCACAATTCTTATGAACAATTGTGGAGTAATTGTCGAAGCCCATCTGACGTAAAAAAAATGCAAGAAATCCTTTCATTATGGCATATATATATATATACCTTTCTCTAGGGGTTCCCTGGTTTCTGTGGAAAAGTCGCATTTTTGGCAACAGCGCATTTGTACAATGACCTTTTACGGTTTTTTTTCGTGTCTAACTTCATAGGGGTTAATATTAGTGCTCCCCAAAATGAGTTTACTTTAGTGAGTGTATCATAGACCAAAAAGCCATAAATCCAAAAAGATGGTTGGTCATATTACGACGCCCGATATATTAATTTCCTTAAAGTTGCATGTTCAATTAAATGCATCCCTACGATGTTACAAACTGGCGATTAAGCAATTGAAAGGTTATCAGTGTTCAATAAAAATTAGAGATAAATGTTTTAAATAAAAACGTTTTTTAATGTAAGTAAACATTGTTGCATATTTGAGCGAAATTTTTTAAGAACATAACATAATTTCGATATTGTCAAAAATAAAGGTGCTTCACTCTTGAGCAAAATTCATTTGACAAAACTCGTATAAGACTGAAAAAATTTGATATCTGATGGTTGCATTTTAGGTTTTAGACCATGCGGAATTTAAAACAAAAAAAATACGCAACCTGCTCTGATAACAGAATAAAATGATAAAACTGTACATAAGTTGTGTAGGTTTTCTAATTAAATTTTTGCAGTAAAATTGATCGTTTAATTAAAATAATTCTGCAATTGTGAAGAAAATGTCATACGTAATTTTTGTTGTCTATTTGTGTGCTTTAAAAATTCCATATCACGGTTTACAAAAATCATATACACAGTAAACTTTTTGATATGAACCAAACAATTATTCAAAACCGGATTTTAAATTCTAAATTTACATTTACTAATTTTATTAACAGTTTTTTAATAAATACAACACAATAACGTAATTTTTTCGACTTCTAACTGTATATAACGCCATAAAGCAAGGGCGGCTCCAGTCCAGAGATTTGGGGGGGGGGGGGGGGGGGGGAACGTCGTCGGCTGTTAGGGTTATATATATATATATAAGTTAAATATTTTGGGTTTGTTGATATAAATAGACCTAGAATCTACAAAAAAAATTCAAAAAAATTAAAATTTAGTTTACGCACAATCAAAAAAATTAAAATTTGGTTTACGCACAATGAATTTTGTATAAGAAACGATTGAAAATATCAAAATCTACAAAAAAAATTCAAAAACATTCAAATTTGGTTTATGCAGAATTAATTTTGAATAAGAAACGATTGGCAATATCAAAATTACCGAAAAAACATGTTTGGGCCATTTTTGAGGGAAAAAGTGAGGTTTTCAGGATATAAATGGACCTAGAATCTACAAAAAAAAATCATAAAAATTAAAATTTGGTTTACGCAGAATGAATTTTGTATAAGAAACGATTGGCAATATCAAAATTACTGAAAAAAATGTTTGGGCCATTTTTGGGGGAAAAGTGGGTTTTTTAGGATTTAAATGAACCTAGAATCTACAAAAAAAATAAAATTTGGTTTACGCAGATATGAGAAATATTATCTCATTGCCGGAATTGGGGGGGAGGGGGGGCAATCGCCCCTACTGACCCCTACCCCCTCGGTTGGAGCCGCCTTTGCCATAAAGGACCCATAACATAGCAAAATCTTATACTATAAAAGCGGTGTCCCATTTAAAATAAAGTAAGTTTGGTTCACCCTTTCATTATGGGTAACACTGTATATTTGAAAATATGGCTCTAAATATGCTTAAACTTTTATTTTAGAATTTAATATCATCTTTTTGTGTCTATTACTTTAAAGGATTAATTGAACTTCCACTGAAAGTATTATTTCATGAGAAATCGGAGGAAGAAAGTTATTTAACTTTTTTTAAACAGTTTCTTCCAATAAATAATATACTCTTATACGATTTTTACTTATATGGTGTAATAAAGAAGCACCACGATATACAAAATTACTATTATTTGATATGTAGCTTGACCGATAAAGAAACAGAAAGTAAAAGACAACAGGTAATTGTTTTTCGTTAAAAATAATTCTGAAATGTATTATTACACACTCGACTAACTTGCCTCCGCCAGGATTTCTATTTCAATATTAAAGTTTCCATATCTCATAAAAAGTAAATTGGATAAAAGATAAATTTAGACTGTGGTTTTGTTTTGACCCATTCCCGCTAAGAAAGTACTTTAAATTATAAAATTGAGGTCACCAAAGTCTGTGAAATTATTTTTGACTTTTATTAAATTCTAAGATATAAACTTTATTCATGTGATATATGGTTGAAGTAAGAATTCAAAATACTCCATACTCATTTACACTTAACAAGTTCTAAAGTTTTGTATATTTGTGGTGTACAAACTTCATAAAAAAAACTTTACACTGATTATCTTATTATTTTAGCCCGGGAGGCAGTGAATTTTCACCGAACACATTGATTCTTTGTGTTTATGAATTTTAAAATTCTGACTTCAGATTTTGATAGAGCATCAAAAAGTAATCTTACGGTTTGATGTGCCCCTCTGTACCACTTCGGGAACACCTTCAAAATGGGGTCCAAAATAAGAAAATAATGAAGTTTAAAATGACATTGAATTTAAAGTAGACGCCTAGTGAATGACGATTTTGGTAAAAGTGAGTAGACTGTGGCTGTGTTGATTGGAATAAGAACTGTCAATCTAAAATTTTATTAATACTTTGTATGGCAATGCTAGAAGGTTTTCGTACTTATTTTCCCATGCGGTATACCGGGTGACAATTAGACTAGGGCCATGCCTATATCTCCTTCACTTTTCAACCGATTTGAATAAAATTTGGTACATAGATATAAGACACCATATTGGATTGACAGACGTATAAAAACAAAATGGCCGACTTCCGGTTTCGCCAGAAATGTCATCAACTTCGATTTTTTAAATGGAACACCCTATATATTTTATATTTTTTGGATTCTATGGCTCAAATTACATACGACAGTGTTGCCAAATTTTTTATTTTTAATAAAAAAATTCAAATTCTCAGATTTTTTTTTCAAGAAATGATTATGTTTAATTTTTAACAAAAAGAAAATAGTACATAATGTATATTATTGAATTGGTAATTAAATTCGCTATTGAATGGCAAGATGGCCCTCGGTAGGTACCATTTGAAAAAAACGATTTATTCGTTAAAAATGAATTTATAAAATTTAAATTCCCGCTGTAGGATTTGTTATTGATCATATCGATGAAAAGTTTATTACTACGAATTACTGATGTCAATTAGAATAGATTTTGACCAGATAAAGGCCTCTTGTGCTAAAAAAAAATTTTGGAAATTTGAATTTTTTTATTGAAAAATAAAAAAATTGGCAACACTGTCGTATGTAATTTGAGCCATAGAATCTAAAAAACATCAAATATATAGGGTGTTCCATTTAAAAAATCGAAGTTGGTGACATTTCTGGCGAAACCGGAAGTCCGCCATTTTGTTTTTATACGACTGTCAATCCAAAATTGTGTCTTATATCTATTTTCCAAATTTTATTCAAATCGGTTGAATAATGACCGAGATATAGGCATGGCCCTAGTCTCATTGTCACCCGGTATATACAAATAAGCTGTTTTCTTAGTGACAAAAAACAAAATTTTTGGATGAATTCAAAAAATAAAAAAACAAGTCCACTTATTTTTCCAGTCATAAATATTTTACATTTACTAAACTAGAACTAGCTTAGCTCAGATAGAGGAAAGTTAAAATTTTCGGATTAAAAAATTTAACTGATTTTGCGGATCCGACACCCTCATTTTCCAAGCTTGAAATTTAGCATATAAATTGGTACAATCATAAATTGTAATTAAAAATAAGTCTGGCTGACGAAATTGGCAAATGAGTCTGGTGGCATCTTGAAAATCGGAAAAATAGAAAAGTTTCGCTCTTATTTTCCCGGAAATTATTTTGATGAAAATTATCAGTTTTTTACCTGCCAGATATATTATCCATATTCCAGATTAGCCAGATTATTTTTTTACTTAATTTAAGTATGTATACTTTGAGATTCAACAACAAAAAATACGTTATTTTCGCATCCGCTATCTTCAGTACGTATAGTAATTTTATGATTATCCAATTAAATACAAACTTTGAATTTATACTGAAATTTGATATCATAAAGACCTATTATGTGTGCATTTTTCAGATTATCTGGTCATCCTAAAATAAATATTGCAGTTGTTTTTTATTCGAATATGTCAAAAACGTCAAATTCGATACTGTACACAATAACAAGAAGAAGCACTTTTCGGCCTAGGACTTTTTTCGTTCTTTTTCGGACGGTAAACTGTGAACTGTCCGTAAAGTAAAATATAGGTATTTGGCTTACCTTTTTCTATTAGCTTTAAATTAATAGTTGTGTTCAAAAATATTCGGTGTATTTTATTATAAAATATTTACTTGCTGTGATATGTTTTTTTAAAAAACCAAGTGATATTTGTAGGTTATGTTAAAATGTCAAAATAATTATAATTATTGTTCGAAATTTGACACTTCTTACACTGGTATTCTATTACTTTTAGTGTAGTCTATATTACACTGACAGAACCGATCAGCTATTCGCATCCTTCAAATTCAATGAAAAAGTTCTAATAACACTGGTTTAGTTTATCATAACTTTGTGTTTGTAAATTCTATTTGCTATTTTGCTTCGAAAAATATTGTGTATATTTTATTTATTTTAGTACTTCTTACACTATACAAATGCAATGAAACGAGTTTTTAAAAAATTCTATTACACTTTCTAACACAAGCTTCATTGACGTTGACAAACTACAAAACTATAAGTACAACTAGGTAGAATTTTTCATTTTATTAATATTTTTATATTCGAATAAAAAATATTGTATGATAACGCGGACAAGAAGTTTCCTCTTCAGACTCCATAATCGTCCGAAAAAGTAACACTTCTCGTCCTTGCATCATAAACTACTATTTTAAAAATGCATATCTTTTTATGAGTAAGAGTCTCACTATTAATACTTTATAAAAAGTAACTATACTGTGTAGTATAACAGCAAAAAAAATATTAAGGCTGAAAAGTTATTCCTTTTTTGAAAAATTACCCTTCAAAAATTGAATTTTGCCAATTTCCGACCAATAATTTTGAGCTGTCAAAAATATATGAATAAATACATATAATTGGGTAATTATGGTTTTATTTTGTAGGCCACAGTGTACTGAACTCAAAGCAGTTTATTTGAAAAGGCTAGGACGATCCATTGCTGCACAATTTAAAAAATCGTAGAAGCCTGCAAACGCGAAAAATAGCGTGCGGCCTAGAACAAATATGGCCGCCATTTCCATAAACATATTGGAATCTGCATACCAAATATTAATTTTTTCTGAGATGGTCAAGCAACTAGTGCTGGACCATTTGATATGGATTGACCCATACTTCTTACTACCAGAACTATTTTTATCACTGGAAAAAAAAGGACATTGTTTTCGTATGTTCTGTCGCATTTTCCGCCTCAACCGATCGGAAATCTCCCCCATCTAAATATAGATATATGAATTTTGCTTAGAATTACTAACCCTACAACCTACAATTCTATCCATGTTTGCTCACTGAGAAATTAAGTACCGAAAAACGTCACTGTCTTCCGGGCTATTTTGTTATGCAATATCGAAAGTTAACATTAAAACGCCAAACAGATGCATGCCCGGAAATACATGTACAGTATTGTGTAGGAAGCACAAAAGTAAGAGAATTTATTTTAAGGAGTGTTTATTGATTTAAAAAAATTATTCTTTTTTTCTACGACCACAATCTACCAAAATAACTTGAGAGTTTGCTAAGCTCAGACATCGAAAATATCAATACAATCTAATATTTTATTATATTTATCATTAAAATAGGTTCTACGTCCTCCTAATTAGCAAACGCAACATTAGACAAATATTTATTGCCCAGGTTGCTGTCTACTGCGGTAATTGATGTCGCCTCGGTTAATGAACTTTTTATTTATGCACTTGTAGGAATTACTTTAGTTTTCTCTTTTTATACTTACCTTTTACAAAAATATTTTTTTTATATATAATTTCATTGGAACACCGGAATTTTCAATTTAAAAAAAAAAAAACTACAAAACTGAAAAATGTATTTTTTCTGACTATTTCCCTCGGCTTAATTTCCACCAATTACAAACGCGCAATTTTGAATTACAACTGGTTTCTAGATGAAAAAACTGTATGACAGCTCCTGTCAGCAGTTTTTTCGAGTTTACCCGCGTGCAGAAAAAAAATGGCCGATAGTAAATGGCTGGTCCCCAACACGAATAACCCTACCTTTTGTCCAGTCCGTCTTTTTAAAATTCTAATGGTTAAACGTTCATCTAGAATAACAACTGATAGATTATTCTTAACAGTAAACACATCATGGAACAAAGAACAATCAAGTGGATGGTACAAAAACACTCCAGTGGGAAAAAACGAACTTTCGAAATGGACTAAAGAAGCAGCAGAGAAGGCAGGATTAAATACAAAAGAAATAAAAATAACAAACCACTCTATCCGGTCGACAGCAGTCAGTAACCTGGCTAAAGGAGGGGTGGGTGAACAACAATTCAGTTCAGCCAACTCAATTAAGCCTTATCTGGAAATGGATAATAAGCATTGTTCCAACATCATAAACACCCTTAAAAGTGACGCCTCAGAACCTCCAGCTAAAAAACAGAAGATCCTGCAGCCACTCCTCGAGCTTCTCACTCTACAGCTGGACCCATCAACAACATTAATGATTTACCTACACCCAACGTTATCAATGAGTTAACAAAGATTTCAAACAATACTCCTACTGTGTACCAAAATTGCAATTTATATTTTAATTGTACCATAAACAATTAAGTTTGTAGTATTTTGTGATTAAATAAATTACCGGTTTTTCAGTTTTCAAATTAATACCTACATATGTATGCATATATAATAGGTAATATGTTTTGTAAGCTATGTGTATGCAGAATAATCTGTTACTCATGAAATAGTCTTATCAAATTTTCCTGTGAAAAAAATCGAAAAAACACAATGCAAAGTAATATTTTTTTAACAAAATGCATTCGTCCAGGTGCAAAAATCCTCGTCTTCGACCAAGGGCGGATCCAGCCGATTGTCAAGGGGGGGGCTGTCTTCCACATCAGTTGGAGTTGAGGTTTGGGAGGCTATGGAATATATTAATAAACGTAACCAAAAGGGGGGGGCTGCAGCCCCCACAGCCCTCCCCCTGGATCCGCCGTTGTCTTCGACTCAGATTTTTGTTGCCACCAGCGCTCATGCTTCTTGTTAAAATATTACTTAGCAACGTGTTTTTTAGATTTTTTCCGAAAAATTAGATGCCCTTATGATGTTAATTACGAAAAAACGATGTTGTCATCACATTTTACTACATTTTTTGTAGTCTCTGACAACTGGGCTATACCTAAACCGATAAATGAAGCCAATAAGTGAGTTTTAACAACTTAACAAATCAAAAATTCCCAATTTGTATTGGGGTTCCAGTTTTTCTGACCGATAAGTAGTTATCTTAAAAGTCAGTTATCAAAGATGTTTTGAAGAAATGAGAATTAATTTAAATTTTAAAATGAAATTTGTTATTTTTAATTCGAAACGAATGGGCAAACAAAGTATGGGTTCAGTTTACCATAAACATAATTAAAAATATATATATAAAAAATACTGATAACTTTATTTATTTCATTTTACTTTGATAAAAGTTAATGAAATCGTGTATATAGTTGGAATTTCAATGGGCAATATATGTATATGCATAGCTGACCTTGTTCCACCTATTAATGGCGGAAAAAATTAATGATGTCATCACTTAAAAGATTGGCGTTACTCATCGTTCTCGGACAATTATGGCCCAGTCTTTGCAGTTATTTTAATAAATTAGAGAAATTAATATAAATTGAGGAAACTAAAATAGAGCGGTAGACATTTCTTTTGTGTAATAATAATTTTGACCAATTTAGTGATTCTTTTTTTATAAAAAAACTGCAAACACTTGTATGCAATCTATAAATAGAAATATCATTGCAGGATTTTCAAAGTTGTGGTCAGTCTTAATCACTTATTAAAAAGGAAATTTTCATTAGTGGTTTTTGTGTTTCGTTTTGTACAAAGTCATAACCAAACAGTGACTCATAATGGCATACACTGAAAAGCATACAGATTATGTTTAAATTAGAATTTTAATGCGGCTGATAAGAAAATTCTCTTTATTTTTAAACTAAGGTAATTTACCAAATGGAATTATGAATTATCATAATGAGGTTTTCAGCCGCCTTTTATCTATTGAAAATGGGACTACAATAACCAAAACTATTTATATTCTTGGATCGCTGTATTTTTTAAACTCCTATGTTTTTTGTCCTTAGTCATAATTTCTTATACACTTCAACTGTCGTTGTCTTGCAATAAATTGGAGAGGATCAACCACTTTTGCTATGGTATTACTAATAATTCTCTTGGTAAAACACCACTTGCTTGATCTAACCCTTGAAAAATCATGTATGCAACCGACATAATTACAGAACATACATGGTTGGAAGATCATGCTCAGTATCTGGTGTGTTCGAAAGAATATTAATAAAAAAAAACGTTTGGAACAAGGAAAATAGGGAAAGAATACAGATGAATCATGCCAATGGAACTACAATAATACAGGTACACCCGAAGGAAAGAAAACTAAGCAAGAGCTAAAAAGATCATGAAATGTCAACAGTAAAATAAACCAATTTAGAAAATTCTGTAACTGAAGACAAGATGGGGATTATTAGTTAGATGGTGTGAAAACGGAAAAGAGTAAAGAAGAATAAAAGAAGTGACGAAAAAACAACCGCCTGTAAAAACAAATAAAAGAAGAAGTATAGCAGCGTAGCCCATTGTTGTAATATTCAAAAGAGGTAAAATTCCGTCAGGGATGTACGTACACCCGTTGATGATGATATTTAAACATTAATATTTGACTGATAAATAAGGTAAACAGTACACTTTTAGTATTTATTTGTAAGTGTTCTACAATTATGCTTTTACCTTTTAGTTATTAAATTATATATATGTTCAAAAAGCTATTTGTTTTTCAACTTTTATACAACTAAATGAATAACGTAATCCAATAAAAATAGTTGGATGTTATAATTCAAAATAATAGATACTTAAGTGTATTTTTTTATGTTTAAATTTGTTTAGTAAATAGTGATTACCCAGTTTAAACTCATTAATTCAAAATTCCCAAGTAAAAACAACATGTCTAACGGTAAAGGTATACTAAAATATTCAAAGAATAGGTAATTAAAAAATATATTTGTTCAACAGCCAGCTGTGTAGATAAAAAGAAGAAAAAACTAATTTTTCAATGAGTTTTGCCGTGCAAAAAAATCGTGCATGACTTTATCTAAAAAAAAATGATACGACTTTTTTACGTCTAAAATATTTTTACCTGTCAAGAACAAATATGTTGAACCTAAAACGTCTATTACAAGACTTTCGTCTTAAGTAGACTATCAAACATTACATAATTGAAGAGACATGGTGTTTATTTATACCGGAACTATAGATTATCAGTTATTTTAATTGGTTCTAATATTTCCCTTTATTATTTTTCATGTATAATTTTTAAAATATCAATTTATTTTGTCACAGTCATTGGCTTCGCAGTTTTCCAAGTAAGTATCTTGTTTTTTCCTTGTCTTTTCCGTTTTTGTACCTTCAGCGTCTCTTCCAGTATCATTGACGTTATATCGTGAACGTATAATACTATTGTTCTACCATAAAAGACACTTTATCTATTTTTCGCTTATTAAGTTATTGCCAGATTAAAACAAACAAGTAGTGACTCTTACCGGACAACTTTTTCTCCTAGTTAGATATATGGATTGATAAACAACCTTGATAACCTTCGAAAATCCAAAAAATCCAACTTACTCAAAGCTTTATAGACTTTTCTCAATATCTGTTGCCATATCATACATATATAGAATATATGACACATTTTATGAGTCTCATTCATATTTTATGTAACATTTAAATATTTAAACAGTTATCTTCTAATTATCTCACAATAAAATTACTTAATTAGTTATCAAGGATTAAGTTAAAAATCTTTTAATTTTGGAACTTATTCAAAAATTTGGTGCAGGTATTTTATATATCACGAATAAATTTAAATTAATTAGATTTTTAGAACTAAATATAACCGTAATTCAGGATTCATTATAATGTTCTAAAATTTGTTTTTTTTTTCACAATTGACATTGTAATGATATCTAGGTACCACTGAAACTTTTCGTTGAACAAAACCAAAACGACTGGTTGATTAGACGAGATTATTATATTAAATTCAGATAGGAATTTTAAATATAAAAACACTGGTGATAACGTCCTTTTTATTTCCGATGTGGAAAGTTTCTTATACTAAATTTAAATTTAATATTGTGATTACTGTGAACAAGCGAAATAACGGTTAAAAGATGAAGAAGTAAGAATAGAAAAATAATAGTATAGGTTATTCATAAAAAAATGAAGAAGTAATATCGGAAGAAGATGAAATTATGCAATGATGGAGGAATACATTCTAACATAGATGTTTTATCAATGGTGATCGACTTAATTTTCAAAAAAAAAATTTTTTTTTTAATTATTTATGGTCGGAGTAAACGGTCAAGTATAATTGTTGCCAACCGTTTATTTTTAAACTTTAAACTTCTGTACATATTAAAACAAGTATGTCATAAAAAAAAGGTTTGAATATGTATATCATCCCCAATTTTTAAAAAAACTGAGGTATGCTAGTATTTTATAATATAAACAAAAATATTGAGCTGTTAATTAATAAAATTTATGTTTTATCTGGAATTTGTAAATAGGTGGGCATTAAAAAAGTCAAAAATTAAAATTTCCATAAAGAAATTTTGACAGAAAGTCGACATACGAATCATATCAAAATAACCTGTTTCGTCACAATATTATCCTGATCTCTAAGAATGTGTTTACTCAAACTGAATCGGTCGCATCATCCTATATAAAAATAAATTTATGAGTCATTTTAAAATTTATTATTCCTTTATTATGTTGATTTGAAAAATTTACAGAGCTGCATCGACTAAAAATACTGCCTTCATAAGCAAGAGTGCGGCATCTACTGATTTGGTGATTATGAGTTATGGGGGGCCAAAACAAAATCAAATGTTGTTCATATTTAATGGTAGATGCGGCAGTATTTTATTTCATAATTCTTATTCACGGGGCAGATACGGCTTATTTTCTGTGTAAATGTTGAATCTGATAGCAGTGGAGTCCAATGCTACCAAAAAGTCAATTTTGCATTTTTTGTAGCTGCCGCACTCTTGCTTATGAGGGCAGAATAGGTTCAGAAAGACCACACTTTGGAGCTTCCACTAGTCATTATAATTAGCAAATACAAACAGTTTATCCATTCAATTTCATAACAAATAACTTGTCGGTACATCAAAGCAACTTGTCGGCACATCTGAAATGTTTGTTTTTATATTTCTGCAATTGAAAATTGATAAACTATACGAACATTTTTAGGCCTACGCTGAATTAGGGTTATGTAAAAAATGGCATATGAATATGAAAACGATATTTTGACCCGTACAAAAAAATAATTGAGCAGTGGAAAAGGGATCGAAGAATGTAGCAGGAAGAGATATGACAGAAAAACAAAATAATTTATAATGAAAGGAAGTCACAATAAGGATTAGGTACTTTCTAGAAAGTGTGTGAAAAAGAAATTAATGTTTTGGAATTTATCTGCACAGAATTACTTTTTTCTAAAACTCTACATTTTCTTCTACATTTTTTTTAATAGAGGTGTCACTAGTACAAGTTAGCGACATGATATATTACTAAGATTATACTCTGAATAAAAGGGGAGTGCAGTAAAAGTGGGGATAGAACGTCACATTCCATAGGCGTACTTTATTATTTTATGTTGTTTTTTTTTTACTTCGGTATCAACGGCAACGACTACTCTGGTCATTAGCCTCGTATTCTGTGTAGGCTTTGTTACTGTTTCCAGGCGCCACTTTAGGAACAGCACTGTTAATTAGAACCCAACCGTGAATGGTCGAGTGGGGAATCACATCTGGTATATGAAAATCAATTTCTAAATTCTTAATTAATTAAAAATCAGAAAATGATTTCTGCCATCGGTGGGATTCGAACCCACAACCCTTGGATTATGAGTCCAGTGCTCTACCACTGATAAATATGTTGTTAATGGGATTAAACTTATTTTAATCTCTTGGCATTAAAACACTTCAGTACTTAAAATCAAATAGTAAAAAAAAATAAAAAGTTCAAGAACTATCTTTAAAAGTGACTGTCTTCATTATAACTACTGGTATTATTATCATTGTCTTTTCTGAGGTTTATTATTATAGGGTCTATTAAGTTTTTCAATGCTACATCCACTTTCCAAAATGAATTTTCCACTTTTCTCAAATGTTCTCTATTTACATCTGAAACTGCCTTCAAAAACAAATTTCGCACATCAGGTAATTTAAATGTTGTATTGTTTTGAGAAACATAACCTTTTAATTGTGACCAAATAAGTTCAATGGCATTTAACTCTGCATGGTAAGGAGGCAATCTGAGAATTTCAATTCCTTTTTCTCGGGCCATCTCATCTATAATATATGTTTTAATTTGTTTTTATGTTGCTTTGCTATTACGAGTAATTCTGCCTTCAAGGATTTAGGAGAACTGATAATATTTTTAAAACGAAGCCATTTTGAAATATATATTAATACAAAATTCCGAATCAATTAAAATACATACCATTCGGCTATGAATAAATAAAGTCTGACTTATCTGTCAAAAGAACAGGTTTATTACAGTAAAAACCATGGAAACAAGATTAAATCTAGACAAAAACTATATTAGGCCGATCAGATGTATTAAAATTTAAATTTTAACTACAAATAAGCATTGAAGGATGAGGTAAAAATAAAATGTCTACCTCTTAAACCTGTACTCCTTCTACAAATTAAATTACTGCACTCCTTTCTTCTCTAAACTATAGTATAATTCTTGATTACATACACATTTAAGTTCTAAAATATAAACACCCCATAAATTTGTTATCATTGAGATTTAGACATCTGTGTCTATATTTAATATTAATTGAAAGTTTGACCGTGTAATTTAAGAACACACTTTATAATTTTGAGGATTATTTCAAATTGGATTTTAAAAATCTCTCGTATTTGTAAGATGTTTTGGCTTGTGTAAACACTTTCAACGTACGTATTCACATCGATAAAGATTGATTAAAAATATTTCAATTTCAATTATAGCTCCAAACTAACCCATATCCTTAGGGCCTTAATAATCCTTAATCCAACACTGACCAGTCCACATTTATGCCGAACGTATCGTTTGTGTTATCGGCTGTCGCCTCGGAAATACACGATAACAATCCATTCTATTACCAGTTCACTTTACTTTGACGAGAAAGGTCAAACAAAATTTAAAGAATAATCTAATTTTAAATAAAAACGAAACTGTTTATATAAATCTAAACCCAACAACTCAAAAAGTATGCCTGAAGTTAAAATAAGCACAAGTATCCCACCCACACTGTCATGCATATATTTATATATAAATACACTTGTTGCTTTGTATAGGTAGGACCCTAAAATATGGTAAACAATGAAAAAACTTACAGCAAAAAGAAGGTTCGCTAAAAACACCAAATATTTAACAATTCCTGTAGCACATCCCATGTTAAATTATGAACCAAAAACACGCGAAATGTCAAATGTAAAGAAGTTAAAACTGTTGCTCTCACTCGACGTCGCGCAAAGAGAAAACGCCTTTGGATATAGTTACAATGTTTATTTTTATGAGCAGGCGATCGCGTAACCTAAATGAAAATGGGCTGGTGTTTGTTCACCTCGTCTTGCTTCGAACCGAACTGAGCAGAACACTGAATGTTTAACTAGCCGAAGGTTGAAAAACAGGTTTTTGAATACGCTCTCCAAGAGTGTTGCGATTCAATCTGTTAAATGCTGGTCGGTTCAAGATATTATTACTGACGTTTCTCATTCCAAAAAGTTTAATGTTTACGGTAATGAATGATAATGATAATGGTTGGGTTTTCTTGGTTCTGATGAGTAATCTTTAATACCTATTTTGTCTTGTTTATTTACGCAGAAATAAGGTTACAAAATATTTGTCAATTTTACTACAAAATTGTCATTTAGGGAAAAACGGGAGATTGTCATTTTAAGGAAAGTTATGTTTTGCCTGTGCCGCCCGGTTTTGTGTGGACATAACGATATACTATCCTTATTTTAATCCTTTTTAAGACTCTCATGAGCGCACGGTTGGGTAAATTAGGGTGTATTTGTTTGTATTATTATTTTTTTTTGTTACTATTTTAAACTTAAATAATTGAACTTTAACCACCGGGGTGCTTGTTTTAGGTGAGTCCCCTCGCCACTCACCCTGAAAAAAATGTTTTTTTGGTTTTTTGTGTTTCTTGGTGGGTAAACTTGGTAAATTCAATATTTTCACCACTTTCTGGTGGTCTCAACGCCACGCCACCAGACCCTGCTCTACTCCTTTTTTACTAATATGATTGTAACATTTTGATATAAAATAGATATGCTTACCTCCTCCCGAAGATCAGGAAACGTGAAAGTCTCTGAATCACGATATTCACTTGATGAGTCATTATTTACTGATATTATTAAAGGTGGCACTGTAGTATCGACATCCAAGATTTTGTCCAGATTCCACATGTTTTCTTCTTCTTTTAACACATGCTCGATTGCCTTTTGCCAATTTTCCTTCGTAACAAGTAATGTGGAGGTTTATAACAATGCTTCTACATCTTTTAACTTAAATGTCGCATTATGTCGACCTAACATATCCTTTAACTTGTGCCCATATCAGTTCAATAGGATTTAGTTTGCAGTGATAGGGAGGAAGACGCACAACATCAATACCATGTGTTTTTGCAAGTTCATCCACTACATAACGTAGTGGAGGCTTATTTAATTTCACAATTTCTAGTAGTTCTATTTTTATTGATTTTTCTGGAAAGTTAGTGTTTCTGTCTGTTAGCCACTTAATGATATCATCTTTCTTCCATGAAGTATTTGGCACACGTTCAATTAGACGGGAATGGTAACTAGCGTTATCCATTACTATAACTGAACCCTTTGGTAAATGTTCTATCATCTGCTGAAAATATTCTTCAAAAACATCAGCGTTCACATTTTCATGGTAGTCTCCTGTTTTTTTAGATTGACATATTAAAGAACCACGTTTTGAAAACCCGTCATCACTTCCAATATGACTTATAATTAGATGTCGTCCTTTACCGGAAGGAACATTCAATCCTGGAATAATCTTTCCAAAAAAGCCTGTCGTGAAGATTGAATGTTTGTGTCCTGCCACATTTTGCTATAATTCACCCAGGTTTTGTCCAAATAAAATATTTTTTTGCCTTCTGCACGTAATTTAAAAATGGTTCTGGGGTATCTTCGTCTCCAACAACAACAAGTGCTGCTTTCCTGTCCTGTTTATCCCACTTGAACTTCAAATCTATTAGAGTTTTCCGTAGTTTTGTTTTTCCCATTTTAGGAAAAAAAAGAAGATGATAAAATAACGATTTACCCTTAGATTATAATCTAAGGATTTATCCCATTTACATTTTTAATACAATTACAATTGGAACCCTCAGATTACTTTCTATAATCTAAGCTAAGCTAAGATTTCCAAGAAGTCAATGATGAATAACGTTTTAAACAATTTAATGTAGATATACCAAAAATAATCAAATTTATAGGTCTTGAAAAATATTTGTTATATACCTTGTTGTTAATTTACTCAAACATATAATACCATTTACATAACAATTGCAAATAAATCTAAAAACATTTTTGTAAAGTACCTACATACCGAAATAATGAAAAAATATATTTTTGAACGATGATTTTATGTACCCCGTAAATAATATATAGGCACCCACATCTGAACTTTCCTGTTCTGACAGATATATTATTCCGGCTCGATTGCGATTTCAGTATAATAAAATATCCAAAAGAAACATCGATAATAATTAAGAGAATCAGAAATGGTTACAATGGATTAAAAGTTTGAAGAATCAGAGACACTTTTTTTTTTTTGTTAAATTATTGTTCTTTTAACTTTATAACCTTCTCTCCTAGCAATAACTGTAAACGTAAATATTAAACCTGCTATCTTTAAAAATACCAGCAATAGTAGTTTATAGAACTCGGTGTGTTATCGTTGTGATACCTATCACTCAGTTGGTTTCAGTCTTGGTTTATTTCATTGTTAAGAAAATGTCACCAGTGAGGCGTCGACCTTTTCTTGTGTCAGGTAGTCCACCCTTTTTGGTCCGCATTTTGGACTTTCTTTCCAAGGCATAGAATTATGCTTTTAGGTAGCTTGGTCTGCATTTTGCATCGGCCCTATTTTTTGACGTATCCCCTCAAGGTTTTTCTAACCAAGTTCAAACACAAATCATAATTATGTATTGTTTTTTCTATATCCATTGTCATTTTTTGTAGACCTCCTAATAACCTTTAATGATGAACGCGGTATCTCAGTAAGTTGAATAAAACAAAAGCAAGTAACATTTTAATTAACATTGCATTGTAGTAATTCTACGGGTTAGGGAAATACCCCGATCAATGCTGTATTATTATCTCTTTATTAATAATTCGTTCACCTTGTTCATGATTGTTAGTATTTTCGTTGCCTTGTGAATGCTCAATCGATAATGTCAACAGTCACACAATATTTATTTTATTTTTATTGAAGAAAAATTGAGTATTATATGTCGGGGACAAATATGTTCAATTTATAAAACGGGGTAGAATCAATTTTATAGGTCCTTCCTGTTAGACTTATTTTTATTATTTAATAAAATCAATAGTTTTCAATACACAACACTTTAATTTTCAATATTAATAATCTTATAAACACAACTGCATCTTTCAAAAATCTTCAACAGAATGCCCTGCGTAAATATCGTCGCCAACGTGCAGGGCCGGTTTAAGGCATACGCGGAGGATGCGCCGCGGCCAGGGGGGGCGTCATTGGTATGGGGGGCGCCAGTGAATTGTTCGCATCTACTAGAAAAATGTTTAGGACCGGCACTGCCAACGTGCTTATCTCTTTGTCCCCAAAACCAACCATCTGATTAGTGATTTGTATCTTAATTAGTTCGCTCGAACTATTTCCCACATTTCTTAAAATGCGATTAGGAAAACCCTCAAAATATGCATTTGTTTCGCGATGACCCAAATCTGGCGAATACATTGCAAATTTCAACAATTTCTAACTCAATTCATTCAATTATTTTTCTAATGCTAACCTTGGTTTGTGCAGATAAAATATTTATTTTTTTCTTGCCAAATTGGGACATTTTGCTCTAAATGCCTATTACTGACCTGTAAACTTTTGCTTTGTTAAGACCAATTCTGTACAAAAATTTATATATACACTCGTTGGTGTATAATTAGTTTTTTTTAATAGTTGACAACAATCCAGAAAAACTATGTAGATAAATTAAAAATATGCCACCTCTACTTGATCAGAAATCCGTAGATATGGTCGAAAATTTCCGTAGATCCAGAATCCAGCTTTATTAATCGAAGATTCGAGCATGTAACGTGTAACGTATTATTATTTATTTTCGTGTCGTGATTCGTAATATTGTGACTATGAAAAAATGCTCAAAAGCGAAAAAGCAAAAAAAAACAAACACTGAAACTGAAATTGAAATTTATTAACGCTTAACTGATGAAAACCAAAAATTCATTATCGGGCGCTACGGAGATTCACTCAAATCATCACGTATAAAGTGTAAACAAAACACAAACAGTAAACAAACTCATCTCGCCGCGTAATGGGTTGTTTAAGTGAGCTTTTTCTTAATAACTGTTTGACTATTTACTGTTTATGCTGATTGAAAGGGACAGTATTCATCTTTAATGGTACATTGCGTTTTTTACAATTAGATTTTTTAAAGTTTTACGCCACTGATTGGAAATTCCGTAGATTCTTCAGACTTTTCGGAGATTCCGTAAACCCCTTCTGAATTCCGCAGAAGTGGCAGCCCTGATTTAAACGGTTTCTTACTTCCTGCCATCTGTCCACTATTAGAATTACAAATCTTCGTTAACGAATACACTAAAATAGGAATCTACTTGCATATTCGAGATACTTCAACTTATTGTTGTGAGAGGGCGATAGCAGCGAATTTAAGGGTAGCTATCGGATTGCATCCAGGGGCGGATCTAGAATTTTTCTAAGGGAGGGGCGACACAGTAATAATTTTCGAAAAAATATTTTAATATAGAAACTAAATAGTAAAACATACTACATATATTGCAAAAAAATGCAAAATAACATAATATAGTTAGAAAATTAACCAAAACATATTCTGAATACTACTGAATAATAAAACGCGTTTCGCCAGAGGGGGGGGGGCGAAACCTCCTTCGCACCGCCCCTAAATCTGCCACTGATTGCATCAATTAGTGCATAGGTACGGCTGCTGGCTGGTGTTATCTGGAAGGAAGTATATAATTCGAGTAAGACTTATAGTATCCCCAATTTACCAGCTTTACAAGGCGGCTCCTTTAATACAACCAAAAAAACATGACACTTTAAGCCTTCAACCACCACTTGGTAGGACACCCGACACATTATTCGATTACAACTTAACGATTGCACATGTTTTTATTATTTTCTTCTACTTTGTGGCTCGTCTGCAAACTAGATTTGCCGTTGCATGATGTGGTCGAAAGCCAATACTATTGGTTGCGTCTTTTTAACTTTTAAAATTCTTTATTTTGTTTTACATTTATAATTGTGCAGTTTTTTATCTTATTGTCTCTTCGATCTACTTTCTTTTTTTTTCATATCTACCTTTACATTTTTCCGGCCTATTGAAAATTTAAAATCGCTTGAAGTTAAATTTGGTTATACATTCTCGTATCCTTATCAAAATTTAACAAGAAACTTATACAGAGTGTCTCATATATGTACAATAGAAAATACCACCTACCTACAGTGATATTAAGACATAAGGGAGGAAAGTATGTACTTTCTATAGGATGGGAGGAAAAAATTATTGCAGTGCACTACAAAATTTTTATTCTATTACCTGATGAATTTAATCTATTTCTTCTTTTCAACAGGATCTTTTGGAAACACACCAAGTGGATGCAAAACATCACGATATTATCAATAAACTATTCAGCATATAATAAATTATTCAGCGTGTTTTAAAACTTGAAAGGAAAATAAATAGTGTGTCTAAACAAGTTGGATGGATATAGCATTATTATTAGTTTTAGGAAAAAGTTATTTTTCATAAAAAGTTCTATAACATAAAATGCAACCATCAAATATTAACTCTTGATTAAAATTCATATTTTTTGACAAACCTCGTATACGACTGAAAAAATCTGATATCTGATTTATTTATTTATTTATTGATTTATTCATTCAATAAATACAATGAATGATAAGCGATAAGTGCTACTGCACTTGTTTCGCATGAAAGGCACCATAAAACATCATCATCAACATTATAAATAGAATTATACCCAAAGACCAGACATCTATATGAACCTTGACCGATCTTCTTTCCAATTAAGTATTCACTTTTTTCCAGAGCTCTACTTCAGAATTTCGAGGACTCAAAAGGGTCGCCATGTGTTAATTAAGCAGGTTTTCTCTTTACTTTTGATTTGACAAAAATATCCATTCAGGCAAGTCGTTCCCGCATATCTATCTGTGATGGGGGTGTCGATACACTGCGACCTATAAGATCTATTGTGCCCGCATATACACCTACTTGAATTTTAGTTCCAGTCTTTTGGTATTGCTCAACATAGATTTAAATTACAAAAATTTGGGGAAAATGACATGTCATACTTTTATTAGTTTGACAGTTTTCAATAAACTTGCATTTTAGGTTTTAGACCATGCAAAACCTTTTATGAAAAGATTTAGTAGTTAAAATATACAAATATATATTTATTTTTATTAAAAAAAATATTTCGGATCGCCCGAATACAGTGAATTATTTGACAGTTTTGTTGACTTGTAGATCTTGGACAAACATCACTTCGATTTTAAATGTATGCAAATTTTTTCTGAACAATAATAATCCTGAAAAAAAAGTAAAACTTTAATAAACATTTAGCAAAATGAATCTATCACTAAGTCATGGATCAGAGATCAGATTTAAAAATAGTTTTAGGCTTTTCAAAAGAAATAATCATTTAAAAAATTCCACATACAGAAATGAACCTGTTAATCTTTTATGATGGAAGGAGTGGGATCTAATTAACAGTGTTGTTCTTAAAGTAGTACTGGGAAACAATAACAAAGCCTACACAGAATACGAGGCTACTAAATGTAATTATTTTAGTCTGTCATATCTTTAAAATGAAAAATGTGTTTTTTATTTAACATTTGTAATGATCAACTTTCATGATAAATAATAATAGAGATAGTTGAGATATAAGAAAAAAGAGTGCTTACCTAGTATCTAAATCTTCTTTCTCTGTTTTTAATACTGCTTGATAAACACAAGGAAAATACGCAACCGACAACCTGAAATTATTTAAATATTAGTTTGTTAGTATATTTTCCCAATAATAGGAGAAAATTAGTTTAGATCTCAGCCCTGCCAGGGGATGTTAATATTTTATGTTCTATTGCATGGTTTACTTAGTATATTATTGAAAAAAAGATTTTGGCATAAACAAAAGTGAACATTTTTTATTGCTATAAACTAAAGTATAAATATACCTAAATAAATTCTAATAGTTATTGAAAACATTTTATGTGTACTAAAAATATTTTTGATCAAAAAAGAATAAAAAAATTGAATTAGCAATTCTTTTAAATTTTCTTCTTATGCCAAAGTTTTAATAAACATTAAATAAATAAACTCCCCACGCGATAACACCATTAATTAAATAAAAAATGTTTAAAAAAGAGTTGCATATATATATGTATATATAGTATGTACTGAGCAAAGTTTTTTAAATATTAGCTAATCAATCAACATTTGACAGAACCTACAAGCTAATAATATTGTCTTTTAATGAAATGATTCGTTAAGTCAGAGCTTTGCCACACATTACATTACCTGTAGCAAAATATAGATTTATTATACAGTTAGTTGTATATTTACCTCAAGAGCTGATAATGCCAAAAGCACAATTCCAATAACTTTCATGGAGCTTATTAAGAAGTCATAAAACTGTTGGGTACAACCATTAACATAGGCAGTTTTTGTTCTATCTTTATCTGGGTAACAAGAGCCTGGAATCTCAAGGTTTACAGATGCCCAAAACTGAGGACCAGCCAGACCACAGCATTGGAACTGAAAGAAAGTAATTTTTAAATTCAGCCCCTATATTAATATGTTACTTAAAAGTGTGAATTTTTTTCTTTCGCATTCAAGAATTCGAAGCAAAACTGAACAAAAACTTTCGAAAACTTACCTCTCCTTGAATTAAATCGGTCAATCCTTGGTGACTGCTGTACTGATTAAATATTGTACTTAATGAAGAATCTACCCTCTCTCTTAAGTTATCCTTATCCTTAATTTCCAAGAAAGCAAAAACTCCAACAGCAATTTGCAACAAAAATATAATCAATAATATGACTGCATACTGAAATAAAAAGAGTTTAGGTTATCAAAGTCACAAACGTGGTCAAAAGTTATCAAAAATAAAACATGTACCACAAAATTTATATATAAAAACAGGATGGCGATTAGTTTCGGCTAAATAGCCATCTTCAGGTCTAAAAATATTCACTAGGTTCATATACAAAGAACTAAGTCACCAACATTGGAAAATCCTTTTTTTTTATAAATATTGTGGTATTGTTATACAGGGTGTAACAAAAAGGTAGGTCATAAATTGAACTACATATTCTGGGGTCAAAAATAACTCGATTGAACATATCTTACCTTAATGTAAATGTTCACAAAAAAGTTACAGCCCTTGGAAAGTACAAAATGAAAATCGATTTTTTCCAATATTTCATGAACTGTTTAATATTTTGTAATAAAAATGGATACATGGCTTTCTTATCGCAAGAGCATCTCTTTTATATAAAACCACGAAATCTGTACAGCCCTTAAAAATTTTAGGGGGATTTTTAACCCCTAAAACCCCCCACACTTTTCTATGCGTTACAATTAAATTAGTATTTTGACACCATTGGTTTATACATCATTTTCGAAATTTTTTTGGCTCTTAGCACTTTTTCGAAAAGTCAGTTTTTATCTTGATACGGCCTTTTTTTCATTAACCTTAAATTAGTTAGTTGGCTGTTCAACAACCGTTCACCGAATTACTAGATGAAGATTATTTTGGAAGAGGTAAATTTGGAAGGAGCTCCAGCGCATTTCGATAACGAAGTTAGGGAATATCTTTTCGGTCTGTACCCTGGACGTTGCATTAGAAGGGACTCTGATGCATCTATTTCGTGGCCAGCCAGAAGTCCAAATCTTAACCCTATTGACTTTTGCTTCTGGGGTTTTATGAATGAGGACGTGTATTCTGTTGAAATAATCGATGAGCAACAACTGAGGCATCGAATCATTGAAAATTGAAAGTACAAATCGATTTCGTCAGAAGCCAATGATCTTCCAAAAAATTCGGTTTTCCTTTTTAAAACGGTGGCGTATGTGTATTCATGAAAATGGATGCCATGTTAAACATTTTATTATACACACACATTTGTACATATTTTTTATACCTGCGATTCCTGCGAATAACATAAATACTAGTTATAACTTACTTTTTGTTACTTAAAATTTTTGAAGGATAATGAAAAAGTGGCCGCATCTCGATAAAAACTGGCTTTTGGAAAAAGTGCTAAGAAGCAAAAAATTTCAAAAAAGATGTATTAAACCAATGGTGTTACACTACTAATTTAATTGTAACACATAGAAAAGTTTGGGGGGTTTAAGGGGTTCAAAACCCACCTAAAATTTCTATGGGCTGTACAGATTTCGTGGTGTTATATGAAAAAGATGCTCTTACGATAAGAAAGCCATGTATCCATTTTCATTACAAAATGTTAAACAGTTCATGAAATATTGGAAAAAATCGATTTTCATTTTGTACTTTCCAAGGGCTGTAACTTTTTTTGTGTGCACATTTACATTAAGGTAAGTTATGTTCAATCGAGTTATTTTTGACTCCAGAATATGTGGTTCAATTTATGACCTACCATTTTGTTACACCCTGTATATTGATCTATACACCTTGTATAGGTTGTAAAATATACGTACCGTTGTTAGCAAGCATGGACTCTCTCTAATAGCTCCACAGCATCCAAAGAAAGCTATGAAAAATATTATAGCTCCCACTACAATGGTTAAGGTTGGTGCTAAACCTATAGCTTTGTAATCATCAGGTATTGCATTGGTGTAGTCATCTATATTTAGTTTGTATAAAACTCCTACTATTATAAGTGCTAAACCGCCCAACTGAAATAAAAAATAAATGCTGATCAATTTTCCAAAAATCTAAAATTGAGCAAATATAAGGAATAGACTTGTATCTAATTTTTATAGTTCTCGCATTCGATAAGGCATATCCCCTGTAAGCTATAGTGGAGGAGCGATAAAATATTGCACTTGTATTATTAAAATAAATTCCCGAGTATTTAATTCTCTAGCCTTGCTCTGGGCATTTCAGTAGCAGTAAGTTGGAGGTTGCTTCATAGAAATATAAAAATACGAATAGGAAATAACTATTCAATGTCACCAGGTATCTAAACAATTGCACTAAGGTATGATGCAATAATATAATCATGTCGAGAAGATGTTAGTAAAATACATGTAAAATTGACGTATAGTGATTGAAATAATCAGTTTTATAAATCGAAATATACAATTGTAATGGGAATTAAGGATTTAGAATGAAAAAAATACTTACAGCAAAAGTAAAATTTGCCCCCGATACAAAAAATTTTAAACAAATATCGGAAAAAGTCATCTTAATTCTAATAATACACTGTAGGTACACTAGATTATCACTTTATTGCAGGTATTATCAACAAATTATTTCTTATCTCGATAGATAAAGTATCACAAGATCTCCTGGAAAATAGATACATCTCTCTGCTCTTTTACGACTGTCATAAAATTTGGTATCAATTTTGTGATAAATTTTAAACAAGAAACTTTTAATTAGGCAATTTTAAAAATTATTATTAGTCATAAAATTATTTAATTGCTTTTATTAAATAAAATATTTCTTAGACTGACTCGTATAGTTGAACAAAAAACGATACAAAATAAGGTTTCTGGAAAATGTTTAAAAAGGAAAACTTAATTATTCTTTTCTCATCGTTTTCTACTCAGGAAGTAGCAATTGACATTATAAATTGAAGCATTTTAATGGAGGCAAAATAAATTAAAATTTTCTAAACTTAGATTTCCTAAAAATCACTTATTATCCTAAAAAAATATCGAGTTTTAAATTTATTCAGTTAAGTTTTTTAATCGAATGAGTACATTAAAGTTAAATGAAAGGGTCGTGTTGCCATCTATTAATAAACTGATAAATGAAAGCTTGAGAAAGTATTGACTATATCTAAGCATGTTCTCCAAATTGTATAGGGAATTATATAACTAGTACCTGGTCACCGAACTTCGCTCTTAATATTAAAATCTACCTTTTTAAGCAGCCCAATGAGTATATAATTGAAGTATGTTTATAGCCTGACAAATTATTAATTCACGAAAAGACAAATTTCATCAAAACTTTGTCAAGCAAGTTTGAGGCTTCTGCGAGTCCACGTACTATACATTCAAGTTTGTCAAACTGCATTAGTTTAAATTGGCTTATTTGTATTTGACTTACAAGAAACGAATTCTTATAAAAAAAGGAATATATCAAAATGGTGCAAGCAATGGTTACTGTTACTGAAAAGAACACAGTATACACACTTAAATCTATTAAACGAAATGAGGTGTGATCCTCAAGACTGGCATAATATTATGGATGAGGACAGTTATGTGTTGTTGTTATCACTTATAACCCCGAAAATTGATGAGAAGTGAACTACAAGTTTGACAGTTTGGCTTGATGAAAAATCGTCACAACTACTTTTCAGACAAAAATTATAAAAGTATCAAACTCATAATCAAGCCATTAAACTTACAAACTTCACCCACAGACGGTCCAACTAATTTGTCAAGCTGGCTTGACAAGCTTAGTTTGTCAAACTTGTTTGATTGTGTATGGGGGCCTTTAGACCAACATTATATCGCGACTACGTTACTGAACGTTGTTCTGGAACACCCCTCGCACGAAAATATGATATGATTTCCATCGATGATCGATGATTGACAATTAACTACTTTTGACAATGCCAAAAACTGACAAATTAAACTAATATTTATCAGGTTATATTATCTCTGTTGTTTGCCGTTGCTAGGAAATAAACTAAAAGCTTAACTTTTCTTGTAAATATCTCGGAAGATCGAATTTTCACAGACATTTTTTGCCGGATTAGATAGGGAATTAGTCTACCCTCAAAGTAGCATTGAATTCTGACGAGTGGATTTTGAGATCCTCCTGACACACATACACACATACAAACCTTACTCGTTAATAGTATTTGATCAAATTTTATTAGTAAAAACGTCTCTTTCGCGCCTACAAGTATATCAAGCTAAGAAAAATATTGAGTTTAGAATTTTTATTCATTACAAATAAAATTCCAAACTCAATATATTGGGAAGTTCGATCCCCACGGCCGCCTGACGACTCTGACAAGCTGAGTTTTTTAGGGATTTTTTCATGTCAAACGGGCAAATGTGGGATAAGTAACATCCCCTCAGTTACCTACAGTTATTCCTTCTATCCCCATCCACTCAGACCTGATTCCAGATCCGTTCCAAAAGCTGAAAAGCCTAGAAAACCCATAGCAACCCCGTTTCCCCGGGAAGAACATAAGATTAATCCTTCATTTTTTCCTCTTACTTGATTTGCTTTGTAGGCGCGAAGCAGAAAAAGTGAGAAGGCAAATCAAGTATAAGAGAAAATACCGCTAAAAGGAAGGCTACTTAACTACAATATCAGCATACTTCCATTTTGCGATTACCAATCAAACTCAAGAAGCCAAAAAGTAGAAACCATTGAAGGTTGAATCAAATAAATCAAATTTCAAACTCTTCTAGTTCGGTAATAGCTAATTTATGAAATTGTAAACCAGACTAAATTAACTTTGGTTTGTTTGTTTTTTTTATCCCTGAGTTTGCTTTATGTTCTTCTCTTTTCCCTTTAAAAGTTTTTTCAGGGTCTATTGGCGATACGACACCTGATGGATTGAATCTTAACTATAAAAAGTCAGTAGTCGTCTTTATTTACATAAGAGAACATGCTTTGATTTTATCATTTATTACGATATTATTGATTTATTTTGAAGTTTCAAGTATGAGTCGGTATTGTTCAGTGCCTTTTTGTAATTCCTGGGAGAAAAAAAAAATACTGAACTTGCGTTCCATTTGTTTCCTAGACCCGGGCAACGAAAGGTTGAAAACCAAATGGGCACACAGTCTCTAGTTAACCATCAGAAAGCTTGGATTTGAGGTTAAAAATTGGAAAACCAATTAAGAAATTCATGAGAGTGTCTTCTCTCCATCTCACAGAAAGTGATTACATCAATAAAGGTGAGAAGGTTCTTCAAATTAATGTTGAAATACTGAGTGAATTTTTTTCAGCTGAGAATATTTCCAAAAAAACGGTTGTTGAAAAAGACACACTCTCATGAATTTGGAAACTGGTTTTCCAATTTTTAACCTCAAAATCCAAGCTTTCTGATGGTCAACTAAAGACCATTTTGTTTTCAATTCTAACCTTTCATTGCCCGGGTCTTGGAAACAAATGGAATGCCAGTTCAGTATTTTTTCTATCCCAGGAATTACAAAAAGGCACTGAACAATAACGACTTATACTTGAAACTTCAAAATAAATCAATAATATCGTAATAAATGATAAAATCAAAGCACGTTCTCTTATGAAATAAAGACGACTACTGATTTTTTATAGTTCGATCTTAAAACATGATACCAATAAAGTACATGTATGTTTTTCTTTTATTAGAGAGTTATTGCAAAGCCAAACTTTATTAAAGGATCCTGTAATAAAGTATCCTGTATTACGAAATGTCACGATTGGTTTATGAGAGTTATTGCAACGTTCCTCATCGGCATACTTTATTTTGACAGTCCTTTATTCTGACAATGACATGAATCGTATTTCTAACCTACAATATTTTGTAACTTAATAATAAACAACCTGGAGGAACAATTGGAAATAGCTATTCTAGCGGATGTTAATAACGAAGAAATTAAAAACCTACTTCTACACAACATAATTGGTGTTACCGTTGAAGCTAGTGAGGAAAATAATGTAATAGAACCCGCGGAATTTTCGTTTTCATAGTGACGATATACCGCGATTGAGAAATGCTTTGCTGATTCCACAGCACATTATCACTAACACCAGGAACAATGTGAATGGTAGGTAACTTGCAAAATGAATTTTTTTTAAATATTTCAAATGTGACTTTACAGTGATGACGGCACTACGTATATTAAAAAGACGAAGCTATCCTTATGCCACATTATTACAACAACTGCAAATTTTATTGGGGAAAATCATGGACATTGTCGATAACCAACATGGGAGCAGCTGTCCCAAACTGGAATTTATTGATGGTACAGTTCGACCTAATATATGCAGACCATCTAATGACCAGGAAGACTACTACTAATAATTTATTATTATATCTTTTGTTATATCAATTTTTTGATTTATACTTACACATATATATTGTCTTTGTATTTTAATTATAATTTTAAATTGTAATTTATATCTTAAATGGGCCCGTAAATATCTAAATATCTTAACAAAAAGTATGTATTACTTATATATGTACATATATTTATTTGAATGGAAAATATATACAATATGTACTACATCAAATATGCTTTTGAACTATTTCTAGTAATTTATTAATGACTGTCTGATTATCGAACACTTTTTGTTGCTGTTCGGACTCCAAACGAAACTTATTCTCTGCTAGGGCAACATTCTGTTCTGCCACACCTACTTTTCTTCCTTCAATGTTTAACCTTTTCTGTTCCAATGCCATCTCTTTCTCATTTTTTCTTTGAGATAGTCCAAGCCGCTTCTTCGTAGATAATTTGTATTTTTTGCTTGGTTAATTATCTACTACTTTTTGCGATAGGATATGTATATTTCTAATTTCTCTCTCTCTTTCCACTGGATTAAAACCACTTAGTTGTTAAAAAACTTTTAGGGTTTGATATAGAATTTATACGATTTGTGGCAGAAATATTAATTCATTTCGGAAGCTCGTAGTGGTTTGTATTTTAATTTCTCTCTCTTTCCACTGGATTAAAACCACTTAGTTGTAAAAAAGTTTTTTTATTGACGTTTCGGCTTTCTTAACAACTAACTTAACTTTTTTAACAACTAAGTGGTTTTAATCCAGTGGAAAGAGAGAGAAATTAAAATACAAACCACTATGAGCTTCCGAAATGAATGTATATTTCTGCCACAAATCGTATAAATCCTATATCAAACCATAAAAGCATATATTTACGTACCCCCACACCCCTTCTGGAACTTTTACTCTGTCACTTGATTTTTTTAATTTGCCCTAAATTTTCCGACCATCCACATAGTGCTAAGAATATTTTTATTTTATAAATTATTGATGGCCCTGCTTACAAGTTTTTTTTTATTTTATTTGGTGCCTGTTGATTTTTAACAGTTTGAATTTCATTAAGTTGGCAGAACCGCCCTTCATAAGTCAAAATAAAGTTTCTTTAATTAAAGGTAACCTGTCCTGTATTTAAATTAAATACAGGACGCCTGTATTTTAATAAAAGCAAAACTTAAGGAACTGTTGACTGCGCATGCGTACATGTCAAAATAAGGGATCTTTTATTAAAAGATCGGCCAAAAAGAGGTTGCAATAACTCTCTATTAATTCGTTTAATATCATTTATATTTGTTAGTTTCTTTCTATCTAAAATACTAATTTTAAATATAATAATAAAACACCATATTTGCAGATGATACAACGATACTTTGGGAGAGTGATACTAAAGAAGAGTTGTATAATTTGATTAACAACGATATTATTAAGATTAAAGAATGGGGTAATTCAAATTATGTGTCCCTTAATATATCAAAAACAAATATTGTTTCATTCAGTGGTGATATGGGTATAATTTCAGTTGGACAACAACAGATTTGTAAAAAACCAGAAAATAAATTCTTAGGCTTATTTATTGACCAATAATTAAAATTCGATGTACATGTTAATACCTTGTGTAATAAGCTTTCCTCTGGATGTTTTGCAATAAGAACTGTTACATACAATTTAGATCAATCGATTGCAAGGAGTGTATACTTTTGGTTGATAGAATCTCATCTGCGATATGCTATATGCTTTTGGGGAACATGCTCTTCAGAGTTATTCACAAGAGTTTTTGTTCTACAGAAGAGAGCCGTAAGATATATGTGCAAAGTTGATGCGGGTGTCTCTTGTAAGCCATTATTTATTAGGCACAAAATACTAACAGTCACATGTATATTTATTTTTGAAACGTTACTGCTAGTCTTTAAAAAATATAAAAGTAACATTATTACCCACAGCAATACTCGACGTACTTTTTATCTTCCCTTGCCTATCTCCTCTTCCAGTCTGGTACATAACTCTATTGTGTATACAGGGAAGAAGATGTTCAATCACCTGCCAATTGTTATAAGAAAGGTGGATTCTTTAAAAATGTTTAAAAAAAAGTTAAAAAACTATTACTTGAAAAGGCTTACTACAAATTGGATGAATATTTCTATGATCAATTAAGTTAAATATCTAATATTAGTTTCTAACTTTGTGTCTATTTTCTTTTTGTCCTTTCTTATTTAATGTTCTGTATAATTGTCTTTATATTGTTTTTATATTTTCAGTATTTTTTTTATAACTTTTATGACTTTTAAAATTTGTTTTTTTTAGATACCTATATTACAGCTTTGTTTATAAGAATGTATTTATTCTTCAACAATAAAGCAATTTTGACTTTGACTTTGACTTTGACTACAAATATTACTAATTTTTTTATAGAATTTACTGATATACATCGTAAAACTTTTACACACTGTATTATTCTGAATAAACTATACAACGAAAATTAGCTCAAATGTATTGACATTATCGCACTTAGCCACGTATGTAATAAGGTAAACAGTAAATAAATTTAGTAAATAAGATAAGAGTTCTAAATAAAAATGCCAATCCCCATATTGGTGGATTTTTACGTTGGATATGTTCACCTATTTATTTTATGCTTGCGCAATAAGTCTATCCCGTCAATTGTTAAAACACATATTCGTACTAGGTTGGATATGAGGTCATATAGATGTGACAGGTAACAAAATATTCTAGCAAATATCGGTAAACACTTCAGGAATTTGTGATATTATAGAATATAGCAGTTAGGATAGTTTGAAAATTCAAATTTTTAAATCAAGAATTTGAAACGCTTGATGTATTAGCGCCCTTGAGTCATAAAGTAGTCTCAATTTTCAATGGGGTCGATAAACGAGATTTTATTTGTTTATAAATCTCCTTTTTCTAATAATAACATTGATTTATCTATTTTTAAACTTTGATTAAAATCTACTATATTACTTGCGTTAAAATAATAGATCAAACGACAGAGACAAATCGTTAGGGTTAAAAATATTGCCCGATCGTTGAGAAAAATTAATGCAAGTAATAAAATTTAATTTGGATTAAAATAAAGATGATTTGAGTGGCTAGTATCTAAAAATATCAATAATTAGAAACAGGGAATGGGTCATTTGAAACTACATACATTTGACCAATTCTATGTTAATTTTTCTTCATAGAAATTTAGCTAAGCTAAGAGTCATCGAATATTTGAGTGACTAAATAAAAGATTACCTTATCAGTTGTATTTCTAATTAATTTTAGACTTTTCATATCCGCCGATTAATAGCTATTTTATTTTAAACCAGTAATTAAAAATTCCCATAAATCAAATTAATAATTATATATAATATATTATATGACGTTTAATATTTTGGGTTAGCAACAAAAAAGATGAGAAGTGTACTCTTGCACAAATGATGTAAAATAAGGTAAAATCACAGCTCCCAAGAATTATGACATTAGAAAATGTACCAACGTCTGGACTTCAAACAAGTACTCCTTGGACTACATGTCCCAACAGGTATTGAATTACAGACGTTGGTGCAGTGTGTGACATTTTCAAATGTAATTCTTGGAAGCTGTGATTTTAACTTATTTCACATCATTTGTGCAGTTTGATTACCCCCAGTAAAATATTTTGGTATCCAAAATATTTCATTTCTTCAAGTGTAGGTACTCTTATAATTTTTTATTAATCCAAGCTTTCGGATATGGTTATATCCACCATCAGGGAGAACTTAATGAGATTGTAACATGAAATATGTTGTAAATAGTTGTTATATTTAGAATTTTTACAAATAATTTTAGACCATGTATTCTGAATTTGATTTTTTCTGAAAAGGGAAAATTTGGTCTCATTTTCTTCATTAGTACACCGAAGCTGGGTACAGAATTACTGATGATACAATTTTTTATTATTTATAAGGACGTTTTAATATTTGTATATGATAATGAAAAATATGAAAGTCAATGAGATTGTACACATGTCTTCATTATTTATTTACTAGTTTTAAAACCAAAATAATTGTTACAAAGCAATTTTTCTTAAACGTCAAAAATACTTGACATTTTATTACTAATTGACAACAAGGCGCTGTTGTTATCGGCAGCAGAGTAAAAGTACTTTTACTATCGCTAAGAACTGAGGTAAAAGTAAGACTGACTGCGCATAATTATACAGGGTATTTTACAAGGAATAACCATTATTTTAATCATAAGTTAAGTACCTCAAAATATTAATATTTTGGTGGTTCAAATATTATCTACTAAGGAGTTATAGGATGAAAGTTAAAATCTATGTTTTCGTTTTATTCAAATTTCAATTTTTTAACACAAATTAACGTCTGAAGTATTCCGAATAACTCGTTACGCATTACTATTCCTATTCTTTTGCCTATTTGGTTTATATTTCCCCCATATCTTCAAGTTAGTGGAATTGGTAAATATTCTTCACATCTTCAAGTTTCCGCGATTATTTAATTTACCTCACAGTAATCCAACGTTAAATTATTATCAATAATTTTCATGCGGACGGATAAACAAATATACTCACTGCAAAAATTGCGTTGGCGATAAACATAAACAATTTCACTATTCCTTCGGCACAACCCATACTGCACATAACTGTTATTTTTTCTACTAAAACTTACTAAATTGTTGAAGTGTTAATTTGTGTTATCTTACTCAAATAATATGAGAGAGATAAACAGTCGTCTATATTCTATATATGTATGTGATTCAACGTAACTTTTCCTCCATACTAATATAGGTAGATAAGGAATAATAAAAAGCAGATAGCAAAATATATTGTGGAAACTAGGAAAACACGTGACTAATAAAAAAAGTATTCAATTTAGATGATAGCAGTAAAATGTATTATAGTATTATAGTCTGAATCATGAGATATAAAGGGTTATAAATGGAGTATTATCTTCTTTGGACTTACTGAAAACTTGAAATAATATAATTTACAAAGTAAGATTTTTTAAAAAATGGCGCTAACCCCTCTAATCAGTAAAAAATACCTTTCAAGCAAATTTCACATATCACAAAGTTTTGCCTCGCACAAAATGTGATATCGATGAAACTTGGCACTTAAGTACTTGAAAGGGTGTAGAAAACGATAAAAATCTTTGCTGCTCTAAAGTGTATGCTAACTTCACAATCTCTCTTTGACGTAGTGCTATTAGTTTTTCGAAATTTTTATGAAATTGTGAAATAGCATACACTTTAGAGAAGCAAAAATGTTTTTCTCGTTTTCTAAACCCTTTCAAGTACAGTACAAGGTATAATAACAAGTAAAGCATGAAAACGGAAAGTTAAATAAGTATTATTCCCTATATAAACTAACCAGTAGACCAGATTTAGTCGAGCCATTCGCTTGCGTGGAAACCAATTAGTAATTACAGTGACCGCCTGTTACCATAAATCACCGTACATTATTTTTATGGCTATTTGTCGTCTGGAGTTTTATGACAGAACAGAAGCGTAGCGTGTATATTTGTTACACCACCTGTTAAAAATACGCAAAGTTATAATTCAAGTAAAAGAAAACACCTCCGCCTACGGTCGGCGTTTCAGTTGAAATAGGCAGTACATTACTGTTTTTATCGGTTTTTTCAGCTTATTCAATTGAGTTTGTAAAAACTATACTAACTTGTCGTGCAACCACGCCAAGTTGTGACAAGAAGACTGTCTAAACGGCTTGGAGTTCAAATTTCTGTATTACATCAATAAAGATTAACTTAATTACAGTATTTTATTTACTTGTATTTTGATTACTATCAACAATAAATTCAAATTCATTTATTGGTCCATAATATAATATTTAGAGCCCAAATGGCCATATTCAATAGGTACAACAATAGAAAATAATAAAAAATAGTAAATGAGACATAGTTCTATACAAGAATAAAAAATAATAAAAACTATTCAATGAGAAGACATAGTTCTTGTTTTTAAAACGATCATAAAACTCCTCTAAAGTATAAGGAGTTATTTCAAGCAGTATTCGATTTACCTTCCTCTTAAAAAAATTAAGGGAAGTAATGTTTTTCAAATCAGTGAGTATAGCCTTATAAAGATGGGATCCTTGATAATTAAATAACTTTGCCGAAAGTGTAAGTCCTACAGTTTGAATATAGATTTCTCGAATTTATGATTATGTATATCTGATTTTGTCATTAAGTTTTCTTTATTTTTGTGAATATGTATCAGCAATTGCTGAATATATAATCCCACAACTGTAAGTATATTGAATTGCTTAAATAAAGCTCTACACGAAAATGTTGGTGGTTTATTTGCAAGAACCCTTAATATTCGTTTTTGAGCTAAAAAAACATCGTATATATAATAGTTTGGATTGCACTTGGCCGAAATAGAAGGTTAGAAGCCCCTCTTCATTAAGAACCTCTCTTAGTATTCTAATCTGATAATACATACAGTTCAGTGATTTTTTCATTTTAATACATTTCGAGTTCTAAGTCATATTACTGTCCATACTAATTCCTAAAAATGTAACAGAATCTGTTTGTTCAATAGATTCATTATTGATTATTATACGAGGGTAAGTTTGACTTCCACTGAGTGTGGAAGGTCATATAATTAGTTTTACTGGGGTTTATATATAATAAGTTAAGTAGCTAAGCCAACTTAATAGTGTGTTGCATACTGAATTTAAATTGGATTGAATATTTAACTGAGATTTGTCACTAATAAGAAGAGTTGCATCATCTGCATATAAACAAGTAAGACATTGTGAAAGGTTTTTAGGTAAATCATTTAGGTAGATAGTGAATAATAATGGCCCCAGGATTGAACCATGTGGAACTCCAGTATTATTCAGTATCCATGATGAATAATTCTTCATTCAGTTTTGGCCATTTGTTGAGCTTATTTTTACAGCCTGTGGACGATCAGATAGATATGACTGAAACCATTTTTGAGGTATGCCGCGAAAACCATAATGTGATATTTTTTCCAAAAGTAATTTGTGAGAGATCACAAAAGATCCCTATCGCTAAACTCCCTCCACTTTTGCTATAAAACACCAGTTTGAAATTTTTAATCATGGCTGGGTTTTGCCTATCAGGAAATCTAGAAAATAATACCTACACATTTCATACTAAACTTTATCATATTTACCATATTTTAAAAGCAAATTTACATAATTTTCATTGTTTAATTCCAAACCAGCTATTTTTGTCATTTTCTAGAAGGGCTATCAATCACGATCGATGGTTAATTATCATTTATGATAAAAGCAGATCAATGCCCACCTTACAAAATCAAAATAATTAAAAAGTCGACAATAATTATTTGAATTCGTCACATACCTCGTCATAAACAAATTGAAGGCACCGTTTAAAATTAACAAGTAATTCATGTTTCGTAAACTGCGATTTGGAATTGATCTATTGAATATGAATTTGAAAATTCTATTTACCCTCTGACATAAGATACGGGTTTATGTTTTAAGTATTCTATGGTTAATTATAAATTAGAAAAAAAAATATCTTAAAAACGGCCAAATTTAGGTATATGATCGGTTATACAAACTAGTATTAGTATAAGTATGGTTTTAGAGGAAGAGTTTGTGAGTGGTTGAGTTCCTACCTATCTGACAGAAATCAGTTAACGGTCGTTAATTCTTGTCTATCAGAAACACGTTTAGTTAATTGTGGCGTACCTCAGGGCTCTGTACTTGGGCTTCTTTTATTTTTAATCTTTATCAATGACTTAGCTCTGACGGTTAATGATGGCAGTATTGTACTATTTGCCGATGATAATTTGTATCTATTTTGTAATATCTCTCAATTAACTGCTGAATTTCAAATTAGAATAAATAAGCTTGACGAAAATAAACTTATTGTTAATAAAGAAAAAACTGTGTTTATTCATTTTACTCCTAGGGTGAATTATATACTTGAGAGTCATTTATTGAGAATAGATGGAAAATCTATTCATCAAGTACGGTCCACAAAATTTTTAGGTGTTCACATAAATAACTCTTTGAGCTGGGAATTTCATATTGATATACTGGGTAAAAAACTTTCATCTGCATGTTTTGCACTTGTTAGGCTTAGAAGTATAACTAAGAAATATGTTCTGTTGGCATATTATTACGCACATTACTACACTCTCATTAGATATGGTTTAATTTTTTGAGGCTCATCAGTTCATGTATTGAGGGGTTTTAAACTTAAAAAAAAAAGCTTTGAGAAATATAGCGTCACTGAGGTATAGGCAGTCATACAGAGAAAAGTTTAAGTTACTTCGTATATTACCACTTCCTTGTATTTATATTTTAGAACTGTTAATTTAAGTTAAATCAGACCCAGAACATTTTCGTACTAATAACTTCTATCATAATTATTTAACTCGAACTCGAAATGATTTGATGATACCAACACATAACTCTGCATTTTTTTGAAAAAAGCCCTCACCTCAATACATGGGTATTTTAGTTTATAATAAGAATATTTGGCGTATACATTTTAACTGTTAAATTTGAGCTATACGCTTATTTTTTTTTTCTTCCTATATTTTTTGTATTTTTATGTTTTATGATTTATGTTCCACATCTTATACACTTTTGACTTGTCCCATTTCATGTATAACTGATCATATGGACAATAAAGTTATTATTATTATTATTATTAATTTAATAAAGTACCTAAAAATACAAATACATACAGGGTATTCCATTTAAAATAACAACATTAATATCCACGCCCGTTGTACCACAAAAATTTTAGAAGTTTGCTTATATTTAATTTCGAAGATAACGCTTTTTGTTTGTTCATTTTTAATTATTTCGATATATTTTAATTTGAATCTCTTTAGAATTTCCATTCAATTTCTTATGAACTTGCCCAAACTGTTATACCGAAAAAGCGTTTTGTTGGCGAAAACCCATATTTAATTCATTGTGGTAATTTAAAATTCCTGAATGTATTTGTGATTTTTAAGACAAATCGCTAGATATTTCCTTTCTGACAAGGTATTCACTTATGTTTATGAATATGAAAAGCGTATTTGAACTTGTACTTATAACCTATTGTCTAACTTGAACTTTTATGGACGGCTTCACCTCTCCAAAACGAAACAATAAATATAGTCAGGAGTTCATTGAATCTTTCATTCGATTTTACGTTCTGGATTAGTGATATCGGTTTTCTAAAAATTAAAAAAAAATGGATATTGTTCCGGATGATGTTGTTATATCGGGTATTGGTGGATATTTCCCTAAGGCTGTAAATATAGAACAATTCAAAGAGGTTCTATTAAAAAATAAGAGCACAATAGAGCCCCGTTGGGGTACAGGTAAGTTTGAATTATTATAATTAAAATATTAACTGGCAATATGATGCAGGTGGGCCAATTTCAATATATTACATTAATAATTTTACCGCACCAAAATTCCCATCTCAACGGGCAGCTTCATTATATCTCGAAAAATAAAAAAAAAAGTCGAAAAACTAATAGCACCACGTGAAAGAGGGAAAATTTTACTAAAATTTATATTATAGGTTATTAAAAAAAATTGTAAAACTCTACGCTCGCCAAGCCGCTGAATACAAATATTCTAGCATAGCCCAGTTGACAGAGAAAGATATTGACCAAAATCTCGCACAAAATGTGATATCGATGAAACTTGGCACTTACGTACTCGAAAGGGTGTAAAAAACGATAAAAAAATCTTAGCTGCTCTAAAGTGTATGCTAACTTCACAATTTCTAAAATTTGGTTTGTCCATTATATCTCGAAAAAAAAATAAAAATTTCGAGAAACTAATAGCATTACGCGAAAGAGCGGAAAATTTTACTAAAAATTATGTTTAAGTTATTTTAAAAAAAATATTTTATTACTATAAAAAATAATTAAAAATAAGAAAGCAAATTCGAAAATTCTATGCGCCCCGAGCCGTTGAATACAAATATTCAGGCGAGGCGTTCGGAAAAACTAAAGTATCTTTGTCTAAAATGTACGCAAAGAAAAAAAAGAAACCATTTTAAAGAGGAGACTCAGGAAGGCATTAGTTTTTAAATTTTTTTTCTAAAATTATCACTGATTTTTATAAAACTGAAGACAACTATTAATAGAGGCATAACAAAAAAAAATCCTTGTAGATTTATCATCATTATACTTACTTTTGATTTAAATATATTTAAAATAATGAACATTATCTCTGTTTAATAAAACTTACGTTTTGAAATAATCATTTTTTACAACATTCATTCGACGCCTTTTTTATTTTCAAAATAGTCTTTATTTATTTATATAAATCAATTTCTGAATTATTACACATTATAATATTAACTTTATTTAAAAAAAAAATTTCTGATTTATTCTGATCTATTAGAGTCGGTGTCGGCAATTTATTTTCATGATTATAATTATAATTTCCAAATTATTTATTTACACCTTTAATTCTCAATTCTTTTTTATATAATTTACTTGGATCTGGACACATTTTCTACATTTTAGATAAGCGAAGTGATTTTTATGTTCTTCTGTATAATATCACTTTTAATTAAATCAGGTAAAAAGGGTAAAAGTGGGTTAAAGACATTTTTAGACTATCTATTTCAGACATACATTAATAATTTCAGCAATAGCAAAATTATTTGAAAAAATATTAAAAATAACAAGAGACAAACATTTGCTAAAACTTAAATTATTATCAGATAAACAATTTGGATTTTGCTAAAATAAATCAATACATGATACAATTATTAAAGTTAGGTATATCTGAAATAACAAATAACATTGACAAAAAATTACCAACAATTGCTGTTCTTGTAGATTTATCAAAAACTTTTGATACTATTGATCACCTATCATGAAAGTTTTGGATTTAGGGGTACCTATATTAAAAAATCTTAAGACCACAATAGAGTGAAATGAGAACTGTACAATGTGGTGTCCTACAAGGAACAGATTCAGGACCTACACTTAATTTATATGTTAATATAGGTAGTATCACTAGTTTTACTGATAATACTCCAGAATAAGATAGAGGTAGACTTAAAAAATATACTTAGGCATTTGAATGGTTTAATTAAGGACTTTTAACTGTAAATTACTCTAAAACTTATCACTTAGCTTTTATATTTTATTCGTGTTACACTATAATTACAATCAATATAAATAATATTTACTAAAAAATTATTGATATAACAAAATCTTCATAAAAATGTTGCCAAAATATATTAATCTTAGTTATTTGACCGGAGGTGCTCAGAAGAATTTAGCAATTCATTTCTATAACTAATAGTGGCTTTGTACTTCAAATACTCTTGTTTATGGATATTAAAACCACTTATTTTGTTAAAATTTTTAATTTGACGTTTCGACTTTCTTAATCGGAAGTCGTTTTCAAAATGACATCAAAATATATAATAAAAAATTTACTATAGAAACAGAACACTTGATAATCTTACAAAAATATTGCAGCAACATAGAAAATATTGATACATTTTTATATAATATTAATAATTCGGAACCTACTATTAAATTTACAATTGAAATTGAAAATAATAAAAAATTACCGTTTCTTGATGTACTAATACACAATAACAACAATTGTATTGAAAGATCAGTTTTTAGAAAACAAACACATGCAAATAGATATCTAAATTTTAATTCAAACCACACAATTTGTGTTAAATGAGGTATTGTCAAACCTCTTTCCGATAGAGCAAAAACAATTTGTTCAAATGACAATATTTTAAATAATGAATTATCAATTCTTAAATATGTCTTGATTAAGAACAACTACCCTAGTAAATTTATAAATCGTGAACTTTACCGAGACATCAAAAATAAAGAACAAAAACAAAAATCTCTTCCAAAATTATCCGAAAAAATTAGAAGGATTGGCAACAAATTTAATTTAAAAACAGTTCTTCAAACTAATAATACATTAAAATCTTTAATAGTAAATACAAAACCTTTTAATGAAATTCAAAACCCAAAAAATTGCATTTACAAAATTCCATGCGAATGTAATAAATTTTATATAGGAGAAACATCTAGACCTTTTCATATCAGACATAACGAACACCAATCATACATGAAAAATAAACAATTCAAAAAATAAAAAATATATGAACATGCATGGGATTTTGGTCATAAAATGCAATGGAAGTCTTCAACTAGATTATTAAAAGAACCTAATAATTATAACCGCAAAGTTAAAGAAGCAGCATTGATATGCTTAAATAATAACGAATGTGTTTCTAATTGGTCAGTCGATATTTCAAAAATGTTGATGCCTATTTTACAAAAAGAGTTAATTGCAAAAAGGATACCCTCTTTATCGGGATAGTATCATAAGTTTTTATCTGGTATTTTCTTATGATAATATTATTAAGAAAACTTCATTTATGACGAAGTATAAATTCTCTTACAATATGCAAATGCGCTATCCTTTTTAAAATTCGTTCCCAGAAACGTCACAAAAATATGATGGAAACAGATTTTGACATCTTCAATTTCAAAATCTTTCGCGGTGTCCTATGTTGCTGTCATATTTTTGTAAGATTATCAAGTGTTCTGTTTCTATAGTATAGTATATTCTTCAACGAGTGTAGAATGATGGCTATTATTCACGCGGATGAAGTTTCCAAAACGAGCGAGCGCAGCGAGTGAGTTTTGGAATCATCCAAGTAAATAATAGCCATTCTACACAAGTAAAAGACTATACTTTCTCCACGACTATGTATAAAAAATCTTTCATTGGGAATCGAACCTCGATCGCCCGCTTTCGACAACATTTATTTATGAAAATTTAAAGAACATAGATATAGGTAACTCAATTTTTAGTAGAAACCTTTACATTTTTAAATGAATTTATAACATTATTAGGAATAATAATAGAAATAACATAAATATAGGTACTTAATTTAGACTCATTCTTTTGCAAAATTTCTCCATACCATAAATGTTTCATAAATCTTATTATAGTCTTGCTTTGATCTCTCCGGTAGCAAATTCATTGTGGATGATTGAGCAATTTGTTTAATTTCGGGAGGCGTACATATTAACTCTTCACTATCGCTACTGTTGTCCATTTTGTTCTCTATATATACGTAAAATTATGATTATATGATTATTTTGACGTTTCAAACGACGCGCTGTCAGAAGCGATTTCCGTAGTTAGGTATTTGACGTTTTAAAAGAGACGATTTGATTTATTCATTTTAGCGTGATTTCTGATAATCATAGAATGTGATTGGTTAACGAGAGTGAATTCTTTTTCATTCTTCACTGGTGTGACGAATTTATGTCATTATTCAGCTAAATATGTAAAGATAATTTGTGCATTATTATATAGTCGTGGAGAAAATTTTTTATTATATATCTTGTTATGTCATTTTGAAAACGACTCTGATTAAGGAAGTCGAAACTTCAAATTAAAAAACTTTTTAACAAAATAAGTGGTTTTAATATCCATAAAGAAGCAGTTTTAGAATTTAGCACTCTTCCAAAGCGGAAAAATATGCTTCAAAGAATTTATAGTTGGACCTAATAATTTTAGGAATTGGCTATTGGAAAAACTTTTTATAATTTTTAGTGTAATTTTAATGTCAAATTACAATCTCTACGCCTCTTGTAGAGCTACTGTTCTATTGTAAACATTTTAAAACAAAGAGAATTAGCAGTAGCTCGGAAAAGCTGTTATTTGATTATCCTTGAATTTAGAATATTTAATGAGTGCAACGTAAATCGAAATGCATTTAAATTATATTAATATTATTCTGTCTATTGTTGGAATCGATATTTTATTAAACGTATGCATAAATAGGGTCAAATCCTTAACCTTTTCTTTTAAACGATTCTGGTTAACGGACATTCAAATAGTTTTTATATATATATTTTAGTTTTGACTTTGAGAAGTTTTAATACTTTATGCTTACACCAATATTTGAGAAAAATGGATAACCTGTGAAATTATTATTTACATGTTATAATGAAGGTGGATTTAGTCGTAATAATCTCGTGAGCTAACCTATGCCCGTTTTTATTTTTTCCAGAATTAACTTGTTGTAACAAAATAGGATCTGTCGAATCAAATTACTTTGATAACTCTTATTTTGGAATACATCGACAACAATGCGTCTTTATGGACCCAATGCATCGACTTTCACTAGAAAGGACTTTCGAAGCACTTCTAGATGCTGGTATGATGACTTTTTACATATTTTTATGCAAAAATTCTCATTTGTGAAAAAAAAAATATGTTTCCTCTTCTTTTTTAGGTGTAAATCCAAACGAAATAAGAGGAAAGAGGGTTGGAGTTTTCATGGGAGCTACTATTGGAGAAAATGACCAGTTATTTATGGAGTCTGTAGTTAGTGGGTTTGGTATAACTGGGCATTCGAGAGCCATGTTGGCCAACCGTATTTCTTATTGGTTGAATTTAAAAGGTATCGTACACATTTTTAAAGAATTCAGCAATAATATACTGAAATGGTAATGAAAATTCTAAGATTTTTTTACATTTTAAATATATTTTATTTTTGTCACATCTGACATCTTTTTAATCTCAAAAACAAACATCTCATAAGACCACTTTATAGAATTTTTTTTAATTCTTTTAAAATAAACTTCCCATAATTTTGTCTCATTTTTTAAACCATAACAACATTCCCAAAATTTGTATTCTTAATTTATTTTTATCTTGAAAAGAAATAAGAAAACCAAATTTTAGTTTCTATTTTTCCCATTAATATTATTATTTTTCTTTGATTTCTTTTCGTATTCTTAAATTCTCTTCCTCTGCTATTTCAAAATTTATTTTTATTTCTTTATTTAATTTTTTTTCCAATATTTGGATATTTTTATTATTTTTCATAATGTCTCTTACTATTTTCTTTATCTCTTCTTTATTTAATTTTTTCTCAGTTTCTTTTACTTTCATTTCTTTTTTCATCATATTCCCCAAATCTTCTTTGATTTCTTCTTTGTTTTTAATCATTTCATCTTTAATATTTCCTAAATCTTCTTTAATATTATTTATTTTATCTTCCATATTACCAATTTTGTTTTCTATGTTCCTATGATCCCTATAAAAATATTTTTTAATTTAATCTTCCATCTGTGATAATTTCTTTTAATTTTATTTCTCAACATCGTTTCTCTTTCCTTTTCTTGTTGTTTTATTTTTTAATTTTTATTTTCCATTTGTGCTAATTTTATTTGTGAAATTTCATTAATTTCTTCCCTCCTGATTTTATTCTTTAAAATTTGTCTTTTTAAGGATTTGTCTAAATTTTTAACATTTTTCTTATTCTTCATTCCATCCTCTTTTATTTGATATATTTCTTCAATAAACATTTTCTATTACTTACTCTTATTTTTCTCTTCCTGTAATTCTTTTACCTCTATTATTCTTGCAATCATTTCTTTTTTACTATCTTTTTTTGTTTCTTCTATTTTTTATCTGTATCTTTTCTTTATGTTTTTCCATATTATTTTTATCTTTTCTTGATTTCTGCCTATTACTTGTATAATTTGATTCATTGCAATTAATATTTGCATGACTCGTTCTTCTGATCTTCTATCGTCTCTTAGATCCATATTATGTTTTTTTTTTAAATTATGAATTAAAATTTAGGCAATTAATTAATTAATTAATTTAATTGCCCCAGGTTGCGGCGCCAATTGAAATGGTAATGAAAATTATAAGATTTTTTACTTTTTACATATTCTTTATTTTTGTCACATATGACATCTTTTTATTTTAAAAACAAAACCATCTTATAAACAAACATGTCAATACATCTAGTTTCAGATAAAAATATATCTTTATTAATTGTTAAGTACTTATGTGGCTACTTTTTCGACAAAATTTAATTTTTTTTCAACTGCTTCAACGACACAATGTTATTTTTTTTATACATAATTTCAGTTTTTCGAAAAACGTTCTATTTTGTACCAAGTAGTTTTTCTACCAATTTTAAGCGTTTCTAGAACAAACTTTTTGAGGGAGGTTATTTAAATATTTGGATAAAATTTCACTTATCGACAATTTTTAGTTTTTTCGAAAAAATTCCATTTTTGATAACACAATGTAATTTTTTCAATAAAATTTTAGTTTTTGTGACAAATTTTTAAAGGAATATACTTTATTTTGAAAGTCAAGCAATATTTTTCACTTTATTTGTCGCAATAAAGGTTCAGGAAGCACATTGATCCTAACAATAGCTCTCTGTTAGTCTGCTACTCATTATTTAGTTAATTATTACATATCCACAAATTCTCGATTAAGGTTGTTAAGTCGGTTTCCAGGTTTGTAATCTTGTAGAAAGAGCGCCTGATCAATTTTATGCGCTTACTGAGCTTCCTGGCTTTTGTGGTCTCAGGCATATTGATTTGAGACGCTTGGCTCTAGCATGCCGTAATAAAGAAAGGAATCCCCAGACTAGCATGTGTCGAAAAATTCGGTTGAATGGTCATTAACCTCGTGTAATTTGCAGGCTTTGTTCAATAAGTGATTTTTGAGTTGTGAGTCCAGTGATCTACCGCCACTCTATTAATACTAATATTAGTATCCCTGGACATATTATAATTATTTTTATTGTAGGTCCGAGCGTTGCTTACGATGCCAATTGGATCACAGGTCTTGAAATACTTAGACTGGCATACGCTGCGATTAAAACAGGACAATGCGATTCAATGATAATTGGAACTGCTAATTTAGCGCAACACGAGGAATTTCAATACATGTACAATGAATTAGGTCTACTGTCACAAGACGGGTGTACCAGAGCATTTGATGCAGAAGGTATAGTATTTATTTGTGTAACATATATTTTTTTTATTATTAAACACCCATAAAGGCATTTACAATCTGGTCAACATTGATCAATGAGCAATTTAATTCTAACTTAATCTAATAAGAGTTTGAAACTTAAAACTAAGGTACCTATACTCGTCAGCGTTCCGTAGGTCTGTAGAATGGATTACACTAAAGTTTAACGTGCACACACAAGCTCTGCTTTTGCACTCTCTTAAGTCTTCTTTCTAACCCAGTTTTGTCAAGGAGCTGGATAGCATCAACATTGACATGATAATGAAGTCTTTCTTCATGACTCTTGGCTAATTTCTTGACGGTTTGGTCAATAGTGTCCATTTCCAGATCCCTATGGAGGTCACTATTGCGAATGTACCAAGGGGCATCTACTATATTCCTCAGTGCTTTGTTTTGAAATCTTTTGATGCTTGCTAAGTTGGTTGCTTTGGTGCATCCCCATAGTTGGATACCTTAGGTCCATACAGGCCTAAGTATCTGCTTATAAAGCATAAGCTTATTATGTAGAGACAGAGTTGAGTTTCTTCTAATTAGCCAGTACATTTTTCTATATTTCAGTCCAAGTACTTCTCTTTTTAACATACACTTTCCATCGGAGTTTGGCATCTAAGGTAATACCTAAGTATTTTGCTGTGTTTGAACATGGAATCAGGTTATTGTTTATTCTGTCTGGAATATGATCTATCCTTTACATATATTTTTTTTATTCAAAAACAATAAAAAAAAGATGAAAGTGCCTTCAAATAAAGTGACCTTTTAAACCCTGTTTGATTTTTGCTTTCAATAATGTGGACTGTATGTGTAGAACGTACAAGAACTCTTTCCCCCGTCTCTCCAGTATTACCAATAAAACATCAGGAATTTCATAACACCTTTTATTTAAATTTCTTTAACGAAGAACAAGAACAACTCATAAAAACAGGTAATAATAGGTACTATAATTTAACTATAAATAACTAGTGTAATATCTCAAACTAATTGAGTAATTCACTGAAGTGAATGTTTAAAAAATGAATTTGGAAATTGAAGTTGCAAATATTCGATCGCATCGATTTTGTGCCATCTGAACTGACCGAGGTGTTGAGCGATACTAAATTACGATGTGAACTAGATGAAATTTTGAGCGATACTAAATTACGATGTGAACTAGACGAGATGTTGAGCGATACTAAATCTACAAGCGCGGCTTTGCCGGTTGCAACGAAGCATCCAGACAAAAATCTGGATAAAAAAATTGTTGGCTAATATTCTAACGGTCGAAATCAAGGTTGAGTGTCTAGACTGTTTTTTTTATTGTTATTTAAACTGCGTCGGTTTGTGCGAGGTGGCGTGTTTTCACGGCGTTGTCGGATTTACGCAATACTAATAATCGTTATGCAAATTACGATTTATGTTCAATTTTAGATTGAAAATTGAACAGTCCGTTTCTTTATTCCTCAAAGAGGCACACGTCATTTAACACTTTTTCATGTGAGGACTCATAGGACTAATTACGGTAGAAATTTATTTATCGACAGGCTATTGGGTAACTACAACGATAACTTTCCTAATATTGATATTTTTCAAGTATCACTACAAATTATTAAAGAAAACATAAGACTGTAGATATTTTGTTACTTAAATTTTTTGTTTTTTAATCTATTTCTTATGTGTTTGCAAAAAATGTACTTTCTATATTTTATATTTTTATATTTCTTCTCACTTATATTTTAATGATGTTGCTATGTACCAATTAGGTTACTCTGTGGTGTACTGCAATAAAGTAAATAAAAAAATTCGTCTATTTACATTAAAGGTTTTATATTGCGTATATACAAAAGCTAGAGGTGCTTCCATTTTTTTGTCTCCTTAATGAACAGATGTTTATATCCTGGCATCGTTCTGCCTATTTGGACTTTTCAGCCATATGGTTTTGAAGGTGCAATCTTACTCTTTGTTATATCGAGCATTACTCAGTTTCTCGTTTAGTTGACTATCTGTAACTGTAATTGTAAGATCTATTGTGACCCCTTCTGCTGCCCATTCGTTCAGGATATCTCAACGATTAGAACAGTTCCTCTAGTCCTATTGCTTTCAAAAAGTTCAGGATGTCGGTAGGCTTCAGGTTAGGTAGATCTTCCTCTTCTATTAGATATTCTCCGAGGTACCCTCGAATTTTGCAAGGTTATGCTTTCTGAGAGAATGGATAGAGGTTTCGTCCTCTTCCTATAGTTGGAGTTCTTTTTCTTATTAGTTAGGTGTTTTTGTAGAATTTAGTTTTATCTTGTTTACTCCTTTTTATATGGATATCAATCCGATCAAGCTTTTATACAAACAGGTGTCATCAGCAAATGCCACCAGCCATGATTGAGTATAACTTTGGTAAGAGCACTGAATAATATACGGCCCTACTATGATACCATCCAATCAGATAGGTAGGGGTGAATTGTCTTTGTCAAATATAAGGGGAACTCTGTTCCTATACTAATCCGTCCGCATATATCGTATGGAAGGCTTTTTTAACGTCCAGAGTCACCAACGCTGTACTCTGGTATTTGCTTTTTTTTCTACCACAATATAAATTAAAAAAATATTTTTTTATGCAGCTAGTGGATACGGTCGTAGTGAAGGAGTAGCGGTAATGTATCTTCAAAGGTCATCAGATGCAAAAAGAATGTATGCGAGTATAGAAAAGATAGCTACTAAATTTGATGGATCGATCCCCGGAGATTTTATGGACTTAGACGCAAACAGTATGACAGAATTTTTAGAAAATTTCTACAAAAATTCCAAAATTAAACCAGAAGAAATAGAGTTTGTTGAAGCTTATGGCAGCGGTAATAAAGTAAAATATACTCAACCCATATTTTCTTCTATTTTAAATACATTATTTGTTGTAGCGTATTGATAAAAACGAAATTGATGCTTTAGAAAAGGTTTACTGTAAAAACCGCCAAAAACCACTCTTGATTGGTTCTGTAAAATCTATTACCGGTCACACCGAATCAACATCTGCTTTATGCTCTATCATTAAAACAATCATAGCAATGGAAACAGAAACGATACCGGCAACTATTAATTTTAATAAGCCTAATCCGGAGATAAAAGCTTTAAATAATGGCAAGATCGAAGTAGTAACTACTAATAGAAAATGGGAACCCAAATATGCAGCTGTAAATGCACTCAGTACAAGTCCTTATTACGGCCATATAATTCTAAAAGCGAATCCAAAGAAAAAGGTAGACATATCTATTGATTTACCTGTACTACTCATAGCGTCTACCAGAACCGAAGAAGGGATTGCCAATATTCTAGAAACAGTAAGTGTCTCGTTTATTCTTATTTTTTATTTTATTTCTGGAATATTTTACATTCATGCCATCACTCAGTATACAGGGTGACCAAGAGGTGTGGGCATGCTCCATAACTTTTTTCTACCCAAGCTATCGATTTGATGTTTTTTTAAACGATAGGTCCGACAATGAGACACATTCTAAAAATATTTCTATTTATATACAGGATGTCCCAAATAAGATACACAACTAAGTTCTGTTTTTTAAATGGCAACCCCCATTTTTGTTACATATTTAGATTCGCTATTAAATTGTCGATATAACGAACCTAGGTTTCTTCGACTTATTTGCAATAGTTTTTGACTTATGTCAATTTATTTGTCAAAATAGCGTTGTGCAGAGATCCACAAAAAATTCAGAACTTCAGAACGGTTCAAGATAACTAAATCAAAAATGTTTATAATGTTTCTTGCAAACTGTATTACTAAAATAGTTTAATTTGTAATGTATTTCTGTTTCTATTACAATTTCATTTTGTTGAAACATTTTCTTTTCAAAATTGTACGAATATGTCAAATTTTGTGACAGCGGCCTACTCGATTCCTTTTTTTCTCGAATAAACCGTCAAACATTTCTTATTTTGCATAAATCTGGTAAGTTTTACAAAATAAACCTCACAAACTCTATATCAGCAAAAAGCTCTTAAAAAATGCCATGCAATGATTTAATAAAATATAAGGTGATACATTTGAAAAAGTCGAGTTATTGCTATTTGTAATTTGTCATTTTCAAAAAATCGTAGTAGGCGATAGAACTCCGAGTTCGTCTACATCTCGAAAGATGCGCTAAAGCTTAAGGAAACGACTGAACAAAAGTTGATTAAGTTATCGTGAACATAAATTGACATAAGTCAAAAACTATTGCAAATAAGTCTAAGAAACCTAGGTGCGTTATATCGACAATTTAATGGCGAATTTAAATATGTAACAAAAATAGAAATAGAAATAGAAATATTTTTAGAATGTGCCTCATTGCCGGTCATATCGTTTAAAAAAACATCCCATCGATAGCTTGGGTAGAAAAAAGTTATGGCTTTGAACTTTGAAGCGATTTCAATAATAAAACCTTGAGAAATTAATTGGTAATGTATTGATGCGGCCGACTGGTGTTTTCGCTCTTGCCTCGCTTTATGGCCGAATAGCACCTTTCTAATATAACTCGAGTGCTTTATTCGGTAACTGCCTATTTGAGATTGTAGGTCAAAAAACATTTAGTCTCTGCAAGAAATGAATAAAAAGGATCTAAACATCTACCAAAAATATATTGATTAAACGTAGAATATTAATGCTTGGTGAGTTACATCTTTATATGCTATGCTATATCCTAGTAAGGGCGTTAGAGACTTCTCTGCATATGGCTTATTGTTGTTGTATTTTTGAAGTGTATTCTACAGCCATATGGGTCCTACAGTTAACCGCCGGATCCGAACGGTAAATTATTCTCGGTGGTTTATTATTGCCTTCCTTTTCAATGGTTACGGCTGGCGATTGAATCTGAACCTTTCTAGCGAGACACTAATTCGTTAGCCATTGCGCTACGAAGCCGGTGAGATCGATCGAGAGAAGATACAAGCAGTACAGATAAAAGAAGTAGAGGTACACCAAATGAAATGATAATGTCAGGCGAACAATGGTTTTAGATTGCAGTTATTTAATTTTGAGGCTCATTGAGGGAAATCAAATCTAAAATTTGTTAGACCAAATCCTTGATTTGATATTTATCTTATTTTATATTAATTTTATTTTTTTCTAAATAAAAAATCAAAATATTTTTTTTTTCAGTTCAAGAAAAGGACCAAAGATGCAGAATATTATAGTTTAGTTCACGAAATGTTTTCTAAATCTATACAAGGACATCTTTATCGAGGATATTTACTATTGGGTGAAGAAGAAACAAAGCAAGATACTATTGTAAGTATTTGCCAATTGTCAAGATAGCGTGTTATTCTAAGTCATCCTAAAATATGACTTCGGCAGTAGGCTTTGAATGTCTAGAATATGCTAACGACCTAGCAAATTTCGTTAAGGGAAAATTTTCAGGCCCTCTAAAGTACCAAAATCGTTTTCTTTGACTAGCAGGTAACATGAAACAACCTACAAAAACTCGCCCAAACTAAACACAATTGTCTTCAATCTGTGTACAAGGATGTCCGGGAAAAATTGGGGAATACAACCAAAAGTGACCTCTTGGATACCTACCAGTTATAACTGTCATAAGACCTATGATAACATATGGTGTTTTGATTGCTATAGACTCAGAAAGTTAGGTCACTAGAGCGATAAAAAATTTTAACTTCAAATTGTTGATGCTCTATTTAATTTTTTATTGAACTTTATATATTTTTTTTATTATTTCAGAATCATAGCGGAAACAAAAGACCAATTTGGTTTGTCTACTCTGGAATGGGAAGTCAGTGGAATGGAATGTTGGGAGATTTAATGAAAATACAAACCTTCGCTGAATCTATAAAGAGATCGCAGGATATCCTTGCCCAAAAAGGAGTCGATCTGATGCAGATCTTAAGCAGCTCTGATAAAACGATCTTTGATAATATATTAAACTGTTTTGTTGGTATTGCAGCTATGCAGGTGATTAAATTTTTTCATTTTTTCCATATTAGCTACTTTATATAAATATATATACAAAAAATACTGCACTCTAATTTCTGTGACCCCTAGCAATTGTACAGGGTGTATCTCCGCTAAAAACGGCCCTTACAAATAGTAAAATACCTTTACAGATAGCCTTAACCGATGTACTAAGAGCTATTGGGATAGTACCAGATGGAATAATTGGACATTCTGTGGGGGAATTAGGTTGTGCATATGCTGATGGGTGTATGACAGCTGAACAAATGATCCTTTCGTCCTATTCAAGAGGAAGAGCTTCTCTAGAAGCAACTCTTATAAAAGGAATGATGGCCGCCATAGGTAAGATAATTTTTCCTAAATATTAAGTAATTATGAAGTCATAGTTGGGCATTCTTTAATAAAAAAACCACATTATTGTCGAACCCTAAAGTTATTTTATCGGTAAACTTCATAATCTTGAATTAGATAAATAATTGAAATTTTAGATTAATAGCAAATACAACAATTGTCTTGGGTTCTATGTTAACTATATTTGTATATTTTAATAGGTCTAGGATATAATCAAATAAAGAATAAACTTCCTCCAACAATCGAAGTGGCATGCCACAATGGACCTGATAGTTGTACGATATCTGGTCCAGCTGAAGATATGGAAAAATTTGTAAAATCTTTACAGGATCAAGGAGTATTTGCTAAATTAGTAAATGTAGCAGATATAGCATACCACAGCCGTTACATTAAACCAGCGGCTCCTTTATTGCTGAAATATCTTCAAGAAGTTCTTCCTACACCCGTGGAAAGATCTTCCAAATGGATAACTTCTTCTAACGTTGAATCAAATTGGGATACAGATTTGGCAAAGCATTCTTCGGCAGAATACCACACTAATAACTTGTTGAGCTCTGTGCTGTTTGAAGAAGGCATTAAACATATTCCTAAAGATTCTATATTAATTGAAATAGCGCCTCATGGTTTGCTGCAAGCGATTTTGAAGCGATCTGTCAAAGAATGTACAAGCATTCCATTAACTCAAAGAGGATCGAAGAGCGGAACTGAATTTTTATTCAATAGTTTGGGAAAGTAAGTTTCATTTTTATTTATTTTTTGAAAGACAAGTTAACACTTTTTTTTTAGAATTTATTTAACTGGGGTTGACATGAAGCTCAACAACCTGTACCCGAAAATTGAATACCCCGTGAGTAGAAATACTCCAACACTATCAGATTTAGCTTACTGGAATCACACGGAATCTTGGAGCCGAAGTGACCAAGCACAAAAATTAATAGCTGGAGTCAGGAATATTGAAATTAACTTAAGTTTTGATGAATTCAGTTATTGCGCCCAACACAAGCATAATGACGAAATCGTCCTACCGATTAGTACCTATCTAGTAAGTGCTAAACATTAACAAACCGCAAATAAATGATACATTTTTAAACATATTTAACATCCCAATGAATCACAGAAATTTAATGAAATTTTCACAAAAGATTCACACTCTACCAACAAATAAACTATATTAAATATCAAATAAAATAATTAGATCTACGTCGATTTGGCTCTTTATCTACCAGATAACTTTACAGGGAGGTGGTGAAAACGCCACTTATTGATGTAACGCGTAAAATATTCGACAGTAATATAACGCGACCTTGACAAATAGCTGACTATTTTTATTGCATCTAAATTTCGAGTTTATTTTAGGATCAATTTGTCGAGACTTAATTTTGGCATTAATAATCTTTGATTATTAATGCCAAAATTGTCGAGACAAATTGTAAAACATACGAGAAATTTAGTAGCAATAAAAATAGTAGCTAATTTGTCAAGGTCGCGTTATATTTAATAAGATTATTTCCCGAGTCAAAGAAAATTCTATATGTACGTATAAATTGTCTCCAAATACTAGTTTTGGGGGAAATTAAACGTACCTGCCAACACACTAATGGCAGGTACGTTTAATTTAATTATATTATCAATTTCTTGAAGATTTTTACTCCCGAATCTAATCATTGTTAATACTTTTTAACAAAATGTGTCAAATTTAATTCTGTAATAAACTTTAATGACAAACTGTCAAAATTCAGATTGACAGTAGCGTGCCTACTATGTTTGTCGTAAAATGGACGGTATTATATAGAAAAGAATCATTTAATATATTTATAGTTTCAGAAAAAGTGCGAAATCAGTTGGATTTGTGTACTTGCTACTAAAGATCGATACTTTGTTAACTATAAGCAACTTTATAATACCATTAGTATAGGTTTTATTTGAAAAATTTGAAATTTACGGGCGGCTTCTTTATTGTTGGATACCGTCCTTCAGGTGAATATTGAGAATGATGATCAAATAGGCTATTTACCATCAAGGTGAATAGTCGCTTTATTTTGTTTTGATTGGCTGCGTCAAATCAGTTTCCAAGCACGTGATTGGTTAAAAATTGATATTTGACAGGCAAGGGAAATAATCATGGGAATTGGGAGTTTCGTCACACTACAAATATCAGATGGATTATGAATTAAAAAAGACGCTTCTAAACCAAATTTAAGACAATATTTATATATCCCTACAAAAAATATTGATATCCCGCTAAAAATATCGAAGGAAAAGTGACACTTTCCTCACTAGTTAAACAAATAGCTATTATATTTGTTTATAATATTCAATTTTTAACTTCCAGAATATTGTTTTGCAAATAACTGAAAAAGCTTTCGTCGGATATGGAGTAGTATTCGAAAATATATATTTCAATAAACATTTAGTAATTCCACAAATTGGTTTTGTTCCTATTAACACTATGGTACAACATGGAAGTGGAGAATTTGAAATATTCTCTGAAAACGAATTAGTAGTTAAAGGAAAATTAACCGTCATAGAAGATAAAGACGACATGGACCAATTGGATGAGCTGGAGATACCTGTTACCAAAGAAAGTTTACAGTTATCGCAAGATGATGTATATAATGAACTTGAACATAGAGGTTATTCGTTGGAAGGACCTTTTAAGGGTATTGAAAATTTAATTCTGAGCCAGAAAGGTAAGTCAAGGTGATTGTGGCCAACATTAGGTACTTTAAGAGTTTTATTCGAAATTAAATTACTATTCAACCTTATTTAAATAAAACATATCAATCTTTCTAGGAATCGCAGAATAGCATTTATTCTCGCCTGCAGTCGGCTGGGATTGACTCTTTTATCCCTAATAATTATCTATGTCAATAGTACAAAATTTTGTTTTTCCTGACAGCGCAATTAGTTTTAAATAAAAACAAGTTAACTGTTACTACCCTAAAATTAATGGTTAGGTTTCTTCATCCAGTTACAATATTTCTGTTCAGGTTCGATTGTATCTACAAAGTGCAACAAAAAATGGGAACACTTAATAGAAACTATGATTCAACAACAACTATTCCATGTCGGTGAACGAAATCAGGAAGTTCACGTTCCGAAATATATTCAAAAGATTAGTATGTGTCACAGTTTACTTTCAACCTCAACAGACACAAAAATTAATTATGAATATTCTACGAGGACGATATCAGCACCTGGCCTTGAAATACAGGATATGAAAACAAGAGCAATCCCGAAAAACACATATAATGTGGAATTAAATTCTGAGGACCTTGTCCCATTGGATGATAATATTTTTAAGGTAAGTGTTATCAATTATAGAAAGTTTTGACAGCGTTTTTTTTTCATCTGGGCCCGTCTGATATCGCTGAAGCCTATTGGCTTATTGCGTTCATTGCCCATTTATTACTCCACCCAAATACCTCGCACCTAAGGTCTCCATTGTACAGTCCAATTTTGTTTAAGAACTCTTTTACTGGTACATGACCAGTCATGAGTCCTGATATCACTCTCAGCTTACTTCTGCTCAGTAAAAGTAGTTCAGCTGTTCTTTTAGAACACAGTCTTCCTATGAAGGATTTTCCATGCTTTTGTCCTGACACATTTTGCCAGTGTTGAAAGTGTCTTTCCCTGATCCAGGTTTTTATAGCCCCTCAGACTGCACACTTCGGTACTCCGGTGGTCTGTTCTGTATCGGGTATTTTTCCTGCTCCCCTTATTGCAAGTTGTTCAGTTTTTTCATTTCCATCGATACCCTGATGTCCAGGTACCCAAGCTAGCGCTACTCTGTTCTGGTCTTCTAACAGTAAAAAAGTAAAAGTAAAAAACTGCTGGTTGCCGTTGAAGAACACTGAGCAATTAAGTGTTCAACGATGGTCAACTTCAACGTTGAAAACCTTCTAAGTTTTGCTAAATTAAAATTATTGTCAACTATGTGCTTGCAATTTTACGTTACTTCTTTTCAATGTTTTTCGTTACCCATGGGTAAGTTGTAAAAAATTTTAAATTGTAATCATTTGATCATTTCCACTATGCCTGAAGATGGCTGATTAAGCCGAAACTAGTTGCCTTAACCCCCTATATTTTTTCATCGTTAATAAATTTATGTGGTACCGTTTTATTCCATAAAACATTTTTGGCCAAATTCGAGAAAATGGATAACTTATTCCACTTGTATAATTTTTGCTCTTTTTTTCAGAAAATTGAATCCGGCATTGAACTAGCTCTTCAGCTAACCGCTAATAATTTTAAAGATCCAAATATAGGAAAAATCTATATCTCAGAATTAGAAACAAAAACTTCGCTTCAAGATGAAATTAAAAATGTACTTTCTGGCTATAGTACTACCCTTGTAAGTAAAATTACAAAATAATTGACACTAAGTGCCAAACTAGACGGGCGTAGAAATCGCAGCTGATCGGTGGCATATCCTACGCTCGAAATTACAGATTTAAATTAGTCAAACTAGACGAGCGGTTTTTTCTAGCGATATCGCATTCTTAGCAGATTAGTAACTAAGATTTTTAACTGCGTAGTAGAAATTACTGCGCATGCATTGCCATGTCACACCAACGGTATGAAGGAATTGTCAAAAATGCGTTTTTTGTTATTCTCGCCAAGGCGTTTCCGTGTTAAAGCAGGTGTTATGCCACGGAAATTACGCTCATCTAGTTTGGCACTTAATCAATGATACATTTTTGTAATGTGAAAGTTAAAATAGTCAAATCAAAAGTTCAAAACTTTTTTTTAGATCAACTCTACTTTCGCCAAAGGCATTAAACAAATCGTCATGATGGAATCATTTCCACAACTATTAGTTATAAACGATATAATAAATCCTGGTATTCTTACTTTACTACTTAATTACGATAATGCATTTCTACTCGCCAAAATAGATCCCACTCAAAAGGTAAATGAGAAAATTTCCGTTGTAGCCCAATTCAGATTTGGTTCGGATCATTACATCATTTGTAGGAAGGTAAGGAAAACTATAAATAAGCAAATTCGTGTAACTACAAAAATAGTTGCACCTCACCGATTACGTCATAAATTTTATTCCGTGTTAGCCGCCAAAATTAAAGCTAAAATAATGGAAAATATGAATAGTTTAACATTTGATCCATCATCATCTCACGAACACTATATGAACGTAAATGTTCATATAACTTAAATTCAAAGTCTGTGCAAGTGTTTTTACAAAAAATTATTTATTTAATAATTTACAAAAAATAGAGAACCGACAATTTCTAAGACGAAAACTAGACTAACAATCAATCTATCTTTCTATCTGTGATGGGGGAGTCGATACATTGCGACCTATAAGATCCATTGTGCCCCCTACTACTGCCCAATCGTTAAGGATGTCTCAACGATTAGAGCAGTTCCTCCAGTCCTATTGCTTTCAAAAAGTTCAGGATATCGGTAGGCTTCAAGTTAGGTAGATCTTCCTCTTCTACTTATATTCTCCGAGGTATCGTACTCTTAGATTTTGCAGGGTAATGCATTCTGAGAGAATGTGGATAAATGTTTCCTCCTCTTCATCGCAGAGTCTGCATTCTTCTTTGTCTACTAATTACCCTCCACTCCAGTGTGACCCGGAACCCATAGGAGGGTAACAGTGTTGTTCTTACCTAGTTCCTTTAGATTCTCTAGGCACTCCCAAACCATCTGGGAGTTGATTACGTGGGAGTTCAAGGCATTAATGGCTGCTTGGCTATCTGACATGATGATGATCTCTTGTCTTGCGAAAATTTCTGTCTATGTTGAACTGGACACATTTGCCGACGGCGTATATTTCAGCTTTGAAAATGCTCGGAGATTTGCCTAAACTTTCAGAATATTTGGTTCCAGGCTCATATACTCCTATTCCTGTTCCTTCTGTTGTTCTAGAACCATCTGTGTACCATTTAATGGCACTTCTCTTGAGTTTTGGGATGGTATCTTTGTCCCATTTGCTTTTGTTACTTAGCTTTGTGTTGAATTCTTTCACAAAACTAAACTTCTTTGTCATCTCGTCTTGGAGTATGTGTCAGGTTTGGTGATTTCCAGGAAGGAGTCGAAACTTGCGTTTGGTTGATCCTTCTCTGGTCATTCTGTAGGTTGTCCTTATCGCTATACTCTCCACTACTATATGGAGGGGTGTAAGGCTTAGGATTACCTCCACGGCGGCCGTTGGGCACGTTCTCATTGCACCTGTTATGCATACGCAGGCTAGTCTTTGGATTTTCGCTAGATTTGCCTTTGTACTGGCCAGCTTAGTTCTGCTGCCCCAGACTACTGCTCCATAAGTGATGGCCGGTCTCACTATTGACGTGTACATCCACTGCAGGATCTTTGGGTTACATCCCCAGTTTTTTCCCGCAAAATTTCTGCACACCATTAGAGCTTTCGTGGCTTTGCTGGTTACTTCTTCTTCGTGCTTATTCCAGATGAGTTTATTATCTAGAATTAGTCCCAGATATTTGACATCTGGCTTCCATTCAATAACTTTCCCGTCCAATTCGATGGTTTTGAGGTTGTTTCTTTTCCGTGTAAAGGCAACTAAGGTAGTCTTGGTGGGGTTGTCGCTAAGTCCCATCGATTGACACCATTCTTTAGTATAGTCAAGCCCTCTTTGAACTATATCACAGAGGTTATTTCCGAATTTTCCTCCTGCGATTATGACTATGTCATCTGCATAGCCTTGACACGATATACCAATCTCGGTCGATCCACTGTTAGGCTCCACATAAGAGGGGAGGCCACTTCTCCTTATGGACATCCTCTGGTTGTGCAGATGGAAACAGTGTTTTGTCCCATTTTAGTCTCTGCTATTCGGGTAGACAATAGTCGCGACATCCATCTGGTTGTCGTGTTGTCCACCCCTCCTTCTTCTAGTGCTCTTTTGACGGCTTCGTGTGGTGTGTTGTCAAAAGCCCCTTCTATGTCTAGAAAGGCACACACTACAGATTCTTTGTTCTCTAGTGCATCCTGGATTTCATCTGTCAATTGCACCAATGCGGTCTCCGTGGATTTGCCCGTTTGGTACGCATGCTGATGGAGGTGCAGAGGCACCCGTTCCAGGATTTCTGTTCTGATATAGTTATCAGTTGCTTTCTCCAACGAACGATGTGAGACTAATTGGTCGAAGGGATTTAGGATTGGTTATATCCCTTTTCCCTGTTTTAGGAATTAAGTTGACTCTTGCCCTTCTCCATACTTCCGGTATATATCCCAGTTCTAGACTGCTACGACACATACTCACTAGGTGTGGTAGAATTTCTTCTTGCCCGCGTTGGAGTAGGGCGGGGAATATTCCATCAGCTCCTGCTGATTTAAATGGTTGGAAGGTGTTCAAGGCCCATCTTATGCGTCTATTTCTGCAGATATGTCTGGCCATTGCCGTATCTTCTCTGGTAGGTCTACTATACCGTTCTGGAGTGTGCCCAGGGAAGTGAGTGTCCAGTAAGAGATGGGCTCTTTCATTTTCACTTTCGGTATAGCTACCATCTGGCTTCTTTAGAGCCATTGCGTTATCGACTCTACCTTTTGCTATGACTCTATATAGTCTAGCGGCAGCAGGTGTGGAGTCAATATCCTCACAATAGACTAACAATAATATGTAACAAATGAATAATGTAAAAATGCCAAATCAGCTTAGTTGAGTTTAACTACCTAGAAATTATATTACAAGTCAGCGGATTTATTTCCTGACGCCAGATGAAACTGAAAGTACTAAAGGTCGAAGTACTGAAGTTGACTGATAAGTATTCTTATTACAACTGGGAAGTCACTGATGTGTTTACCGTTTATAAAACCATTTTAAAGGAACAGAAAGTAGTACGATCGTTTCCAAAAACCCCAACCAGAAAAGACGTTCTTCAATGGTAAGCAAAGGAGGAATATGGCAAGGAATTTAAGTTAATTTTAGACTGCAAAACTAGATGGAGCAGCGTCTTGATAATGCTACAACGACTCGTCCGTTTACAAAACTCTAAAACGATATTCTTTATCTGAAAATGACTCTATTAGTATCAACTTCTTAACGAAATAGTCAACTTATTAGAGCCGTTGAAAAAAATCGTCGAGGTTTTGTATCATCGATACGGTGTTAATATTAATATTAACTGAAATTAAAAAAGTTAAATCTAGTCTTTAGTCATCTTTAATATTTTACTTTTTATTTTTATTTAGGCTTCCAAAACTAAAGCAAGCATTATTAATGTCAAAGAAAAAGACATTAGCATTAAGGACCTCGAGAAGAAATCAGTTCCGTGGGTGACAGAACTGTTTAATAATATTAAAAGAAATCAAAATCAACAGATTCCCATACTATTGGTAATTTCATCAATCCCCACTGAAGGATTTACTAATTTCCACCGTACCATCAAGAGTTTACCGAATTCGCAACACGTCCGTATTTTCTTCAATCTAGACGAAAATCCACAAAGCATTGATGACGCATTGAAGAGAGACATCGCCATGACAATTCTAAATAATAAACGCTGGTTTATTTATCTACCTTCATCATTAAAATTAGATGACAGAACTGAAAACAAAACCTCCCAAACACCTCTTATCGAAAACAAATTGATAAGTTACGTTGGTCTTAACTTAAAAGATGAAACTTTGACTTCAGAGCTGAAAAATAAGAATGAAATTGGAAATATTGATTATAGCGGTGTAACTAAAAGCGGGCAACGAGTTATGGGTTTAGCATATTTGGACAAAGAGAGTTCCAAATTAGTAGTAGATGATATACTTACCTGGGAAGTGCCAGAAACCTTCAGTTTGGATGATGCAGTTACTGTACCACATGCGTACGTCAGTGTAAGTAGTTTTTTTACTTTTAATTACGTTTGTAGCATGACTAATAAAACAATAATCTTTAGGCAAATTTCGACACAGACCACACATTTGACCATTGTAGTATCTTAATGAAAAGTTTGAATTAATATGCAGCAAATCGAGAAAATTAGTATAATTATGATAGTGTGATATATTTTTAAGGCTTTCTACATGCTGGTCGTTAAAGGCAGACTTAAACATGGTGAGACTGTTTTAATTCACGCAGGATGTTCTCCAATTGGACTAGCAGCAATTTCCATTGCTTACAGTTATGGTTGCCAAATCTTTACAACTGTATCCACAAGTCGACAAAAGGTCTATCTAAAGAAACTCTACGTCTTCGTAAGTAATTTCTATTATTTAGAATCGCCTTTGCGACCTCTACCTACTTTTAAAATATTTCCGTTTACCAACGGGACACCCTGTATATTCAATATATTGATGAAAAGGTCAGAATGTGATCTTTTACTTAGTACAATACAAATACAATACCAAAAATTTTAGCACGAAAAGAAAATAATCACCAAAAAAAATGTCGATTTTTCATAGGGGTGAGAATTTTCTCAATTTTCCGGAAAAAAAAAAAAGAAAAATACCATCGATAAGGGGACAAGCTAAGCTAATGATGTGCGTTGAAAACCGATATGGTCCTTCATTATCTATTAATTCCCGATAGACCCGAGCATTAAAGGAAAAAGTAACAATATTATAGCTACAGGTTCCTTCTTTCATCTAAACTTTGAATCGTGAAAAAATATTAATTTTTACGTGATTTATTGAAAAATTTGTAATCCGCTTGAGAATGTCTCTAAATGCAGGGCAAGAGCTAAAAATGGGGGTGCGTTTTGGAGCCGGTTATGTCGAAAAGTATCATATTTTTGACAAAAATGATAAGGATCATTTTTATAGGTAATGAACTGATCTTCATTTTCGTCCAAAGAAAAATTGTCTAAGTGTCATATTTTCGGAAATATCGGCGAAGATAGGCGAAAAAAAACACATTTTTGAGACCAATGGGCCATTTTCCCGCCCTTCCACAAATTTCAGACAGCTGAGATTTTCGGAGGTGAATGTACCCATGAATACCTGCAAATTAAAGAAAAAATAGTGCCGGACAGACCTGATGCCCGCGTTGATACCTTCGTTTATTTGACTAACAGTTGAATCTAAGAAATGAGACTTTATGTGGAAGTTCTTTTGGTTTTAAGATCATGATGACCTCTACTTTCTATATCCTAATGGTTAATTTAGCTATGATTTTTCTTGGAATAGAATTATCTTCACTAGATAGTGTAAAAAAGTGTATATTTGTTGCACAAATCATGAATCAACAAATGTACTTTTTGCTCATGTGTCTCTCATCCTTTCGTTGCTTCAAAAGTCCATAAGTGGTTGTCAAAGTGGTTTTTAAATTATAGTTAAATTTTTAAATCATCCTGGTTGCACTCCTATGATCAACCATCAAAAGAACTCTTTCCAAGTTACTTTTTTATTATCCCGAATAAATAAATGAATATTTAACTAACCTATGAGCTAAAGATAGGAATTATTTTCTTTCATTACAAAACGTACTTTAATGATAACAGATTCTCAAATTCTACCCATTATTTTATCATTATGACTGTTACTCAAAAAACAAAAATATTTACAATGTTTTAAATTTTCAGTTACAAGATCGCAATATACTTGATTCAAATTCGTCAAGTTTTGAAACAGACTTAAGATTTGCTACTGGGGGCAAAGGAGTAGAACTCCTTTTGAATTGCCTTTCTGGTGCACTTTTAAAAAGCTCCTTGGATTGCATGGCTTTTTATGGAAGATTCATCCAATATTGTAAATACGATATGGAACATGGCAATAGCATTGGAATGTCCGTTTTTTTGAAAAACACAGATTTCTATCATATTGACTTGCAAAATGTGTTCGGTCAAGACAAAGATATCAAACAGCAAATCAGAAAGTTGATAACCGATGGGATAAAGAATTATGTAGTGAGGCCTTTAACCAAGGAAATAATTAGTAATCATAATATTTATACACTCATGAAGTAAGTTTTTATTAAGATTAATTATTTTAATTACTTTCATTTCTTTGATATTTTTCAGAAAATTGGAGTCTCCTGAATTAATTGGAAAGGTCGTTATTGATGCAGTTAATAATTTAAATGTTAACAAATTGAATGTTAAAGAACCTCACCGATTTATCTGTAACTCACGAAGTACTTACCTAGTATTTGGTAAGTATTTAAAATTACTATGAAGTAAGTCTTTATAGAAGAATTTATAGAAAAATGTTTGCAAATTTAACAAACTAAACAAGTAAAAAAATTATCAGGAGCTTCCTTAATATTATTAATTCTATAGATATCAAACTAACGAAAATAACTAATTTTTAAATAATGTTTTCTATTATAGGTGGCACTGCAGAACTATGGGTTGACATTGCAGAATGGCTAGTACACAGAGGAGCCAGGAAAATAGTCATAAGCAGTGACAGTAAACCAACTGAAAATTATATAAACAGAAGATTGACCATCCTTGAAACGTACTACGGAGCTGATATAATTATGGCTTCGAGTAAAATACACTCAGAGGAAAGTGCAGTTCAACTTCTTTCTGAAGTTGCGAATTTAGGAGCTCTTCATACTATGTTTATTTTACCTAACACATACGGTGACAATGTTGTAGAACTCTTTGATGTCGCTTTACGAAGGCTAGTACCAAAAGCTCTAATGGTAAATTTAATTAATTCTTCAACCGGAACATGTTACAAGAGAGCAATGTCTGGATTTTCAACAACTAATATTCAAATATTAAATAACGCAGAAATGAAATATGTCATTGCCAGCCTGGACTTTATTTTATATTCAAACTTTAGTGATGTAACTCTAAAGAAAAGTAGTATTCGTGACTCTACAGAAAATACCAGTAATGCAGTAATCAACGGTAAGTGAATCTTTAGATAATTAAAAAATATTTTTGCAGTTTTCTTTTCGAAGTTTTCAGTAGTAGTACTAGTAGTTAGAAATTATTATTATTATTAGGCAAACTTTTGTCTTCTCATTTCCAAAAAAATAAAAAAAATAATATTTATTATTAATTAATTAATTAATATTAATAATAACTGGTGAGATCGAATCAGTTATTTTTCTTCTATTATTTACGTGATTATTTTGACTTTTGATATTAGTCTATGAGATCTCATGATCTTACTTTAAGCTCATTTTAGTTCAGCTGTTTTTTTTCTATCTTTTCAATTCTGATTTCTGCTCTACCATCCCTTTTTATGTCTCCTTTCGTATCCAATTTCATTTTTGTTTTGTTACCCTAATAAACGTTTTTGAATACTATACAGATTTTTATTATCTGTCATATTTTCTTAGTAGTATTGTTGAATAGTTAATCTTCGTCCTTTTTATCGTAACCATTCCAGAAAAATGAATACGGTCTTCGCAAGCCAAACAGATCTAACTATACTCCGTTTAAAAATGCATGCCAGCACAGTTTTTATGGCAAAGGTCTTTATACCGGATTGTTCAATGCAGAAAAAAGTAAATGTTGATACCTTCTTATCTGAATTTTCATTAGATTTTAGTATGGCCACCCCGAAAAATCTCGAATTCAATAAATAAGCAAACCCTAAGGGATTAACCAATAATTCTATACTCAGTGACGGGGAACACGAAATTACTTTAATATAAAAAATAGTACACTGTCAATATTAAGTACCCACATTTATTTTTATAAAAATAGTATACCTACTAGATATTAGGTTAGGACATTTCCTTAAAATTTAATAATAAATATACACACAACCAAATTTATATCGTTTAGATACTAAAAAAATCTTTGCAAAAAATATTTTCACATAAAACACTCATATTTCGTTTTCAGAAATACGAGGTGATTCCATATAAATTTGTTTGTTTGTATTTCTGGTAAGTACTAGCGTCATATAAACTTATTATAATTAATAGAGTTACATACCTAAATAAGTAAGACGTTTTCTCCCGATAAGGAGTCATCATCATCAGTTTCCTCACTTCCCACAGAAATAATAATTGGTTCTATTGTTTCCTCTAACATATCAAGTTTCCAGAATTTCTCTTCCTCTGCTATGACATGTCTTATAGCGTTTAGCCAATTGTCCTGTGAAATTTTTGATATGGAGTCACATAATAGTTGACGAACATCTTGAAGTTTAAATGTTGTATTGTTGAGGTGGTAACTTCAACACTTTAACTCCATGTTCTTTTGCTATTTCATCTATACAATATACTTCTTAAATTTTGTTTACATAACTGCAATAGCACTCGTTTGAGTAATCCCTCTTCTGCCACTATTTCTTGCTTTTTGCATTTAGTGTTATGTAACGGTTCCTTTAATCTTGAATGGTAACTGGCATTGTCCATAACTAGTACAGAATTGATAATAATAAATAATAATAATAATAATAATAATAAATCTATCATTTGACTGAAATATTCCTTAAAAACATCAGCAGTCATTTCTTTATGGTAGTCTTTCATAGAATTTGAAATAAATTCTCTATCAACAAATCCTTTATCTCCTCCAATATGAGTGATAATTAAACGGGGACCTTTACCATTTGGAAATTTTAAGCCAGTAGACAAACCTTCTATAAATGCCTGACGAGCATTTGTAACCTGTTTATCTTGCCAAACTTTTCTTATCTTCATTTATCCATGTTTCATCTAAAGAAAAAATATTGTCTTCTCCTCTTAATTTTCTAATTTCCCTTAAATATTGCCGACTCCAACAAATAATTTCATCTTTCTCTATGAGCGCAGATTTTGTATCGTTCTTCTCCCAAACGAAGTCTAATTCATGTAAAGTTTTCAATAGTAGAGATTACATACTTACCAAGAATTGAAATAAATCGGTATTTTTAAAAAAAAACCCAAGATTTCATTTTGGAATAAGTGATGCTAAACATTTTATTTTAGAAATTATCCGCCACTGATTTATGATGTTATATTGGGGTTTATCTTCTGGGTCATAAAAATTTTGCTATCAATCATTTTCAGAGTATAATTTGTACACATGATATTTTAAATATATTGATACTTTTGTAGCAAATTCACCAATATAAGATTCGAATGTTAACTAAATCATTTTTTTTCAGATTTAACAAAACTGATTCCAAGTATAGACGACATCATCCAGTTACAAAAGAACGCACCCATCGAGCCAGAATTGGTGCAGTTACTAAGTGAGGGTCCTACAGAAATTAGAGAGCTGGTGCCAGTACTTGTGGTTCCTGGTCTTACTGGTTACAAAGAATTAGAAACATTTGTTAGGAACTTACTTTACCCTGTTTTCTGCACACTGTTGCCATCTACGCCTTGGCCCTTACAAAAACTTGCAGAAGTGTACGCACAGGTAAAACTTTATTATTTTATCTTCTTATTATCTGCTATCTGCTCTGTAATAATTATGTTTGTTTTAGAAAATAAGTGAATTATCTCTAAAAGGTGTCTATAACATCGTCAGCATCTCTTCTGGAGGTCCATTAGCGATAGAAATAGCAAGAGTCCTTGCTAGAAAAAATGCTAGTCTTCATTTGTTCTTTATTGACAGTGCTCCTCTTAGAGTTCAACAAGGTTTCCAAAATCTTGGTGACAATCAATTAGAAGTTGAAGGAACCTTGCTGAGAACAATATTTGAAATCAACGACTTGGAGGTTAGTACAATGGTTTTATTTACTCAATTCCAAACCTTTAAAATGTATATAATAATAACTGACCAATTTCATTGTTTTCAGACTATAAAACAACTTAAAAGCTGTCCAAACTTTGAAGCGAGAATCAAATTATTACTTCAAAGAATAGATAAATCTGAGAGACATAAAAATTTACTAGAAAAGGGACTTGTTGTTATAAGAGACTTTATCGAAAGCGTTAAATCTTTTAAACCAAATAATCAACTGCTGCCGGGTAGAGTTCATCTTTTGATACCAGATGAGTGCAGTGCATATGACAACTGTGGATTATCTGTGGTAAGTTAAAACTTTGTTTAAGGATATTAATTAATTAAATAATCATTATACTTTTATCTGACCTCAGAGTTGAAAAATTTAAATAATTTATCCTAATTTTGGATTTTGCAATTTTGATAGCCAAAGAACGTGCCCGATGAGTTACTGAAGTCTTTTGAAGGCAATTTTCGTTTATTGTAACTAAAGCATCATAAATCTTAGCAATCTTATAGCCAAAAAATTTTGTCGCATCGATTCGGCTTTACCAACGTGTGTCCCTTATATTTAAATTCAGTTTTTTCTATAAAAACTATTTAAATTATTTTAACACTAATATTATTTTTAGTACTGCAAGAACCCCTCCTTCAGTACCCAAATTGTAGGAGATCACCTGAGTATAATCAAGGAGTGGGAGACTCACGAATACGTGAACAAAAATCATTATCAAGTTTAATGTTATTAACGTTTAATAAATCATTTTACAGAAATCTTTGTTTTATTACAGAGTAACAGACCTTTTCAAGTAAAAACACAATCCTCCCTATCCAACTACCAACCCATAAACTCAGGTGCTCCTCAAGGTAGCGTCCTGGGACCATTTTTGTACCTTCTATATACTGCCAATATTCCTACGTCTGACAATAACGTTAATCGCCACCTTCGCTGACGACACGGCAACCTTGTCATCTGTGAGAGCGTCATAAAACTTACAAGAGCATCTAAACACACAAATCACGTTCACTACAAAACGCACTACTTGTCCACAAGTCTCAATAAATAATATTCCAATACCAACTAAAAACGAAGACGTGGAAAAAACATATTAAAACAAAAAGAGAACAACTGAAATTAAAAACACAGAAGATGTATTGGCTGATTAGAAAACAAAAATTCTCCTATACAATGCTATATTAAAGCCAGTTTGGACATATGGGGGACTGTGGGGTTTTAGGAAGCCATCGAACACCAAAATATTGCAAACATATCAATCAAAAACGCTGCGAACAATAGCAAATGGTTTGTCAGCAATCACACTTTACATAATGACCTTGGAATACCATTTGTCAATTATGTGATTCAGACTTTAGCCAAAAAAAAACAGAGACAGCAATGAAAATCACTCAAACACATTAGTCGCTAATCTATACCACAATGCAATTGAGAACAGAAGACTAAAAAGACGCTGACCAGAAGACCTACTTGAATAAAACTTGGAGACCCATCAATAGTTGGAGCCCAAATCAAGCCACTTACCAAATGGATCAACCCATTTACTTATTACTCTATAAACCTTTGTTTGAGTAGATTGTAAATTTGCAATGTAAATAAAAAAAAATCTGGAAAATGATGCAAAAATTGAGAAATACCGGGTGTTTTTTATTGTGATTTAACATCCCTTCTGGTTGCGAACTTTTTCAATTCAATTCAACAAACTTGCTAATAAGGTTAAGTTAGGTCAAACTGTCAAACAATGAAGGCATAAAGCGACTCGATGGGTAAGTCAATGTGTTTACACTGGATTGCGATAGATGGAGACACCTTGACAATGTAAATTAAACGGACTTCCATTATTGTACATGGAGTATAAAATTCAGAAATTTTTGCCGACTCCTTATTTTCTGAGTATAAAATTTCTTTTAGTGATGTTTAACATATTTTCCGGAGAAGGCGCCGCAGTTCCTGGCGTTAATATTTCCGCTGAACAGTTAACATGTTTTCAGTGCAATCGATCTAGCTCCTCGGAGTTTTGAAACTGATATCTTAATGTCTACGTTCGTCGACGCAAAATCTTATAGCGAATGATTATTGACGTTATCGTATCAGTAGAAACTCCAGTTACCTAAAAAAAGGAAAGTAAAATGGAAGGCTGCACAATACCGATCAGCATCGATATTTTGGCATTGTCGAATTTAATTTACTTCCAAAAAAACCTGTAGCAAGATAATCGGTCGTCAGAATAATATATTTCCTCAATACTTTACTCACTTAAATAAATTTAAACAAATATTACAAGACAAACTTGACTTGTACATTTATCTTTCATTTGACACTAGGTTTAAAAAGATTGAACAAAAACTACGCAAATATTTAAAAGACAACAGAAACCTCTGCAACAGTAATCACGTTATAAATATGAAAATATGCTGTAATTTCTTATCGCTTATGGTTTGAATTTCGGTATTTCCATGCCCACGACACCGTAGTTATAAATCTTTTATTAAATTAAAATTCACAATGGCCCCTACCATTTATTTTATAAGCCAAAACCTTAAAAAAAATTCACTTAACATAACGGTTCTTTCATTATTTTAACACTACAAAAGTACATATTAAAAGTCATATATAAGAAGCCCCGTATTCCACAGATATGCTGTACCACGAAACCCAAATATTCGATATCAGCCAACTCTATGCGAAAGTTGATTGTTCCTCGTCCTAAAAAAACCATTGGATTAAAATGTTTTAGTTACCTTGGTCCTAAACTATATAATGAACTGCCCGAAGAGATAAAAAATTAAACTCGAGCAGTATGTATAAGAGTAAAATAAAAAAATGGATTCAATCTATAACCAGAAAACATATCCGCGAATTCTTCAATAGTAATAATACCACATTTTTTTTGAAAACCTAATATTACACTTACACTAACATTGTTATAACGACCGCCATATATTGCAGGATTGAACGTCACATAGTTGCCCATGCACAAGGTTTCTTAAATGGGTTCACTCTGCGATTTATTCATCTCAATAGTATATGATTTGTATTAATCATCAAAATTATTCTTATTTGTATACTTTTTATTTTAGTAACTATATTGAAAACAGATAGTATAGACAATCCAGTTATTGTAGTATTGTATTATTTACTCTATTTACTCTGTTGATGAATAAATATTATTATTATTATTATTTACTATTGTTGGACATTTATAAGAGAAAATTGATTTTTTTACGTTGCCATACCAAATTATACCTTCTTGCAGCGAACCTAAAAACTTTAAAAAAACATTTCCAGCATTTTCTTTTAGCTGACTTTGTTATAAATTTTTTCCAAGCTGTAGAATAAATAATTTATGAGATACAGCCGCTAACAACCCTTAGTCAGACACGAGGTACATAAAAGCAGTACAAATGAGATTCTTAACGGTATAACAAAAAGGGAAAAGATCCATTGCACTCCAAAATCCATTTTTGATATACCCACCCCAGTTTATCCATTATATTATAGTTTTCTGTTTTCCTGAAATCCTGATTTTGTTATTAAAGTGCAGATTTCATTTGTTGTATTGAACCTTTTCAAACCTATTTAATATACCTTTAAAATCACCCGTCAATCTTCAGTTTGGTTTAGAGCAACCAAACGAAGAAGTACAATAATGCCAATACCGGTCTAGAAATTTTCAACTCGGTGCATAATTTTTTCTTTGATTTTGTGTAGTACCGACTTTGAGTTTTATATATTCTTTGAATTAAATGGCCTTATTTAAGTGCAATTGAACTTTTCCCTTTATAGTATATTTACTAATATTAAATGTATGCATAACACCCTTTATTGTTAACCGTATTGCAATCTATCAGTAGACTAATAAATAGCGTTAAAAAAAATATAAACTGTTTCTGAAGGCAAGGTTTGCGTCCCGATGGCCTCTGGGCCGAGATACAGTAATTGCAGGTAATTATGGTTCATTAATTCCCGTGGTACATAGATTATTTTATTTCTGATCGATTTTAATAAAATTTATAACATAAAGCAGCATTGACTTTCACTAAATATAATGAAACATTGACAGCAATATTCAACAAACGTAACAACGGGAATTAAGCCTGACAGCGGGAAATTAAGGCACCTCTAATATCCCGAGGGAGTTGTGACCCTGTTTATTGATAGCATAATTTTTAAAATATGAGCGACGAAAGCGAATTTGAAGAACTAGAACGGGCTTGGGAAGAAGGATGTGCCGTTATAATTCCTGAAAAATCAAAATTCTGAACAGCAAGTTAAAAATCTGAACGGTAAGTGAAAATTCTGAACGGTAAGTGAATTACTTACCGTTCAGAAAATTTTGATGTTAGTAAATGCTACTTACTGTCATCAAAATAGATATGGTAAACAGTCAAAAATGACCAATCGTGCAAAATATTCTGACAACGGGAATTAAGGCACCTCTAATATCCCAAGTGAGTTATAACGCTTTTATTGATAGCTTAACTATGATGTTATAAGAATAGAATAGAATAGAATATATATTACATGATTTACAAAAATACATTTGTTTTCACAAGTCAAAATTGATTTATATTGTAGGCATGTATTTAAAAAAAAATAATTTTAAAAACATTTACACAAAACGCACTAAAATAGACAATTTATTAAAATATGTACTTACATATAAGTACCGTGGTCTAATTTTTTAAACATCACACAAATTTTTATAAAATTTCTGTCTCACTCATATGAAATGTAGTATTTAAATATTCATTAGTATTATAGAATGCATATCTGAGTAGGTGATTTTTAATAGTTATAAAGAAGTTTTTGTTGTCTAAAATTTGCACATTTCTAGGCAATACATTATAAAATAAAGGTCCATAATAGTTCACTCCAAATCGACTGTGGCTCAGCCGAAACTTTTGTATATGTATGTGTAAGTTTTGCCTGGTGTTGTGATTATGGATGCCATTATTTCTTGTATATGAGCCGAGGTTTTCTCTGACATGCTTTAGGCATGTATATATATACAAAGAAGGAAAAGTAAAAAGCTTGTTTTCGGAAAACACCCCTGCAACGTCTTCCCTATAGCCCATCCTAAACATAACATGGAGTACCCTTCGTTGCAATTTAAAAATCCTGTCAGCATGAGGAGAGTGACCCCATGCTAGAATTCCATACTTACAGTGGGAAAGAAATATAGAGTGGTAAGCTGTCAAGATTGATTTTCTTGGCAGCTCATCCCTCAGTGATCGTATGACAAATATATTTCTTGCAAGTTTTGTTGCCAGAAAATCTACGTGGTGATGCCATGATAGTATGGGATCAACATAAAAACCCAAGAACTTTGGACACTCTTGCTGGTTGCAGGCCTTTTTATGACTAAAGCATATTGTTTTGGTTTTATTTTCATTGAGACTTAGACCATTTTTACCGAACCACGTTGATGCTGACACCGTAGCAGTATTTATTTTATCGTTTACACTTTTTATATCAGTGTCATTAACAAGAATTGTGGTGTCATCTGCGAAGAGTATCATGTCAGAACTGGGGGCCACATTGAGGTTGTTTATGTAAATCAAAAACAATATGGGGCCCAGCACCGACCCCTGAGGCACTCCGCAGGTAATTTTTTTCACATTTGAATTTTTATTATTTATCGATACAAACTGTTTTCTGTCAGTTAAGTAAGAGTTTATAAGTTTAACACTGGTTTCGTCAAAATTGCTATGTTTTAATTTGGAGATAAGGAGACTGTGGGACATACAGTCAAATGCTTTAGTAAGGTCACAAAAAACAGCACCCACAATCTCCTTATTTTCAGTACCCTCTATAATCTTATTTATTAAGTAGATAAGAGCGTCTGTGGTAGATCTTTTTGCTCTGAAACCAAATTGTCCAAAATGAAATAGGTTATTGGATTCATAAAATTTAACAATCTGATTTTTTAAAACTGTTTCAAATATTTTTGAAACGACTGGTAATATTGAGATAGGTCTAAAATTGCTTAAGTCAGTTTTGTTTTTTGTTTTCGGAATGGGCAAAACTTTGGCCATTTTTAAACCGTCAGGGAAACTACCGTCTAATATGCAATTATTTATAAGATTTGTTAGTGGATACAAGATTTCTTCTCTTACAGATTTAAGTAATTTAGCGTTTATGTTGCAATAATCAAGGCCTGGCTTATTTTTAAGATTTTTTATTATGTCACGTATCTCAATATAACTGGCAGGTACAAAGCCAAATGGAGGCGAAGGAAACAATATCTTTTTATTTTGAAAACTCAATTTTCTATCAAAGAGGTTCTTGTCCTCTAGTTCTTTTTTTATTTTGTTACCCACACCAACAAAAAAGCTATTCACCTCGTTTAAGTTTAAATTGCATGGTAACTCATCCTTTTTCGGAGGTCGTTTGGTGTTAATTAAGTCCCAACATGTTTTATTTGGGTTTGAACTACTTTCAATAGCTTTCTTGTTGTGTTCTAATTTTGCATTTTTTACAGCTGTTTTATATTTACATTTATATTCATTTTTTAATAATAATATAGATTTAGAATTAAAATTATGGCAAAGTTCACTTAGTAACCTTAGTTGATCACGCATTTTTTTTAAAATATCATTATACCATGGTTTTTTTGGTTTATTTTTAATTTTTTTTTAAGGGAAAACACATTTTAGATATTTCCGATAGGGTGGATAGAAAATTATTTAATAATTGGTTGGGGCTTACCTGGCCATCTTTTAAAAAATCCCACTTTATCTCAGTCACAGCCCTATGAAACTCTAAGATCCCCATTTGGGTAATGGGTCTGGTATATATTGGTTCAAAATTGATATTTGTAGCCCTTTCAATCTCCACAGAAATCTTAACTGCTTTGTGGTCAGAAAACCCCGGCTCATATACTTCTGCGCTATACTTACTTGTCATTCTGATTAAAATATTATCCAAGCATTCTTTTTTCCTTGTAGCTTCAGTAATTGTAACAAGATATCTAAAAGAATTTAATAAATCTAGTAAATTGACATAAGAACGATCTTTAGTGAAAAAATGGATATTAAAGTCACCGCAAATGACTATTTCATATGAGTGTGACTGTAACCTATCAAGGATTTTATTTAAACAAGACATAAAACATTCTAAATCTCCAGAGGGTGTCCGGTAAATTGATACTACAATAATTTTTTGACTTTGAAGTTCTACTGCAGAAACCTCACATTCATTTTCGATACTTAGGTTTGTTAGATCATCCCTACTTTTAAAACATAAATCATTTCGACATAATATCAAAGAACCACCCCGGGATTTGTCCCTAACATAATGTGAGGCTACTTTGTAGTTGTCTAAATAAAAGTAATTTATTTCCGTGCTTTTTAAAAAGTGTTCTGACATACACACTACATCAAATTTCTTAATATTTAATTCTGTCTCCAAAAGTAAAAGTTTATTTCTTACCGATTGCATATTAAAGTGCACTATATTAAAGTGCACTATATTATAAGCTTATAGTATCCCGGTTAGGAAGAAATAATTTAATGGAACATGTTAAAAACAATAAAAAATGTTGTGATTTGTGTATTTATTACTTTTTAATTAGTAATAATAATTAATAGTATTAATACTAAACTAAACTAAACTTGTCTGCAGAATAATATCATCTTCTAATTATTTATCATACAATGTCGTAAAGAATGTAACCACAGAGTAGCATATTCTCATTATCTGAAACAACAATATGTGATTAATATCCTCACCGAGTCTAAAATTTGAGAGCATAAGAAGAGTTAACAATTCAAACCTGCAGATTTAATAAATATTTTCCAAAATAGTTAGCAATGGCTAACCTTGTACAAAGTGGAAGAAAAATTTGCAAACAAGTAATTTTTCTGGAAAACTGGTTCTCAGATATGCACAAAATTTGGTTTTTAAATGAAACACCCTCTGTATTGTTTTATTTTATGATTCTCTCCTTGGTAATTTACCAGTGACCTAATCACTGTTGGAATGCGTTAACTATATTTCTCCACGTATGTTAAACCTGACACAGCCGTTTCGGCACAATCAACCGAAAATAGTACAGTATTCTCTAACTATTTATTAACTATTTTCTAACACAAACTAGAATTTTCTAACTCAAGTGGTTCGCGAGAAAATGGTGTTGTGCTAGCTTAACTGTTAACTTTTATAACTTTTTCCCCGAAATAGTTATGAAGATGATTCTAACGCCCAATTTTTTAACTTTTTAATAACTCTCGAATGGTATATATATATATATATATATATATATATATATATATATATATATATAATTAGAATTCGAGCAAATTTGAAGTTTTTAAGGGTGCCGAGTCCGCCGAGAATTTTTGTGTGGCCATGAAATTGCAAAATATTGATTCGAAATGCGTTTTCGTCGACATACTATTTAATAACTCCAGCACAATCGTCTCAAATAGAAATAATTTAGTTTTTTATGATGCATTTTCCAACAATAGTACAGTTGTGACAGGAAATAGCTCTTGAGAATTATTTCTATTTGGGACGATTGTGCTGGAGTTATTAAATAGTATGTCGACGAAAACGCATTTCGAATCAATATTTTGCAATTTCATGGCCATACAAAAGTTCTCGGCAGACTCGGCACCCTTAAAAACTTCAAATTTGCTCGAATTCTAAATATACCATTCGAGAGTTATTAAAAAGTTAAAAAATTAGGCTTTAGAATCATCTTCATAACTATTTCGGGGAGTGTCAGTTTAACATACGTTATTTCTCCAGCGTTCTCTTGAAATTAATTGGTATTCATTGATAATTCGTTGTCTCAATTCTTCAAGACTTTCAGGGTTCGTTTTATATTATATTATTTAGTTTTTTCCCAATAACAATAGTTTTTAGGATTAAAATCCGGTAAACGTGAATGCTATTTAATACTTCCTCGTTTACCAATCTAAAAATACCTTGTCTAAATATCGTCGAAAATTAATAACAAAATGTACTGGGGCTCCATCTTGCTCAAAGTTTCAGAGTAATATTTTGTACTTGTCTGACGTTAACTTTCCGACGATAAAGAAAGACCCAATTAACAGAGTACCCATTATTCCCAGTTTTAGTTAACAACTTTGTAAATTGACAATTAATATCAAATTAAAAGATAATTATTCAAATTTGAAAACACGTTTCAAGTTGTTCAAGTTGTTGAACATTGTTGAACTAGGATTGAAGGGAAGAATAAAAAATAAAACAATATACAGGTAGTTGCATTTAAAAAACCAAAAAAAGCATTCATCTGTTAAATATTCTTGAAGAATTTTTGGAGCTTGGTTCGTAACAACATCATTTAGATACTGGAAAGCTTGTTTTGTATGATTTTGGTGTTATAAACAAGGTAATGAATTAATTGATCTTCACCAAACATATTCTTTGACTAAAAAGTAAAGTATGTGTAGTGTGAAAGAATAAATTTGTTAGACGATTGTTTTTTTAATAAATTATTAAATTAAAAAGTCATATGGGTCATTCCATAAAAGTGGGACAATTGGCCAATGACATTTTCAAAATACAGTATGACATACTTTTGACTTATGCCTATGCTATTGACGGTTTTATAAATAATGAATAAGATCAAATTAAATATTCTTAATAATGTTTAGTATTTAATAAAACATATAAGATCAAACTAAGTCTCAAAAATTCTAATATAAACAATAAACATATTATTCAAAATCACTTCGAACACATATTCAGTTTGTATTTCTTCGGCAATGAGTTGAAAATATGATGGTGTTGATGGCTATGGTGTTGACCAAAGTATACTTCAAGCTTAAATTTTTCTGTTTAATATCATTTTAGAAGAGTAAAACTGCAAATGTAAACTTCTCGTCACTATTAACAATAGGTAAAAAAATATGACAAAAAAATTAACGTAGAAAATAGATTTAACGCAACGTACGGTGTTGACGATAATAAACATACGCCTGCCTTAACGTCACCAATACACAGCACAAAACAAAAAAGAACAAGTAGCCTACTTCCTTGAAACCTTACGCAACTAATGAGACATTAACTGTTCGAATGGAAATTCAATCACATAATTACTACCACTACTTTATTCCTTTTTTCAACATCATCCTTGAGAATGGTGTTGATGCCAAACTTGTAGGACACTTATTAATGTGTCAAAAATAGAGAATTAATCAAAAACTCTCAATGGACATAACTAGTTACTACAAATCAAGGCGCTTTCGAATGTTTACAGCATTATGGTTATATTTGGACTATCTGTAGAGTTAACATATTTAAATATAAATAAAAAACAGGCAGTTGGACACCGTACGGTGTTGACGTTTTAGCTGTGAATGTGGCAAAAACACTAATAATATTATATTTACTTAAGAGATAATATAGAACCGTTTAATATGTCTACATAAAACGTGTTTTCACCTGAAAAAATCAACAGGACACAGATTGTTCCGTTTTTATGGAATGACCCGTATATCAAATGAAGAGCACTCGTATTTATTTTTGGTGTATTTCTCATAAATAATAAAGTAATTATGGTAGTCAGTTCGAATTCTGTTAAAAATATTACATTCAATGACATAGCTTGAAGTACAATAGGGAATCTGAAATAAATATCGACATAATCAAAGGATACAGTTAGAAATTTTCTTTTGTAGGAGTTACTAAAAATGGTTATAGCAAAGGCGTGTTTTCTGACCGTAACTATAATTTGTTACAAGGATTATTTCATAGTCAATGCCCTTTCTTTGTTTTTAATACTTTGTATTAAGTTTCTGGAAAATGTCGATAATAACTCAAAGAAGGTTTAAAAAAATTATTTTACCTTTGTAAAAGAGTGGAGGGACATTTCCCCAATCGCGACTGCTTTAAGAGACATCTTTTGTTGGGAACGTATCATCATCAACATTAACATCTTTTTCTCAGGCTCGTTAGCCATTATCCAATTTATGTCATTATAAATTATATCTGATAGGGATTTGCTCTGCAACAAAATCAATTATTAATGTATGTAATATGTATGCATTAATTTATGATAACAATTTATTTAATATTTAGCAACCCACGTTCAATTAACGTTTTCATGGAAAGCTATTGCGTCATAGTTACAATAGTTCAATAATAATGATGGTGCTTTTATTAATTTTTGTTGTTTAATAGGGAAAATTTGTGCAAAATAATGTATTTATTTATATAAGAATACTGCCTAAGGATGTGAAATAAAATCACACTTGTTCCGAAGAACAAGGACATTAAAAATGTCCTACACTGCACCAGCGTCTGGAATTCAACAACTACCCCTTGGGCTACATGCCCCACCAGATATTGAATTACGAAATTCCAGACATGGTTTGGTGCCCCACCAAGTCGGGGCTTTAAATCAAAAACTTCGATTTTGTTATTAAAGTAGTTTGCTATTCTTAGACCGGTTTCGGTATTATTGTACCTCATCAGTAAGAATCAGGCTAGCTTGACATCCTATCCCTAAAGGATGTCTGCCATCTTCACTTTCATAACAAAATCAAAGCTTGCAAAACTATAGAAAACTATAACGAAGATGGAATTTTTTTGAACCATAAAAATTCCACCTTCATTATAGTTTTCTATAGTTTTGCAAGCTTTGATTTTGTTATGAAAGTGAAGATGGCGTTGGGCTCTCCTCGTTCGTGATATACGTGTTCTAACGCAAACACTTTTATCAAGAACGAGGCGAGTCGAATTCATTTTCACAGCTCCTTTATTAACAAAATCGAAGTTGTTAGTTTAAAGCCCCGACTTGGTCGGGCACCAAACCACGTCTGGACTTTCGTAATTCAATACCTGGTGGGGCCCAAGGAGTAGTTGTTGAAGTCCAGACGCTGGTGCATTTTTAATGTCCTTGTTCTTGGGAACAAGTGTGATTTTATTTCACATCCTTAGGCAGTTTTGTTACGCCCATGGTCCTTTTTTGGATTCAAAAAAATTCCACCTTCGTTATATAAGAATACAAACAGGACGCACCCAGTACAATATTTACTGTTTATCAAACTAATACAATCCTTATTAAATGTTGCTTAACAATAAAAATAAGAAAAAATATATATTGTACATACTAAACATTGCGGATCATAAGTGTTACCCCCCCTATCTAACTCGTTACTGGATCCTTGTTAGGAAAATCGCCGAGACAGGTCGACTTTTGATTTCTACAATGTATACATTTGTATGAATAGTTTACCCCCAATTTCATCCCTTACTGGAGGGAAGCAACCCTTTCGAAAAATTTAAGTAGCTTAGGGTGGTGAGTGATAGCTCATTTGAAAGGAGGTTTTATTCTCCATTCAACCGTGCAAAAAATTTTAAATTTGCTTTATTACGTGATGAGTTATTAATGTTTAAAAATAACAAAACACCACAAACAGGAAGGCAACTAAACTACAATAATTACAGTTACAATAAATGTTCAAAATGTGCCCCGTTGACCTCCTGGCAAAAATAAAGTCTAATTTTAGTTTCAGCTTTGACGTTTGGAAAAAAAACATCAGAAAAATAAAATTAAAAAAATAAAAAAAAATAAAGTAAAAATAATAAAAAAAAATAAAAAATAAAACCCCCTTTCAAATGAGCTATCACTCACCACCTCATGCTATTAAAATTTTTCGAAAGGGTTGCTCCCCTCCAGTAAGGGATGAAATTAGGGGTAAACTATTCATACAAAAATGTATATTGTAGAAATCAAAAGTCTACGAGTCTCGGCGATTTTCCTGACAATAGTCCAGTAACGAGTTAAATAGGGGGGTTACTCTTACGATCCTCACCCCATTACTCAACACGCAATGGAGCAAATTTAAAATGTTTTTGCATGGTTGAATGGAGAATAAACCCCCCTTTCAAATAAGCTATCACTCAGCACCCCATGCTATTTAAATTTTTCGATAGGGTTGCTCCCCTCCAGTAAGAGATGAAATTAGGGGTAAACTATTCATAAAAAAATGTACATTGTAGAAATCAAAAGTCGACCTGTCTCGGGGATTTTCCTAACAAGAGTCCAGTAACGAGTTAGATAGGGGGGGTAACACTTATGATCCGCACTGTATAAAAAGAAACTAAGCAAGATGAGATAGATATAATTTTTTAATAGTGTTTGTAAAAGTTATCAAAGAGATCGTATTGTATGATTTACTGCATCTTTGCAGAGGAGAATTTAGATAGTAGTTAGTAGACTAATTTTAAAAAGATTTTTCTCTCGCGTAATGAAATTAATTTTACTTAAAATTTCGCTAGATTCAATTTGCCCGTTAACGATTTTATAGATAAATTTAACATCTGAAAGTAAACGTCTGTCGACTAGTGATATGAGCTTCAGTTCTCGTTTGCATATATCGAAGTCTGCATAAGTATGAAATTTTTGGAAACATATTTTATAAATTTATCTTGGACTTTTTGTAATCGGTCGACATAACGGTTATAATAGGGATTCCAAATAGAAGAACCGAAGCTTAAAACACTATTGACTCTACCTCTTTGAAGTCGTGACAAAGGCGCATAAGGAATCCTAGTGCTTTATTAGCTTTTTTTGAAACACATTCGATATGTTGTTCAAAAAAGAGTTTGGAATCGATATAAATACCGAGATCTTTGACCACCGAAACTTTTGTTAAAAGTTCATTATTGAGGAAATATTCGTTTTCGATAGTGTCTTTATTCCTTGAGAATGTTAAACATTGACATTTTTTTTGTGTTCAGATAAAGATGGTTTTGCTGGCAATACAGAGTCAGAAGATTTAGATCTTCTTGGATCAGGAGTTTATCGGAAGAATTAGATATTTTTCGAAAAAATTTCATGTCGTCAGCAAACTCCAAGAATTTTGTATTAATGAAACAAAAGGAGATATCGTTAATGTATAATGTATATGTTGAACAGAAGGGGGCCCAGGTGTGACCCTTGAGGTTATTCTAGAAATAGGAGAACAAAACTTTCTGATGGATATAGATTGGGATCTGTTGCTGATGTAGAAACCAAACCACCTAAGCAGGTTGCCATTATACCGACTTCGGAAAACTTTCTAAGCAGGATGCTATTATAAATAAGTTGGACAATTGAGATGATCATTCTTCAATAACTATGTGAAGGAGAATTATCTCGAAGAACATAACGAGAAAAGACATCTGAAATTATTTTGGGCTTTATTCTACACCAAATTTTTTATGCTATTATATCAAACGCACATGGCTGTGACGATATCAATAAAGAAGTTACTTCAATGTATGTGACGCATATTATAAATTACTGCGTTTCTTTATTTTAATTTATATATCTCATATTTTATGGTTCCTGGATCAGCCATTGGAAGACTTATAGCAGCGAATCTCTATTGCACATAAAAAGGACAAATGTTAGAAAACCCCAAAAATTTGTAAGTTGTATTTAATTAAAAATTATTATTTAGTGATTTAGTTTCAATTAATACTCGCCTCTTCTTGAATCTCATTGGCAAACCAAAAGAAAAAATACATTTGTGTAGCAGTCATAATAAATCCAGAAAAACAGCGAAATTTCATATCAAAAGATTCTTCCTGAAATCAAAAAAATTATTATACCTACCCACTAATTTTTGAAGTAAAATATATTTTTATTTTCATAAAGGATAGAAAGAATTATTTCTCTTACAACAGTTTATTTGATAAATACTAATCATTTAGCAATATTTTTATATGTAAAATCGATAAGTCTCGTAAAAGCCTAATGGCATTTTAATGTCTTCTATATTTGCTTATTTCGTTTAACTACTGAAGTAGTGAATTAAGTGGTACAAACATATTTCTTTCCTTTTTAGTTTTTCTGCTAAATAATATTTAAATCAATCACTTAGTTAAAAAACAATTTAAAACTGTAAGTTTAGTTTACCGTAAGTGTTGGTATCATGAAAGCTGCAGTATCCAAAACATAACTACAGTATTGTATAAGAATAATTTCTTTTAAACAATGTTGTATCCAATTCATTAGCCTAAAACAATTATTTTATGTTGTTTTAAACACATTTATCCACATTATATAGATGTTTGTTAATAACCAATTTATGTGGGGCGATAAAACTATTTACAATTAAAATATTTAAAATTAAACTAACGGTTGCAAATAACTAGATAGTTTACAATAAGCAATAATACAAAGTATGAAAAAATTGTAAACAATTACCTCAAAAATGCGTAGGAAGTTGAGATTTTAGTTTTTACAGATGTCCAATAATCAAAATAACACATTTCTTGATATTTTTGAGAGAAAGGAAAGGTTTGGAAATTTACATCAATTACTAAAATCTCTCAGACAATCGTTATATTTTTTATTTGAATATCCAATCAGACACATTAATTTATCTTCATTTTTGTTTAAAATATTAATAATAATAATGCTAATTTAATTAATTTAGGCAACACACATTACATTATATAATTTGAATCTGCTAAGAACGCTGTAAAAGTTTGACAGAAATGTCAGTCATTTAATAATTAAATGTAAAGTAAGCTTTTTATATTAAATAAGCTTGATTTTTAATAAATAATATAGTACAGATAAATTGATTTAGTCAACATATATTACTATGGACTTAATTAGAAATGTTAATTAATATTTAAAATTAGTGTTTAAAATTTATATTTAAAAAAATAGTTATTTTTGTGGAGGCGTAGATAATGGATGGATATATAACATGATATTAAAGAGAGCAATAAAAATCAGTGTAGATGATGTCACCATAAGAGGCCTGGTTGTAAAAGGTTGTCCACAGGGAGGGGTGCTCTCACCACTACTGTGGAACATGATCCTAGACACCTTAGTCAATCGCCTCAACGATGACAATCTCTACACTATAGCTTATGCAGACGACCTAGTGATTTTGCAAACAGGAAGATTTGAAGGAATACTCTGTGCTAGAATGCAAGAGGCCCTTAACATCATAGAACAGTGGTGCAAAGACCACTCACTGTCAATAAACCCAAAAAAGACAGAGATGGTTCTTTTCACGAATAAAAGGAAGCTTGCAAACATCGAGGCCCCAAAGCTCCTAAAAACTAAATTGAACTTTTCTGTAGAGGTTAAATATTTGGGGGTCACCTTTGACAGCAAGTTAACATGGAACTCTCATCTAGAAAACAAAGTCAAAAGAGCATACATATCTTATGAACAGTGCCGAAGAACCATTGGCCGCACCTGGGGAATGTCACCTAAGGTTACGGCTTGGATCTACACTGCGATACCTATGCTAACGTACAGTGCGATTGCCTGGGGAGTCAAAACTAGCCAGCGGATAGTCGTACGCAAATTGGATCAAATCCAAAGAATAGCATGCCTCAACATAACAGGGGGCATGAGAACCACACCAACTAGAGCAATGGAGGTGATCCTTGGTCTTGCCCCCCTTGATATATTTATTAAGGAGGCTGTGGTGATGACCATGATACGGCTACGCTCTACTGGTATACAACCTGACGTAGGATCTGGTAAGTCGAGGTGTAACTTGTGGCACGAGGTCCTTGGAGAGGTCCCACTGCTACAAGCCAACATAGATTCGATTGCACCAAGATATGCCTTTCACAGGCTTCAGGGTAATAATAAAAAACGTACAAGAGGCTACATTGGCAGCAGGTGCCTTGTGCATCTACACCGATGGGTCTAAAACAAATGAGGGGGTCAGGCTGTGGAATTTATTCCAGATCCCTGAATCTCAATATAAAATGGGCAATGGGTTCTAATGCCAGTGTAGCTCAAACAGAACTCACTGCTATCTCCATCGCCGCAAAAGAGACTACCAGAAGAAACATTACTGGTAATAATATTTAAATTCTCACGGACAGCAGACAGGCACTACTAGCTCTGGATAGACCACACATTACATCAGGTCTAGTACTAGAATGTCACCAGGCCCTGATCGAAGCTTACAACAACAACGTGGCTTTAGCTTGGATCAAAGGTCATGGAAATTCAAAAGGCAACCGTACAGCTGAGTCATTAGCTAAGAAAGCAGCCTCCCATAAACTTTTGGGCCTGGCACTTTCATAAGCTTATCGACATCAGCTGTGGCTGACCTACTAAAGAAGCACTCCCTTGACAAGTTTAAGGGTAGATGGGACGACGAAAGAGGCTGCAAGCTAGCCAAGGAACTATTACAGAACTTTTTTTTTTGTGTGAAGGGGAAACCGCATGGCACCTGCCCTTTTATCTATTGGGCAGGTACTGTGGGGCGCTACTCCCACTAAAACCCCTCCGTTCTTCTCCCAGTCGCTGGAGCCGCCGTTTTCCGGCATACCTCGGCGATTGGGGTTTTCATCTTCTCCATCTATGCCTACCTTTGTCTGATTCTTTCCTCCGCTTCTTTAGTGCTCATGATAGTTTTAACCATTTTTTGTATTAACTTCCATTTAGCCTTGCTCTCGAGCATTGTGTTTGTCATGTTGGCTTCGCATAAGTTCCGCCCTAGCTCCACGTATGCCCGATTTCTTATTTGGTCCCATCTCGGACAGGAGAACATTGTGTGACCTGGCGTGTCTGTCTCCCCGCAGTACTCACAATTATTGTTCTGCTCTTTCCCGATTCGTAGGGTGTATTCCTTGAAGGATCCATGTCCTGTCAGCACCTGGGTAAGGTAGTAATCGAGTTCCCTGTGCCCACACTCTACCCACTCCATAATCTCAGGAATTAACCTCTTGGTCCACTCAGCCGTCTCTACGTGGTCCGCCCACCCTGCCTGTCATGCTCTCAGGGTCCTGTCCCGCTCTTCTTTCCTCCACGTATGGTCCGGTCCGACGTTCCCTCGGTGCACCCTCACTCGTTCATTCACCATTAGGTGTATCGGGACTATTCCGGTGATCACTTGCAGTGCCTTCAGGGACGCGGTTCTGTAGGCGCAGGCCACCCTCAACAGGCATTTCCTCTGTACGGATTCCATCGCCGCCTTCTTGTTCCGTATCGTTTTTAGTGCTCCTGCCCAAATTGGTGCTCCGTACAATAGTATCGAGGTGTAACTTGTGGCACGAGGTCCTTGGAAAGGTCCCACTGCTACAAGCCAATACAGATTCGATTGCACCAAGATATGCCTTTCACAGGCCCTACAGGGTAATAATAAAAAACGTACAAGAGGCTACATTGGCAGCAGGTGCCTTGTGCATCTACACCGATGGGTTTAAAATAAATGAGGGATCAGGCTGTGGAATTTATTCCAGATCCCTGAATCTCAATATAAAATGGGCAATGGGTTCTAATGCCAGTGTAGCTTAAACAGAGCTCACTGCTATCTCCATCGCCGCAAAAGAAACTACCAGAAGAAACATTACTGGTAATAATATTTACATCCCCACGGACAGCAGACAGGCACTACTAGCTCTGGATAGACCACACATTATATCAGGTCTAGTACTAGAATGTCACCAGGCCCTGATCGAAGCTTGCAACAACAACGTGGTCACTTTAGCTTGGATCAAAGGTCATGGAAAATCAAAAGGCAACCGTACAGCTGACTCATTAGCTAAGAAAGCAGTCTCCCATAAACTTTTGGGACCTGGCACTTTCATAAGCTTATCGACATCAGCTGTGGGTGACCTACTAAAGAAGCACTCCCTTGACAAGTTTAAGGGTAGATGGGACTACGAAACAGGCTGCAAACTAGCCAAGGAACTATTACAGTATCCGAACAGCGAAACAGCCAAAAAATACATGACTATGAACAGACAGAACCTGCGCAGAGCCACAGGTATCCTGACTGGCCACTGTCATCTAAGAAAACACCTCTACAGAATGGGGTTATCTGACACTCCACTGTGTAGAGGATGTGAACAGGAAGACGAGACTGTCAAACACATTCTTTGCGAATGCCCGACAATCTCACAAATAAGACATTTTCTTTTCGGCGAGCAGTGGCTAACACATGCCAACGTGAGGGAGCTACCTTCAGGCGACGTCATCACCTAATTTAAACAAGTAGGCTGGCTGACGAGCTAGAAGGAAGGCTCAACCTCAGAAGAATGCGCAATGGGCCAAATGTGGCCTACGTGCTGTGGGGTAACCAACCCTTCTAGATTTACAGATACAGAGATGAGGCGTAGATAAATTATAGTACGTAACATAACATTAGTTGTAAGTATATTACGTAATCGTGAAATTAATTTCTCCACTCGTTGGTAATATGCTACTTACAACTCTTGATGCGTAATATACTATTACAAGTTTCTTACCTTATACAAAGTTGATGCTTTTGCACGCACACCCTGATTTTCAGAAGTTTTGTATTCTTATTTTTTGACGTATTTTCATTTCCAATATTAACATTATCGATATTTTTTATTGAAAACTTCAATAAGTTAATTTGACAAAGAAGAAATATAATTAAAGATAAAGGTATGATTTTATAATAGCAGAAAAGCATCATTCCACAAAATACCGTTACAATATCAAATACCATACACATCCATTGATTGTTTTCAATTTCAAAAGGATACCATATTTGAAAAACATTTCCTCTCACCAAAGGACAATCAGGATCGAATTTTGTACGGTACGAGTCTCTAAAATTAAATTAAAATTATAGGACATCTACCGACTGTATTTGCTCTCTCATAAGCAATACCGAGTGAGTACTGAAAGTATATACTTCTAAAATGAGTCCAGTACACGAAATACCAAATATTTCAACTATTTTTAAAATTAAAAAAAAATAAATATGGAATATTAGAATAAAATAGAAATTAAAATGAGATCAAAATTAAGATAAAAAATGATAAAATGTGATCTATTATAATAAAAAAAAAACAAATATTTTTCTTATGTTATAAATAGGGTTTGAATGCAAAAGATAAAATGCGACAGTTATATCGGACCAAATATTTTTAATATTTTTTGTATCATCAGTAGGTTAGGATATATTTTTTGATATATTGTACTAGTCATATTTTGTTAAAGATTTTATATAGGATTTTTGATTGTATATACATATTTGGATTAATTATCGTGTGTAGGTATTGTATTATTATTTAAAATTCTAATTGTTGTATAAATGGCGGGGATATAGTATTTATTTTTATTTTTTCTTTTTTGCTAGTATCATGTTTAATCTTAAATTGTAATTTCTATTACTAATTTGTATATGTAATAATTTTTTTAATGTATCAAACAAACAAAAACAAAACAAATAAACAAATAAATTTTTATTAACATGCAGGATTTTATTACCTTTTGCCAAGTATGTACCACATCCATGAAACAATGTTTATAACTAAAATGAAAATTATGGTGAGATTATTATTTATTGTAGTATAATACTTGTAAATATCGACTTCTTCCTTATTTCTGAATCTCACAGTTTTTTCGTATTTAATGATCCACCTCAAAAACTTCTTTATATTTGAGGATTTTAACAAAATTGTTAAAATTATAGCAATTATGAAATGAACGTAATAAAAAACACTTTCAAAGACAGCTTTTTCGCACTTATAATAAAACAATATCGTAAATAGAAAATAATGAGTGCATATGGTAAACACAATCAGCATGAAATTTGAACATTTATTATACACTTTGATTATTGGATTGATATTTTTGAATTTCCATTGCCCAACAAGTATAGAAAGGATTATTTGAAGTCTAAGAAAGCTGCAACCATCCATTTTGCAAATCAAGCCTCAACTTTATATTTTGCTGGAACTACGGAGCATTTTTATACAAGCGCGAAAAAGTGGAGTGGACATTTGCACTAGGCTCAGAGATTAAATCCGGTGGCACCCAAGACATTTCATGAAAAGCTCGAGTGATGGGGACAGCAGTTTATATTTTAAAATCAAATTATAAATTAAAAAAAAATGAAAATAGGTGAATCCATTGTAATAGCTGTCACTCCCCTGTAGGTAACTGATATTCATTTTATTTTATAAACTATACATAAACATTTATTTTATGTCTTTTAAAGTATAATATTTTCAGTTGTATTTAGGGGAGTAGTTTGGTCACGAGTTTTATCAAATACATATGAACTATTTGGGTGGATCGGCTAATTCTAAATGTGTGACGACGATAGAAACTTCTGAGTGAATTGAAATATATTGTTTGTGTTTACAAAGAAGTGCATTGGAATTTAATCCACATGAAATTACTGGGAAATTATCTATTTCCAACACCGTAAAAGTGTTCTTGTAAAGCAGGAAACAGTGGGAAATGTAAACATATCTCAGCTTTTCTTATTAAGTGTATTAAAGTCCAACCAAAACAGCGTTATCGTGCAAAAAAGATTTTAACCATTAATTGAGTAAAACAATCACTTGAGCAAAAAAAATTTGAACGTTCCTGCTTTTGGAAACGAATGAAAACTTAGTTCAGGGTTTCTTTTTCCCCATGATGAACACTTAGGTTTAGGTACACAACAATAATGATTACTCATTATAAAAAAGACCAACAAATCAAAATTATTTGTAAAAAAGACAAAACTTTATGAAAAATACATAACAACGCTAAAGAAATAACACAAAATGTCAAAACTACTCCTTAGCTCGCTTTTCACACTTTTCACCAGAGGGCGTATCAGTTAGGACGAGAAGCGTATAATTGGATAACTGGGTTATTCGACCGACATAACTGGCGGTGCAAGTTTTGAATATTCCAACAAAAAATGTCGTTATTGCGCCAAATTTACCTCTGACAGTGATATATGCTTGAATCCGACATGTAATATTTCCATTCATGTAAACTGTTTAGAATGAGTTGTGAACATTGTTAGGAATTATTTGCATTGCAAAATTGTTTTTAGAAACGTATGTTTTTATGCCATCTACTGATAAAAACCTACAATGTGATACCAAATTAAAGAAATATATTTCATTGCCATTTTTGGTAATAAGGTCATCGAAATATACCTAAAGATGGAGCTAGTCGAACTAATCAAAAATGCAACAACGGTAGATCTTTAGATAATATGAAAACTCATCTTAATTAAGTAGTATGAAATACTTACAAGGTTAAAGAACCAAAAGAAATAAATTAAGAATTTAGAATTAACACTTTAACTTCACAGCATGCTTCAAATGCTGGAAGATTAAGCACCACAAGAAGTGAATTAGTATGCTCATGAATGACCTGAAAAACAGCTCGAATATTTTAAGATATGTTGTAACTTTTGCAAATATTCGAATTCTCAATTCAAATTTAAGACGCATTCTTTTTTTGTTCGGTATCTGAATCCGATCTGTCTGTATGTTGATTCCTTGTATTTATGAATTTTAAAATTCTGACTTCAGATTTTGATAGAGCAGGGTTTGATGTGCCCCTCCGTACCACTTCCGGAACACCTTCAAAATGAGGCCAAAATATGAAGATTTTGAAGTTTAAAATGACATTGAATTTAAAGTAGACACATAGTGAATGACGATTTTGGTAACAGTAAGTAGACTGTGGCTGTGTTGATTAGAATGAGAACTGTCAATCTAAAATTTTATTAATACTGTCATTACCTACAATTTGTTCGGTCTATGGCAATGCTAGAAGAGCATTCTCAACTGGTTTCTATCTGGTCTACCTACTTCCTTCTTGGTCTTTCTCTTCTTCTCTTAAACTGTTTTTACGTTTCAACGAGGGGTAAACCGCGAGTTAAATCTTTGTACACTAATGGATTTTTGTCATAAAAATGGCTAGTAATGGCTAGAAATAATGGCTAGTAATGGCTGAGCAATGGCTACTAATGGACGAGGTCTGTACACTAAAATGGACCTCGCGGTTTACCACTCGCGTTTCAATTATTCTTTTTGTTAATCTACAATTTTCTAGTCTTATTACATCTTTAATGCAATCTTTCTAGGGTGTTTGATTTCTATCGCATTATTCTTACTCTTACTCATGAGTTTTTTTGAATGGTCCAATTTTTAGCTATGTAAGTAATTATTATTGTTCTGTATATTTTGAGTTTAAATTCTGAAGCTATTTCTTTAAGCCATAATAGTGTATAATACAGTTTTTTCGATTTATTTGCCCTACATCTCTTTTTCCGCCATCTGTCACTTTTGTTACCAGATATTCATAAGTATTTAATTTCTTTGTTACTCCGATCTTCACTCTGTTTTTCAATGACTATCATCCCTTCAGTTTTATTGATATCAAATAAGTTATAAAATGTAAATGAGGAAGTAACAATGATTGAAAAACTTTTTAATTTTCAGTAGTAATACCCCTAGGGCCTTGATAATACCGAGATAATTTTGTCATAGAGAATGCTGAAAGCGTGTTGCTTGATAATGGCCCGAGGCCGAAGGCCGAGGGCTATTATCCTTAAGCAACACGCTTGAAGGATTCTCTATGACAAAATTTTGAGGATTTATCAAGGCCCGAGGGGTATTCGATAAGATAATTTTTTACTTTGTAGATTTAAACATTTTTAAACTAGTTGTCAGTTTGACGTTTAATTAATTTTTAATCAAAAACTTGACTTGCTGAAAACACCAAACTGAAAACACCACATGTAGGGTGTTATCGCTGTAATCCATAGCTGATTGGATGAAATTTGACACATGACTCTAAATTAAGTAATTTGATTGGTTACAATAGTTAGTAAAAAATTATCAGTGAAAGATATGTGAATTTTATTCACGCTATTTTTGAAATGTTCCTTTATTTAAGAAAAAAAGATTTACGTTTAAATTGTGATATTTTCTCGGAATTTAATATAAAATACTTTTTTGGTACTACCCCAACTTTAACTTAATATAATTAACAAAAATTTATATACCGCCTGTCCATACGAAAACTTAGGTATCTATCTTAGACGACGTTGTAAAATATAAAAGTTCATTTTAATATTAAATTAAAATAAATATTAAAACCATTGTGAATTAAAACTTCTTCATTGGCTTTTCGGAGGAGAAAAATTTTCAGTCAAAAATCATTCTTTCGTAAACTTCTATTAGTCGAGTGCAAATTCAATTTTCCTAAAATATAAAGTATTAATTCTCCGTTTGGGTGAATTCTCATTTCCCTTGGAAAATAGTAATTACAGTTACTTAAAAATCGCCAGCTGTTCGCGATATATATTTTGCTGCCGCTATTCATTATTGATTTGTTAATTATTATGGTTGAGAAAACAAAACGTTAACGATGTTTTTTTTTTTCAGAAATGATTATAGTCAAGGGTTTTCGTATGTATAAATTTTACTTACATATATTTTATCTTGACCGATTTTTAAATAGCTAAGCGTCGTTTCTGTTTTTAAAATTAGGAAATATTTGTTATTTTAACCCCCACGATTTTAAAATTACTTTATACACGAGATTAAAATCTCGAAACGATTTATAAAAAAAATATTATCTCGAAGACCGTAATAAATTGTTTGGTTTTTTAATTGGAGAGATGCCAAAGACGACATTTTTATTTTTATGGATCCAACATATACACAGTGCATATAACATATAGAAACGTGTAAATATCTTTGGAGTGAACCGACTTTGCGATGTTGCCAAGTTTGTATATTCTGAGATGTAACAGCCAACTTTTCATTTTCAGTGAGCAATATCGAAGAAGACGTTCAATATGATTTCCATTTCTTCAGCAATCTGAATGAAAATGCATGTATAACTTTTTTATGGTTTCCTCTTATATTATTCTATGCTTGAATTCACTTGTGGCCTAATCAGGTAATTTAATTCTCAAGTATCTCTATAAGAAATAGTCTATAATTTGGAGACCTTGCTGACATCTTTTCTTCGAATATAACGGTTTGGAAATACATTATTCAGGAAATCACGAACACTACGTAAATAGTGAGGGGAAATCCATCTTGCTGAAACCAAATTGATTTATTCACAAAGCGAAGATTTATAGGATCTAGAAAGCATCTGGCTAATTCTGGAATTAATCTAATTCTAAAAGTGACCAGTAGTTAGCGTGTCATTGAAAAAATGAGGCACAATAATTTTATTATTGCAGAGTTACTGAGGTTATTGCTTGCTTATATGCTCCAGTGAGGATTATCATCCGACCAGTAACTGCAGTTCTGTTTATTTATGGAGCTTTTTGCATCTATTATGTTTTTAACATGTTTATTTTCAATTGCCATGTAATTAATTTGTTTTTTTTGCCGTTGGGAAATATTCACGTAAGTTTTTGGTGTTGGAAATATTTTATAAATATTTCTGTAGCAAACTATTTCAGCTTTTTACCGTTTTCATTACTTTAAATTGTTTAATGTAGTTGCCAAATATCGATTTAAGTTTTTCTAACTTGGTCTTTGTTTTAATTGGTTTTGTATATCCACCGATTTAAAACTGCTTCAAAAATTTCAAATTTTAAATAGATTTGAAACTGTTTGATATAAAAATATAAAATTTAGTTTGTAAATTGACGAGCTATTAAACTCAATAATTATATTAGGAATTTGACATGTTTCCTTCGTTCTTTGGCTTTCAATTATCGAGCTCCCAAAAATCGAAATTTGCATAAAAAATTCATTAAAAATTCGCATTCAAATTTACCTTACAAAGCCCTTTTATTCGGTAAAATTTTGTTTAATTTTGGTTGTATGTATAACTAAATTAAAATTTTAATAATAAAGTAATAATATATTCCTGCCATTCATCGGAATAATATTCGCCGAGGTCTCCATTTAACAAAGGAAAATTGATTTTTGCCATTTACAATTTAATACCTGAAAGAAAATGGAGATCGCATGTACAGATGACCTATATTAATTTGCCTTCATGTTCAGCGGGAAATGAAACATATGAACAAAGACTTCCCGCAAGTGTTTTTAATAGTTTACTAATACATAGAAAAAAAATTAAAATTTTTAGAGTTGGTAGAATTGGGCTTGCACCATAACTTGAAATTTTTTAGTTTTAAGTTCAACCAAATAAATATTGCGTCTTATAAACCTTAAAATTTCGTTTGGTTGTATTAAGTGATTAAAAAAAGGTTTAAAATTACCCTTTTAGAGAAAGATGACTATGTGGCATTATAACAATTGTTCCTACACCAAAATTGTTCGTCCACCAAAATTGTTCCTCCACCAAAATTGTTCCTCCACCAAAATTGTTCCTCCACCAAAATTGTTCCTCCACCAAAATTACTCATCCGCCAAAATTGTTCCTCCGTGTCATTAAATAATCTACAAACAAACCACTATGAGCTACAGAAATGAAATAAGAAATTTGTTGCCGAGCATGTTCGTCAGTAAGTGGTTACTTTAAAAACTCATCAAAAACGTTTTCTAAAGATTCAGTGGATCCCATCTAAAATGTGAAAAAATCTTTAGTTTTGTTTGCTTGTTCTAGACTGCGAATTCGTTTCATAAACATGACTTTTGGTGTGATTTTAATATATTTTTGGAGTATATTGTTAGTGATGATCTGTTTGATGTTTGTACTGTGGCAATACTCGGACGTAAAGTACGCTCTCTGTCTGGAAGTTGTCTTGTTCTATTTTTTAAATCTAATTTTGAAGAAACACAAAATTTCTTACTTTTTATAGTCATACTAGGCGGCCGTGTTAGGGTGCTAAATTTCGTCCATCATATGATTTAAAGTATTTTTCATTAAGTTTGATATATTTAGAGGCTACGTTGCCAGTAGTAACTAAGTAGATTATTATGGACACAAAAACACAAAAAACCTGTATAATTGTCTGAATAAAATTATACCATAAAATAGAATGAAAAGGTTAATTGTACTTTTTGTATATGTATGTATGCATTTCGAATGGGACTTTCAATTTACGAAATCTCTACCTCATCCTCACTATCAGTATGTTTGTTTTAGGGTAACTGACTATTCCTCAAATGGATTATAATTTTTTGAATTTGATATTTCAAATATTTATCTTCAATGGTTTTAACATTTTAGTTATAGTCGGGAATCTGAAGCGCTGAATTCGACCACCTTTATACCACTCGCGAACATCCACCTAAAAAACATGAAATCCTATGTAAAATGACCTGCCGGATTCGAATTTTTTGTTCGCCCTTTCATCCGGAATTGTGAAATGTGTCAAAATATGACATTTTTGAAAAAACTGAAAATTTTACTTAAAAAATAATGTTTATTGGAAACTACTGCGTTACTTTGTTAAATGATGTCCGGTTATTAATTTTGGATATGATATTTTTCAGTACTTTCCTGACTTAGTTTAATAATAATAAAAAATATAGGAAGTCTCCTAAAAGCTAAGTATTTTTTTTTTTTGGCTAGAATACACAAAATATCGTCATTTTACAGAGTAAAATGGTGAGTCGAGAAAACCTATTTATCTTTAGAGATAGTTAACTAGCATAAGCGAGAAAAATGTTGCCAATAGAGCAAGGAAACTTTTTTACTTTAACTTTTTTCTCATACGACGTTTAGTTTGGGTTGTGTACTTTTTAAAACCGAAGGAAATTGAATCGGCGCGTCGCATCTCTTGGAATTGCCATTGTTAGGATGCTGTGGAGCGCATAAAGCGATCAGTGTGTCAGAGTAAATACCACATCCTTCTTCAAACGTGCGCATTACAATATTATTATGACACTGTAGGGATCGAAACACAATATTATTATCTAAATAAAACAGAAAGATATAGAAGATCGAAAAATTGTCATTTCGATACATACGAAATATGAGACTTGATATACCTGATTGGAAGAAATTTATATCAAATCCTTATAATAAAAAGAACCTCTTGGCATATTTAGCACAAAAACTAATGAATGAAAATTATGTTATACCTGATCAAATTGAAATTGTATTGGCAGAAATGTCAGAAGAAAATAAAAGAACAATAAAATTCACAAAAATGGAGTCGAAAGTGTTTGATTGATGAATTAGAGTTTACTGGGCATGAGGAAGCTGATACTAGAATATGCGCAAATATTAATTTTTTAAAGACACATCTAATGTATTTGTTATTTATTCATTGGACACAGATGTTTTTATTTTATCAATGTTTTACTCGGTTACCTTAGATGTCGAAATTTGGATGGAAAGAGAAAAGAAATGTATCCCATGTTTCTCAATCATTAAAGCACTAGCTTGAAGCATCTGGATGTTAAAATATTAACAAACAATTTGTTATCAATATATTGTTTATCTGGACGTGATTCTGTTAGCTTTCCGTTTAGAAAAGGCAAAAAAGAGCCCTAAAAATAGTGTTGTCTCAACAACCGGATGAGATATTTTATCTTTTGGAACCAAAAGTATTACATGTGATTCATATGAAATATCTGACGAGTTAATATCATCATGTAGACTATTCTTTAAGCATTTGTAAGGCCGAAAAGACTTTAGAGGAAATATGAATTAAGAGCTCACATGTTTCAAACTTGCAAAACAGATATAAGGTAAAAATTAAGTCTAAATAAGCTTAAAATTTTTTTACAAACTGTCCTGTAATAATGCTCTTAAGATATGATATTTTTTAACGATTCTTGCTCACTATAGAACTCTGTGTATCTGTTACCTTTTAAAATATATCATTGAAATTTATACTATTATACTGGTAAATGAGGTTTTAATAATGAGCTCTTTTTTAGGAATTTGCCGCCGACTGAAGATTCTTTTATATTTTTTATGTAAGAAGGACATTTTTACAATATGCAACTTTCAAAACGGCATATTAATGCCAGATCTGCCTGAAAATCTAAAGTTTAGTTACGAACGCAAAGACTGAGACGAACACAACTTTGAAGCGACACCAGCGGTATTAATTTGAACTGCACGAAGAGCGTAACTTTGTTTGTTTACCTGCAGTCGAACGTGTGTTTTGATTTTGTGCTTCATGTATTTTGCTGTTATTTGTTAGTTAAAAGTTAAAATTGTCCAATAACAATAATACAAACTATTGCGTTTATGGGTATACCTCTAGGAAATCTAAAAATATGGAATTACACTTCCATTATGATCCACCCAAGAAGCAACAAAAAAGGTGTCATCGAGGAAGTCGATCGTCGTAAATTCCGGGAAAAGTGTAATCAATTTTAAATCTGAAGATTATATTACAAAATCAGGTAAGATAAAGATTAGCATTTCTGAGATTATTTCTTGATTACAACTGAAATGTTTGCAGGAATTCTTTCAAACAAAATAGCACCCAAGTAGTGCAAAAAGGGTGTGCCATCACATCATTTGCCCAGTAAGCCACTTGATGTTAAAATCATTAAATGTGCAAGGAATGATGGTTAGTTAAAAGACAGCAAAGTGTTGCCTATAAACTAAGTAAACTGGTCCTTACAAACTGTCGAAACTGTACAGTTGTAAACCAGTAAGGAATTTTAATTTATTAGATTCGACATCCTAAGACCGGTTTCTGCCTTTCGGCTTCATCAGTTAGGCTTTTCGAATCCAATAAATAAAAATTCCAAACTCGTACAAGTCAATAGCTATATCCGCTATAAGATAACATTTTTAGATGTGCTACCATCTATGGTAAGAAGAGAGTATTGACATTAAATTTTGACTGAATCTAGTCAAGATGTCACTCTCTTCTTTTTTATCCCTTTCAGAGATTAATACAAAGTGAGTAAACCATAGATGGTAGCACATCTAAAAATGTTATCTTATAGCGGATATAGCTATTGACTTGTACGAGTTTGGAATTTTTATTTATTGGATTCGAAAAGCCTAACTGATGAAGCCGAAAGGCAGAAACCGGTCTTAGGATGTCGATTCTAATAAATTAAAATTCCTTACTGGTTTACTCACTTTGTATTAATCTCTGAAAGGGATAAAAAAGAAGAGAGTGACATCTTGACTAGATTCAGTCAAAATTTAATGTCAATACTCTCTTCTTACCATAGATGGTAGCACATCTAAAAATGTTATCTTATAGCGGATATAGCTATTGACTTGTACGAGTTTGGAATTTTTATTTATTGGATTCGAAAAGCCTAACTGATGAAGCCGAAAGGCAGAAACCGGTCTTAGGATGTCGAATCTAATAAATTAAAATTTCTTACTGGTTTACTCACTTTGTATTAATCTCTGAAAGGGATAAAAAAGAAGAGAGTGACATCTTGACTAGATTCAGTCAAAATTTAATGTCAATACTCTCTTCTTACCATAGATGGTAGCACATCTAAAAATGTACAGTTGTACTTTTATATATGTAAACTTAAAATCTAATTAGGTGTGCACATCATTGCTGATATTTCAACTTATCATTTTTCTAAAGGTAATATTCAGTAAAATAAAACCTTTGTCACATCATAATTTTAAAAATACCATTATTATGTTCTCCTCTTGTACAGGGTGGCCAAATAAGAATGCGAGGTACTGTATCTGGGAAACTATCCATCGTAGAGGCTTGAAGAAAAAAAGTTATTACTAAAACGGTCAAGAGAAAAACCTGGAGAATATTTTCAAGTTACTGAAATGGCCGCTAGGGGGCGTAACTGCAATCTTGAATCTAAGAAAGTGATGTTTCTGTGAATTTCGCTATATTAACCTAACAAAAAAATACCTGATCTTTAAAGTAGAGGATAATCTAAATCTTTTTTGTTTAACAATTTTTGCTGTATCTCTAAAAATAAAGTGGTGGGGGGTATTCAAAGTTTTCAGTAAAAAAACATCCTGTATATTCAAAACGTCTGAGCCGATTTTAACGAACTTAGGCTAGTTGAAAAGAGCTATTCTTGGGCTACAAATGTTATAATATTTGAAGTTTTGTTAGTTTCACCTGTCGCCGCTAGAGGGCTTTTTTCGACATTTCGACAGAAATGGTGAATTTTCTCAAAAAAATTAAATGCATTGGTATGATTTCTTTTTCATGAAAAAGTAGCTAAATGTTGCCTAAACAAGCTCGCGAAAACTGCATCTCGATATCTTATTCCTAACCTAAAATTTAGGCCAAAGAAAATTTTATACGGAAATCCCTTATATTTTTATTTTTTAAACTAATTAATTCCTTTTATTATGTAAGTTGTGGCCCTAAAAACGATCGATTTAAAAAAGAAAAGTTTTTAATGCCCCCATAAATGCTGACCATCACGCTCTATGCATTGCTGAAGCCTCTCATGGGTAGACAAAACTGCAGTTTCAATTTCGGCTCTAGGTATGTAACGTAATGCATTACGAATCCGGTTTTTCATATCTCTCTGGTCGTAGGTTGAGTCTGAAAATCAAGACAAGTTAAGTCTGGTGTTCGCGCAGGCCATGAAAACAGATTTCCTCTTCTAATAATACTGCATTAATATGCTCTCGCACAATAATGGAGAATTTTTATTTCAAATTATTTGGACCGATGAAGCCACCTTTAAAATCTGCACAATATGCATTATTGGTCTATCCGCATTGGTTGGTGAAGTTCAGCACGAAGGACGTTGGAGTTTAAATGTGAGGTGTGGCATACTTGGAGGCCGAATTATTGGGCCATATTTTTTCGAGCAATCCCTAAGCGGCAATATCTCTCTTGACTTTTTAAATTACCGTTGTTGTTCGAAAATGTTCCACTGGAAACACGTCAAAACTTGTTTTTGCAGTTTGATGGTTGCCCAGCTATTATTGTGCGAGAACATATTAATGCAGTATTACAACAGCGTTGGATTGGAAGAGGAAGTCTGTTTCCATGGCCTGCGCGATCACTAGACTTAACTTGTTTTGATTTTCAGACTCAACCTACGACCAGAGAGATATGAAAAACCGGATTCGTAATGCATTACGTAACATACCGAGAGCCGAAATTGAAGCTGCAGTTTTGTCTACCCATGAGAGGCTTCAGAATTTCGAGCATTTACGGGGACATTAAAAACCTTTCTTTTTTAATTCGGTCCTTTTTAGAGCCACAACTTTCATAATAAAAGGAATTAATTAGTTTAAAAAATAAAAATATAAGGGATTTCGGTATAAAATTTTCTTTGGCCTAAATTTTAGGTTAGAAACAAGATATCGAGATGCAGTTTTCGCGAGCTTGTTTAGGCAACATTTAGCTACTTTTTCATGAAAAAGAGATCATACCAATGCATTTAATTTTTTTGAGAAAATTAACTATTTCTGTCGAAATGTCGAAAATAGCCCTCTAGCGGCGATATGTGAAACTAACAAAACTTCAAATATTATAACATTTGTAGCCCAAGAATAGCTCTTTTCAACCAGCCCAAGTTTATTAAAATCGGCTCAGCCGTTTCGAATATACATGGTGTTTTTAATGAAACTTTTGAATACCCCCCACCACTTTATTTTTAGAGATACAGCAAAAATTATCAAACAAAAAATATTTAGATTATCCTCTACTTTAAGGATCAGGTATTTTTTTGTTAGGTTAATATAGCGGAATTCACTGAAACATCACTTTCTTAGATTCAAGATTGCAGTTACGCCCCCTAGCGGCCATTTCAGTAACTTGAAAATATTTTCCAGGTTTTTCTCTTGGCCGTTTTAGTCATAACTTTTTTTTCCGCAAGCCTCTACGATTGATAGTTTCCCAGATACAGTACCTCGCATTCTTATTTGGCCACCCTGTACAGCACCTGTTTTCAATAATTATACAGTTACAATTAGTAATTAATTATTATAATAAAATGTTAAATACTACTAAAACTGAATAATTCAAAGTTAGCTTTGAACTCATGTGAAAATAAAGGATTAAAAAATATAAATTTTGTGTTTATTTTGAAAACAACAAAGTAGATAAACAAAACAAAAAGTTTTGCAACAGATACATTTGATGGCCTATGAAGTGTTTTAAGCCAAGAAAAAATTTTCTTAATTATTTATATTTTAATTTGATATTGATTTAAAAAAATAATTTTGAATCAAGGAATAGGATATATTTTACCATAAATCAATCAAAAGTAGGTTCTTAGAAATCATTTTTTATTTAAATCACAATTACAATTATCCTGAAAAAATTGAAATAAAATTTATCAGCAGAAAACTGTTGTATGTTTCTTTGGCATAGGCTTTAGCTCCCTTTCAATATCATTCTATATTAGTAGAGGTGTAGGTGTCTAGACTATATTTATCCTGAAACACAAAAAAAGCAAACAGAAACAGAAGTAAACAATACATTTCTGAAAAACGTAAGATATGCTAAATAAATAACCTCAATTTTAGAATAACGACACAAAAAACCAGGTTCAATTGAGTCTAAATACTTACATGTACAGGTATATTATGGTAATTTCCAAATCGAAAACCTCAAACAATCACAAAAAGTCTTAAAATACTACAAATAAACCATTCACTCAGTATAACTTAATGCTCTATTTATCAAAAGTTACGCGTTTCGTTGAACAGCTGATCGACGAATGTGGCGCCACCATCGGTAAATATTTGTCTCAATAGTGCCACAAATTAATGTCCAAAGAGGCAAAACCTACAATTTTAAAAATTACTCCATTTTGCAAATGTAAATTATTTAACTGTGGTAACAAGTGCAAATTACTGAAAGCAAATTTAAGATGCAATATAAGTTGCCAGTGTGAGGGAAAATGCATTGAAAAATAAATATTTTAATTAGATAATAATAATAATATTGTCTTTTAATCCCTATAGTGTCATAATAATATTGTAATGTGCGTCATTTAGTTTGCAATAAATATTATTTTAAGGACAATTTTCAGTTTTTTCACCAAATGTCATGTTTTGACACATTTCGCAATTCCGGATCAAAGGGTGAACAAAAAATCCGAATCCGGGAGGTCACTTTATATATGATTTCATGTTTTTTAGGTGGATGTTCGCGAGTTGTATAGAGCATCTTTAAAACGTTTCATAGAAGACCTCAGATTCCCAACTATTATGCTTACGCAAGATATATACTGTGAAGAAGAATTATTTTTTCTTGTATCCTATAATTTTTCCTTATTTTTGTTGGTGAATGACCACTCAACCAACACCAATGATATAGAAATGAACAATAAAGCACGCGGAAAGTCCCAATTCCTAATTTTGTATTTCCGGTTCTTTCGCCAAAATTTTAAATTACCTACTATCCTATATTATCAGCGGAACAGTAAAATAACTTGGTATTCAACTGTGATCAGATTATCCGCATTGTTAATATTTCCCAATTAAACAAAATCACTATATATATGTATAACGCCACCGTGGATTATTCAGGATGCGCGATTGCCCACACCGATGTCCAGATCGGCCACAGTTTTGTGATGTTTCGTTACTACCTCAGTCCTCTTAACTCAGTCCTCTTAACTCAGTCTATATGTCTGCCGACGGACTATAGTTTCTTGGTTCACAATAGAAAATATTTAAAAATATTAAGCGTGACAAAAATAGCATTTCAATAGTGTAAAAGTCGGATTGGCGGCCTAGTAAAGGACATCACTTTTCGGAGTCGATCAGAACAGTGAAGTTTGTGCGCGAGCGTTCTTTGTACCTACGATCGGATTCTCCACGCGTTCTCCGAGCTTCCCACAGTGTCTCTATTAAACAAGTGCAGTAGAGGGTGTTACCAATGCGAAGTGTTCCCTTTATGGATCTAATGCGGTATTATCAAAGGTGACGCAAATGTTCAAGGTAATGTAACGACCTATATATTATTTAACAAAAATTACCCAAGCCGCAAATAATAAAGGATCATACCGCGAAATAGTTGACGCAGTCATATTACCGAAATTTGAATTTTAATAAATAGATCGTAACAAAGACATTTTGTGGGGAGAGTTTTTCTTTATGATACCTCGAATCAATTTCTGGTAGTTAAAAAGTTACGAGGCCATTGATTAAATTTATAAATACAACAAGGTTTTTAGTTTATTGATTATTATAGTTACCGCACAAGAAGTTTCCACGTGAATTTATTAATCTTAAATACAGTTTTACAATGGTATTTTTGAATTTATTCATATTTAATTCATTTATATTTATGATAGTGCGAATATATACAAAAACAAAACATTTGAAAATGCATTGTTTGTATATTTTTGAATTCTGACAGTACAAAATTTGCATTTTCTGAAAAAATATTTGGTTTTGTTTGTTTATGTTAATCTGTTTTCAGACTTTTATCAAACTTTGTTTTGATCGTAACTTATCTAATGTATACAAGACATCTATCGTGACAATACCTCATTAAACGTAAAATTTCAAGAAAAAACTTTTTGAAGAAAATGAACGATATTCTTTATGAAAATTTAGTTTTTCTAAAATTTTCGAATCAAATTCCCCATTTTAAAACTGAGATGCATCAATATAATCGAAATAGTTGCAAACAAGTGGCGAATAATATATATACAAAGCGGAACAATAGTGTGGAAACGAATAATTTTCCCGAAAACGGATACTCGGAAATGTACAAAATTTGTGAGGGTTTAAAGTTTTGTTATTTATAATGTTGCCAGATTGACCATTTTCCCGATAATATTAGTGCTACCATGAAGTCAAAGATAATGAAGTTAGGCACACATAATAATATGTACTCAAAAGTCGGTAGGATTATATGAGCCTGATTCTGTGTTATCTTTATTTTACTACCTTAAATATAAATCGGCGCTTAAACAAATAAATGTCAACAGCATCAACATCATTACGCATTGGAAATTCGTTACTTATTATTATAAATAATCTTTTAGAGCTTCCAGAGAAGGCCGCTGGTGCTGATGAAATACGTACCTCTTTCTTAAAGTCCTGTGAAAACGAGTTGTCAGTAATACTACACATTTTATTTAACCAATCACTTTACGAAGGCTGCTTCCCAACAGTTTGGAAAACAGCTCTCGTTGTTCCTATTTTTAAATCTGGCAAGAAATATCTGGTTGAAAATTATAGACCAATCTCCAAATTATGGTTAATGTCAAAAATAATGAAATTAATTATTACCCACTTTCTATATGCAGATGTGAAATCAATTATAAATTTGGAACAGCATGGCTTTATGAAGAGACGTTCCATCGAATCCAACTTATTTTAGTAAGACTTTCGATCAAATCGATCATAGCATTCTACTTAGAAAACTTTCCGAAGTCTGTATGCAGGGCAATCGGCTTAGGTGGTTTGGTTCCTACATCAGCAACAGATCCCAATCTATATCCATCGGAAAGTTTCGTTCTCCTATTTCTGGAATAACCTCAGGGATTCCTCAAGGGTCACACCTGGGCCCTCTTCTGTTCAACACATACATTAACGATATCTCCTCTTGTTTCATTAATATAAAATTCTTTGAGTTTGTTGACCTGAAATTTTTTCGAAAAATATCTAATTCTTCCGATAAACTCCTGATCCAAGAAGATCTAAATCTTCTGACTCTGTATTGCCAGCAAAACCATCTTTATCTGAACACAAAAAAAATGTCAATGTTTAACATTCTCAAGGAATAAAGACACTATCGAAAACGAATATTTCCTCAATAATGAACTTTTAACAAAAGTTTCGGTGGTCAAAGATCTCGGTATTTATATCGATTTCAAACTCTTTTTTGACCAACATATCGAATATGTTTCAAAAAAAGCTAATAAAGCACTAGGATTCCTAATGCGGGTTTGTCACGACTTCAAAGAGGTAGAGTCTGTTAGAAATCTATACATGGCATATGTCAATAGTGTTTTAAGCTTCGGTTCTTCTATTTGGAATCCCTATTATACAAAAAGGCCAAGATAAATTTATAAAATGTTTCAAAAAAATTTCATACTTATGCAGACTTCGATATTTGCAAACGAGAACTGAAGCTCTTATCACTAGTCGACAGACGTCAACCTTCAGATGTTAAGTTTATCTACAAAACCATTAACGGCAAATTGAATCTAGCGAAATTTTAAGTAAAATTAATTTCATTACTCCATTCTATAACACGCGAGGGAAAAATCTTTTCAAAATTAGTCAAAGCTCTACTAACTACTACCTAAATTCTCCTCTATCATACAATACAATCTCGTCACTCACCGATGTGGATAGCTTTTCTTCCTCTTTGATAACTGTTACAAACACTATTAAAAAATTATGTCTATCTCATCTTTACTAGTTTCTTTTTATATAATATGTATATATTTCTTTCTTATTTTTATTGTTAAGCAACATTTAATACGGATTTATCCATTTTGTATCAGTTTAGTAAACAGCGAATACGGTACTGAGCTCGTCCTGTTTGCATTCTTATATAAATAAATAAATAAATAAGTATATAAATGAGGTGACCAACCTTGAGAGATACCAGCCTCTGTCTTAATTGAACCAATTGAAGTATTATACATTTTGACATTAATTTTTAGATAATAGTAAACTAGCCTTTCAACGAAAATATGATATCCTGCTGTATACATTTTGACTTTTTCTTTTAATGTTTGTGTGCTGTGAAAAATTATAAAATATTTATTTATCATGAAAAATAAAACAGTGAGCGTTACTACAATATTTTGCAGCATTAACAAGATACTACGCTAGGTAAATAATTAATAACGGTCCAATTCACTGGCCACAAAGATCTCCACAATTGTCACCGTTGTATTACTTTATTTGGGGCTAAAAATAAAGTCAACAGCATCAAGAACAAGTCACTATCAAATAAAATATGATTAATAATAATAATAATAATGATATACGCCCTTCAATTCACCCCCTTACGAGTGAACCTCAGAAGCAGAGCTTGTACGGGGGAGGAACGGCTATTATTATTATTTGTCTTGGAGCTCTGAACTGATAATTGATGGCGCATTTTCTTTGCAATTGTGGGAAACACCTCACAACACTATTACCGACAACGATAGACTCTCCCATGATTCAAATCTTTGCAGCACGAACTAAGATCAAAGTAATTAATGTTAAATAAGCTACAAATCATGCCCAGAAGTAGGCAATGAAAATTTATTTAAAAATCTCATTGTCTAGACCTGCCACGAACCAGAGAATCAAGGGAGCTTCTACTGGTAATCTTTTTAAAAGAGTTAAAAGAAGTAGCTATATGGCAAAATATTCAGTAAATACTTCACCCTTTTAAAGTTCTACATTTCAATTTTTAGATAGATAGGTATTTTTTCCGTTTCTGCAGTATAAAGTATAAAAAGGTTTATATTTATATAATTTCTAGGAATTCCTCTTTGATATACGAATAATGACGCAAGAGAAGTTGTGACAGAAAACCATTGAATTGGTAATTTTTGCAGTCTAGACACTGAGCTAGATTTGTGGGTTACCAAATGGAAATATTCTCAAGATAATTTACCTGACAGCGTTAAATGCATTATTGTCATGCAATAAGGATTTTTATTTTCATATTCATCTATGAAATGTGGCCTCCAACTTCTACAGAATACTTCTTTTAATAAAACTTTCAACCAAAAATCGACCATTTTAAATATTTAGAGAGTTAAAGTTTCATTTTTTAACGTTTTTACTTATTATTTATTTCTCAAACTGTACCAGAGTATTTTCAAAGTATTTTACTGATATTTAACTTTCAAAACATATTTACAAATTAACATAACTTTATGATACCCTGCAGTGAAATATTTACTACTGAAATACATAAAGGAAATTTCTAACACAACTCATAAATAAAAATAACATACCTACAATTTATTCGACTTTGCGTCTTATTAAGGTCAAGAAGTCTTTACCAATCAATCTTTGTAAAAATACACAGTATGCTGCCCTAATTCCTAAAATATACCGCCCTATTTCCTAAATTATCTTCTACGACTCACAGTTCCGTTTTATTTCGTAAATTAAAATTCAATATTCTACATTATTCGAAATATAATCTGGCCAAATATTTCTATTATTGAGTTCTGTCATGCAATAAGTTTAATATTGTGAACGAACTTGAGTCTTCTTCGCCTATTTAGAAGTTTTGCTGCTCTTGTAATAATTATTATGAATGTAAGGAATAAGTTTCTTCACTTTTTTTGGGTTGTTTAGATTTTAAAGTGAATTATTATTATTATTATTATTATTATTATTATTATTATTATTATTATTGCTTTATTGCTTCTAAAACCAAACAGCAAGAAGTGCATGGGTAGATAAATCATTTAAACTGTTAGAATAATTAATATAATCTAAATAATAATTTTAAAGTGAAATCCATTTGCCGTATTGGTATAATATTAAATTATGGCGATAGAAAATACTTTTATTCCTGACCGGGCTATTATAAGCTTATATCATCATAGTTACGCTATCAATAAATAGGGTCATAACTCCCTTGGGATATTAGAGGTGCCTTAATTTCCCGTTGTCAGGCTTAATTCCCGTTGTTAGGATATTTTGACGTTTGTTGAATATTGCTGTCAGTGTTTCATTATATTTAGTGAATGTCATTGCTGCTTATTTTATTAAAATCGATCCGAAATAAAATAATCTATGTACCTCGGGAATTAATGAGCCTTAATTACCTCAGGAAATTGCAGTCCCTCGGGCCAGAGGCCCTCGGGATGCAAACTTTGCCTTCGGGAATTAAGGCCCTTATAATTCACTTGATACATAAATTACTATTAAATTAGATATCCATTTAAATAGCTCGTAGAAAATTTTGAAGCAAATTAAAAATAGTTTTGTGTGCTTAAAAGAGAAGTTATATTATGGAGCATTGCATGTTTTTATTCTGAAAAGGCTAAGATTAAATTGGCTGTCTATGGGTTTTGCAGGCGAAAAGTATATGATTTAAATTTACAACTGCCTGAAGTTGTTGCAAGATGATTTGTATTTAAAATGCCTGTTCTGTATAAGGGTACTCGTGGTTTAATTTTGGAGTTCAGTATAAATTATTTCCATTTTAATTATTAAGGATTTTCTTTTCCAATATTTATTATTATTATTACCATTACTCTCAAAAATAAAAAGAAATACCTACTAGTAGACATAAAAGAGAGAAGAAAAAAAAACAAGAAGTAGAGTAAGTTTCATAACATAAAGTAGTGGTGCCAGATAGAACTGAATGGAACGACTCACAGCTCAGGAACATTCTACAGGGGAAAATGTGGTACAGACCCGCAGACTGGCATCAGCTACTCATTGGGTACTCACACTTCCGTCTTTCAGGCAGAGGTATATGCTATTCTCCAATGCGCGAGGGAGAATAACAGGAGAGATATAGCTAACGCGCGCATTAACATTCTATCAGACAGTCAAGCGGCACTCAAGTCCTTGTGCAGCAAGGAAGTGACGTCGAGACTGGTATGGGACTGCAAAGAGGAACTGAAATCGCTGGCAGACTGTAATCACGTCAAACTGATATGGGTGCCGGGACATCAGGGAATTGTAGGTAACGAGAAAGAAAACGAACTCGCAAGAAGAGGCTTGGAAAACCCCCCAAACCAAAGGCAGATACTAGAGGTACCAAAGCGTACAGCAAGAGTGTCTGTAATAAACTGGATCTGGTACAAACACAAAAATTACTGGGAAAACGTCTCGGGAAAGAATACATCAAAGGACCGTGCCACAAAAGAGCGGCAGACCTGTTAAAGATAAACAGCAGCCATCTGAAAATAGTTACGGGACTCCTTACTGGCCATGCGCCAGTTAAGGGGCACCTCAACGAGATGGGACTGCACAATGGTGACCTTACCTGCAGACTGTGCGGTAAGGAAACCGAAACAGTGACACATATACTGTGTAGATGCGAGGCACTGGACCGCAAAAGACAGCAAATTTTTGGGCAGCCAATAGGTGACCCAGAACTATACAACTTCCATCCAGTACAGGACCTGTACAAGCTTGTACAGGGCACTAAGGTACTGGACAATACTCAATAAACAGAGAGGGAAGATACAATGGGCCGACAGGCCTAAGTGTCACCGGAGACTTCGGTCAGACGGACCCAACCAGGGTGAAGTTTTTTTAGTTAGTATGCCTTGAATGGAGACTTCATTTCGTGTCAAAATATATCGTTGTCTTTTTCTATGTTGACATAGTAGACACTATCTTTGTTTAATGGCTACCGTAGTGTAGAATTCTATAATTGACTAAAGTGCCAAACTGTAGTTTCAGGTCGATTAATAGAATTCTACAGTTGCACGGAGTCTTGCTGCTGAACCTTTTTTGTTTGCAATTTTTGCTGTATCTCTAAAAATAAAGTGGTGGGGGGTATTCAAAGGTTTCTGTAAAAAACACCCTGTATATTCGAAACGGCTGAGCCGATTTTAACAAACTTGGACTAATTGAAAAGGGATATTCTTGGGCTACAAATGTTATAATATTTGAAGATTTGATAGTTTCACATGTGGCCACCAAAGGGGTTTTTTTTCGACATTCCGACAGAAATGGTTAATTTTCTCAAAAAAATTAAATGCATTCGTATGAAATTTTTTTTTCACGAAAAATTAGCTAAATGATGTCTAAACAAGCTCGCGAAAACCTCACCTCAATATCTTGTTCCTAACCTAAAATTTAGGCCAAAGAAAATATTTTACTAATTAATTCTTTTTATTATGTAAGTTGTGGCCATAAAATGGACCGATTTAAAAAGAAAGGTTTTTAATGCTCCCGTAAATGCTCGAAAGGCTGACCATCACGCTCTATACATTGCTGAAGCCTATCATGGGTAGACAAAACTGCAACTTCAATTTCGGCTCTCGGTAAGTTACGTAATGCATTACGAATCCGGTTTTTCATATCTTCTCTGGTCGTAGGTTGAGTCTGAAACACGATGTCCTTTAACGGCCCCCATTCTAAAGTATGAAATTAAGATCAGAAATTACTAAATATGTGGAAATAAACTAGTCTGTTTTTGAAGATGTTGACACTTGATAATGAGATGATTTCGTGGTCTAAATTATTCCAGTTATAAAAAATTCTATTGGAAAAAAAAGATTTGTCTTCATTTAGCTGTTAAATTTTCCTTCTTCAAATTGAACTAGGGTCCTCCAAGTCTTGAATCCGTGTTTAGGGTGAAAGGTAAGATTAGCCATGGATAATCTTTCTTTATATGAAAATCTAACGCGCCCAAAGGAGACTCTGGTGGCTTTCCGTTGCACGTTTTCAAGTAATGTTCTATCACGATTTAAGTCATTATACCAGGTTGGGCCAGCATACTAATAACATACAGTTTGGTATTTGTACGTTTAGATACTAAAAACACGTGATCCGATCACGATAGTTCGCTGTCCACTTGTGTATATTGTAAACAGTAGTGGGCCTAATACTGAACCCTGTGGAACTCCACGTTTATTAGGTCTTTCTTGAGATAATGAATCTTATTTGCAACATTAGAAATATTTGTAGCTTCCTCTGCTAGAATATCAACTGTATTATTGTAATTTATTCCTAAATGACTTTTTAACCAAACAAAATGAATTATAATTCATTTCGGAAGCTTATAGTGGTTTGCTAGTTCAATTTCTGTTTTTATAAAAAAAAAATAGAAGGATTGGCAATAAATTTAATTTAAAAACAGTTTTTCAAACTAATAATACATTAAAATATTTAATAGTAAATACAAAACCTTTAAATGAAATTCAAAACACAAAAAATTGTATTTACAAAATTCCATGCAAATGTAATAAATTTTATATAGGAGAAACATCTAGACCTTTTCATATTAGACTTAATGAACACCAATCATACATTAAAAATAAACAATTCGAAAAATACAATGGAATCCTTCAACTACAAATAGTATTAGACATTGCTTAAGCGCTTACTGATAAATTAGTAATCATCTAATGCCACTTTTGAATATGATAAATGTGTGCATGAGTATTTCAATTACTTGGCATATTGATATTTCAAGATCAAAAGTTATAGAAAACGATATTTTAACGAAGCGGAGTAGCATGTCGCGCGCACACAAATAACTATTTATATGTTTAGGCTACGAATGAATGAAAACGAGTCATTTTAACGGACAAACCTGTAGAATTCCATATCATTCTTTTAAAACTACGACTATTTTTGGAATAAGTACCGAATTTATCGACAATCTCTTTAATAATTCTTTAAGGTTCAAGCGACAAGGAAAACAAGGGAAGAAGGGTCAACAAATTTTGGCAAAGGACTAGAAAGTTTTTTAAAAGGAAAGTTAAAGTTTAATTTGTTTATTTTCAATTTTCGAGACTTATTATTTAACTATATTTTTTCACAACTGGTGAATTTGTCTTGAAAAATACAAAAGTAACACCTGTAACTCGTGAACTAAACGACAGATTATCATAAAATTTTGACACCTTTTAAAATTTAGTACTTGCTAAAATCATATGGATTTGTCAATAGTGGAGCCATCTATATGTCAAGCTACGAACTTATTGAATGAACAGGTAAATTTATTTTATTTTGTGAAAGTTTTACATAAAATATGAAAATAATCATAGTAATAACTACACCTTTTCAAAGGTAAAATAAATCATCTGTTATTTATAGACGATCTATATTTTCTGAATAAATAATTTATGGAAATCATCGTATAGATTTTTGGAAACTAGAAATTACTGGCAAACAATTGGAGCGTAACGCATCAAAAATTGATTAGATAGTTTTTTAAATTATAATTACGTGAACGTTACCTACATTTGTACTACTAAATATTTTATTTTCTCATTTTCGACCTATTTAACAGCAAATAATGGTGTGTTGATTTTGTCTCATTCAAAAATTCGTATTATATTAGGTATATGTCATCTAGTTTTGTTCATAAAATGTTTTAATAATTTAAAATTGAATAGAAATTGATGTTTTAGTGGAAATGGAAATTTAAAATAAATTTTATTTTTATGTCAAGTTATAGGAGTCATGACGAATATGCAAAACTTCATCAATGTCTAAAAAAAACTTTTTGTTTCGAAAATAATTTATTTCATCTTAAAATAAAGAACAGGTGCCATATATTTTCTAAAAAATGTGTCTTTGAGATTTATAAAACAATTCACCAAAATCTTTTTCCGCAAAGTAAGACATTTTTTTCAAAAAATGTTATTCTACTGATTTTTGTTTGAAGAAATTTTTTAATATAATATATAATAATAATAAAAATAGCAGGTTCGTTGAATGCCCTTGTAATTAATAACCAAAAAATCTGCTCTCCAAAATCAAATCATTTTTCTTTTTCTTCTTATTTTGCACACAGACATCTAAATGTCATGAATTGTCCCTTTTATAGGTATAGTGACCAATACGCAGCTCCTAAAACTTTATTCAAGTAAAAAAAGCTTGTATGCATATAGGAAAATTGCATGTTTTTGATTGGTCGATTTTTACCCACAAAATTAGTGTTAAAACCATTTAAAATGCTCGGTAAATTATCTGGAGCGAAACCGCCTTTTCTGTTTTCCGGTTTTCCGCGATAAACTTTTCAACAAGCCTAGACTTTTGCGCTGCCAAGTACGTTCAACATGACTGTTAAAAAGATAAGAGAAAACTCAATACGTTCGTTAGGGGTGATATTTTCCTTTTACAAAAGAGGATAACTAAAGTGGGTGGAAAATATGTCTTTGTGAATAAGTGGTTATAAGGGGGATTTTAGCGTGTTTTCTTTTTTCTATGCATACAAAGGAGATGTTACTGGTCTCTTCATATTAGTACAAATACTATTTTTATTATTATATACAAGAAATCAAGGATTTCTTGATAAGTCACAACACTAATCTTACTTACGAAAATACCACTCTTTACTATACAGGGTGTCCCGTTAGTAAACGGAAATATCTTAAAGATAGGTAAAGGTCACAAGGGCGATTCTAAATAACCCACATATAATGGGTCTCTTGGCTTTCATAACCGAGTTACAGGGTGTTTTATCAATTATGCTTAATTATTCATTTGGCCAGAACTTTTAAATCACTTAGTATATCTTTTTCATTTTTGGCATACAGATTACATTTTTCACTAATAATGTACTGAAATATTGAGAGATATGAAAATCCAGGTTCGGCTTTAGGAAAAATTGAAACATATTAAAAATATCAACAACACCCAGTATATCACAATTTTAATATTTCCATTTTAGATTTAAATAGAGGGGAAAAAATTGAATTGAAACAAGTTGTTGTTTTTATCCCGCCACCGAATCGAACTGGAAAATTTTGAAAGTGAAAGTATAATTTTCATTTAATTTAGAAAAAACATATTATGAAACTCATTTTTTCTTTAACAATTTTAAAAATTAACTTCGCGTCATTTACCTATTTCTTGTTTATGTAGCTTAAAATAATTTTACACTGTACTGGTGTACCTGCAGGCCCGTACTTAGGGGAAAACATTCAAATAGGTATTTATTTTTTAAACGCCCAGTATAAAGTAAAGCGGGACAATAAACTCTTATAGTAACTAACAAACATTTATTAATAATTAACGAAATTGCTCAAAATGTCCACTATTTTGTTTTATGCACTTTCTTGCACGTTTAATGATGTCCCTTACTGATTTTTTTTATAATAAATGGATTGTTTCTCAGTTCCTCGCAGGCTTTCTCAATTCTTTGAAGCAGTTCTTCTCTATTGTTTGTTTCTTTAGAATACACCTTGGATTTCAGGTATCCCTATACAGCATAATCCACTGTGCTAAAATAAAATTATACGAGGCGATTGAAAAGTAATCAGTTTAATGTTTTGTTTAAAGTACGGACCTGCAATATTGCTTAAAATGGTGTTAAAACGGACAAGTAATAAAAATATGAATAATTTAGGACTGTCTAAATGTCAAAAATAAATCCATTTTGAATATTAAACGATAAAAAAATAATTTCTCTTTTTTTTCTCTCTAAAATTTTACTTTCAGTTTCAAAAAAAAAGAGACATGCAAGAAAGTGCATAAAACAAAATAGTGGACATTTTGAGCAATTTCGTTAATTACTAATAAATGTTTGTTAGTTACATAGTTACTATGAGCGTTTATTGTCCCGCTTTACTTTATACTGGGCGTTTAAAAAATAAATACCTAATTGAATTGTTTCCTCTAAGTACGGGCCTGCAGGTACACCAGTACAGTGTAAAATTATTTTAAGCCGAATAAACAAGAAATAATTAAATGACGGGAAGTGAATTTTTGAAATTGTTAAAGAAAAAATGAGTTTCCTAATATGTTTTTTCTAAATTAAATGAAAATTTTACTTTCTGTTTCAAAATTTTCCAATTCGAATCGGTGGCGGGATAAAAACAAGAACTTGTTTCAATTCAGTTTTTCCCCTCTATTCAAATCTAAAATGGAAATATTAAAATTGTGATATACAGGGTGTTGTTTTGATCTTTTTAATGTTTCAATTTTTCCTAAAGCCGAACCTGGATTTTCATATCTCTCAATATTTCAGTACATTATTAGTGAAAAATGTAATCTGTTTGCCAAAAATGGAAAAGATATACAAAGTGATTCAAAAGTTCTGGCCAAATGAATAATTAAGCATAATTGATAAAACACCCTGTAACTCGGTTATGAAAGCCAAGAGACCCATTATATATGGGTTATTTAGAATCGCCTTTGTGACCTCTACTTACCTTTAAAATATTTCCGTTTACCAACGGGACACCCTGTATATACCACAAGCCATTCAGATGGCATGGCGGATGCGCAGGTATAGTTAAGAACTCAAACAGGTATTAAAAAAATTGAATTAATTATATTGATATAAAATATTATTAATCAGAGATATAATTTAAACACACTGTATATAAAAAAGGGTAGGCAAAACTTAAAAAAAATTAAAATTGTGTGTTGGCAGGCTGACCAATATAAAATTATTTTAAATAAAAAGTCTAACAAATTAAAATCAATAATTAAAGTTAAACTTACCTGGTATATAAAATTGTTATCATGTGTCAAAATATTAGATTTACATCAAGCTGATTGATCAGTAAAATATGCTGGGAATATAGGATGAAAAAAGTTTATTGAAAAAAGAAATGAAAAAAATTAAGGGAAGTTTGTACAAAATTTATGGGATAATAATTGGTAAAAAAATAAAGAGAAACAAAGTACTTTTTTAAAATTGATGTACAAGTTACTTATAAGGAAATTGTGAAACTATATCATAATTGCGTCAATATAAGGCAATACTTACTGTTTGAGGCATCATAATGGACGTTTCTCCAAAATAAATATTAAGGATTGATTTGATCAACAGAGTTGCAGTGTTCAGTTATTCCATCATCAACACGGAAGGAACTGTACGTGGAGATTAAGTGAAATGTTTCAAAAGAAAAAACTAACAGGTATCTTTTATAAACAATTGTTGCGCCATTAAATATTAAAATGTTTAGACTGTTTAGTTGAAACTTGAAACGCTTAAGGAACTTAATTATAGTAACAGTGCCAATATTTGCGAGACTATAATATATTAAAAATGTTAACAATTTTATTAATTGAACTCACTTATGCCATGAGAAAGAGTTAAAAAAAAACTAATTAATAATATCTGTATCTGTAGAGTAGGGAGGGTGAGTTAGTCCCACAGCACTTAGGCCACATTTGACCCATTGTACATCCTCCCGAGGAGTTGTCCTCCTAGGTCATCGTCCATCCTGTCCTTTCCAGGAAAGTGGACAAGTCACTAGGAGACATCTCCTTTATATCGCCAGGTGTAGGCCACGACTCACCGAAGACGCACTCTCTAATTAACGATAACTCCGGGCAATCGCATAGGACATGATTGACCGTTTCGTCTTCCTGCTCACACATCCTGCATAGATGTGTGTCCACTAGCCCCATTGTATGGAGGTGCTTCCTTAGTTGACGGTGGCCAGTCAGAAATCCTACTACTAGACGTAGGTTTTTCCTGGTCAGCGCCAAGTATTTCTTCGACGTCAACTTACCAGGGTCGCGCAGGGTGACCCTGGCAAAACTGCATCCCTTGATTTCATCCCATCTCTTTAGAGATTGAGCATGGGTGTAACGTTTGGCTAGTTCCGCAATTGCCGAAGTCGTCAAGCCGTAGGTGTCGCTAGGTCCTAAAAGTCTTAGTCCAGCCGCTTCCCTGGCTAAGGAATCGGCAATGCGGTTACCTTTACTTCTGTCGTGCCCTTTAACCCACCTCAGGATGGCACTCTAATACTAACCCTGATGTAACACGCTGTCTATTCAAGGCTAGTAGGCTTGTCTGCTGTCAGTGCAGATTATTATGTTTTTGCCAGAAATTCCTTTTCTGGTTAGTTCTTTTGTGGCAATTGAGGTACCAGCCAGTTCTGTTTGAACCACGCTGGTATTATTTCCCATTCCCCACTTAATTCTTAGGCTTAGTGATCTGGAGAAGACACCACATCCTGAGCCTTCTTAGGTTTTGGAGCCGTCTGTATATATGCGTATTGCATTTGCAGCATCTGACTCCGTGTTCTGTTTTATCTGTATTTTTTAGGGTTTGTTAAACACAAACTTGGGTTCAATTGCATCGCTGACCGCATTCAGCAGAGGTAGTGCAGTAACGCTTCTCGCCATAGGCTTAGTCTCAATTGACTCACTCCTACTTCACGCAATCGTAACATGGCCATCAACGCAACCTCTTTGACGTCTAGGTCCAGAGGAGTCAGACCAGTAATTAATTCCATTGCCGCGGTTGGTGTTGTTCTCATGGCTCCTGTTATGTTTAAACAAGCCATTCGCTGTATTTTATATAATTTGTGGATGGACGTTGCTTGTAGAACCTTCGGTCCCCATGCAATGGCTCCGTGTGTTAACATGGCTCTTATGATTGCAGTGTAGATCCAGGGGTGAAAGACCCCATGTACGTCCCACTGTTCTCCGACATTGCTCATAAGACCCATATGCTCTTTTTGCTCTGCTTTGTAGGTGAGAGTTCCATGTTAGCTTCCTTTCGAGGGTAATACCAAGGTATTTCACCTCTTCAGTGAAGTTTAATTTGCTTTTGAAGATTTCAGGGGGTTTTAAGCCCGGTATTCTTCTTTTCCTGGTGAAAAGGACCATCTCAGTCTTATTGGGATTGATAGACAGTGAGTGTTCCTTACACCATGTTTCTATTAATTCGAGTCCATCCTGCGCTCTATCGCATAGTATGTTTTCAAATTTGCCCGTCTGCAAGACAACTACGTTATCTGCGTATGCAATTGTGTAGAAGCCATTATTGTTGAGGTGATTAATCATGGTATCCAGGACTATGTTCCAAAGGAGGGGTTAATTAATAATAATTAATAATAAAAAATATTATTATAATAAAACATCTGGTGCAACAGTATTATTTTTAATAACAGCAAAGAAATAAAACATAATAATATATAAGCTACTAGTATAAAAGTAATTAGTATAGAAGTTCCCAAAACATGAAAAAATACAAGAGTATCAAGAACTATGAATTTTTTTACTGCAAAAAGTCGAAAAAGGTTGATAACCTATCGTGTGGCCAGCGGACGGGCCGCACTGCGACCATTAGAAGGAGGAGGTAGTTAAAGAAATGAGATGATTGTTGACCCCCTTTTTGAAGAGCTGTAGGTTATAGTTCTCTGAAAAAATTAGCTCCGGGAGCTCGTTCCATTCAAATTAATAATATATTACCCCAAACTGAGGAGTTGGATTAAAAAAACACTTTTATTTCAAAATAAATTACTTGTCTGTGCCCGACTTACCAAGGAATTGAATTTTGTAATCGTTTGGCTGGCAGTATTCAAAACTTGAATACTAATTTGATTAAATGCCGTGTAAAAGCTAATTTAGTGTCTAAACACCATAGATTAATTTATGATCGATACCAAACTCAAATAAAATGTAGTTTGTGCTATATTTTAATGTTCACTTGTTTATATATCTAAAAAGAATCAATAAATTTATTTATTTAGTTATTGTAAGTAGTTCAAACAAACATTACCTTCAGAAGGTTCTAGTTTTGACGCTATTTGAGATTTTTTTTACCTACCTACATACGATATGAAATACTAATAATTTAATATCCAACGGAAATTATAATTCTACACCCGTCCCTCCTATACATTTATGTCTATTCATAAATAATTATTTCCTTTGAATTTTGAGAGCGGTGCCACTCTCCGGATGCAAAATGTTGCCATGCAAGGGTTTTGTGGTCCCTAACGGTTCCGGTTTATTTTTCAGTATTAGTGGAAGAAAAAATTTGGACTTTGGTTCCTATGTTCTCACTTTTTCGAAATTTGCTTTGGTTCTTTTCTAGAAAAATGGAAAAAATCATCAAAAAACATGGAATTTTGCGTTTTTTTTTTTTAGAAAAAACTAAATCAAATTTTGACAAAGTTAGAACGTAGGAAAATAGATTAGATCTTTACGAATTTGTTTTTATTTTTTCGTTCTCTCGAAATGAAAAATGAACCTAAAAACGACTACAAAATCCTTACATACACTGTTTTATAGTATAGTACAACTTCCTCTTAAAAAAACTTACTCTGAATCATTACACCTAAAACAATAATAAATTAATAACAACGTTTTCGAGCAGGTAAAACCTTAAAATTATCGTGGAATTTCGTGCTGTGCTAAAATAATGTTGAATGGTTGTTTCTACTAGAGTTGGCTCAGAGTATTGGCAGAATATTCCAATAAATAAACAAGTAAATAACTTTCTAAGAATATTAATGATTAAGGTCGCAAGACAGGATATTTATAGTATTTGGTCGGTATCTATTTAAGGTGAAATCGTTGTCACTTTGAATGCTATAAATAGATATTGTATTAGTAAACCTTAATAAACCAATTTTGAGAGTAATTATAATGGATTTCTCTAATCCATTAGATAATGATTTAATTTTAATTATAATAAAACTCTTATATAGGGTGTCACAGCTACTCTGTTTTTTAAGTTAAAAATTGTAGTGGCTCTTTTACACGTATGACTGTCATTATTTTCATTATAGTATAAATGGCAACAAATGTATTTTAATATTAATCTAATCATTTAAGCAAAAAAAGGGGGTCAACCTCGGAATGAGAGATAATAAGTTGGAAACTCGTATGAACCTTCATTATGGTGTTCTAAAAGTTGTCTCAAAAGACACCTAAAATCTCGTTTCTTCGTGGTAAGTTATTCGAGGTCAAACGTCACAAAAATCGGTCATTTGCGATTTTCTCGGTTTCTATAGCTCCAATGATGTTAACATGTATTACAAAAATTGTAGGGCATAAACTTTGCGACAAAATTTGTTTCAAAAATTTTATCATGCGCTCAACCGTTTATGAGATAAATAGGGCGGGGCGCTCAGCCCTCAGCCATACATACTATAATGCAAGGTAAACTGTAAATCTGAGTGAATAATACGTTGTATAAAGTTAATAAATCATTAAAATATCATTAACAATGAATACTTTGTATTATTTATTAATTAATACATTGAATTTAATAACATTTTACATATAAGTATCTAATATATTCATTAATACTTACATCTACTTATTTGTGTAATCAAAACCTTATCAAGTGAAATGCACTCTCTTCCTCGGATCCGCTTTGCAATGAAACAGCATTGAGGCAAGCAAGATGATTTATCAAAACTTTTTGAAGATTAGATTTGTGTTTTGACATTGCCTTTTCCAACTTTTTTAAGGAAAATTTCTTCGAAAAATTTTAACTTGGTTTAAATTAAAATTCATTTGTGAATTTATAAATACTACAGAAAAAATTCTTAGATATCTTTTAAAGAAGTAATAGAAAAGTTCTCTAATAAAAAAATATTATAAAATATTCACACTTTAGAATGTAATATTAGGCTTAAAGTACATTTCTTGTTTTCACTTTTAAATTACTTCTCTGAAACTCTTGGTGTAGTCAGTGAAAAATAGGGAGAACGCTTCCACTGAGACATAAAGAAATGGTGCTACGTTATCATGGATAATGGACTACGTCAATGATTGCCGACTACTGCTGGGTGTTGAGAAGAAATTTGTCATTAAAATTTGTCATCAAAACGTCACAGCAGAGATTTAAATAAAAGAGTTTTCACACAAAAAGACGTTGGTTTCATTCCGTAAAAAAGCAACTTTGTGTACTTTGTTTTATGACTGATGTTGATTAAAAATAAAAGTAACAAAGTCTCAGTTTTTCATTGTAAAATTTGGACCGAAACTTTTCATAATCAATCATCAAAATGCATGTAATTTTTGCAATAAACTCATTAAAATACCAGAGATTTAGATATCAAAATTAAAACATCTTTGGCAACTTTAATTTTGTAGTCCTATGACATGGTAAAAATAGAATTGACCTTATAAAGTGACCTTAAATAATTAAATGAACCATAAAAAAAATCGACATAGACAGTATTCGAATTCACAGTATCATAGCATTCAATAAGACACCACCCAACGCGATACATTACAAAGTTAATACAGTGCGTTAAAAAAGTATGGAATATTCAATTATTTCAGTTTGTGAATTTAATATTTTTCACCCCTCTGTAGACTGTAAATAAACATGGTTGGAAAGAGAAATAAAAGCCCTTTCGAGAGTTTAACTATTGATCCTCAAGTCTTCTTTCCAACCCAATATTGTCAAGGAGCTGGTTAGCCTCGACATTGACATAATGATGAAGTCTTTCTTCATTACTCTTGGCTAATTTCTTGATGGTCTGGTCAACAGTGTCAATTTCCAGATCTCTATGGAGGTCACTATTTCGAATGTACCAAGGGGCATCTACTATGTTCCTCAGGCTTTGTTTTGAAATCTTTGGATGCTTGCTAAGTTGCTTGCTTTTGTGCATCCCCATAGTTCGATACCATAGGTCCATACAGGCTTAAGTATCTGCTTATAAAGCATAAGCTTATTATGTAGAGACAGAGTGGAGCCAGTACAGTTCTTCTCTTTTCTTTTTAACATGCACTTTTCATCGGAGTTTGGCATCTGAGGTAATTCCTAAGTATTTTGCTGTGTTTGAATATGGAATCAGGTTATTGTTTATTCTGACAGGAATATGATCTATCCATTTGTTTGTAAAGTTAATGTGGAGTGATTTAGTTTCATTAAGTTTAATTTCCCTCTCTTCGTCCGGTCATAGATAAGGTGGTCAGCTGTTTGCAGCTTGTGGGCTGCTTCTTCATTGCTCTTTCCTACTGCTAGAATGGCAGTGTCGTCGGCGAAGGTGGCTATGGGCTATGGTGTTGTTTTCTAACTCTGGAATATCACATGTGTACAGTAAGTATAGGAGAGGGCAAGACACTTCCTTGTAGTAATCCAGCCTTAATTTCTTTAAGATCGGAATAGGCTTCTTCTTGCCTAATTCTAAAGTATCTTTCCGATATATATATATATATATATATATATATATATATATATATATATATATATATGAATGGGGGATATCTGTATATTGTTTTGGAAGGAAAAGCTTCAGCTTATGCATTAACCCTTTATACCAAACCTGATCAAACGCTTGTGCTACATCAAGAAAGGTAGTAGCACAAATGTTTTTCTCTTCTAATGATTTCTCTACAATGTTGGTTATTCTATGAACTTGGTCGATCGTCGAGTGCTTATTTCTAAATCCAAATTGGTGATCAAGGATCATTTCTTATCTTATTAAATGTGTTAAAAAAAGACAGACTATAATATAACACGTCATATATTGCTTTTAAAAAAATTGACGTTACTACTACTTTGAAAGGTATGGTTTCGGAAATTTATTCCCTACATCTCTGAAAGGGGACAACGAAAAAAATTGATCTATCGTTATTTTAATCCTTAAGAGGAAATTGCGTCTTTTAAAAGGAAAATGTAGCAGGAATTATCGGAGGAGGACAGTAAAAACACTATTAATTATCTGCCAACGTTTCGTTTATTGAGCATAAACTTCCTTAGGGCCTACAAACGATGTTACAACTAAAGTAATTATCGAACAAACAGTTACAAAAAAGTTAACAAGGAAAGTTAACTGATAAAATTACATACCTCTATTAACACCAAAAAACATAAATGAAAATAAAATATTTCCCATACATGGTTCTTTTGACACATATATCAAGTACCGCTAGCTGTAGTCAATAACAAATTTATTAAAATCAAATTACAAAAATGGCGATATTGAACAACGCAATGAAAGCATGAAGTAAGAACTGATTTAATTTAATAGTGGAAAACCTAAGACTACCCTACTGACATCTATCCAGAACCAAAAATGATTGAGAGTTTTATTGGCCCTTGGCATATTGAAGGCAGTGGCGTGCTTATTAATTTTTGAAAGGATTAAGGACTAACCCAAATAATAGTTAATTATTTTTACAATAAACTAAAAACTTTTTTTTTATTTTATTTTTTTGTTGTCTCTTTATACATACCTTTCGTCTAATCTTCCACTTCAGATTCGTCAGATGCACTGTCGCTACCGCTGTCGTCAGCAAAGTTGATAATGACTGGTTCAATATTTTGGTCAATCCGTTGGTCTATGTCCCATATTTTTTGTTCTTCTTTCAGAACGTGCTTGATGCATTTCTTTCAGTTTTCTGCAGTGACGCTTTGAATGGCTTCTTTTGTACATCCGCCATTTTAAATGTTCTGTTTTCTCATGCTACTTGTCCTTTTACTTGCGCCCAGATCAATTATATATTAAATTCGCAGTGGTAAGGAGGTAATCTTAAAACTGTCATTTCACCACTTAACGCCATTTCATCAACTGCGAATTTTTTATATTTATAAACATGTAGTTTTGTAATCTGTAGTAATTCCACCTTTAGACTATCTTTGTTATAATGGATGTGTTTATCTATTAACCATTGTTGAATTTGAGCTTTTTTCCATGATTGTTTCGGTAATGGTTCTAAATGCCGACTATGATAGGGGGCATTATCCATGACGATGACAGACCCAGGTTCCAAAAGTTGAATGATCCCTTCAAACCAACACCTCCGCATTCATCTCCTCATGGTAATCGCCAGTTTTTTTTAGATTTAAAGGCTTCCTGTATTTAATTTTTGCTATTCTAATTCTTCCTTATTCTAAATCAACCCCACGCAATGATAAGTTCGTGGAATTAACAGGTTGAAAACGGATTCCTACTTACTCGCTGGTTAAAATGTACTTATCAGTGAAACGGACAAAGACAGAAATATAGATCTGTACAGCGTTGCCATGAGTTGTATAAAAGAATAAGCAATAAATAAAATAAGTTATTTGAAATGGGGAGGAAATGATTTATAAGTATTACTCATTAATGTTTTTTTTTCTAAATAATATTGTTTAATCATACTTTTATTGTGTATTATCCATAATTAGCCATAACCTTCAACTTTACCGATTATATTTTGATTATGTTAAAAATTTGGTAAAATAAGAATGAGATATGACAACGCTATTTTGCTTGTTTTATGGTCTTGTAAATTCTAAATTACTCTCAAACATTATTTGTTATAGTGTAGGTGTCTATTTCTTAACATAAAACTATAATTAGATACCCTCAACTAAACTTTATTTTAATCTATACTATGTGTTATTCCGCATACCGATTTTCATAGAAATCAAATCATTTTCAGCTGAAATTCTGGTTATAACTCTTTCAATACCTCTTTCGGAAAGGACAGAAGCCAACTTTTTTTAATTAAATCTTGGAAAACCTGAGGTCGTTTTTTTTTCACTACCAAAAAACTTCGCAATACTTTTATACATTTAAAATGTTTTGTATTATGCAAGTCATCGCTGAAAAGTGAAATGGGTGTAGAGGGGGCACTGGATGTTCAGGCAATCCCTAAGGAATATCCGTGCGAACTAATTTTCAGAGTTAACACGTAGCGTGTAGGGAAAACAAATTGAAATTTGCGGAAACAAAAGCCCAGCGATTTCTGGAAAAATATGACGGTGCGTATATAAAACGGAACATGTAACGTATAGTTGTAGCTCGGATGAATGGATCGTTCTTAATTGAAAATTTTGTTGGATGTTGGATTGATTGCAATAGAAAATTGATCAATCGCGAGCTTTATTTTAGTTCGTGAACATTAACGTATGAATTGGATGGCTCAAAGTGGTTTCAGGAAAAGCGGAAAGGTGATAGTTGGTGGAAAGGAACTACAAAATAAAGAAAAATGAGTTTTATAGAGTACTAATAGAGCTAGGATACTGTGAAAGTAATAACAAGCTTTTACGAAGAATGTGAAGTTGTCACACAAATCATAACAAGAAGAAAGAAAGTTTCGTAAAAATCAAGAAAGAAAAATATATATGTTTGAGGATAAAAGTATGTGGATCCAATGAAATCCGGAATGGCTAGAAGCGAAAATATAAAAATTCTCAATTACATCAAGAACTCTAATATTAATTGAAAGTATGGAAAACAAAAATAATTACGGCCAAAAAAGATTAAAACATTTGATAAATGGAGCATGAGGTAATGAGGCTGCCAAATAATAAACCAGTACATGGTTTAACGTCACTGTGTGAGGCGTATTGTGTCTAAGGATTTTATAGATCCATGAGCTTCATCGTGTTCTCCATATAGTTGGAATGTATTTGCTACATATTCTGCAAATCTTCTTTTGGCATTCTGTTCATTATTTCTTATCTATTTTTCATTTTCCTGTCTTATTTGTGGAATTTGCATTATCACTCCTTTCAGTTGCTATTGTTATAGCGGGATTTTAGTTTGTTAAACTTAAATTTTCTCATTAATGCTTTTAGATAATAATATAGACGATACCTGAATCCGTAATTAGTCTACCAACATTCATGTTTTTGTAACTATTCATAAAAATGCCGCGTTGTTCGTTTCTGAATTAACTATGTTGTTTTATTAATAACTAAGTTTGCACTGGTACATTTCATTTTCGTCTAGTCACCGACGATTATGCAATGTATACGATCAATAGGTGTAATTTTGTTCTCATCCTCGAGTAATGCGCGCCTGCCAAAAGTTTGATAGAATTATTATCAAGTAGATAAGTTAAAAATATGCAGCCAACATCATAATTTCTCACCCCACAGTGGTGTTTCGTAGGGAGCCAAACGAAAATGGTAGGTGAATAGAGCCTATTTATTACGGATTTTGAGTTATGAATGTTTTTAGGTTTTTTCATTCTCTTCAAAATTTGGTATTTTATCTATAAAAAATATCATTCATTTTGAACAACCTTTTTTATCATCTCAAATTGTAATTGTTTCCTTTTTTGAAAAAAAAAAATCAAATCAAACTGCCCATATGCTAAACTAATCTTTAAGATTAAAATAAGTAAATGGCGATAGAAGTTTCTAAAAAATCCTATCAAAAACATATCTGAATTGTTTAACGTACAATACTTCTAGAAGAAAATGTTTATTCCCAATCTTGCTGAAAATTACCCACTCCATCAAGCCTTCTTTCGCCTCTCATTATATTGAATGCCAAATTTATTCTCTCAATCAACAAGTTCTTTTGGTCGCCCCAAACATAAAAATCGAGGGGAGTCAAGTCTGGAGACCTCGGAGGCCACAGTATCGGACCATGTCGACCTATCTTAATAGGTGATATTGACATTTGATTACACTTTTCTAACTTTGTGCTAACATTTGCTAGTAGTACTGTATATCGTTACATAGAGCATACTTCAGAGATATTTTTAATATCATTTGAAAACCTCTAAATAAATAAAACTTAGTTTTTTTAACTCAAACATTAGTTTGAAATAAAAAAGCTAATAGCAGCAACTGAAAACATTATTTTTTTTCTGCATGGGCAGTTTGATTTGATTTTTTTTTCAAGAAAGAAACAAATGTAAGTTTGAAATAATATAAAAAAGTTATTCAAGATCGATGATTTTTTTATTTTATTTAAATGGCGAAATCTTGAAGAAAATAAAAAAACTAAAAAAAACTCAAAATCCGTAAAAAACTTACTATTCACCAACCATTTTCGTTTGACTAATCCTTTACCAAACACCCTGTATAGTGTAATGGGTAGAAAAATATTACGATGCGATATTGATAACGACCATGCTGACTGCCAGTTCTATTTTAGTGATTAAAAGTTTATCCAATTATTAAATTCTAAAATATGTTTTAAAATCGTTTTCGACGATTTTTTAAAGCATTTAGATTACAAACAGTGTGAAATTTTATTGTACTTTTTAAAGAATACTTCAGTTTTTAGTAGAAAGAAAATGTTACAATATTTAAATATAAGAAAGAAATATTAAATTTTATGATTTGCATGAAATTTTTAAGGACCTTCAATATAGCTGTTGTAAAACGTGGTAAACTAAAAGATCCGTAAATATCTGTTTCAAAGAACACATCGCATATTTTTTAAAATATGGTACAACTGATAAAACCATACATCGATCGACTGATCGCGCGCCAAATCTTCAAGCGATCTTTCTATCAACATGTGACAAAGCGTCATTGGTCAACAAATCTCCTTCAAAGGGGTCCCTCTGAATCGACCAAGGTATAAGTTGAGCAGACGTTTTATAACAACCTTAGTAGGTACTTAGTATTGTAATATTGTAATAAGCAACGTCTGATCATGGTAATAATAGTTTTGAATTATTTGAAAAAATCCAAAGGATCTAATTCGCAAGTATATTAAAACTGTCCTAAGGTTATTATTTATTATTATTATATAAGTATATATATTTTTTATTAGACATTCCATAATATCAAAATCATTAAAATCGATTATACTAAATATACGGATTTAATTGTAGAAACAATTAAAAGCTGACTTAAAAATTTTAAAAAGCACTTATCGAAAATAATTTAATATCGAATATACATTCAAAGAACCAATTTTCTAGAACGAAATTTGTGGTAAACAAAGCCATTCAGGAAAATTTTCCAGTAGAGTGATAAATATTTAAAAAGATGGTCATTTTATGGCCGATATGTTTTTCTAGATCGTATTCGAATTTATTACCATTATATAAAGTTGTTTGCAATGTAAAAACATCTTATTTTTCGTAAATATTTATATTGCGAATCGATTTTTAATCAAGAATTACCCTTTTGTGTGGATTTTATATATTAATAATAATAAAGTTGCGTTATTTATTACTAATATAAAAAAAACTGAAGGTAAAATATTTTTTTTTAAATAATTTTCTACAGTTTCAGTCAATTTATTTTATCTATTGTAGGGTTTTTTATGATTGTATGATATATGAAATATTTATTTTTCTTGCAAAGATAATTGAATAGTCCTATATTTAGATTATTGCACATCTTTAGATAAAATTAGGTTCGCATGGGTGTATTAATGAAGAAAATGAGACCAAATCTTTCCTTTACAGTAGGACCATGTCGTAATGTCATATTTTCCAACGCAATTTGTAATGTATTATTACGCTGTGTCTTTAAAATACAATAAGTTAACATCATGGCAACATTTTATTTCAGTTCAAGCGTAATAGTGTTTTAATAGAGAACATTTATATGCATACCGCAATCGCAATTTTAATCATCTTCTCCCAAAGGAGGTGACACCGCTAGGGTAGGGCCAAAAGTAAATTCCGAAATGAAGCCGCGGAATTTTGTAACGTAGTAATTTGTTCTCATGAATAAAGACGTCAAACTAAGGGTCAGACTACAGCGATCGATGTCTTCGAATATAGGTCAAAAACGTAATTGTATAACTGAAACCAGAAAACCAAATGGATTTTCTATTTAGGGAAGTTGAGTATTTTAGTATCTCAAGGGAACTGTTTTCTTTCTTGCTTTAGTTGTAGAATAAAATTAAAACGAATCTGTTTTGGAATAAATTTCAAAGTTAATTGCCTAGATTTGGAAGCTCACTTAAATACAAATACTTTTTCGATTACTTACTCGAAGAATATTACATGAAAAGGTTTTAAATAAACGCCCGAGGGGGTTATAATAAGAATAGATGACGAAGATATTCATAATAGTTTTGATAGGGAAGTGAAAAGTAAAGACTCTGTATGGAAGGTATTCAAATAATTTAACTTAAAATAACATCGACAAAGATACATCACTAAATTTAAACTCCATACCTCCACACGGAGACTTGAGGTTTCTTAGATGTGCTACCATCTATAATAATGGTTTCTTGTTCTCAATTCATAATAGAGTGGTCAGAACACATAGGTTTAAATATTAATTACGTATGTAGGAAATGTCTACGGTCTGGAAAAACCATACAACACATTAGGCAGATAACCCATAATTGATGCGACAAAGCAGCATGGTCGCGCGCGGCAAAAATTACTGGCCGCGACAACCCGCGACCAGTGTTACTATAGATTCATATGGAGCAGTTGTGTTTGAACAATGGGTTCAAACGGTATTGACGTTGCTACCTCTTCTACCTCCACTTTAAGACTAAAGAATGAATAATAAATTATACATCGAGCCGCGCTTGCCGCTTATGCAAAAGCCGCGCATTCAAAATCGCGCGCGGCTTGCCGCGAGCGACGTGTCACGTCAATGGGTTATCTGCCTTACATTTGTTAGAATCGGTTAGCTTAACATAACCAAGTTACCAAAATTATTTATCCAGATTTATCTTTCAAATGTGAAATAATAATAATAATACTGACAGTTAATTTGACATTCATGGCAAACCTTATTTTTGTAAACAGTCACTGAATACAGATTCTAGCTCTAGAGATAGAATGTAATACATATAAAATACATAAAAGACAAAAGTTTCAGAATTTTCTTTCAATCTCAAGAATGTTTCTTTTCTGTTATTATAAGTGGTTTCAGAATAACTACATTCAGTAGTGGCCGTGGAGAAAATGGGTTATATATGATGTCATAATTAAATCCGAACTTTGAATTTGTCTCCTCCTCCTTCAATACCAATACAGGTATTTACCAATACGGATATTAAAAAGAGGGCCTCAACTAAAGACATTAAAAATAGGTTACCAACAAACCCAGTTTGAATTTTTGTGCTTCTAATATTCCCCTATTTAGAACACCATTACTCTAAAATTGTCAGCTGTATACCTTCAGTTTTTGGAAGAGCTGTTATCATACCACGTAGTGCTCAAATCCTCATACATCCAATGCAATAGCTGACGGCGTTTCCACAGCAACACACACAGCCGATTATTATTTTGGAATTTTTAATTATATAAGCAATAATGTAATTAAATTTTATACAGTCATCAATCTCTTTACGTGTTTCTTACACATACTTAAAGGCATAGAAAAATTAATATTACAAATATGTCTGTCATTCGATTTGGCGACACTTGAAAATATGAAAATAATGGATCATAATTTAGCTGCACAACATTCGTAATACTATCAGACAGGAAAAATCCCATAACTGTCATTCCCCGATAAAATAAATTATCCAGTTGAAAGAATGATTACCTGCTGTGGAAAATTAGTTGACAAACAAGTTTGAATTGGTTTCCATACATTAAATTTCCTGGCAAAATCGTTTAAACGTTTTTCTCTTTTACAGGTTTCATGGCACCACGTAAATTGCTTGTGGAAAGAAGGACACAAAAAACATGTTAATATCCTGAAACGAGCACTTCACAGAGACTGATTTCGCCCGTTGTTAGGACAAAATTCTTTCTACCAAACAGTAAGTAAAACTAAAATTTAATAAAACAATTTGGTTGCTTTTTTCCCGCAAAATCATCAATTAATAGTATATTATTCAATGAGTTTGGGTGGGTTATTTTATTACACGCGGATGAATCATCCGAGTGTAGTAAAATAACCACACAACGAGTTGAATATAATACTTTATCTACTAATGTCGACAAATAATAGATTATTTATACCTTAAAAATATCTATTAAATCAAATTAAGAACAAAACATTTTTAAATGCTAAAGAAACTATTATACGAATATAAATACTTATTTATATTAAATTAATTCTTACTTGTTATTAAACTTTAAAGTTATGTTGCTGCAATTCGAGAAATTAATTGTTGTATCTGCAGACCAAATTGTGATCTGTATTTGATATGAAATTACTAGAATTAGCATATTTTGTTGGATTATTAGTATTATTTTTATGAATTTGATGTAAAATTCTATTAATATATCCATTTCACCAAATTTGATAAAGTTTTTATTGAATGACTTTTCCTGGCATTAATTTAATTTGACATTGACGTATAAATTAAAGGTCGTGCTACATAGTAAATGTAAATGCGTTTTGATCTTGATTGGTTAAATTTAGTTGCCTTATGATTATTGATTATTAAAAGTGTTGAATTTTCATTATTCAAATCAATTTTACAAACACAATATTGAATAATGAAGGTCAAATTCCGGTTTGATTTTTGGTATATTATTTAACATTAGTAGATAAATCATTAAAATCTATTTGTTGCACTATATCATGTTCAAGTATAATTGACAGATTAGCTAAACGCTCTTGTGGTGGATTGATCTTAAGGAATTTTTAATTAACTTCAGTTTACTAAAACTCCTCTCACAAGAAGCGGTGGGCACTGGCAGGTTTAGAAATATTCTTAACGCAACAACGATGTTCTGGTACGATTCGACTAATTCGAAATCGTGTATGGTCTGCAATAAATTTAGAGGAGTTGCATCTTTCAGATTTTGCATCAGTCCACACACTTTAAACTTGAAAGTTTCAATCTCACGACTGAATTCATAACTATTCAAATCTTTATCGCTTTATGCTTGACAAATCGGCTGCCGCGTTTTGCAATTCAGTAACGCTCATTGATTTTAAGGACGAGCCAAAAAGAAAAGAAAAATCTTCAAATACCCTTTTCATTCGTCATTCAGTCTATTTCAGCAAGTAAAACTGTACGTTGCACAAGAAGCGACTTTTTTTTGAATTCACAAAAATTTGTTCAAACCCAGCATGCCGCAGATATTTTAGAATGCAACGCAATCCATCAATTAATTTTCCATTATTCCATAGAAAAAGAGTGCAGGTGATTTAAAATTGTTTTCCGATAATTCTTTCTGGGCCCCCCTTCGATCTATTCCCGGGGCAAGTGTCCCTGTTGCCCCTGTCTAGTTACGGCGCTGCTGTATACATATATTTTTGATGCCACATTTTTATTACATGTTTTAGCGCTGACGAAACTATAGTATACTTTTCATTTTTTCTTTTCTACCCATTTTCCGACCCAAAAATGTTGGTAAGATTATATTTATATCTTAAAATACTATTAAGGATGTAAAGAACCTGTAGTTATATAAAAAATGTACTAGATACAAATCAGGTGATTATAGAGACCACTCCTCTAGTAGTTTAAGTACTTATATTTGGAAATGTTTACAGAATTAGATAAGAAAAGTTACAATTTTTATCTTAGATGTATTTAGTTCTTTTAGTTCATATTCCTCAATTTCGTTTTACCTGTTACTATTTTAGGTTTCTATGTATTATATTATTGGTATATAAACTATTACTATTAGTACTCTCTCCATATGAATGTAAAAATAACAAAGAATATAGGCAAATACATAAATAAATAAATATTCTTTTGTAAAAATCCCTACATAGTTACAACATTAAATTTATTGATTTGTCTATTGAATATTTATGCAAACACATGCGCTACAAGTTATATAAAAGGAACCGAATTTAGTCAGAAAACAATTTAACTGATGGTCTTTTATTAAAATTCAGACAGTGAGGTTGTAGTAAAAATTAATGTGATAATATTAGATAAGAACAAAAATAGGAATATCATATACAGAGTGTCCCAAAATCCAACTCGACACTTTGCAAAATACAGGGTGTTAAAGTTTAAAAATGTTTGTTTCAGTGGCCCAGATCACGCCCCTAATTTTACCGGTAATGGATTAGATGTACCAACAGTATCAGAAAAAAGTTAATTTTATATTCATGTAATTCAGATAACAAGTTATAAAAAAGAAACATGTAAGAAGCTAGAATAAAGATGTAACATTTAATCAATAAATTTTAAACAAAAAATAAATAAAAACCATTAAAATAAAGCCACTGTTCAAATTGTCTACCTCTCAGATTTAGACAAGTCTTCGAATCATATGTGAACGTACGTTTCTAAAAACATTTTATTGATGCTTGTATATGACCAACCAGATCTTCCTCATTTTCTACTGATTTGATAATACTCTTTTTTTTATTATTATTAAACACCCATAAAGGTGGCCCATCTGGTCAACAGTGACCAATGAGCAATTTAATTCTAACTTAATCTAATAGAATTTGAAACTTAAAACTAAGGTAGGGGACACTGGTGTCATTTGTAACAAAAAATAAATTTAAATTTTTATATACTTAGTGCATTTGTCTACAGCTTTCTGTGCCAGCTCATGCTAATCTATGGTTCTTGAACAATAAGATTTTACATGTTTAACTTAGTTAAATACTATAAAAATCCAAAAATTAAGTCTTTTCTGTATATCCTATCTTTGTTACAACTGACACCTCACTGGTGTCAATTGTAACATGATCGGTAATTTTAATTAGAATAGTGTATCTTAAAAAAGAACAACACATTTAAAATAACAAGACATCAAAAAATAATATTTATTGGTTAAAAAAAAAAATACTATTTGAAAACATGAAAAACTATGATTGCTTGTTGTTCATTACTTTTTTTGCCGCTTCATCGTATATATGGCTTTAGGTATCATTCCTCTTTTAGTTTTCCGTGCTCTTGGCTTCACCATTTTTGTTTAGCTGAAAAAAGTAAAATTTTATTAAATAACATCGACACCTACCAGCCTTGGTGTTACAAATGACACCTACATATCCTATAAAGATTTTTATACATTTATGGTTTAACTAAAATACGAATAAGAACTCTACATATGCGAAGTATCAATAAAAATAACAAGAAATTAAATAGTTACCTTGAAAAGATCTCAGAAAGCGTACCTACACACTAATTTACATCGATAAACTAAACAGATATTTCGCTTAGAACGACGCCATCCTCTAATCGCTACAAATGTAGTTAGTTTTCTCCTTCAGTTTGTAGTCGCGTTTTCGCATTCGTCAAGTACATGCCTCGGTAAAGTACTTTGTAACAATCGACACCTGTTACATTTGACACCAGTCTCCCCTATACTCATCAGTGTTCCTTAGGTTCTGTAGGATGGATTGCACTAAACTTTAACGTGCACACATAAGATCTGCTTTTGCACTAAAAACACTAAACTAACTCAAAGGGCTTGATCCTTTTAAGGCTTTTTTCTAACCCAGTATTGTCAAGGAGCTGGATAGCCTCGACATTGACATGATGATGAAGTCTTTCTTCATAACTCTCGGCTAATTTCTTGATGGTCTGGTCAACAGTGTCCATTTCCAGATCCCTATGGAGGTCACTATTGCGAATGTACCAAAGGGCATCTACTATGTTCCTCAGTGCTTTGTTTTGAAATCTTTGGATGATTGCTAAGTTGCTTGCTTTAGTGTATCCCCATAGTTGGATTCCATAGGTCCATACAGGCTTAAGTATCTGCTTATAAAGCATAAGCTTATTATGTAGCGACAGAGTGGAGTTTCTTCCAATTAGCCAGTACATTTTTCTACATTTCAGACCAAGTTCTTCTCTTTTCTTTTTAACATGCACTTTCCATCGGAGTTTGGCATCTAAGGTAATACCTAAGTATTGTGGTTGAATATGGAATCAGTTTATTGTTTATTCTGACTGGAATATGATCTATCCTTTTGTTTGTAAAGTTAATGTGGAGTGATTTATTTCATTAAGTTTAATTTTCCATCTCTTCGTCCAGTCATAGATTAAGTGGACAGTTGTTTGCAGCTTGTGGGTTGCTTCTTCATTGCTCTTCCCTACTGCAAGAATGGGAGTGTGGTCGGCGAAGGTGACTATGGTATTGTTTTCTAACTCTGGAATATCACATGTGTACAGTAAGTACAGGACAGGTCAGAGGACACTTCCTTGTGGTACTCCAGCCTTAATTTCTTTAAGATCGGAATAGGCTTCTTCTTGCGTAATTATAATACATAATTATAATACTCGTGAATTTTTTTTAATCCATCACCATTTATTTATTCGAAATATACTATTTTCTTTTTTAAACTTTAACACCCTATATTTCGGAAACGGTGCATTTAGGGACATAAGTTACTACTGCATACTTTAGCACCAGGAATGTGTGCTAGGATCATATTTTGGGATACCCTGTATATAACAAATCTCACACTTTATAATATGAATTGTAATTGACCTTTCAATATTTTGAATAGTATTCCAACCAGGTACGGAAGTTCCTTAAACATTTTTAAAGTAATTTCCTTGACCTAGCATGTCTTATAATAATTAGTCAATTAATTATTTATTTTTGTATTACAATTAAACATCGAAATTAAAATATTTTATTTATTTTTATTAAAAAATTTATTTTTTTTTAACCTTCGTAAAAATTACATTCACAATTACGAGACGTGAATAATTTTCTGATTATGTTGGATGTGCGTTTCCTTTGGCTGGCGTTTTCAAAATAATATAAAAATGACCTGTTATTAGTAATTCAATAACTCAATTTAACACCCGGAACTTAACTTTATCTATAACCAGTGGCATACTAAATCACTATGAATTACAAAAATGAATATAGTTATTTGCTGAAACAATACGCTTGTTTCTGATATTGACACGTCTCCTTCATTTATTTTATCAGAGCAAAGTTTTAAAATCAGATGACCACCTAACTGGTACACTTCTTCATATAATTCTTCTGTGTACATTATTTTATTTAGTATGATCTTTTCAAGACACTAATTCAAGAAAAATTATGAAATTTTTATCAAAAACAAAGAATTTCCGATTGCAATTATTCGGTAGAAATTTCAAAAATTTGGATTCCATAAGTTTACAGACAAGTTAATGTGTTATCCTTTAAAATAAAATACAGGGAGTCCCACAATCAAAAATATAAATTAATAATTAGAGCTTAGGCTTTTTCTTGTAATTATTAATATAACTGTGATATCGAACTCAATCAGAGGTTTGGCACACCCTGTATAGTTGGGAAGTGGTTTGTCATACGAATAGGCTATTTAATAAAATCCTAGATCTGTTAGATCTGCATCACTAATAAAATCATCGGTTAAAACTACTGCTAGTTAGGGAAAATTCTTTAATAATCCATTTGCATGAACCACTCCGCATTCATCAAGGTATTTATTGCACGGTGTATATTCGACGAATGGTTTTTAGTGATATTTAACATGAAAGCCGCTGTTTCACTTACCTTATCCAAGGTAAAAACTGCATGGTCGGTATTCGCGCGAATATGAATATAATTTAAAATCAATTTTAAGCTTATTCCAACATAGGTATGCTTTTTTATTGCACTACAAGGTAGTATTGATATTTATTTTACCTTGAACCAAACCTAAAGCTTTTACTGTGACAACTGTAAATGGTCGTGTGGCTTTAATTCCTAAAAAAATGTATTAAACTATACTATATTATTTAGAGATAGTTTTCTAACCTAAATATGCATAAGTATATTATTAAAAGTGAATAAAATAATAGTAACAGTTAGGATTATCGATAACACCAAACTTGACCCTTGACTTTGATTGGCCTGTCAGTTCGGTGTTCTTAGATTTGTGTATATGACAGTTAAACGTCAAATATAAATAATCACAGGCTGTACAGGCATTTAAAAATGAGCAGATTTGGGATTTTGTTCGAAGTCAATGTCAATATTTATTAAACTTTATTAATTTCTCTGCAACTTCTTAACTTTTTTGCTAATTTCCTCTAATTCTGCCGAATTTCAGATTTTTTACCTTTCACTTTGTTTGTGAAATAGTCTAATAAAATTCCAATCGTGATTAAATTTATCTAATAAGTCTGCCTTTTATTTCAGAACTCAACTAAGTTGCTCGAACTCAGTTTCGTTATTACTATTGATAATACTGTGTACTGTGACGATTTCTTTAGTTATTTCTCTAGACTAGTTTATCGTATTCATCTTTTAATAGGGAGTCACACTATTGAAACATATTTTTTTAGGTTTCAAAAAAATCAAACAAAAATACGGACAGAATTCGTAAAGGGCGCACTAAATATAGTGTGATATCTATTTTGACAGAACCTCAAAATGCTTTTGACATATTTGCTGATTTATATTTCCATAGTTTTGATCACTCACCAAGATATAAAAGCAATGGCTAATAAATATGTAAATATTAGACTTAAAAAATCTTTAGTACAGGGTGGCCAAATAAGAATGCGAGGTACTGTATCTGGAAAACTATCCATCATAGAGGCTTGAGGAAAAAAAAGTATAACTAAAATAGCTAAGAGAAAAAGCTGGAAAATATTTTCAAGTTTCTTAAATGACCGCTAGGGGGCGTACCTGCAATCTTGAATCTAAAAAGGGATGTTTCTTTGAATTCCGCTATATTAACCTAATATAAAAATACCTGATATTTAAAGTAGAGGATAATCTGAATCTTTTCTGTTCGAAAATTTTTGCTGTATCTCTAAAAATAAAGTGGAGGGGGGTATTCAAAGGTTTCAGTAAAAAACACCCTGTATATTCGGAACGGCTGAGCCGATTTTATCAAATTTGGGCTGGTTGAAAAGAGCTATTCTTGGGCTACAAATTTTATAATATTTGAAGTTTTGTTAGTTTCACATGCCGCCGCTAGATGGCTTTTTTCAACATTTCGACAGAAATCGTTAATTTTCTCAAAAAAATTAAATGCATTGATATGATTTCTCTTTCGTGATATCTCGATATCTTGTTCCTAACCTAAAATTTAAGCCAAAGAAAATTTTATACGGAAATCTCTTAAATTTTTATTTTTTAAATTAATTAATTACTTAATGTAAGTTGTGGCCCTAAAAAGGACCGATTGAAAAAAGAAAGGTTTTAATGCCCCCGTAAATGCTCTAAATGCTGACCGTCACTCTCTATGCATTGCTAAAGCCTCTCATAGGTAGACAAAACTGCAGCTTCAATTTCGGCTCTCGATATTTCATATCTCTCTGGTCGTAGGTTGAGTCTGAAAATCAAGACAAGTTAAGTCTGGTGATCGCGCAGACCAATCCACCGCTGTTGTAATACTGCATTAATATGCTCTCGCACAATAATAGCATAATGTGCTGGGCAACCATTCAACTGCAAAAACAAGTTTTCACGTGTTTCCAGTGAAACATCTTCCAACAACAACGGTAATTTATTGGCCAAAAAGTCAAGAAAGATATTGCCGCTTAGGGATTGCTCGAAAAAATATGGACCAATAATTTTGCTTCCCAGTATGCCACACCACACATTTAAACTCCAACGTCCTTGGTGCTGAACTTCACGCAACCAATGCGAATTTTATGCAGACCAATCATGCATATTGTGCAGATTTTAAAGGTGACTTCATCGGTCCAAAGAATTTGAAATAAAAATTCTCCATTATTGTGCGAGAGCATATTAATGCAGTATTACAACAGCGGTGGAAGAGGAAGTCTGTTTCCATGGCCTGCGCGATCACCAGACTTAACTTGTCTTGATTTTCAGACTCAACCTACGACCAGAGAGATATGAAAAACCGGATTCGTAATGCATTACGTAACATACCGAGAGCAGAAATTGAAGCTGCAGTTTTGTCTACCCATGAGAGGCTTCAGCAATGCATAGAGCGTGACGGTCATCATTTAGAGCATTTATGGGGGCATTAAAAACCTTTCTTTTTTCAATCGGTCCTTTTTAGGACCAGAACTTACATAATAAAAGGAATTAATTAGTTTAAAAAATAAAAATTTAAGTGATTTCCGTATAAAATTTTCTTTGGTCTAAATTTTAGGTTAGGAACAAGATATCGAGATGCGGTTTTTCGAGCTTGTTTAGGCAACATTTAGCTACTTTTTCACGAAAAAGAAATCATATCAATGCATTTAATTTTTTGAGAAAATTAACCATTTATGTAGAAATGTCGAAAAAAAAAAGCCCTCTAGCGTCGACATCAGAAACTAACAAAATTTCAAGAATAGCTCATTTCAACTAGCCCAAGTTTGTTAAAATCGGCTTAGCCGTTTCGAATATACAGGGTGTTTATTACTGAAACCTTTGAATACCCCCACCACTTTATTTTTAGAGATACAGCAAAAATTGTCAAACAAAAAAGGTTCAGATTATCCTCTACTTTAAAGACCAGGTATTTTTTTGTTAGGTTAATATAGCGGAATTCACAGAAACATCACTTTCTTAGATTCAAGATTGCAGGTACAACCCCTAGCGGCCATTTCAGAAACTTGAAAATATTTTCCAGGTTTTTCTCTTTCTCTCTTTCTCTCAATATTTTATTAATTTTTTTACTCGCTTGTGCTGTTACTTACTTTTGAAATTTTCCTATAGAATTGTAAATTATTGTCAAAATGAAAATAAATTATCTACCTAACTGTCTATTATAAAATGAAAGATTATTAAAAAAATGAAAAGTACTTTCTCTGATTTTTATAAACTTATTGATACTGTCGAAACAATATTTTTTGAAAAACCAATTTTTGTAATTGTGCTTTCAGTTGGTTATGAATTAATAAATTGATGTTTGAGGTGTGTAAATATTTAATGCCTTTTGCGAATTCACCAGATGCGGATAATTCGATAAACGTGAGTGATTTATTCGATATGATGTTTAAAGGGTTATTTGATATTTGTTCATCATTAAAACTAAACAGATATAATTTTGGATGCGGGATATATTTGGTTATATAAATCAGAAATTAATTTTTTTAAATAAAGTTAAAAATACACTTTATAATATGTAATAATTCAGAAATTGATTTATATAAATAAATAAACACTATTTTGAAAATAAAAATGGCGTCGAATGAATGCTGTAAAAAAAATGATAATAAGTTTTATTAAACAGAGACAATGTTTATCATTTTAGTTATTTTTATATTAAAAATAAAAGTATAATGATGATAAATCTACAAGGATTTATCTTCAGTTTTATAAAAATCAGTGAGAATTTTAGAAATTATAACTTCCGGTCAAATTCTCTATTAGATTATTTTTTGACGTTTCTTAAAACCAATAAAATGCTTCTTTATTTGTCACAAGGGTAAGTTTCAACCATTTATGTCATTATTAGTGGGAATAAATCTCTTGTGATTATTCTCGGGAATAATCACTGTAGCTTTTGTTTGCTTAGCAAGTTTCAGGTAGTTGTCAAAATAATTACCTAAACGTGCCAACGCGTTATATAAAATGAGTGAAAATCATCGGTTTAGTACCTTTTCTGATGCAGAAATAACAAAAAATATTTCACCATATAAAAAAATTATATTCTGGATCAATCTACTACAACAGCTACTCTGGCATTGATTTTAAAAGATTGCGTTTATAACATGAAAAAAAAGAATGGAAATGATTATAAAGAAGCAGTAATAAAGACAATGTGGAATAAAACGGCAAACATTCAAGAACTTTACTTTAATAAGTACAAAAGGTCCTTTGATCCTTACCATGATATATAATTCAAAATGCTCGAAATGCAAGAGATGCAAAAAGAAAAATTTTACAAAAACATCCTGAAAAGCACAAACAAAGTTCTGTGGCACTTTCTAATACAGAACTGATGAACATTTTTAACTATTGGGACGAAGATACACCTTGTGGATTGCAAAGAATGCTTTTTCACGTTGCTTCGTATGAACTAGCTTGGAGGGGAGGAGAAGCTACGAAATATTTAGTTCATTATTTTAAAAAAGAAGCCGACGTAATGGGATTAAATATTGACCGCATTGAATATAATCCCATCTTTACAAAAACTGCACAGGGTTGAGCACAAAGGTGCGCTAATAGTAAATGGTTGACTCCAAACATAAATAACCCAGATGTTTGCCCTGTTCGTCTTTTTAAAAAACTAATGGGTAAACGTGAAGAAAATATTAAAATCGAACGCTTGTTTCTTACTCCAAATCCGGCTTGGCAAACTCATGGTTCTTGGCATAAAAACGTTCCTGTGGGAATAAATTCCATTTCAAAATGGATGAAAGAATCAGCAGAAAAAGTAGGTCTAGACACAATTACTAAAAAAATAATTAACCATTCTGTCAGATCAAGTGCAGTAAGTAACCATTCGAAAGCTGGTGTAGGAGAACAAGAACTAATCAAGGTCACTGGTCATAATTCTGCAAGTTCGATTAAACCATACTTACAATTAAATCAAGAACATCATTCAAATATAATAAATAATCTTAGAGAAAATATGCAGGAGGAAACAGTTAATATAACAAGCAATTCCAAATCCTCAATAAATAGTGAGTCTCGAAATATTTTTAATAATTGCGTTTTTCATTGTACTAATTTAAATTGTCAAGTCCAACGATATTTGCGTATATTGTAATAATTAATTAAATTAAATTTTTCAATAGTTTTATTGATCTTGATAAATTAGAATTAGATAAATTAAAATAGCCACTCGAGCCCTGCGGGCTCTCGTGACTATTGCCTGGCACCAAGTTTTCAAAAAATCTGTCAAATTATTTTCAATTTATTATCACTCTCTTGTTATATTATTACTGAAAATAAAAAAAATTAAAAACTAATGACTTCCTGAGAAAGCTTAAAGCATATTCTTTAAAATACTTTTTTTTCCTTTGTATACATTTTAGACAAAGATACTTTAGTTTTTTTCCGAACGCCTCGCTCGAATATTTGTATTAAAATTTTTCGCTCTTTCATGTTTTTCGAAATGTTTTTTTCGAGATATAATGAAGAAACCAAATTTTCGATTTTGTTTTCTAAATTATGAACTTACCATACACTTTAGAGCAACAAATATTCTTTTATCGTTTTCCACACATTTTATGAGAGCTTTTGATCTAAATTTTGCTTTGGCACTCCCTTAGTTGAAACGATCTATAAAGATTCTCTCTAAACATCCCTCCTCTTACCATAGAAAAGAAAAATATGCCTAAATAAAAAATAAGAATTAAATTGTATTGGATATTTCACGGCACACGTCGATTGATCAATGTCTGCCACTAATAGAATCTAAACTTAAATGATATATGAGGGTCGTTCGCTCACTGTTCGAGTATTTTCGAACTATAAATTTGTACAATTTCAACCAAAGCGCCAACATCCAAGATGATGAAAGAAGGATGTCGTGTTTTATTGTAAAATAAATCTTTTGTTTCAGATGTCCTAATATGGGTCAGCAGCATTGGATGCTGGTTCGCATGGCTACCATATTCTTTATGACTAATCAAACTCTAGCTTTATCGGATATGTAAGTATTATTAATCTTAATTAAAAATTAAGATTTTTATAAGTTAATACTTTTTTGCTTTGCATTTACTTGCAGGATTTGTATGTAAATGTCTTTCCGGTTCAATTTTTATCTCCAAATTGTATGTCCAAATTCCAATGCGTGATCATTAGACGAGACGATAGGCACATATTCTCTCGAAAGGACTTTCTGGAATAATTTAATTTTGACCTATTTAAATTTATACTTCGCCCAAACTCATTTGAATGAGCTGAAAAAACTGATAAAAACATTAATGGATTCGGCGCTTTAAACTTACAAATAACAAATAATTTAAAGAAATAGGCAATTCGAACTTTACGTGCAAATGTAACGTCCTTTTTCTTTATTTGTCTATATATCCATATTGGACGAGGAATTTGCTATAAAATAATAGAAACATGAATAAACAGATATTTTCTTTTACTTGAAATTTAACTTTATGTATTTTTGTTTAAATGTTATACACGGTACGCTACTGTTCTGCATGTCATAAATAACTCCAAACGATAGAATAGCAATAAAAATAATGTACGGTGATTTATGGTAATTTATCAAACAGGCGGTCAGCGCAATTACTGATTAGTTTCCATTCAATCTGGTCTACTGTTAACTTCTTATAGGGAATAATATTTATTTAATTTTCCCTAAATATTGAGCTGAAGATAATATCTAAATATTCAACTGAGATTAGAAAAAGTATAACTATAGCACACGTTTTTATTTTATTAAATGTTTAATTAGGATTTTATAATTAGTGACTTATAAGAAACAATATTTTTAATATTATTTATTTAAAATTAACTAAAGCCGTAAAGAAGAAATTTTTCGTATTAGGAAACTGCAATAAGTTTCTTATATCCTGAAATTTGAAATTTCAAACAAAAAAGCTTATACTAATCGACAGTGATTGGTAAAAATGATTATAGGAAAATAGACATTACGTAATATGTGTTGTAAATGGCATTTTACGCACGAATGGAAAAATTGCGCACGAAGCCTCATGGAATTACGCACTCGCCACTACGCGGCTTCGTGCGCAATTTTTCCATTCGTGCGTAATTGCTTTACAACAAGCATTACGTACTATACTTTACCTACGGCCATATACAGTGTGCCAAAAAGTCTAGACTTATGACAGGATACTTAATTTCTTCAATTAGATTTTTTGAACAATTTTATTTCGAACAATTTTACAAAATTCTCTTCATTTCACTTGACATATTGAAAATGTAGGTATTCTATTTTATTTAAGAAAATATGACACCGCTCGAATTATCTCGAGCGTTTATTTAGGATGCTCGAATTATCTCGAGCGTTTATTTAGAGCGCTCGAATTATCTCGAGTGTTTATTTAGAGCGCTCGAATTATCTCGAGCGTTTATTTAAGGTGCTCGAATAATCTCGATCGGTTATTTAGAGCGCACGAATATTCTCGAGCGTTTATTTAGGGTGCTCGAATTATCTCGAGCGATTATTTATAGCGCTCGAATTATCTCGAGCGTTTATTTAGAACGCTCGAATATTCCGAGCGTTTATTTATGGTGCTCGAATTATCTCGAGCGTTTATTTGGGGGTGCTCGAATTATCTCGTGTTTATTTGGGGTGCTCGAATTATCTCGAGCGTTTATTTAGAGCTCTAGAATTATTTGGGGAGATCGAATAATCTAGAGCGTTTGTTTAGATTGCTCGAATTAACCCGAGCGCCCTGTTAAGGGGTTAATAAATAATTTTAAATGACGGGCGATTACGCGATCACTACCTACTTGCGAATTATTAAATGAACCGCTTACTTTTACGTATAAACTGTGCGTTTTCTTTACCAAAACCGTGCGTTTTGTTTACGGTAAACAAATCGCACTGTTTTGTGTTTACTGTGCGTTATGAGCTATTTACAGAGGCTGTGTGTCGTGTGTTTTTACCTGTTTTCTGTAGTGGCCGTAGGTAAAATTATTAAAAAACTCTTCTTAGTATATCTATACATTTCACTTCAGCAGTTTAGATTGAACGTGCAATATTTCAAATTCATTTCTTTAATTATTAGACCTCCCTTACGAGTAAATCCTATGCAAAAGGTCTCTCGAAATTTGTGTGGAAACAAAATATATCTAAAGCCCAGTTGCCAGAGAAGGATATTGAACAAGAGCTCGCCTAAAATGTGCTATCGATTATACTTGGCATTTAAGTACTTGAAAGGGTGAACAAAACGATAAAAAAATCTTTGCTGCTCTAAAGTGTATGCTAACTTCACAATTTCGAAAATAAAATCGAAAATTTGGTTTTTCCGTTATATCTCGAACAAAAAATAAAAATTTCGAAAAACTAATAGCACCACGTGAAAGAGAGGAAAATTTTACTATAAATTATATTATAAGTTATTTTTAAAAAAAAATTTATTACTATAAAAAATTATTAAAAATAAGAAAGCAAATTCGAAAACTCTAAAAAAAAAAAAAGGAAAGCATTTTAAAGAGGAGACTCTAAGCTTTCTCAGGAAGCCATTAGTTTTTTTTTTGTTTTCTCATAGAAAATTTGACGGAAAGTTATAATTTTTCAAATTCTTACTGATTTTTATAAAACTGAAGATATCTATTAATAGAGGCATAACAAAAAATCCTTGTAGATTTATCATCATTATACTTTTACTTTTGTCTTAAATATAATTAAAATGATGAACATTATCTCTATTTAATAAAACTTATGTTTTAAAATGATCATTTTTGACGCAATTTTTATTTTCAAAATAGTGTTTATTTATTTATATAAACACTATTTTAAAAGTAAAAATTGTGTCAAATGAATATTGTAAAAAAAGGTGATTTTAAAACATAAGTTTTACTAAACAGAGATAATGTTCATCATTTTAATTATATTTAAATCAAAAGTAAAAGTATAATGATGATAAATCTACAAGGATTGTTTTTGTTATGCCTCTATTAACAAGATATCTTCAGTTTTATAAAAATCAGTGAGAATTTTAGAAATTATAACTCCCGGTCAAATTTTCTATGAGAAAACAAAAAAAAAATTAAAAACTAATGGCTTCCTGCGAAAGTTTAGAGTCTCCTCTTTAAAATGCTTTCTTTTTTTTCTTTGCTTACATTTTAGATAAAGATACTTTAGTTTTTCCGAACGCCTCTCCTGAATATTTGTATTCAACGGCTCGGCGCGCGTAGAGTTTTCGAATTTGCTTTCTTATTTTTAATAATTTTTTATAGTAATACAATTTTTTTCTTAAATAACTTTAGTAAAATATTTTTAGTAAAATTTTCCCCTCTTTCACGTGGTGCTATTAGTTTTTCGAAATTTTTATATTTTTGTCGAGATATAATGAAAAAACTAAATTTTCGATTTTATTTTCGAAATTGTAAAGTTAGCATACACTTTAGAGCAGCAAAGATTTTTTTATCGTTTTCTACACCCTTTCAAGTACTTAAATGCCAAGTTTCATCGATATCACATTTTGTGCGAGGTCAAACTCTCTGACAACTTGGCTACTATGCAATGCAATATTTACATTATATCAAAAATTATATATTTTGTGAAATACATTTCAGAAACTTGACCTAAACTTTAATATTATTTATCATGTTTAGTGTCAGAGTAATAAATTTTCCGTATATCCAAGCAAGTGTAACAATATAGGTGGAAAGCGAGGAATATACGGTATTATTACACTTTTATTGTTGTACATGCAACACTATAGTTCGTTTGAAAAATAAGGAGAAGTAAATTCTATACAAAAAATCCAGTTTGTTACGAGAATTTACTTCGCCTTATTTTTCTAACAAACTATAGATGTTTTAAAAAAGTAAGGCGTCTATTTTATCATTTTGTGCATCATATACAGAGAGCAATAGCTTCAGCTTACCGTTTTGTTGTTCGTAATGTAGAAAATGTCTATTGCATTTGATAAAACTCTCTGAAAAACTTAAAACCTTGAAGCCATCTCGCTCTGTTGGAAATTAAAAATATTAAACCTTTTATAATAGCCCGGGAGCAAAGCAAAATTTATATATATTTAGTTTAAAAGGAAAACTGTAGTGAAATCATTCAAGTTTTTTTTGTTTTAGCTTTGAGGAAGGAAAATCTGACAAAGAAATCCTGGATAATCTTCTGAAGGCAACACGCTATGATAAAAGACTTCTACCTCCAGTTAGAGGTAAGCATTAAAAGAGCATCAAGACTGTTAATGTGCTTGGTAGTAGAAGATGTTTTAGACAAATGACATGAATAAATCTGTTCGCTGTTGCTATTAATGTTCCTAATGGCATAGATGAAATAACAAATACTGAAATATAGATTCAGAAGTGTTTAACGACCTAGATAGTCAAGTACTAATTTTTGGATAGCATGGCAATATCTTGATGATCGAAAATTTTGATCATTAAAAAATAGCTATTTTTGAGTAGCCAAAACCTATTCCCAAAAAATAAGTACTTTACTAATAATGAAGATAGTTTCTTCTAGATTCTTTATGATTTTTGACTGAACAATTTAGATCGTACTTTAAGAAATTTTATTTTTTAATTGCAAATAGTCTAGTAAATTGTCTTCAGAGTTCCAAATTTTCTAAAGAAGTACTCGGATTCCGTTCTACATTCCTATAAATATTTGCAATTTGATATGCAACATGTTTTAATTTAATTGGTTATTTACTTATTGCTTAAATTTGGATAGAGCTTCGTCAAAATATTCCAATCGCCAAGGGCATTTTGTTAATTGTAACAACAATTTCGGTTTTGTTCAAATTACCACAAAAATCAAAAAAATCTTGTAATCTATAATTTTTTATTGTTAAATAGCTTTGTTTTGGAATCTTCAGAAATGATTAAATTGGGTGTACAAACCTTGTTTTCACAGTGTTGAAAATGTCGAGTTTTGTGTTTTGATCAAGCAACATTTGCGGGAAGTTTTAATTGAAAGAAAAGTAAGCTGAAGCCCATCGAATGCTTGTTGAAGTTGAAGAACTGATAAATCATATAGGAATGGTTTCGACAAGCCTCGCTCTGGACAGCCTAAAAAAATCAAGGACAAATAATTTGAGACATTACTCGAAGAAGATAAAAGTCAAACGCAAGAGAAGCTTACAGAATCATTGAGATTGACAACAAGCCGTTTCAATACGATTGAGAGAAATATGAACGAAAAGACGTTGAAAGACTAATATCATTGGATTGTCCTCAGAGACGACTGACGTGTCGTACAGCACACCAGCATGAGCCTCGACTAGAGCAGTAGCTCCCCAGAAGGGATATACTGCGCCTTAGTACTCCACCAAGCCCGCGGAGCTCCTCCTTTTTTATTATATTTTTTTTATTTATATAATAATATACAGTTTTATACAAAAATAAAAAATTGAGACCAGAAATCAATATAAGTTTTTCATAAATGTTTAAGCTGGGATTATTGGCAATCACTTCGTTGGTCTGTATATAATAAATCAACGTTTTCCTGAAATGGTATATTTAAATTTTTTTGAAAACCACTTTAAATATTTGTTCCATTACAAACCAGGCGCGATATATGGTTTATGGGTAGGACGTGATTATTTACATAATAATTTTTTAGACATGATTTAGAGTCAGGTAGCTGTATAGGTCACAAGTGAAATCCTAAATTAATTAAAATATGCCTGATAATATCCGTATTATTTTTTACACAGTCATTGATTTATTTTTTATTAGGTCTATGAATAGAAATAGAAATAAATGTGTTAGATTTGTGATATACATTTTTATTTTTCAAAACAACTGTAATTCCAAAAAACGCTACATATTAACAAAGGTATGTGTGTTAATAAATTAATGCATGAAAGTATCGCTTATTCAATTGAATGTCAGTGTTTATTTTTGTCTTAGTTTTTTGTTACTTGCGTAGTACTTGCACTTTTATATGTTTTTGTATATGTTTGTGTTACGATATTTATTCTTGTAATCAAAACAGACATGCAGTATATTTATTATTCATATTATCTATCGTCCAAAAACTTTTTTCTGTTATATAAGCATATTTGAAGATACATCTTAAATAATTGCAAATAATACTCTTGGCTGTATTTAAAAAAACAAAATATGATGATAAAATTAATAAAAATTATCACTCATAGAAAGTTTTACTAAAAAATATATGATTTACCTCTAATAAAAAAACAGATTGTCGTGTTCCTTTGCATTTCCACAGCACTTACTAAATGTCATTTAAATTTGAAATGTGTTTAATAAATAGTACTGCTATTAATTGGTGACTGCATAAAATAATTTTATTTTTTAAATAACCATTGCGTGCTCCCTATTTATTATTTGCAAAATGTATTACATGGGGGTTGTACCGAAAAATTCTGTGGGACAGATGGGATAATAAAAATTTGGAATTTTACCTCTAATAGAGTACTAACTCAAAAGAAACTCGAAACTCCGTGAGGATTTATTATAATCAATTAACCAAAAATACAATTATCTTTCTACACACTTGAATATTTTAAAAAATGTTAATTCTACCATTCCTTGCACACAAAAAAGTTTTAGAAGCTTAGTTAAATTCTGCATCTAAAAGTAAATAATTTTTATAGAATATTTAAATAAATAAGTGGAGTACACTCAAAATTAAAGTCCGATAAACATCTAATTACTTGTACTATAGTGTATACCTAAAAATTGGAGAATAGTTACGCAAAAATTACTGTCAAAATTGAACTTTACTTTCAACTAAATACCTGCCATTATTTGATTTTAAGGCTCGCATTTGCTTTTGCTTATTTTTTAGTTTATTTTTTAAATCACTGTATAGCTACAAAATGTAGTTTAATCACCTTTTTTGTTTCACTTTTTATATAAGTATCAAAGCAAAAAGTAGTTTTTTTTTAATCTAGATGCAGCTGTCGATACTTTCAGTAGGTACTGCTGAATGCAAACAAAAATATTTCATGAGAAGGAACTTAGAAATTAGTAAGTACTTGGACTATTCACTTAATGTTGTACCTAATATTTCACTACATTGTACTACAAGAATTATATGGTGCAACCCCTAAATTTAATTTTCATTTTTTTCACTCTCACTGCACAGTTCACTGCTCAGTATTACTATTTTTTTGTTTACAGTTAACACGTTACCCGAGTCAAAGGCACATTATCGAGAGCATGTTCACACCTACCATATGCTGCAACTGCATTATTCGACTCCTACAAGGAATTGAACAAGTAATATTTTATTTTTATTTTTTCATGTTTGTTATTAAATAATAAAAAACAAAAGTTTAAGAAGGTACAATAATTATTTTAAATTTATTTAGAAATTAGATCTAAATTTTAAAAGAACCTTTATTTTATTTCGAAATTTTGGTGAATTCACTGCATTGATAAAACGTACCTTCATCATTTTATATTTTATTTAGAACAAAATTGAGTAGTTGTAAAACATAGGAATCACATAAATTCATGAGAGGCCGTATCAGTTGCATTTTAAGGTTAACAATATAGTCACTCATTGTGTAATTAATAAAAACAATATTTTATTTTCAAAGGACCCCTCACCATTCTTATGAAAACGGGAGCACCGTCAAATTGTCTGAATTTTTGATATGTGATAGTACTTGATGTCCTGATCAATAGTGTCAATGGGCCCAATCCTATCCTATGGCTAGATTTGGATATACAGTGCGTTAAAGTTCAAGATCCCGAAATTTTAAAATGTGTACCAAAAAGTCCCTGAATAATACTTTTAAAAGCGGATATATGTAGTCAAAATACATACGTAATAAATAAAATCACAGGCCTTTTTGTTCAAAGTATGTATTTTTAACATATAGAAATAGCCTGAAATATCGATAAAAAAAAGTAACCGTCAAAGTTTCTGAATATTGGATATAATGTAGATCTTGACGTCCTCGTTCAAAATTGTAATACGTTAAATTGGATCCTATGGATTGTTTTCGAGAAATTAACCGATTAAACTGTAAAAATATCAACTTTTACCAATAGCAACTTTCAGTAATAAAAAATAAACGAAATATTGTAAACTAAATATTTTTACACACTGTATTAGATTATATTGCACTCTTATATTAATTGGAGGCAGGTTAAAAATTCATACTTACAGGGTGATCTCATTTGAGCTTCTAAGATGACACAATCAACAAATCTAAAACAGCTGGCAAACAATTAAAAGGTTTATTGTTCCAATGAATAAAAAAATAGGTAGGTATATTTGAGTTTTATTTATCGAACCCATAATTCATATTTTAAGCTCGTTTTTACAACACCAATGCGTTAGAGCCCTAGCAGTTTGGTTTACTTGTTATCCCTTTTTAGGAATATTTCACTGATATTTTTGGAGAATCGTATGCAATTGTGGAAAATCGATTATTCCATCGAGCTTTGAAATACCTCCTATTATACCAACCTATACATTTATTTAATATCGTTTCTTAATTTTTACGAGGGATTCTTCACATGAAAATTATATTTTTTCTACGTAGTTTATTAAATCCAATAAATAATTGAATATTCTGAAAAAAAATACAGTGTAGGTAATTAAACAATCCACTATGTATGCGATATGAGTTTAAAGCTTTATTATGATATTAAAGCTGTTTCTGCCAGATCAAAGTTTTTAATGGAACGCCCTATGTATTTTAACATTTTTAAAATCTCCCCAATGAGCTGATTTCAACGATATACCACACTTACTATCTAAGGTAAATGTAAAGGATCTACAGCAACAATCACATTTTAGCTGTTTTAGATTTGTTTTGTCATCTTACAAGCTCGAGTGAGATCACTCTGTAAGTATGAATTTTTAGCCTTCCTCCAATTAATATAACGGTGCAATATAATCTAATACATTACGTATATAAAAATATTTAGTTTACAATATTTCGTTTATTTTTTATTACTAAAAGTTGCTATTGGTAAAAATTGATATTTTTACAGTTTAATCGGTTAATTTCTCGAAAACAAGCCATAGGATCCAATTTAACGTATTACAATTTTGAATGAGGACGTTAAGATCTACATTATATCCAATATTCAGAAACTTTGACGGTGCCATTTTTTTATCGATATTTCAGGCTATTTCTGCATGTTAAAAATCCATACTTTGAAAAAAAGACCTGTGGGAACATGAATCGCCCTGTAAGGAAATATATTTTGATTTTATTTATTACGTATGTATTTTGACTACATATATCGAAATCTAGCCGTAAGATAGGATTGGGCCCATGGACACTATTATTCAGGACATCAAGTACGACCACATATCAAAAATTCAGGCAATTTGACGGTGCTCCCGTTTTCATAAGAATGGTGCGGGGTCCTTTATTTATATTTTAAGCGCTCTCACCAAATTTTTAAAGGAACATTTATTTTATTTGAAATTTTGGTGAATTCCCTGCATCGTTGAAACAGACCTTCACCATTTTATATTGTATTAAAATATATAATTATATAAATTAATGAGAGACAGTATCAGTTGTATTTTAAAGCTAAAAAATATAGTCACTCATTGTGTAATTAGTGACTGTCTCCTAAAAACCAGCTCTCAGAACTATAATACAGAAATAATGTTTTTTTTTTTCGATTTGCTCTCGAATACAGACGTAATCTTTTATTTAATAACTGATTTTAAGAGGATTACCGGAGAAGACACCTACAATAAATGCTCTTTTTAAGGATTTTTATATAGGTATGTGGTAGATTAATCAAAGATCTATTAATCTAGATCTTTATTTTGTCGTCTATCTATCTTTGCTTATCTTTCTCCGCTATATTCTATCAGACGCAAATTTCTCCGCGATTTTATTGCCACCTCTTCAGATCTTCCTTGAAGTCCTGCTACTTCTTGGATCTTGATCTCCCTCGTCTCATATTTCTTACTGGTTCCCATCCCATCATCACTCACATTTATTCTTGTTCCATTCTCCACTTTATTCTTTCATTTTTTGTTATTTTCACAATATCTTCACCTCTTAGTTCCTGTACTGTATTTTCTGTCTTTTATTTGCCTTTTTTGGGCCAAATATCATTTTTAATTTTTTCTTATCGCTATTTACCATGAATTGATATTTTTTTCCTGATATTTCGTATGAAAAAACCAAAATTCAAAGAATTATCTTCATAGTTGACAAAACTCCCTCGTATATAGGAATAGGTAAATCGTTTACTCACTGACACTAATTGATGGGTAATCGAAATTATCTATCTTAAATAACACAAATAAAAAACTAAGGCTTCATTTAAAAAGACAGTTTTAATGGATACAAGATAAAGCAACGTCACTTGAAAGGTTGCTTTATTCGTCTCGCCAAACCTTATCGAATGTAAGGGCTACTTAAAGGAAAATATAAAGTCTATTTATATTTATCTACTTTTGTTATCTTAGTTTTCAGGACAAACCCATAAGAGTTCAATACCACCACAGTCATGGTACGCAAACAACATATTTCTTCTGTAAGCTGAAATTTTGATAAATATTTCTATAATTATTTCATTTAAAAAGCTTAATTTTTAAAAATATGACTTTTAACCATCGCGTATATAATGTGATTGAAAAGTAGAAATAATAAATATTTTTTTGGTTATAAAGGCGTTTTATTTCATTGTGATTTACCCAAATTCCTCTTGTAGGAAAAATTATGCTGAATCGAAAATGAGTAATCCAAAATTTTTGTTGCAGAATCACTGACTGTTAACGTAAGCGTTTTACTCCTAAGTTTGGCTTCTCCAGATGAATCAAGTTTGGTAAGTTAGTCAACCAAAAAGTTTCTTACTTTGCGCTAGTACGACGCGACAGTCAAGCTGAAATTAATCGAAATTATACTGATTTCACTAATTTTTTTTAGTTAAAGTTAAAAATACACTTATACAGGGTTTTCCATAGTTAAACCGACACGTTAACTGTAAACAGAGGGTACTTAGGTGATTCCAAATAACCTTTGTTACTGGGTCTAACGCCTTTAATAACCGAGATACGGGGTGTTTCGTCCATTTCGGCCAATATTTTGATAAGCCGCAACTTTAGAACCACCCTGTAGATTTCTCTCAAACTTGGTACAGATATTGTTTATAAACAACACCCTGTATATTAGATTTTTTTAATTGGGATGGGTATTTGAAAAGAAAGAAAAAAATGAGTTAAAGTGAAAAATTTTTTTAAGTGCACATCCCATTCTACTACAGGAGTTTTAACGTCAAATTACATCAAATGCATTTTTTTCATTTTCACAAGCAGTAACTTTCGAAATAACTGGTAGATTTCTTTCATATTTGGTACAAGTATCATTTTTTAGTAGCCCAATCGTGTAATGTAAGACCTACACTACAGTTAAAATCCAGATACGGATTAAGACAAATTTGTAATATTTGAAAATCCCCAACGCAACACGCTGTACATCAGATTTTTTTTTAAATTGGATCAGACATTCGAAACGAATGGAAAAAACTGAGATATTCTTACATATTTTGCGCATCTCGTTCTACATATTACTAAACTTTTAAAGCAAATTCAATTAATGCAATACTTATTGTCATTTTCATAAGCCATAACTTTGGAAACACCCTGTAGATTTCCTTCATATTTGGTACATATAGATTGTTTAAATAGCCCAATCGTACAATACAAGAACTAAAGTTGGTAATCTCTAAAATAGCATCCAGTAGATATATCAGATTTTTTAAATATAATCGGATACCTATTAAAAAAAGACAAAAAATGTGTTATACTGAAATATTTTTATAAGTGCACAAAAGCGATTGTTTAATTTTCAGATAATTAAACATGTAAACTCATATTCGTTTACTCGTAAAACCGGCAACGGCGCACCAAAATACGTTGGCGAGCGGCATCGAACCAGGAAGAGCGGTGTCGACAAAGATAATTTTTTGCTCGATTTTAATGATGGTATTGGGTCGTAAATTTAACCGTCGAGTCTAGACAATAGAAAAAATCTTACACGTGTTTACGCGGCTCACGATAAAGAATCTTTCTAGAACAAATTGCCGGCCAAGGAAGGGATATATCTGAAACCGGTAAACTTCGTCAAATCTAAACTCAGTGCTCAGCGACGCTCCGAGGTAACAACAATGCCTCGTTAAGCCAGTGGGACTTAGCTGCAATCAGGCGGTCCATTTTATTTAAAAAATATTTCTTCACAGTGGTACTTGCTGCGTATCAGGCAGTCCACTGTATTTTTCATTTCATATTTAAATCTAAACTCAGTGCTTCGTAGTACAGCATATTAATATTTTCTGAATGATGTGGTCATTTCTTTAAATTAACTATAATACTTTGTTCACGATTACTAGTTTAATGTAATCTTTGTTACGTTGTTGTTTTTGTTCATTTATTTATTTAACAAGTCTAATAAATGGTTAAATAAAAGTGTCCATTGTTTTTATTGGATGAAGTTGAGAAAGTAAACCTACTACAGCATATTTCTTCAATCTAAAAAGTACAGTCCACTCTAAATTCGAACTTCGATGCAGTTTAAAAAGGCGGTAACACATTGTTGGCCGTCCTGGGAAACTGGCACAACATAGGGCTTATTCCAGAGCCCTCAACAGCGATCTACAAAAAAACACTGATTTAATTTTTCGGATTAATTCTAGATACAAAACTCATTAAACTATCAAGTAAGCTTCGGCAATAATACATCTTCTTTCTTTTTTTTTGCTTTTTTCAAATAAGTATCCGATTACATTTTAAAGAATCTGATATACAGGGTGCTTTTAGAGATTATCAACTTTTACAAATGTTTCTTAATCCGGATCTAAATTTTTTACTGTAATTCTTGTATTGTACGTTTGGGCTATTTAAACAATCTACCTGTACCAAATATGAAAGAAATCTACAGGGTGTTCCAAAAATGTAGAACGAGATGTACATTTATAAAAATATGTCAGATAACTCAGTTTTTCCATTCGTTTCAAATGTCTGATGCAATTTAAAAAAAATCTGATGTACAGCGTGTTTCGTTGGGGATTTTCAAGTTTTACAATTTTTTTTAATCCGTATCTGGATTTTAATTGTAGCGTAGTCCTTACATACGATTGACCTACTAAAAGATGATACTTGTACCAAATATGACAGAAATCTACCAGGTATTTCGAAAGTTACTGCTTGTGAAAATAAAAAAAATGCACTTGAGTTAATTTGACGTTAAAACACCAGTAGTAGAATGGGATGTGCACTTAAAATATTTTTTTAAGTTAACTCATTTTTTTCCGTTCTTTTCAAATATCCATCCCAATTTTAAAAAATCTGATATACGGGGTGTTGTTTTGGGGATTTTCAAATTTTAGAAATTCTTCTTAATCCGGATCTGGATTTTAATTGTAGTTCTTATACTATAGTATTGGGCTATTAACACACTATACCTGTACCAAGTATGAGAGAAATATACAGGGTGGTTCTAAAGTTACGGCTTATCCGTATCTCGATTATTAAAGGCGTTCATTCATACCCTCTATTTAGAGATAACATATGTCGGTTTAACTATGAAACACCCTGTATAAGTCAAAAATTAATTTTTTTTAGATAAAGTTAAAAATACACTTTTATATGATATGATATAAGGTTTATTAATTAAACCCTATATTACCGTATTTTCCCAATTAAAATAAAAAATTTTTTCAGAAATATGAAGTAGAATTTTTGTTGCAACAACAGTGGTATGATCCAAGATTGAAATATGCGAATCAGAGCCAGTATAACTATCTGAATGCCATTCACCATCACAGCGATATTTGGATTCCAGACACATACTTCATCATGCATGGTGATTTCAAAGATCCAATTATACCCATGCATTTTTCATTAAGAATTTATAGGAATGGGAGTGTAAATTATCTTATGAGGTGAGACCAAAATGATGAATTTTCACTTATAATACCAAGTTGAAACACTATCGTCGACCACTCAACCAAAACACAATTTTAACACACTCTACGCGCGTTTCGCCAACTATGTTGGCATTATCAGAAGTTGATGATAGACTCGCGTAAAATTGTGTTTTGGTTGAGTGGTCGACGATAGTGTTTCAACTTAGTTGATAAACCAAAGGTTCCAATTTCCCAATTTAACTTAGATACCACTAGAGCTTCAACTATTACTGGAAATTTTTCTGTTTTTAATTGAAGCTAGAGTGGTATTCGGTAAGAAAATTTCACACTGAAATATTATTAAAGAAATACTAGGATAATGACAGTTTTACTAAAGTTGGTAGAAATATATTTTCTTACAAGGAACTCGAAGTGGTACTTAGCAGCAATGAAATTTGCACGCGTAATATTAGGTTAAATAAAATACAATTAATCTACTTTAGTTATACAAAATAACAAATAATAAGTCAGTAGTAGCTCAATCTCTCAGTATTTTACAAATTCGTTTTAATAAAGTTGATAGAAAATAATGAAATAGGTATTTCTAAAAAAATAATAATATAAATTGCTTAAACAAGTGTAAGCAACTTTTGACGTTACCTGAGTATAAATTATCTAAATAAATTCGTCGTGTTGTAGAGTTTATAACAATGGAGCTATTTGCGAAATACGTTTTATGCACGTTTTGTAATGAAGTTAGTGAAATTAAAATGTATCATCGGAATAAATTCCACATAATCTGATGTTAACTGGAAATGTCAAAAAATTTGCACTGTAATTTCATGCTCCTTCCCCCAAGGAGAAATTTCCGGAAATTTTTTTAGTTGCTATGGCAACGATACAAAATAAAGGCTTTTAATTGGTCGAAAATGTTTTTAATTATTTAAAACGTTTTTCAATGACATCTAGTTTAAAAAAAATAAATATTTTTCCATCTATAAACATAATATCAGTTACATAATGGAAAAGATGTACCTACATATCTAAAAATTTACAGGGTGTCCTATTTAAAAATAAAAAGTATTCATGTCTCAGATACCGTCAACTTGGGAACATCGGCAACCCATGGATACAAAATTTTCATGTCTCTATAATTTTTTAAGCACATATTGTATGAAAATAATAAATTTTATTTTTTCGCAACCCAACTTTTAATGGCGGCGTACGAAAGATGATGACGCTCAAATCTCACGTTATTTATTATTTTTAATAATTTTGTTTTTCTAGGAGACATTTAATATTGTCCTGCCAGGGGAGCCTACATATTTTTCCGTTTGATGACCCGACATGTACATTTTCAATGGAAAGTAGTAAGTGTCTCTTTGTTTTAGTGTTCAAATATTTAAATAAATTGGAAAAATACATTATTTATCGTCATTATTGGGTATCTAATCGTTTTCATATCATAATTTTCTATGTAATTTCAATTGGAAAATCGGTTTTCTTACCTCACTATTTTCTAACAAATATTTGTTTTGATTTTTCTTCCAAAATTATCTCTTTTATGGATATTTAATTTCACATTATTTTTATTGTGGCATTTTTAGGTTTGTCTGCACCAGAAAATGGATAAATCATCAAAAAATCCGGTATTTAAATCTGTATTTTATAAATTCACAATTTTCCATACCATTTAATTTTTTCTCACTTTTCGCTACTTTTTGTTGAATGTTTCATAACGAGAATCGATTTTTCATCAAAAATTGTACAAAGAAAAAAGGAAAAATCGACTATTAAGACTAACGAGGCTGAAATTTACCATTTGCAAAAACGCGATTAGGAAACCGACAAAAAATACAAAATCGCTTATAATTTTAAAATTTGATATTTTTTAATATTTAAATCAAGTCCTATTGATATACGTGTCATTTAAATTTAATATTTTCCATGTATTTGGAAAATAAAAAAAATAATTTTATGCTGTTTTCTCAATAATTTTATTAAATTTATATCTTAAATTCTAAAAAATATCGCAATTTATTTCCATGTTGAAAAATGGCCGTGTCCATTGTCAAGCGATGGTTTTTCTTTCATACATTTTCACGTAAACAATTTAATACAGCTAGGCGACGGACAACATCGATTTGAGACTCCATATATGCGGTCTAGTTTCTTCTGAAGAGGCACAATGATGTCGAAACCCAAAAATCTTCTTTAATAACAAAATTAAATGGTTCGATTGTCACGATGGTCAGGTTCCAGATTAACTAATTCAACGTATGTCCGAGGAGTAGTTGGTATAATATGGCGCAATTCTTCGATATAATTATGAGGTCTTTGTTGAGGCAATCAGAAATCTCATTGTTGATCAGGCTTGCCCTGTTGACTTATTTTTAAACGTATTTTCGCCCAAAAAAACGATTTTGTCATTAATTTTAAAGTATGGCCAAAATTTCCAAACTTTTTCTCAAATTTTTTTTTCGTGAATTTTGATAGTGTCAATACATTTCTGTTTTTTTTATTTCGTAATGTTTTATTGTGGGATTTTCATTTTTGTTGAAAAAATAGAAAAAATCGCTGAAAAATTTACTGAATTGTAATTCCATCTAAAAAACGCTTTTTAATTAACACTAACATGAAATTATTTCAGTTTCTTACGAGATGACAGCGATACGATACGTATGGAAGAACGATGAAGACGTTTTGCGAAAGTCTCCAAGCCTGATGACCCTTAATGCTTATCTCATAAATAATTCAACGTTAATCTGTCCAATAAAATCTAGTTGGAGAGGTGAGTTTTGCATTTATTATGCACAAAACGAGTTACATTGCTCTTACAGTAAAATCAATAATGGCGAGGTTATTAATGAATGATATTTTTTTGGAAAATAGTAGATTTATAATATTATATTTCGTTAGAGCGCTAATGTTATAAGAACCATTGCATCTTCTATACTCCGTTTCAAAATGCATGATAGCACAGTTTTTATGGCAAAGGTCTTTATACCGGATTGTTCAATGCAGAAAAAAAGTAAATGTTGATACCTTCTTATCTGAATTTTGACTAGATTTTAGTATGACCACCCCGAAAAATATCGAATACAATACATCAAAAAATGTAAATAGGCAAACTCTAAGGGATGAACCAATAATTCTATACCTCAGTGACGGGGAACACGAAATTACTTTAATATAAAAAATAGTAAACTGTCAATCATAAGGACCCACATTTATTTTTATAAAAATAGTATACCTACTAGATATTAGGTTAGGACATTTCCTTAAAATTTAATAATAAATATACACACAACTAAATTTATATGATTTAGATACTAAAAAAAAATCTTTGCAAAAAAATATTTTTTATAAAACACTCATATTTCGTTTTTAGAAATACGGGGTGATTCCATATAAATTTGTTTGTTTGTATTTCGGATACTAGCGTCATATAAACTTATTATAATTAATATAAATATAGAGTTACATACCTAAATAAGTTAGTCGTTTTCTCCCGATAAGGAGTCATCATCATCAGTTTCCTCACTTCCCACAGAAATAATAATTGGTTCTATTGTTTCCTCTATTAACATATCAAGTTGCCAGAATTTCTCCTCCTCTGCTATGATAGCGTTTTGCCAATTGTCCGGTGAAATTTTTGATATGGAGTCACATAATAGTTGACGAACATCTTGAAGTTTAAATGTTGTATTGTTTCTTGCGACATATCCCTTCATTTGAGCCCAGATTATTTCAATGGGGTTAAGTTCAGAGTGATAAAGTGGTAATCTCAAATTTTGGTGAATGTTGTTTACATAACTGCAATAGCTCTTTTTTGAGTAATCCCTCTTCTGACACTATTTCTTTGGTTATTAGCCAATCGGAGAATTCTTGCTTTTTCCATTTAGTGTTAGGTAACGGTTCCTTTAATCTTGAATGGTAACTGGCATTGTCCATAACTATTACAGAATTGGTCGGCAATCGTAGAATTTGAAACAAATTCTAACAAGCCTCTATCAACAAATCCTTTATCTCCTCCAATATGAGTGACAATTAAACGGGGACCTTTACCATTTGGAAATTGTAAGCCAGTAGACAAACCTTCTGTAAATGCCTGACGAGCATTTGTAACCTGTTTATCTTGCCAAATTTTTTTTACAAAATGTCCTTCATTCTAAGTTTTCTTAAATATTGCCTCTTCCAACAAATAATTTCATCTTTCTCTATGAGCGCAGATTTTCTATCGTTCTTCTCCCAAACGAAGTCTAATTCATGTAAAGTTTTCCACAATTTGTCTCTTTTAACGTTTGGCAAAGTTTCGTCTCCATTAATGTCTACTAAAAGTTTATCCAAAGTAGGTATCTTTTTTTGTAAATAAAACGAATGCACTTTTCTTCGGATCAGTTGTTTTATAGTACCGTCTATTTGAGTGGGTTTTCTCCCAGTTGACGTTTTCGGTGCTACTGTAATACTTCCATCCTTTCGTTGCTTCAAAAGTCTATAAATGGTTGCTTCTGCAACTCCTGTCATATGTGAACACTTAGAAACAGTACTATTGAAATGTTCATGTACAAGAGCGTCATGTACATTTAACACTAAAGTTTTCATATGCACAGTTAAATTGCACTTTAATTTCACAGTAGTATAATTAGACGTTTGTGCCATATTTATTGCACAAATTCACTTGATCAACATTGCTTTTTATCACCTATTATTACAGAACTAACAATTCTGCGTGTTACAATCACAGGACTACATAAACAGAAATGTAAATTTTAACTAAAATAATTTACAATCTGCACAACACTTTCTGCCGATTAGAAATTTTAATCCTTTCAAGAAAGTTGAGGGCTACTTAAATTGATCTTGAATTGTAAATATTTTCTACCTGTAGAGATTACATACTTACCAAGAATTGAAATAAATTGGTATTTTTAAAAATTTTAGGAAGAAGATTTCATTTTGGAACAAATAATGCTAAACATTTTATTTTAGAAATTATCCGCCACTGATTTATGATGTTATATTGGGATTTATCTTCTGGGTCATAAAAATTTTGCTATCAATCATTTTCAAACAGAGTATAATATACAATGACAAGTTTTGTTTAATTATTTCGTATTATTTGTTAAAAGTTCGGTTATTAGGGATTGTGTCTGTCTAAATTACATAATAAAGTGTTTTTTTGGATGCTTCACTTCGATTTTAAATTTTTCAATTCAAGACGGTCACACTATTTACTTCAAGGCAACTCAGGAATAAATTTAACCACTTATTCGTTTCCGCGAAGTTTGAAGACAGAATTAAAAGTAAATATTCACATTTTTCATTATTGTGTACATATCGCAGATTAAGAGCGTTATTTTACATTTGAGAGCAAACAGAGCTGTGAAAATACAGTTGATATAACGATATTTACACAAGAATGAGATCTACGCGGAAAGTTGAACCACAAAAAATCACGTATATGATAATTTTATTATACGAATTATTACAGGAATTATAACAACATCTAAATAACAGATTTGAAGAGAGACTTAAGCCTAATTAGTTTCTTTGTATGAGGTTATGTTAAAAAAAAGTTTACTGATACTTTTTAAACCTAAATTGACTTGCATATTTCATAATTTAATTTTTTTAATTCTTCTAAAGATATTACGAGAGAGGGCATCCGCTACAACATTATCTGTACCTCTAATATATTATACAATAAAATTATTGTATTTTTACAAATTTCCTGGCGGTTTTTTAATTCCCAAATTATTCGTTTGTACGTGGACTTTTATATTCCTATGATTTTTATTGAACAAATTTCTATTTAAATTTGTTTTTGTAAACTGATTAATATTTATATTTGTTAACAGGAAATTACAGCTGTTTGATGGTGGAATTGATATTCACCAGGGATCGAGCTTTTTATTTTACCACAGTATTTATACCTGGTATAATATTGGTTACGTCGTCGTTTATAACGTTTTGGTTAGAATGGAATGCCGTACCTGCAAGGGTTATGATTGGTGAGTCAATTATTAAATTTTAACCAATGTAGTTTTAAGCGCTTCTATAGGTGAGCAGGCCTAAAAGCAGTAGTAGAAAAAAGAAAAAATATAAAACGATAAATCCAGATTGACGCTCAAGTCAATCATTAAAATTAATAAAATAAATCAATAAAATTTACAAAAAACGTAAAAAAAGGAATTGTCATTTGTTAGTCTAAAAAAAGAATTTTACCGAGAACTTATTTCAACTCTGGTAATGCAGTTAAAGCTGCTTGGATCGTCGGAAAATACTGAAAATCTTGTTATCAAAAAAGACAACAATTTTGAGTGATTCACACGTGAGAGCCGCGAAGTTTAATAGCTTTTCAAAAATTTATTTGGTTTTTCAGTTATAAAACAAATAATTCATCTTATCTATAATCCCAAACCCAGTGACTGAAACAGAATTGAATCAACTTTTATTTTTTACAAAAGTGTATTTCTTTTATTCATTAAACACATTAGCCCAGCTGATGAAGCCTTATAGGCAGAAACAGCGCTGTCTCGGGATGTGAGTTGAATATGCAGAATATCAATACATCTTTTATTTTTTAAGTTAGTGGTTTTGAGTTATCAATAATATTTTAAATGAACGTTTTGTCATAGTCAGGCTACTATTATCCGAAACAGTGACCTCATATTTTCGCGCTTACGCCAACTAGAATTTTTCTATAAAGTCTCCTTTTGATCAATAAACGGAAAATTAGACAACTATGTTTATGTGTAGGTTTATGGATTGTTCAAATACAATCAAGACATGTGAATAAAGAATCCGCCTGGCCTGGCTGTCTTAGTATGAAAAAATAGGGTCTATCTGTGTGACAAATAAAAAAAAATTGAATGTCATTTGGCTTTTTGGCTTCTAATTCTGGAACATTTCCTAATAATTTAAATTTAGGTATCCCCTAACACATAAAACATGAAAAATTCCCGTCATCCTTTATTTTTTTTTTGGACATATTTATTATTCCAATAAAAATTTCTCTTGTTTTTGTAAAAAAACTTCTTTTTGTCTATTTGTTTTTCGTTTTAACTTTCAATATACGCGAAGCAAATTTTCGAACACAAAATAAAGAATTTGCAATTCAAAGCAAACATGAAATAATAAGAATATAAACTGAATTATCTTTGCATAACTTTGGATTATACAAATAGAATGTTTCTGCGATGGCATTAATCTAGAATGTTTTTCCATTACCTATTTGGATATATGTAAATTAGGTTATGTGAAAAGTTAAGCTCCCATGGCTAGAATCAGAATCAGTGAATTGGAGCATTAGATGAGAAAAAAATTTATATAAATATAAACTATAACACCCTGTATCTTGTTCTACATACTATTTCATTTAAATTTAACTTCCTATTTCAACCCAGTAGGGATAGAATATCAAAAACGTAGTGGGTTCCTATGTGACAAATATAAACTATTTCACAAATTCCGTGGTTTAGTCTGAGCGTAAACTATTTAAGTTGTTCCATATAAATAATGGAAAATATAGTTAAGAAAGGCATCACTGAATTTACGTTGCGACACAAAATCGTTCCTGACGAGCAACATGGCTTTGTACCAAAAAGATCTGTAACAACAAATATTTTGAGTGCAGTAACTCATTGGTCAACCTGGCAGGATAGCAATCAACCTGTAATTTGTTGTGTTGGATCGATAACTTCCTAACAAATATACATTTCTGTGTGCGTGTAAATAACCAGCTATTAGCGAATTACCCTGTAAATAGTGGTGTACCTTAAGGAACACTTTTGGGTCCTCTCTTGTTTATATTGTATACCAGTGACCTAGACAAATCAATCGTTTCTAAAAAAGCTTCGATTGCAGATAACAAAAAATATATTGCAATCCCCTCCAAGATGTCATAACTATGCAGAGAGACATACAGTGGCCAATTCGTCTCAGCAGTGGCTAATGCCACTGAACTCTGAAAAATGTACTGTACTGCATATAGGATCCAACAATCCCAGAACTCTGTATAGTATCAATAATAAAACTTTAACACCAGTCTTGATCCAAAATGACCTTGGGGTAATAATAACATCAGACCTAAAATAGGAAGCACATATAGCCACTATAACTATAACTATAACTAAACTATAAACTATAACTAAAAAAGCAAATAGCCTCTTGTATGTGGTGAAAAGAGCATTCCGGGATCACTCTGAAGAAATGGTTCTAAAAATCTACAAGACCTATACAAGGCCAAAATTGGAGTTTGCACAAACGGTATGGGACCCATATTTTGTGAAGGATATTGAGATGTTGGAGAGGGTTCAAAGAAAAGTCACCAAAATTCCTCGGACTTTGCGGAACATGGATTACACTACTGGACTCAATAAGCAGTACCTAACATCTCTAAGAGAAAGGCGTATTCGTGGAGACCTAATTGAAACCTTTAAATGGACTAACGGTAACTACTCATGTGAAGATATTTTCACATTAAGTACATCCAGGCAGCTGCCAGGGCACACGAAGAAACTTGAAAAGGAAAAGTGCATGAAGTTGCAAAGAAAAAACTTTTTAACAAACAGGGTGGTGTATACATGGAACACTTTACAAGAAAGAGGAAACTGTGACTGCAAACAATGTTAATCATTTTAAAGCAAAGGTTGATAGGGAACTGGTTCAAGGGAAATATAGACTTGTACATTACAGTTTGTGATGTTAATCTGTGACAATTGAAAAAATTGTGATACTTGTTAAATTGTGATAATTGTAATTGAACTGTGATAATTATTGTAAATCAAACTTGTGATAGGTATTTATTTTAAAACATTTATAAATTTAAGTTCAATAATAATAATAATAATAATAATAATAATCCACAGTAAAAATGAATAAAAAAATTGAACAAAGATGGCTAAAACTTATATTTTACGGCATTTCCTTCATCTTGGATAAAAACTGGTGGCTAGGTATTATACTCTGCTGTTGGTCGTCAATGTGTCGACCAATCAAAGGGAAGGGAGTAGTGGATAAGGATTCAGACACTTTTCAAATATAGTATAGATATCAGCAGTACTAGTTTTTTGCATTTTATCTTTGAAGAAAAATAGACGACTTTCGGAGATATATAGATCTTAATTTATAAAAAAGTTTTATTTTTGTTATAGGTGTAACAACAATGCTCAATTTTTTCACAACATCAACAGGATTTCGTTCAACGTTACCGGTAGTGTCCAATTTAACCGCAATGAACGTTTGGGATGGTGTTTGTATGTGTTTCATTTATGCTTCCCTACTAGAATTCGTATGTGTAAACTATGTCGGAAGAAAACGACCGTTACATAACATCGTCTACAAGCCAGCGGAAAATATTCTAGCCCAGGTTAGTACCAAAATTTGATTGTTACTCCAGAACTTTTTCTTTTACATTTACGGAAGCGGATGATATGGTTTACAACACTTCCAAAATTGTAGACAGCGACTTCTCGGTCGCTTTATATTTACGGCTCTTTCTAAGTAGGCGGCACAGTAGAAAGTGTTTCAGACAAATATTTTTCTAGATATTTGCATGATTCTATTTAACGCCGCTCTTATTTTATGAAACCCGATTTTTAATCAGTAACTGTCAATATTGGGATTTAAATTAGAACAAAGCTGGACGCCTATTTTACTGTTTCTTTGTCAGGATAACCAATTTTCATACCATCCTTATGCAATGTGGAAATTAAGTCTTGCCCAATTATGTGAAAGAATATAGAAAAATATTCGTTCAAATTTGTTTTAGTTAGGGAATTCACCTACAGCAAATTTTCTTTCCTCGTTCTTTGCTCTCAATACTCAATACATAAATAACAGATTTGAATAAAACTTCAACACATGGTCCCATCAAATGCCCAGCCAGGTATTCATAATTAACTCCAATTGATTTATTTGTAATATATTAAAAACCAAGCTTATTCTCATTCCCAAAAATATTATCAACAACTTCTATCTCATCTAGTTTTTATCACTTTTTTATGATGCAAATAAAATATAATAGTATTCAATAAATATAAAAAAGTATCTCACACATGAATAAAGCTGATGCCGAAATACATAGTCTATAGCCAATTTTCTCGAAGGTCCTTTTTTCTTTACACCACCAAACTGGTAATTTAAGGCAATTTAAAATGAGGTATTGCTTGCCATTCATTTGGATTTTTAAAAATTAAAAGGAAGAATAAGTTCATGTATTAGTGATACTTGAATACTGAAACCAAAATCGACACACTGTATAAGAATGGTCAATTAATATTATTTACTCTTTATTTTTGTAAACGCGATAAAATAAACTAAGTAGTTGGTGCTGTATTTTAGCATTCTTATGGGCTAGAATACTTATCTTCCAGCTTGTGAAATATACATTATACTGGCTTTCATTTGGCTGCTATCTACATAACTGCTATATTTTGAGAAAATATCTCTTACAACATATATTTTGATTAAAGCTGAAAGTAACTAGAATACAAACTATTTTACTATAATTACTTCTGTGGTAGATAGGAAATTAAATATCGAGTGGCTATTAATGAAAATGTCTGTGCTCCTCTTATCTATATTATTATATACAGGGGATTTATGAATTTTGTTTGAAAATTCAAATATTTTTTGTTTATATTATTAAATCATTTCAAAATTATAGCCACAAGACAGTTATCATAAATAATAGCCATTTAGTATTTCCATTAATAGACTATCTACTACAGAAGTATGAACCGTACGTTGTGATTTACCCTGTACAAATTAAAACAGTGAAACTTCTTTTGTTTTTTGGTAAGTATATCCAATAACTGCCAATTAGCTTTTTGCTTATTGCGCTTACTCCAAAAGCTTCACCATCTTGTTAAGGAATGCAATAGTTTAAGTTTACTGATTTGTAAATAGTTATAAATTAAAGGTATCAATTCAAAAATGGAATATCCAGCCAAAAATATTGACAGGAATTCCTACTGTCAATACCACCTAATAGAACGTGTTATATTTTTAATTTTAGTCTTGCAATCAACTATAGCGAGAACGTTTTTTTTTTACAAAAAGTGCTTTGCACCACATTTCAGGATACCTACGTTTCCAAAAAACACAATTTTTATTTCATTATATTATCAACGCATTATACTAATTTTCATTTTGCTTTTGTAGAGTAACCAAAAAAGAAATTCAATGCCAATGGTTCCTAACGAAATCATTACATGCACCAATTGCGGACCAAATCCATGTACACACACTGCAAATAATGGATGTCCAGAGGTAAATACAAGTCGTTACATATTTTATTAACAAACCGAGCTAACGATGAAATCAATACTTGTTTAATAAATAATCATATCTATATAATTTAATGTTTATCATATATATATTTATTGAATTGTTACAAAAATTTCTTGAGTAAAAACTGTTACTTCCATCCAAGGCAAGAAGAGAAAAAAGGTAAAATTTATGTATTAGTGCCCTCATGCTATTTTTATTGCGTAGCACATAGTATTATCCACATTGCTGCAGCCACCAGCTTGCTTTTAAATTTGTTTTCATTAAAACTAAATCAATGAGTTCCATACGAAATACTATTACCTAATTTTTGTCCTATATATCATTTCCAACATCTAACAAATATATACAGTGTGGTAATATCCGCCTTTAATTTTTTAAATTACAGGAAACTATCCATCGTAGAGGCTTGCAGCAAAAAAATTATTACTAAAACGGCCAAGAGAAAAACCTGGAAAATATTTTCTAGTTTATGAAATGGCCGCTAGGGGGCGTAACTGCAATCTTGAATCTAAGAAAGTGATGTTTCTGTGAATTCCGCTATATTAACCTAACAAAAAAATACCTGATCTCTAAAGTAGAGGATAATCTGAATCTTTTTTGTTTGACAATTTTTGCTGTATCTCTAAAAATAAAGTGATGGGGATATTCAAAGGTATCAGTAAAAAACACCCTGTATATTCGAAATGGCTGAGCCGATTTTAACAAACTTAGTCTAGTTGAAAAGAGCTATTCTTCGGCTACAAATGTTATAATATTTGAAGTTTTGTTAGTTTCACATGTACCCGCTAGAGAGCTTTTTTCGACATTTCGACAGAAATAGTTAATTTTCTTAACAAAATTAAATGCCTTGGTATGATTTCTTTCTCATAAAAAGTAGCCAAATGTTGCCTAAACAAGCTCGTGAAAACCGCATCCGGTATCTTGTTCCTAACCTAAAATGTAGGCCAAATGAAATTTTATACGGAAATCTCTTAAATTTGTATTTTTTAAACTAATTAATTCCTTTTATTATGTAAGTTGTGGCCCTAAAAAGGACCGATTTAAAAAAGAAAGGTTTTTAATACTCCCGTAAATGCTCTAAACGCTCTATGCATTGCTGAAGCCTCTCATGGGTAGGCAAAACTGTCTCTGTATGTTACTTCATGCATTACGAATCCGGTTTTTCATATCTCTCTGGTCGTAGGTTGAGTCTGAAAATCAAGACAAGTTAAGTCTGGTGATCGCGCAGGCCATGGAAACAGACTTCCTCTTCCAATCCATCGCTGTTATAATACTGCATTAATATGCTCTCGCACAATAATAGCATAATATGCTGGGCAACCATCCAACTGCAAAAAAAAACAAGTTTTGACGTGTTTCCAGTGGCACATCTTTCAACAACAACGGTAATTTATTGGCCAAAAAGTCAAGAAAAATATTACCGTTTAGGGATTGCTCGAAAAAATATGGCCCAATGATTCGGCCTCCCAGTATGCCACACCACACATTTAAACTCCAACGTCCTTGGTGCTGAACTTTACGCAACCAATGCGGATTTTCTGCAGACTAAAATGCATATTGTGCAGATTTTAAGGATGGCTTCATCGGTCCAAAGAATTTGAAATAAAAAATCTCCATTATTGTGCGAGAGCATATTAATGCAGTATTATAACAGGCATTTAGCTACTTTTTCATTAAAAAGAAATCATTTAATTTTTTTGAGAAAATTAACCTACTAACAAAACTTTGAGAATAGCTCTTTTCAACTAGCCCAAGTTTGTTAAAATCGGCTCAGCCGTTTCGAATATACAGGGTATTTTTACTGAAACCTTTGAATACCCCCTCCCCCCACTTTATTTTGAGAGATACGGCAAAAATTGTTAAAAAAAAAAAAGATTCAGATTATCCTCTACTTTAAAGATCAGGTATTTTCTTGTTAGGTTAATATAGCGGAATTCACACAAACATCACTTTCTTAGATTCAAGATTGCAGTTACGCCCCCTAGCGGCCATTTCAGAAACTTGAAAATATTTTCCAGATTTTTCTCTTGGCCGTTTTAGTCATAACTTTTTTTCCGAAAGCCTCTACGATGGATAGTTTCCCAGATACAGTACCTCGCATTCTTATTTGGCCACCCTGTACAAGATGAAGATAAATAAAAGAAGATCGTTCAATACTAGAAAAAGGTTCCTTAAAGCTATTTAAAGAGAATACGTCGGTAACAGAATGCACCTTTTGACAAGAATACCCTACCTTTAGCAGAACGATCGAGCCCTAATATCTGAAGACCTATCTAGAAAAGTCGCGTTCCTTAGTGACTTTTACAAACACGTCAAAGAAACAAAGAATCTCTGAGAACATTTATATTTTATTATTTACTGGCGAAGATTTAAATCCAGCCACCAAAACTTTTATAAAACCAATTGTGAACCATTTTCCATACAATTTTCTGCAATTTTACATTAATCAAATGAGAAATTTTATTTATACCCAATATGGTAGTACCAAATGAAAACAAAAACAAAATCAATATCAGATAAATTAGTAAAATGAATGAAGCATGTTCCAACAAATGAATTGGTAGAGGTGGACTAGAAGCCTGGTTCCCACGGTTACCTGATTCAAATCCATTAGATTATTGTGTTTGAAGAAGTGTGTTTTAAATGAGGTATTATTGAACGTTTTCTGTAAAAAATTCCCAGTTACTGTAATTAAAATATTAATATAATCCATTTCAGTTCTGTGATTAATAAAAAAATCTTTTTTTATCATTATAGTGCTCTAAATTTTCGTACTAACCCAGTTCCCAACTCCCCGTTTTTCGCACCCTAATTTAATTTCCTGTAGACTGTAATGTAAATGAAAACGAAGTATTTAAAAACTAACTCTTTATTTATGACCAGTTTTTCATTAATGGAAAGCTCAAGCGAGAGTCCAGGACAGGCCATGAGTTTTCAAGCGACCGCAGATTGAGATAAAATAAACATAAAAAACTAAATAAATAAAGTACATATGAAATTAAGAATTACAAAATTGTGGTTGTGCGATAAAATCTAAAGAGTGGATGTTTTAAGAAAAATTAATATACCATTAAAATGTATGGAAACTTATGTCAACTCCTAAAATCTATGTCAACATATTTACGTGCAGATTCGGGAGTGATAAAGTTAATATTTTGTTTATTGTAGTTTGATCTAACTATCTGAGATATAGAGGCTTAAAATTGTAAATATTTTTTCATTTTTATTTTATAAAATAAATGAATGAATGATTAAATGAAACAACCACGCAATTTTTGTTAAATAATTAAGAGACAAATATAGGAATGAAAATTCCAGAATAAAAATAATACAAAGGGATAATTTTATATTAAAAATTTATTAATACAACATTAAAATTCTATATTAAGCTCTGGATTCGCCCTTGAGAGCGCTAAAAGTTATTTAAAAGAAATAATATTCAGTGGCTACTTATCAATAAAAAATGTGTGTTATTTTTCAAATAATCTAACCTTTAGTAGGTATCTTTTTTACAGGTGAGGAAAAAAGAACCTCCACATCCGATACGAGTAGCAAAGACTATAGATGTCATCGCCAGGATTACATTTCCTACAGCCTTTGCAATTTTCCTTATATTTTTCTTTTACCACTACAAGAGCTTCACCAACATCACGCATGACGATTAAATAAAAACTTTTTAGTTAAATTGATAGTTAATAGTTCATATTGAAACTTTGTTAAGCGAATGTGATAAGCTGAGGCCAGATTGCCTTTATATTTATTGTAAAAAGATAAATCTTAGAGAATACTTAATAAGCGTGAATTTATATGATGGTCAATTTTTAATATTCGATCATTTTTATCCGTCAACGTGGTCCAACATATTTTCGTTTTCAACAGGTATGAATGCTGGCGGTACAACTCAATATTTTTTAGTTTATAATACATTATTTGAATAAAAAAGTGACGAAAATTTCTGTTAGCTTTCAAATCAAATCAAAAAGTAGACAGTACAAGAAAATGGGCTACAATACATTCTCTTTGATTCATTTATTTTTTATGCATTTTAAATAAATACAAGTCCTTCTAAAAGCGAGAACCCGACAAATGCTTACATTGTTGTAGAATGAATGGAATACTACCAAAAGGGCTGGTTTTAAACAATCAGAAAAAAAGCGTTTAGTTTTTAAATAATACAAACTGTAAAGGAAGGAAATATTGATATCTACAGTACAGTAAAACATTACTTACCAGTCATAGGAAGCGTAAATCAGTGAAGATTACGTTTTTGCAGCCATTTACAAGGTCAGCCGCTGAAAATTGAGTTACTGTGCTACCTCTTCAAATGCTGTATGTAATACTACATGAAAAAGCGGACTTTTAGTACTGTTTATTAGAACCCAACAGTGAATAGTCGAGTGGGAAATCGCACCTGTTATAACAAAATCACTTTCTAAATTTGAGCAACCCACTCCCCCATGTTATTAATTCTTGCATATTGTAAAAATGCAGAATTATCAGAATGTGATTGATATATAGTGCCGTGACACTAGCATACATATTTTATTTAAATGTTTACATAAAATTACATCCTATATTTTGAGATTACAATCTTTCAATTAAACAGTTTTTGGAATACGATTTTTCGTTACTTTTTTAATCAAGTTCACCAACTCTATTATCTTCTAGACTCAACAGAGAAGTAAAACATATTTAGTTTTTAAGTGAAGAAGATATAATTTTTACTAAAAAGTAATATAATGCCTTAAGGCTTGTTTACACTGCAACCGATTTAAGCATCTTTGCATTGTGTGATATGAGTGAAGTTGCTAAATCAGTATGCTTGTAGAAAAATACCAATTTTACAAAAAATTCTTTTCATTGATAATTTCACATTGATTCTTTCAATATAAGCAAGATACCACTTCAGATTATATATTTTTTACCTATGCTTGCTTTTATAAAAGAAAATTTTTCTTCAGATTATATATTTTTTACCTATGCTTGCTTTTATAAAAGAAAATTTTTCTTCGTCATTTTCAAATAATTTTAAGGATGTTATATTTTTATTATTGAAAAATATCGCACTTATATGTTAGATTTGTAATTGGGAATATAAAAAATCATGAGATGACTTTTTCGCTGAAATATTTTATCATATCACTGGCGGATTTGACGGTGGGGGGCATGGGGGCCATGGCCCCCCCTAAAGTTCTGAATAGTTGATATTGGTTCAACAACTAGAGTCTGGATATGCAAGTAAACCTTTTGACTGGTTTTTAACAAAAAGAAAACACACGTTATACAAACCAAAATTATTCGTTGTATTGAATATTTTCTCAAAGACTCAAACATCCCAAATTTTTATCACTGATGGCCCCTCCCGGAAAACCTCCTCTAAAGCAACATCGAATTAAATCAAAAATACTACATATAGTTAAAAATTGCATATATGGTCTGACCCCTTGAACCCCTTAAACTAGTGTGGTCACTTCAATGCATTCAACATGAGGCATGGCTTTGAAGGTGTCGAAACGAGAAAAGGAAGGTGAAAGTTGAACATGTAGTGGTACCAGGGTGGACATACCTTTAGGCTACACTCAGTATAGAGCTGGAATATAAGCTGTAACACAAATATCCCAATTGCAAATTTATACTGCCATCTGATCAAAATTCTACATTTTATTTGTACCGCTTGAACTACTTTATATTCCTTGAGATATTCTGTCAAAATCTCTAGTTTCGTAAGATAACACATTTTTTAATTCTACATAATTGTAAATTTCATACAAATTGAATATATAAATATTTTCAAAGATCTAGAAATAAAAAACCAATAGCTAATAAGAACGAAAATATACAACAAACATATTAAAATATTCGTTTGAAATAGGGGAGACAGAGGAGGATTGTTAAATTTTATTTTTTTTTTAAGTATAAAAATTACACAACTTTAATTGCACAATTAAATTCGTAAATTTATTAACAAGAAAAACCAAAATAACAACTCTTATACTTAAATATAAAAGTAATGAATCTGTAGTGTCTCAAAACTTCCAGCATATGGGAAGTATGATACTTTATAAAACTAGGCAAGATACGTAAAATAAAATACAGAATGTGGAATATTTGGTTCTTATAAATGTCACAGGTCACAGATATATTTTGGTGGACTTGCTCACTCCAGCACATTCTGTATTGGGACTTCTAAAGTAAATACGTAAAATTCTCGGCTTAATACACGTTTTTATTTACAAAATATAAACATGCCTGCCTATGTATTAAACCTCCTCCGTCTCTGCTACTGGGAACATATAAATTATTGATTTTAAACTTATTGTTAAATCCTTATTTGGGGCCGGTTGTACCAAAGTCAGTTAAACAAAACTTTCGTTGAACCGACAATCAACGTTCAACATAGCTCGAGCAAAACCTCGTTACAAAACTAGAAATCCTAAAGTCGGTAGAATCATTCGTAAAAATCAGTAAGTTTGAAAAATAAATGCCGAAATTGTCGCAGAAAATTTGTATTGATTAAAAACGAAATTATTATTTCTATCGTAAGAGTCCTAATACGATATATGTACTAGTGGAGTCAAACTAGCATGAAAAATCTGAAAACCTGTAACTTTCGGAGAAATCGGATCGACAAGCGGTTTTTTTTTAAATTTTCGAAAAATTATCAGTAACAAAATCTACAACTAACCTTTTTACGCTCGGACATTTATAATTTAACAAATTGGACAATTTTCTGAGAGTTTCGCCAAGGGTATGGAAAACATGACTGCCTGTTCAACAAAAGGTCTGGAAAATTTTCGCGTGCGGGTTTTCGAGGTCGCTCATTATCTTGTAGATGTCGAGGCTATTGTTTATTGTTCAATTATTGTAAACTGGCTAATTATCAAATTGATAACACTGCCCCCAAATACTTAGAGGACTCGAATTTTTTCCAAATAAAACTCTGGATCCCCGGGTAGTAGCATGCCCACAAAGTTGTACCACATAATTGTTTATTGTTCAATTGTTGTAAACTGGACAATTAACAAATTGATAACTCTGCTCCCTAAATACTTAAAGGACTCGAATTTTTTCCAAAAACTCCGGTTCTATGGGGAGTAGCATGCCCACAAAGTTGTAGCACATAATTGTTTATTGTTCAATTGTTGTAAACTGGCTAATTAACAAATTGATAACTCTGCTCCCTAAATACTTAAAGGACTCGAATTTTTTCCAAAAACTCCGGTTCTACGGGGAGAAGCATGCCCACAAAGTTGTACCACATAATTGTTTATTGTTCAATTGTTGTGAACTGGCTAATTAACAAATTAATAACTCTGCTCCTGAAAATTGTCCAATTTGTTAAATAAATAATTAAAAATGTTCGAGCGTAAAGAGGTTAGTTGTAGATTTTGTTACTGATAATTTTTCGAAAATTTAAAAAAAACCGCATGTCGATCCGATTTCTCCGTAAAAAGTTACAGGTATAATGCTAGTTTGATCCCACTATACACTTATATCTATTTATTTCCCTATTTCAAATTATTAATTATCTCAAATTACATCAAAATCTAGAAAAAACACAAAGAGAAAGCCGTAAACAGTAGCAAGAGTCACCTCTGATCCCTCGCTCGAGATGCCGTCTGGTGGTGAATTGAAGTATTCACTTAGGCAGAAAATTATTTTAGTAATATATTATCATATTGTTCGACATGTGTTACTCCGAAAAATGGAGTTATGATAAAAGCACCTGCAGTCGCAAGATAGTCTTCCCAGAAAAAATTGGATTGGCGGAAGATATGAAATCAATACCCCGTACTGCTAAAAGACAACAACACCATAGCAACCACCTGGTAAAAAGCCCCTCAGAATTCTGGCGCAGGTCCATAACAATTCCTTATTTGGACTCAATTATAAATTCCCTAGAAATAAGGTTTTCTGAAGAAAATCTTCGCCCATCATTTACTTTAACAAAACTACATCCTGCGCAAATTGAAAACATTTCTTTGGAAGAACTTGAAGAAGCTTGCGAGGAATTCAAAAATTTTTACGGTCTTACAAATATCAAAAATGAGATAGAGCTTTGGAAGAAAATATGGGCGGAAAAACCAGAATCGATCAAACTGAGTGTGAGTGTTGTGGAAATCCTCAAGGAAACTGAAGATTTTTTTCCTGAAATTAAGAAGGCTTTGAAGATCCTTGTTGCTTTACCTTGTACGACTTGTACAGTTGAAAGGTCATTTAGTAGCCTTAGGAGAAAGAATCAAAACCTGGTTGAGGAGCACCATGTCTGAAGCTCGACTCAATGGCCTCGCAATGATGAGTGTATACAGGCAACACATTTTCAAAAACTTGAACGATTTCGTCAACAAAGTGACTAACGAATTCGCAAAAAACCCTATTGATTTTCTATATAGATATTTTGTTCGTTTTCTAATTTTTTTATTAAAACTTTTCTTTTTTGATTTTTCTTTTCAGTTCTTTTATGGTGCCCCCCTAGCTTACCGGCTGGCGACGCCCTTGCTTCTCACCGGCCATAATTGTCACTATTTTGACGAACAATTGTATGTTATCTTGCTGTAATTTGCCAGGTGATGTGACGTACAAATCGGCAGATATTGTTGGCAATTAAGCGAGTTTTGTAACAATATCTTACCTTAAGTTACCAGTTTCAAGCACTTAATGATTAATAAAATACTAGTTTCTTGCTTGACTAATGCTGGTACGCGATCACCTCTTTTGTTTTGTTGAACTGAGTTGGTAAAATCGGCCCTTAGAATATCTAATAATTGTTAATTAAAAAGTTTATTAATGTTATTTAAGTTGTTGAAATAACGATATAACCTAGTCAGTATTTAATAAATTTTTTATTTATTTTCTAATTGGACATTACGTTTTCAAAAAAAAATTTTGCAATCCAAGGGAATCAATCACAATTAACACCCAATTTGTAGGTGTTACACCTTTAAACTAAACTTAGAAAGTAAGCACAAATTTGTAAAAAGTTAAGGCACATTTGTTAAAACATACTTTTCTTCTATATAATATAAGGTAGTTTTTTACAAATTAATTTAAAATTTCGTTGTTACTTAAATCTTACATAATTAAAAAATGATTTTCAAATATCTAGTTACTTAAATAGTTGAATTATTAAAACACCATTTATTGGGCTTTTATTTTTTCAATAAACGAAGTTTTAAAGACATGTGATAACTCAAACTAGACGCCATATATAAAAATATCGCTCATAAATTATGTCCTTATATGCGGCGGTTTCAATATTTGTAAATATAAAAGTTACCCATTTTAAATACAAATAAATAAATTTAAAGTTGGGTAATTACTTTCAAATAAGATAAGATAGCATTTGCTTTCAAATAAATACATTCATAAAATCATTCTGTGGTTTACTTTGTTTCCCAAACAGGTGTTTTTTTTTAATTCAGAGTGATGGGGGAACAATCTAAATAATACATTTTTGGGATAATTCTTTGCAAAAAAAAGGAAAATTGAACAAAATTAAAAAGCCATACAAACTGGTATCTTTTTATTCAAAATAAATTAGTAATATTAAAATTTAAAAAAAAATGTAAAAAGGGGTTAAAAATTTGTAGAAAATAAGGGAAAATCCGATAATCGATGTCATTTTTGTTTCAGAAAATACATAGAAAATTGTGAATTAGAAAAAAACAAATTTTTAATAATTTAAACAACGATTTTCCATTTTTTTAAAGAAAAATGAAAAGTATACAATAAAAATAATACGAAATTAAAAATCTATATTCTAGTAGAGTAGATGCAAATTCGATTGGCGTTATATAAATTTTCGAAACTAAAAATTGTTGAAAAAATGGGAAAAAGTGTGGAAAGCAGCGAAGATCTCTGGAGGATCGCGTAAAATTCTAAAATCCATTCAAAAATCTTTTTTTTCATTCAGAATACATAGGAAACTTATAAATAAAAATTCCACCGTAAAAACCGTACGAAAATAACAAAATACAAACAAATTGGTAATTTTGTATTAAAAAATGATGGAAATTAATAAAAAGAAAATTTGTAGAAAAATGAAAATAATAAAAAGTTATGAACATGTCTGGAAATTGAGGTTGAATCCTACAATTGTTTTTCTTCTGTAAAAATACATGGAAAATTATAAATTAAAAAACATGTTTGATTGTTTAAATAGGGGATTTTTGGATAGGGATGATAGAATACTAAAAATGAAGTTGAGTTTGAGATAAAGGGTGTTAAAATTGAGGAAAAAAGGTAGATAAATTATACATTTTCTCTGCTTTTTAATTTGACAGAAAAATACAAATTAATTAATACTTGATTAAAACAAAATGGTAAAACTTACCAAGAACCGGGTAACTAATCAGATCGACTTGAAATTTTTTGCAAATTGTTTGGAAGGGTATCTAGTTCAGAAGTAGAAAACTTTCGTTAGTGGCGTTTTGTGTGGGGGCGGGGCATCAAAATTACCCGCTGTAAATCCGCCCTTGATTTAACTTCCTTATTAATTATAATCAATATATATTAAATATGACAAGCATTTTAAAAACTTATGCTTATTTAATAGATATTTTCATTTTTCATAGCTCGCGATAAAAAAGAATTGTATATATTTTAAATAAAACTGTGTAATAATGAACATTTTAAAAATAGGTCAATTATCTGGACTTAAAACAGTTTTTCGTACATATTTTTATTACAAATTTTGAATAAAATCTCCTAAAAACTGAATTCTGTTTAAAACGTCTAAAAAATATTGGGACATCCAGTATTTATTATTCATGTTTTCATTCATTTCTATCTATCAATGAAATAACTCAATGTCATTCCAAATATAGTACTACATGGACGTTGTAGTATACTACTTCATTCATAAATATTGAAACAGTTGAGAATCAACACAATGGCCGACTCTGTAGAACCATTAAAATCAACGTTTCAACATAATGGCCGACTGTCTAGAACCAATAAAAATCAATGTTACTACAGTCAGACGAAGGAAAAGGCCACAACAATTTTTAGATCATGTTAAATGTCAGATTTAAAATTTCTGGTAATTTTATATCTTAATAAATGCCAACGAGTGTCTTAAGACGTTTCATAATGTTTATTCAACATTTATAAAAATGTCTAGCAATAGTGAGTCGTTGTTATAGTGTAGAAAAATCTAGTACAGCAGAGAAGAGATGAATATTTAGATATGTTAGAAATACTAAAGGAATATATGTGCTGGTGTCCAAGTTTGTTGTTTAAATCTTATCTTTTGACTTAATTATGTTTTATGAAGGGTTCATGAGTTTACCCAAGTTGAAATGTTTATTGTTACAACTCCAGAAACATCACATACACTTTTAGAAAATATAACAAAGTTATTATGCATATCAATATCAGTGGATGTAGTTTTCCAATATGTATCTATTAAGTCCATTCGTAGATCGTCTATCCCAAAAAGCCTCATTGTGGAAGAAGTCCGAAAATGGGAAAAGAAACCTAGTGCAGCCTACTGGAAAAACATTCCAGGCCAGACAAGCAAAAAGGTTAGTACGACCTTCTGACATATGATTAACAAAGTGAACTAGAAATGTGTATGTTAATTAGTAAGTTTTTACCCTGTAATAAATTTTATAAAGAAAAATTAAAAATGTACAACTTCTTATTGCCGATGTAAAAGAAAAAAAGGAACAAGAAATCAATAAAATTTAAAATGAAATTAACTGTCTTTTTTATTATGTAAAACAGTTTTGTGTGTATAATGTTTTATAAGTTTTTTATAAATTGTAATCATGGGGGGATTACCCCCTGTACCCTCCGTAAATCCGCCCTTGTGTGCAAGACAACTGGTGTAATACTGTGAAAAGCATTCGTTATTCTGAGTCCCATATTTTCGGAAGAAGTTGATGGCTCAACAAAAACCATATTTTTTATGTATCCCCGTAAGAAAAATCCAGTTTTGTTAAATCTGCATAATTAAGACAAGATATCAGTCTTTTGTATATTCTTATCAGTCGTTAACAAAGTCGTTCATTGAGACTATAGCAAAGAAATATGAATACTTGCCATTTTTTCGAAAAAAAAGAGCTGTTTTTAGAAAAACTAGTGAACTTAACCATAGTGAATTTTTGATGAAATTTGTAGCTTTTGTTGGCGCATCTTATGGATCGATAATATCCAGGGTGTTCCATTTGAAATAAGGGAGATTATGCAAATTTTCATTGACAATGTGTGGCAACCTATTTTGTCATATATTCTCTGTAAATCACAGATCGATTTCAGATACATCGTTTGAGAAAGTCACCAATGTACAATATAACTTTATAATATTTTCGAAGTAAACATACATAAAGTATCTTTTATTTTTCATGTAGAAAACGAAAAAGTGATAAAAAATACAGGTTGCCAACAAAGTTGGGACCCGCCCAGAAAAAATTGAACATCCTGTGTGGCCGAATTTTTTTTATTTTGTCGAGCTCGAACACTTACATTATAGAACATTGTATTCCTATCTGTTTGCAAATAGAGATGGAACACCGCACAACTGCGATGATTCAATAAAAATACGAAATTATAAAATAAAATTTCAACTTTATTACCCCTCTCACCAAAATACAACAAGTTGTGATTTACAAACTGCGATATGTATAAATAAAATAAAAATAAATATAAAATAGGTAAATTTCCTCAATCACATCTCAATAAGATGGAATGTCTTAGGTTATTCTTACAATATAGTAAACTATGTATACATTATAATATAATAAAGAGTAACTAAATACAAAAGATTTGATTTTAAACTTCTAACAACTTAGAAAAGATATTTTTTTTAACAATGAGACCAGTCTCATTACTTATCTGGAAGTTCGCGAAAAAAAAATTAAAGAAAAATATACACGAACCTGTATAAAATTGTGTGCATCAATATACACTGTGAACAATCAACTTTGCGCAATTTTTATATAAAATTTTCTAAAAATGTTCACAACAATATAATTTACTTCGTAATTATCGAATCTGAGTACGAAGGTTTTAATAATTCAATCAAAACCTTTTTGTTTCGACCCACAGTATATATTGCAAAATTAACTTTACTAGAGAGTACAAAACGATCAGACTCCCAAAGAAATATATCAAACGTTTAAAACAGTTTTATCTTAAAGAATTAGCAAAATTAAATATCGAAAAAATCTCAAAGTCGGTACCAACAAATAATATAATAAAATTATATTGTAATGCAATCGCGTCCAAATCAAAAACAACTCGCGTCTAAATCGATGTAATCCAACGCCTGTGGGGGCTTTTGTCCCAGGAGTAGTTGTTTTCAATTTGGACGCGATTGCATTATTTGTTGGTACTGACTTTGAGATTTTATCGATATTTAATTTTCAAAAATAGGGCCACATTTGAGATATGGAAAATCTGTTTTCTTTTAAGAATTAATATTTCAAAAATGTAAAAGAAGTTTGGTAGCATTGGCATTACACAATTTTAAGATATAATTTAAAATAACTATCTGGGACATTAGTTGTGTCTGAATCCATTTTTAGCTTGTTGCATTGTGTCTTAATGTTGCCATTTTTGTACAAGCCGACTTATTTTTTATTCCTAAACACGAAATTCGACCAATAACAACAAAACCTTTACTCTCCTCTTAGACATGTAAAAAAATAACCTGTTACCATTTGTTGTGAATATAAAAACTTTCTAAGACTTCCAGAAATTCCAGAAGTAATCGCTGGAAGTCGCATAAATCAGTGAAGAAATTTTTTTCTGACTAAATAAACTCTTTCTTTCATTGATTTTTTAGAGAAAGAAACCAATACGTACTGTTAAATCCAGAGGAAGCAGAATTTCTGCATTGACAAAATTTATGAGTACCACAGTAAAAATAAAATTTTAAGGGTTGATTTAAAATACTTTTTGAGTCGCATCTATTTTAAATTCTGAAAAGGCTATGTTCTGACGTGACTTGTTTTTAAAATTGAATTTATTAAAATGGGAAACGCTTTTGGAACCATCCCCTCTTTTGTGAAGAACATCAATATTTAAACTAATCGCTACTGACCAAATTACTTTAAATAGGAAAGGGCCACGTACTTTTTCACACTGGAACAGCATTATTAGATATTTATTGAAAAACATTTTTTTCTAAATTATCAATTTAATCAGCTGAGTTTTAAGGATGCCTATAAATTTTGGATTTTTAAAAGTTGCCATAACAACGAAAATTAACAACCTAAATAATATTAAAGAGTAAAATTTTGAAACTATCTAATCCTGGCGAGCTCTAATCCTGTCTGCTGGAATTGGAAATGGATAAATAGAATCCCATAAAGTTTGTTAAAATAAATAAGTGTCCTCCTCAAACTTTCTTGACAATTTCAGTGTGACACTATCAAACGGTGTTTTTCCACTTGGGCCGTTTTGAAAAATCTACCTCTTTTTGTCCCATTTTAATAAAGTGGTACTAAATCCTATCAAACGAATATTAAGTAAATAAGATTTGGAATGGTGTTGAAAAAAATCACAAGGGGTCAAGTCTGGGCCAACAACTGGATTTTAATACTGAAAAATCTCAAGGAAAGGAAGGTTAAAGAATAGATACTAATCTAAAATGTGCATGTCATCAGTTGCTCCTACTGTATTTTGGATGTTCCTCGAGGTTCTCACTTGGACCTACTTGTTTAATGCTTATTGATGGTAGTAAAACATCTAAGAGATTCAATATTTAGCGAGTAAATTTCAAACAGTAAGTATATTTCTTTAGTTATCTTGAATGAAAAGTTCTCTATTTATTGCACCTTTTTTTTAATCTCATGAATAAATAAATACTGTACAAATTTCAGTAACCACATAAAAAAAAATGAAATATAAAATAGAATAATGGAATGTATGAACAAAATATTAAGGACTAATTTTAACTATCAACATTGACCTACTTATCTCTAAAACTAATAAAACCTATTTTGTATTTTTGATATACGAGGTACCCCCAAAATGTTCCCGAAATATATCATTTAATATCAATGATTAAACAAACAAACTGAAGTTTTATAATTTAATGAAAATAATTTTGCAAGTACCTCTGTTCTAGTAGGATAGTCCAAAATTTTGGAATGTGTACGAATATTATTACACTAAATAACGTAAAAATTTCTCTCTGAAAAGTTGCTTCGCTATATATTTGAAAAAAAACTTCAAATTAAACGAATTATCCTAGAAAATTGGTTGATATTTAACTAAAAATTATGAAATAAATCAAGTGCAATCATAAAATAAAACAAGTATCAATTTTCAATTTCAAATAAAATCTATCGATACTTAAATCAAGTAATCAATTCAAATAAAACGAATTATTGGATAAAATTCGTTGAAGTGGCAATTTTCAATAAACTTTTAGAGAGATTTTCTAAGATATATTTTGATTTTTAGGAAAACGTTTGTAAATAGGAAATATCTCTTTAACAAATATAAAGGTTTTTTCTTTCAACAATGGACGGATAATTAGAGCAATTATCAGGTTCATAAGGCCTTGACGCAGGCACTATATTTTTGAAAATTCGTTAAGATCGTTATCAATCTTTTTTTTAAATCGATCATTTATCTTGAATGGTAATTTACCACTTTTTAAGTTAATTTTAACCTAAAGTTCATATTACAGCAAAATGATCAATTTAAATTTCTCATACTTATATTTTATGGTTAAAAACGCACTTTAGGCACTTTATAAGACCACATTTAATTGTATAAGTTATTTAAAATTCAAATAACTTAACACGATATAAATGGACACATTTGACATCAAATGTAGTAATAAACTTGGAATTATTTACTATAAATAGTAATCAACTGTATTTTGTAGATGTCAAAATTTGTTAGATTTTATTATTTATTTAATTTTCTCAATCTACTAAAAGACAGTTAAATCAGGGGAATTCCCCCGAATGACTCAAAACGTCAATGTTAACAAATTACTTTACTCTTGTACCTTTTAGCGCATTGTGGTTTCTTTTTGCTTTTTGTCCCTCTTTCTTTATTCAAAAACTCAAATTTTATCAAAAAAATTATAATATGCTGTCAAACACATTAGTGTATTAAAAAATTTGGTCCAAAAAATAAAAAATAAATAATTATACATTTTTATTGTAATGTAAGAATACTCGTTCTTGGATGGCCCTCCTGTTCTTTCTAAAATATTACGTCTCTTTTGGTGGACCACAAAAGTTACTATAAGAATGTGGACGCTCTGAGTCATTCGGGGGAAATCCCGTGATTGAAATGCTTACGGGAAACACATAAAATCAGACATTCCCATTACCCCCTACATATGTTTCTTTAACGATACAGAGTTAAATTGATATAAAAATGACAATCGTCATAAGGTCGATCCTTAAGCTCCTCCTCTAACTTATTTTTTGTTGAATTTTGTCATTTCATCAGTTGAAGTAAATAAATTGTTTAGTAGACGCGTAATTCGGTCAGAATTTTACGATTATTTATTTATCTCAATAAATAAATCCATAAATCAATATTACAGATAAAGACAATTTCAAACGAATTAAATTCATTGCGGATTTTTTTTTAATTTTCGGAATAACGTATTTTGGCTTTTGAATAATTCTGTGAAAATTAAAGGTACCTCATATATTAATTCCTGTTGTTTTTCATGATTTTCTACGATCACCCTTTAGAATCCCCTAAATATCTCTTCTAAAATAGTTGCAATATTGATTTTGACAGAATGGTGCTTGTTATTTTTGAAAATGATGTTATTCAACATGTAATTTTGTATGCATAAAAAATTAAATTTGCAAATGATCGTTCCCAAATTCTTTTCGCCGTCGAATGATTCACTGAAGAAATAAATTATTTACAATTGGTTATAAACAAACAAGTAATTTCAAAAGGGACATTTAAACGACTTTAGAAAATGATTACAAGTTCTGCTATTAATCTCCTTCTATCTGAAGTGGCCACGGATGGTCAGTTTTATGACTATTAAACTACCTTCAAACAATGTTGCCAAAGGCTAGATTTTCTATATGTTTACCGAATTACACGAGTTTTTATGTTGCTTCTAATTCATAGAAGTATCTCTTAATGTCGAGCAGGAAGTTGTAGTAAAATATTTACAGAAACAGTTGTTAAAGAATGACCAAAAACAATTCAAAAGTGTTTGATGTAAAAGTAAATCGGTAAATATGTTTTAGATGGACAAATCCTTATGAGCATCCTTACTATGAGCTACTTTTAGCACAATCAGCGCCATTTTTTATATACTGTTATATACTTGACTGCATTTCATCAAAAAGGTTTCAAATTTTTCCAGTTTTCACCTTCAGCGTCCGCAGAAGTTTTCAAAAGACCAAGAAGTAACTAAGTAGATTATTAATGTATCGTCTCCGTGCTAATTGTATTAGAGTTAAAGAGATTATGTCAAAAAATTACGAAAATTTTTAAATAAATTTTCTTATTAAAAAGTTAGAGATGGAGCATAGGCTGATCCTTATGGATTATTTATTTTTTCAGACAAGAACCTCTATAAAAATATTTTTGTACCTTGAATTATTGCTTTTAAACATTTTACAACAATATCAACCTAGTTAAAATATTTTGACAAATAAACGGGCATTACTTATTTACAAAAAAAAGTCACAATAATAAGAATAGACGATGCACTGCTAGTCCAAGAAAATAATAATTAAAATTAAGAAAAATAAAGAAAGGGTTGATGAACGCATGCCCAGTTCCACAATTTTTCTCATCTTTGGTCCCAACGAAACCCCCCCAATCTATCAGAACCATTCAAATAAAAAGTCCTTACCAAAATAAATCCTTTTTTCCACCTAAAGTACGAACATAATAACATACCCACTCTTTGCCACCTACTGGTGACTCTTGCTCAATAGATGCGAGTTGAATTCGTAGACATTACAACACTGTTCACCACAAATATTGCACTTCCAAGGGTTAGCATCCGAGTGGCAACCCTTATGCAGAAAGTATAGAGTTTGGTCGGGGAATCCTATTCCACAGAAGACGCACTGCAAACCGTTAAGCGACCTTAAAAATATAGAAAGTAAAGATTATGGTTAGACTGCCTGCGCGACTGTGCCACCCAGAGTGATGTACGCCCCTTAGGGTTGGGCCATTTGAGGTGATTTTTTTTAAATTTTCGTCATAAAATTCCCTATCGATCCCGCTTCCTCGATTTTTGGGGGGGTCTTCATTTTCGCGGAATTTGACTCCAAAAAAACTAGATTTTTCGCACAAAAATGACTCTACGGAACACGAAATTGAGATTTTGCCGGACTTTTTTATGGGGAAATGCTCGTCTTGGAAAACCCTACAAGACTATCTACTTAGAATTCGGAGAGAAATTTTCCGTTGCCCTTAAAATGGTCACAATCCAGACATTCAAAAAAATGGCCACATACAGAGATTGTCCCCATTAAAAATTTAAACTCGCAATAGATCGCAATAGATGTCCAAAAATGTGCCCAAAAGTTCTGGAAAATTTTTTGCGGATTCCCCGAATGTGTACAAATAATTTTTGTCAGATGAGAATTTTTTCCAATACTTCCCCAGTTTTCAGTTGAACGATTTCTGATATGTGAAAATTATTGGATGATTGTGGCCATTTTAAGGGCAACGCAAAATTTCTCCCTGAATTCTAAGTGGACAGTCTTGTAGGGTTTTCCCCTTAAAAAAGTCCGGCAACACCTTAATCTCGTGTTCCGTAGGGTCATTTTTTGTGCGAAAAATCTAGTTTTTCCATGCAAACCCATTTTTGGAGTCAAATTCCGCGAAAATGAAAACCCGAAGCAAAAATCGAGAAAGAGGGATCGATAGGGAATTTTATGACAAACATTTTAAAAAAAATCACCTCAAACGGTCCAACCCTAAGTTTCGTACATCAATTTGGGTGGCACAATGGGACGAAACGCGAAAATCGACTCCAAAATTTGATTTTTATGAAAAAAAAACTGATTTTCGGCGCAAATGTGGTGAAAGATGATGTTTTTCGAAAAAAATTTCAGCTGAAAATCTTCGTTTTGATCAATACTACAAAACTGTCTGCGTGAAAGTGAGGAAAAAACTACCATAATGTTCCAAAAATTTTCGTGGAGAAGCGATTTTTTTTTTAACCTTGGAAAAATTAGACGGAACAAAAGTTGTTTAGAATCACTCGAGGAATACGCACAAATTTTTTCAGAATTTTTTGACATTTCGAAAAATGGCCAAAATAAAAAATTGTGAAAAGCTTGTCCCAAAAAGGCTGAAAATGTATTCCCACGACCTGACCTGGCATCAGTTCTGAGATCCAACCCCCCTGAATGGCCAAGGATGGGATGAACAGAAAAATTTTTCTCCTCACTTTCACGCAGTTTTGTAGTATTTATCAAAACGAATATTTTCAGCTGAAAAAAAAATTCGAAATACATTTTGCACCAATCAGTTTTTTGTTTTTCATAAAAGTCAAATTTTGGAGTCGAATTTCAAAAAAATAAAAACCGAAATCAAAAACCCCAAATGAGGGATCGATAGGGAAATCCGAGACGAACATTTAAAACAGTGGAACTATGTGAGGTGTAGAGTAATTTGAATGCGACAGTGGCGTTTCGTCCCACTGTGCGGCGGTTCAACTCTCTAGCCGGCCAACTTTGTATTTCTCTACATTTTAAAAGAATTACATAAAATATGAACTTAATAAAAGTATATTATAAGCACTACGTTGGAATGCCATTGTGTCTCGCCCCCAATCAACAATATTGATGACAAATGACAGATGAAAGATGTCAAAAGGGGGTGGGGCCTGAGTGCAATTTTTTTTTAAAAGATCTATTTTTTTAATATTTCCATAGTAAAACATTTTAAAAATGTTTCATTCGCTTAATTTTTAGAAGCAGATAAATGACTTGATATAAAAGTTAACTTTAAATGTTTTTCTCTGTTAATTTTAAGAATTATGTTTTCAGAACTACATTGCACGTACACTTTGAATAGTATAACTTTGGATTAGGAATTACTCACATTGTTATAATTGATATCACTACTTATTAACTAAACCATTATTGTTATGCTTTTAAGGACTTTAGACACGCGCTGTAGATTACATAGAGTAAAATATTTGAGACATTTATTTGTAAGCAACTTACCTCTTACTTAAATTCCTCCAAAGAGAAGAATCTGAAGGTTGCTCTGGACCCGTAGACGTAATTGTCCCGTTGGTTGAAATTGCGGAATCATTTGCCGATTCGGAATTAGCGCCCGGCGAAGCGGTAGATCGCCCTCTACCACTGGAACCGCTTCGAGATATTATTTTTCGCTTCAAGTCATCTCTAAGTAGACTCTTCAACGGGGAAACTTTGATCAATGAGCTCAGGCTGCTGGAAGTTGCTGTTTGCATTTGGATGCTTCCTGTTGTCATTGTTTAAATAATTAATTAATAACTCAAAAAAAACAAAAGAATTGTAATTAAAAAAAAACACGGTTTTACCTGATGGTGAGGTACTCAAGTTTACGGGCCCATTTCTCTTCGAACTCTCATATTCCTCACCAGGTTCTTGTTTTATTGGTATCAATGATATGGATGGAGTGATATTGGTTTCTTGTTCTATTCTCAAACTGTTTGGTTGGATGTGACTGCTCGAGGGGGCATTAGAATTTGAATCTGCAGACTGCGGGGAGTTTGGACAATCTCCGTTCATTCGATGAGGATCTCCGCTTTGACCAGGTTGGTTAGAGTTTTGATTATCTCCCTGGAAACGAAAACAATAAATGAAAAATCCTTTTCTCCACGGCCACTACTGAATGTAGTTATTCTGAAACCACTTATAATAACAGAAAAACATTCTCGCTCTTGAGATTGAAAGAAAATTTTGAAACACTTGTCTCTTATATATTTTAAACGTATTTCATTCTTACTCTAGTGTAAGAATGTTCATTCCGTAATAGTTTAAAAAAATAAGGTTTGTCATGAATGTCAAATTAACTGTAAAATATTTTGCAATGAATGTTTTACTTAGAGTAAAATTTAAGTTTCTACTAACCGGAGATGGAGGGAAAACAGGTACAGGTGCATCCGTCATTGATATCTCTACATGGGGCGTCAAGAAGTGCATTGGAGGTGTAGCATTATCCGTCGATCTTGCTCCAGTAGAATCACCGGAATCGCTGTAGTTAGCACCTGTCACACTTACAGATAGGCTTCCTGTTAATTGGTTGAGTGAGTTTAGGGCACCGTCCATAGCAAATCCCTGTTGAGCAGCGGCAGCTATAAGGGAAGCTTGAGATCCTGCTGGTCCCGGATTGTCGAGGTCTATTCCATGTCTAGAACAAAATGAAATTAGCAAGGAAGTAATTTGGGTCGTTTGTTGTTTAACGTTTTTATGATCGACATACTAGGAGAAATTGACGTTGAATGTTTGTTATGTGTCAAATATATATATGGTATTTATTAAATAAACTTTCCCTCAATGTTGCTGTGTAATGTAATGTCTTTTTCTTTTAAAAAAGAGCTCTATTATATTTTTTTTTATTTATTTATTGATGGAACAAACTGTCCATTTTCACAAAACAAAAAAAAAGAAATATACAGAGAAAATTATACATATTACTTAAATAGGTCATGACGTTTTAGATTTAAAAACAATTTATAATATTAATACAATTCTTACAATTTAAATACAATCACATAGCAACACATTTTAAACTTTAAGCTTAAACAACATATGTTTGATGAATATATAACTGGAATATACTTTGAGACAGCTGCCTAAGGAACTGTTTTTCTGTGCAAAAGAAATCCAAATCCGACAATTTGTTGGCTAGTGACATGGTTTTTACTGTAGTTAGTGCAACAAAATGGTATATGAAAAGACAGATGATTTCGAGTATTGCCTTGAGGAACATTTAGTTATTTTACTAGTAAGCTGAGGACAATCAACAATTGAATTGAGAATTTTAAAATAATTATGAAGATCTCTGTGAGTCTCCAATGGAAGGCGATTCAGATTTTGATAAAGTTCTCAATAAGTTAAAGAATTTGTAGTTAATATGGCGCAGAAAGTTCCTCTGAACTCTCTCGATTCTTGAAGAATGTATTTGATAATGTGGATTCCACACAGAGGATGCGTACTCAAGGTGAGACCTAATGAGACTACAAAAAGAATTTTAAGTGTATGGATAGAGGCAATATTAATGTAGTTATAAGATTTTATTATTTGTTAATTTATCACTCAGATATTGTATAATTTGTATAATAATTTGTGGAAATTCAAAGCGAAAAGACCCCGGATTAATAAAATGCATTGAAGAAAATGTTTCTTTGTATGTTTTAACAAGGCAGCAATTACGAGTTCGGTATGTGATCAGAATATTAAAAAAAACTTCTGATATATGTTTCGCTATGTAAGAAAAAGGAGAAAAGAGAAAATTACCATGGTGCAGTACCACTAGCGTAATAAGTGATAAATGATATTTTTGCTTATATTCTAATGTACACCACTGTGTTTCGCCCAAAAAGGATCAAAATTTAAAGATAAATTTCAATTTAGTAAAAAAAAATCCGCAGTAAGACATTTTATTTATTTACAAACGGGAATAATAACGGGACTAACCCAAAAACAGTATTCACAGATAGGTAATATACATAATCTACATAATTCTAAAATTAATTATGAAAATTTAAAATATAAATATCAAAAATCAATTGAAGTAGTAACAAATAAGTAAGTAAGTAAGCAAGCAACGAGTAAAATTTAAAGTAAAAATAGTCGTAGGTAAATGAAAAACACCTATTTAATAAAAATAAATTAAGACTGTAAAGCGACAAAATGCTTTTTCAAAATGTACAAAAACTGTGAAAACGAGTAAGAGAAAATATCAATGTTAATCGAATTTGATAGTGTATTGTATTATAGGTTGCATCTATGCATTGGGGAGTTCATGAAATAATTTGTTTGAGATTGTTCGTAACAGAAAAGCTGTTGATGCCTAACAATATATGGAGGAGCGTGATAACACTTTTCAAAATTAATGTATAGACTATTTGTCTCACAGTAATCGTGAAAGTTATTGATATCTTGCTGCATTAGTGCGATGTCGTTAGCGTCAGAGATTGAGTGATATATTTTTAGATCATCCGCGTGCATTAAAAAATTTGCAAAACGAAAACATTGGGATATATTATTAATGTAGATATTGAATAAGAGTGGTCCCAGATGAGATCCTTGAGGAACTCCAGAGGTGATTTGGCGATATTCTGAATCGTGGTTCTGACCTAATGGCCTAAACTGGACGGGACCTACATCTTATCGTGGGCTCTGAACCACGATTCTCAATCACCTTAAACCCAGGACTATGCCTTTGTCATGCAGGTGATCTACCGACTAACAAGTGTGTAATTGTGTCACCAACCCCTATCAGTTCCACGAGATATCCGAACTCATCCGGCCTGTTTACCGGCGTGAATGAAACTGCGTATGACACAAATACCTTTTTGCACTTGCCCGAAGTCTTATCTAACTTTTAATTCCACTTGAATACGGCAGGATTCGAACCTACTCCCCGAACACTGGCCAAGCTGAATCGGCAGACGCCTTACCAACTAGGCCACCGTACCCGGTATGAAGCAATGTTGTTCAACATTAATTATGTTTTTAACAGATTATCAAAAATAATAATAATTTAAAAAAAAATCAGGCACAATCCGCAAAAACGTCGACAGAAGTTACTGCGCGAGATTTTAGACGTTAATCACTATTTGCACCAGCTTTAGTATGTATATTTATACAAAACCACTTTTTTAAAAGATGAAAAAAAATAACATGTCTCCAGGGCTGTTTTTGCGTAAAAATCAAGTAGTTAATATTGCCATCTGAAAATGCAATAAAAATGTAAAACCGATTTTGATTTAACTGCCGGATTTAATAAAATTATTTTTTATAGAATTAAACAAAAATCTGTAACAATTAATGTACAATAATTATTTTTATTTTCCAGCTAAATTATTTCAATCAAATAAAATACGTTTTGATATCACATACAATTGACGCGATAGTCTGAAATCGTACAGAAGTCAATTACACGCCATTAAAATGGTTTATCGCAAGACCATTGTTTTATTTTAAAAAGCTTTCAGAATGATTTACAGTTAATCCTGAGTTTTCCGACAATTTTCACAAAAAAAAAATAGTAGGTATTAGTGAACAATATAATGTAAGGGAAATGCGAATACTTGATTTACTCTACACTAAGACTATCATGTTATAAAAGAGAAATAAGGGAAAAGGAGAACAAGGAGAAAGAGGAAGAAAGGTAGAAGAATACAATAGAGTAAAGAGTGTAGTGGAATGAAAAGATAGTAGACAAATCTATCAGTGTGGCCAGTTGGTTTACACCAGTGCCATTAAAAAAAATTCACGAAAACATAGTTAATCTATTTTTAACATAATTACCAATTGACAAATGTCTATTTCCTAAATGTATGTAGGAATAAATTTAAATCTTTTCTTTTTTTATAAATTTGTAAATTTTTGGATCATTTCTTGCTTACTGAAGAATTTATAGCGGAAAAGTCTCACTATTGTAGGAAGTTTTACAAACTTTTCAAGTCTTTTATCGCTAAAATTTTTAATATTCATTTTCTTGTGTATTTTGATGTGAAAAACGAATCTGATCTCCAAAATGATGTAGAGTTTCTCGTAATACTAGAAAACCCTCCTTTATCCCAGTTTTTCCCCAGGTAGCATACAAATTGTCTATTTTTATTTCAATTTCAGAAATCGATGTAATTTACTTACCTATTAAAAAAATGAATTCGCAAACTCTTCATAGATCCAGCCCTATAACTGCACAAAGGACAAGATTTCACCAAGTCGTGCTGACCGACATGCTCGTTTTGAAAATGCGCCCTCATGGCGATTTGTCTCTGGAATCCCCGGTTACATATGGGACAATGATAGGGCAAAGTTTTGGTGTGCGTGGTAAAATGTTCTGCTAGATGGTCTTTACGAAAAAACCTCTTCTGACATACTCTGCATTCGTAGGGTTTGACTCCTGTGTGTCGCATTTTATGACGACGCATATTCGCTCCGTTGGAGAATTTCATGTTGCAGACGTCGCATTCGAACATCTTGCGGTGGACGCGATCAGGCGGGGGGTTATTATTGGTTTCGACCTATAAAAAAACAATTAGAGCGCTTACTTAAATAGGAGGTTTTCTTTTAAAATTTAAAACACAGCAAAAATATTTAAAAGAAAAGAAAGCTAAAAGGCTACGAATGAAAATCGAAGTAAAAGTAAAAACAAATTGTTGAACACTTAAAAATTAAAAAGAAAATATGACACAAAAGCAGACCTGAATAACATTACTACTAAATAAGATACAGGATGGGCCAAAGTTTAGAATTAGGCGGATTACATGGTTATGGAAAAAGATTACAATTTTCAAATCCTGGTTAAAGATTTTGACTATAAAAGTTGCTCTAGAAAGTATATTGCAGTACAAACTTTAATATTACTTTTTTCTTCTTTATCCTCACCTCCATTTCAACTTCGTTAGTTGTATGAACTTGAGTAACGTGTGCAGTGAGTGCCGTTTGAGTACTAGCTTCGAAATCACATTTGGTGCATTTTATAACATCGTTATTATCATAATTGGTGTTTGAGCCTGTCACTCTTTCAGTTTCGTTCTGGTCAGCATCATCTTCTGGTTTTACGTGGGTCGTGGCTACACCACTGCCTGAATCTGCCTCATTCTCAGCAGCAGTGTTAGCCATGATCACCGCCTGTAGTCTGGTTTAGTTTTTAGTAGTGCCTTAGATTCCATCAACCTCTGAAACAGAAATATCCAGCGATTAAAATTGTAGTAATACAAATAACGTTGCAGTTATGTATTGAATTATTTAAACAATAAAGTTATCACCGAACAAATTGTTGGGTATCTGAATTCGATCTGTGTATGTGTGTGTGTTGATTGTGTGTCTTTGTGAATTTTAAAATTCTGACTTCAGATTTTGATAGAGCATCAATAAGTGAGCTTAGGGTTTGATGTGCCCCTCCATACCTCTTCGGAAACACCTTCAAAATGGGGTCCAAAATATGAAAATTTTGAAGTTTAAAATGACATTGACTTTAAAGTAGACACATGACTATAAATGACTATTTTGGTAAAAGTGAGTAGACTGTGGGTGTGTTGATCAGAATGAGAACTGTCAATATAAAATTTTATTAATACTGTCATTACAATTTGTTCGGTTTCTGGCAATGCTAGAAGAGCATTCGCAACTGGTTTTGTTTTATTTTTTATTTGATTTTACTTGTGCGAGAATCACATTGATAACTTTCATATGCGCCATCAATTTACTTCCTCAAAAGTCAAAGAAAAAATACGAAAATGCGTACAAAAAATGTATGGCGTAAAGACCAACACGTCAGTTCGTTTTCCAAGACTATTTTATTCCTCCAAGTATTGTATTGAATAACTGTTCAAATGTCATATTTACTTTCAACAATAATAATTAAATGTTAATAGTTTGTATGCTTTCATTTTGCAAATAAGAAATACATAATCGTAGAAAAAGTATAGTGTATAACTCGCGCGAACTACGCATTTCCCACATGTGAAGTTTGTAGCATGAGCAATACTTTACTGGTGGGAAATACGCTTGTTGTACAATACACCTTAATACGCTAAATTTAGCCCCCATTCATTTTCAGAACTAAAAAATATTTAAATCAATCAACGAAATAGTAATACATGTTGTGGTGGTTATTAGATCAGGACAAATTAAATCGATTGAAATCGTAAATCGATGGTTTTTCCTGTTTATTGTTACATATAGTTGTAGTGACTCATTTGGAATTTTTTTTTCTAAAATAAAATTCCAATTCGACCATTCAGACATAGCCAAACTTGCTATTAACTTTATCAGTAAAAATAAAACAAGGAATGATTTGATAAATATTGCTTATAGTTATGCTGATTAAATTCTTCTATCTCTTTTCTTCAAAAACATTCTAGACATTTGCAGAATGTCATATTAAAATATTAAACAGTTTATTATAAAATACAAATTAGACTCATACATTTTATTTTCAGTACCCTTATATAATTTACTAATGCGTGTTTTACATTGAAAAACTTTCACGAAAATTTCAAAGAATTTTAAAGCACCCATTACAGAAACATTTTTAGGAAACCTTTGTCTGTTTTTGATATAGTAATATAATACTCATAATAAAACATAGTTTTCTTGTAATTCTTATAATATAATGTATGAGGCTATTAGGAAATTTCAGATAATGAATAATCAATTATTTTTTAATTAAATGAAATACATTAATATTATTGTATGCATTTATTTGCTAGTAAATACCCTACATTAATAACATTTTAATTGTTCAAGGCAACTATGGCAGATTCCACCTATGGCTGATTAGATTTATATTTTGCTGATAAGAAACGAAAGAAGAAATCTAAAATCTAACCTAACTTTTAAAAATTTAAATAGCAGTTTAGTTTGATTTTTGAAAGTTGTTTTTGTATCTAACATACAATAAAGAAGGTGAAGATGATATTTATTTCTTCAGTTATAACAGTGATGTTCTGTAAAAAAATGGGAAAATGTATTTAAAAAGTGTTTTTAAGACTAAAACATGTTTTTAAGGACATGCTACTATGGTGTTGTACATTACATTATGAGAAATGTCATTATTTCAAGTACCAACAATTATATAAATGCAAGAAATTATTTTAAAATAAATAGAAGTATACTGTGTGATGAGATTTCTTATTTAAAAATTCTTGTACAGAATAAGTACACTCTGTAAGAAATTAAGACAAATTGAATAAGTTTGAAATATTAATTTTAGTATGAGACTGTATCACCTAGATTTCAGATCACAAAACAGTATTGTCTTAATTTCTAGGAGATGTATTCTACACGATAAGTATTAAGTTTCTACAAGCTGAAGTATCCAAATAATTTTCTAGAATAGAAGAGCATGTTTAATTCAATAATTAAGTTAAACTTTCTGTATATTTTTTACTCTTATACCTATCCCGTAAATCATGTCCTTTATATTTATTGCCTGATTAAGAATTTTGCAATAATCAGAAATTAAATAGCATCTAATATACTTAATACTGTTTGCTACTAAATAATTATGATTTAAACATATAACTTCAATAAAACTAGGTTAAAGCCGCCCCTGTCATAACCTAAGACAATAATACCCTAATCAGTGATGAGTAGTTACCTACAGTGATATCTGATTCGTTTCAAAAAGCAAATAAAGTACTACTTACATTAATTTAATAAATTCTGAATCAAATAAAATCACTCATATGAAGCACAAACTAGGCATGGGGCCTATCAAGGGCAATGACCACTTGAAAAAATAGGTTACTAATTGCAAAATCACTAGAAATCGCTAACCAATGACTTCTTTTCCAATTAAAGCGTTGCAAATTATTGGTACACGGTACTATTACATCACAAACAAAATAATAACAAACGAGGAACAATATTTAGTCACTTTTTAAACGTAAGGAACTACTCATAATCGCAAAAAACAAAGTATGCTGCGAGTACGGTACTCCAACACTCCAAACACGTCGACAGTACTACTTACAAAAGTAACGTTATATTTGGGAATGGGGACCGAATCCCACTGCACTCATTTTATGCACTAGATATCAACAAATTGAAACTACCAAGATAAACAATAACCTGCAAACGTTGTGGATTATTTTCACCTAAAATATAGCAAAAAACGTGACTTACGTATGTTTTACTAAAAATTCACGACACCATTAAATAAACATTTAAAAACACCTGTACACTGATGACCGCTTTTCATCCATTCCAGGTTTGACCTGCCGAGGAAGTGGGAATGTTGGTCGAACAGGACCGCACGCGCCCATTCTGACGACAGGAATCCGCACCACCTTAATTTTTTTTGTGAACTACCTTTTTTTAAATTATTTAGTATATTTTACATACCCTTTAATAGATGCTTATTTGTACTTTAATATTTAATTTTTGGTATACATATTTAGTCAAATAGAGATTTACAGCTTTTTTAAATTCTTAAAAGAATTTATTTAACTTTTTTATAGTTTGTACCTATTATTTTAACAATGCTATATAAGGATTTCATTTTGAATATATTTTTTTAAAGCAGGTTTTGAAATAGACGTATGTTTCTTCATAGTGTTGGTTAATCGGAAGTCACTTAACATTAACTGAAAACTCCTAAGTATAATAAACAAACTTAGTATTTTTTAGACAAACTGTTAAATGGAGGTGTGGATCGTCAATATATGTTCTCTCTTTTTTTCTTCGGAATCCCGCAGCGCTTGCATGACATTTCACCCGTTGTTCGGCAAAGCGGTACTAATTTTAGAACCTACCGAAGTATTTGTAAATCAGATAATTCGAATCTAAAAGATTAATTTTTCTACATAGGATCACTTTTTTATATAAAAATCATTATTTTATATAACCTGAATTGTAAATAGTTATAAACAAAAATAGTAAAAGCGTTATTTTAAATTTATCTCTATTTCGCTGCCACTAAAAAGATGTGTAAATTAAAAAAAATATAAATAAAAGGAATTAATGAAGTTAGTCCAGCGACCAGCGAGTCGACTCAAAACAGTGAATAAAAGTACTACCCTGTGTCGAATTACCGCAGATCTAAATAAAGATGGGAACTGTTTTTAAAAAATAACAGTTATACCCGGATGTGTTTACTCAATTACTTATAAGGTAGAAAGAAAAGCAAAATTTATATTAAAATTATGATTTTTTTGTATTTTGTTATCGCTTCATAGGAATAACTGCTAGATGTCCATATAATGTTTTGGTTGATTTGTTATGAAAAAAAATAACATAAAATTTTGCGAAGCTCATAGACAATTAAGAATAATTTGAATATTAAAAAATATGTCTGGAAAAAGGGAAGTTACAATATAGAACTTTAAATAAATATATTAAAGCTGCAGAAGCTTCTGGGGTTCACTCGTAAGAGGGTGAATATTATTATTATTTTTAAATCTGCTACCCTCTGTTCTATAACTACAATAAAGTCTCCTTTTAGGATACAATTATCTAATAAGAGGTGCTCTACTATTATCGTAAGAACCCTATTTAAGTACAGAAGATACAATTTTCTGTAACTCGTTTTAGTATTTGTTCCAAGTTCCTTGGGTACCTGTTACTTTTTGCGTTAACTCCATCTCAAAACGGGACTGGGATACGTTTGACTTTTAGCATTTACATAGCTTGTTAAGCAACGTGTAAAGTGTGTTGCCTGAGAACTTTCTATAGAATAAGCTCATTGTTCGGTGGCAGACAGTGCACAAAGGTAAATAAATTTCAAGGGTCTGGGTGGTTTCTTCGACAGGGTAGACAGCAACAATAATAAAAGTCAACTATCTACCTATACGTTAGGGTATTATGTAAACTCAAAACAAATGGTGTTATTTTCGTTTTATTAGGAACAAGGGACTGTTCAAAAGTTTTATTTTATATGCTTGTTGGTATTTTTTTTAATAGAAATTGCCTGGTATTAGTAATTAAAATAATGTTCCTAGACAGGTAGAAATTTGTATGGAGACTTATTTTATTTATAAAAGATTAGACGTCTTTCTTGTATTTTTATGTTAATAAAATATTTTCAATTTTGGATGTAATCATGCATTGTTTTATTGCTAAGGGGTTTATGTATACCCAGGAACGGATCCAGGAGGAGGGTTATGTGGGTAGCCAAAACACGAGTGTAACCGCTGATCGAAAATTTGTAAAAGAAAGTTCCTCTCTGGAAAGAGTTCCTTGAGTTCCCTTCAAAAAGTTATTTTGGTGATTTGAGTTTTGGACAATTTCGCCTTAACTTTAAATTAGGACATCTTTGCAGTACAATAGGTCTTTGAATACGGGCATTTAAATTTGCAAACGTTTCTTAAGCATATCCAATAAACAAATTTGACCTCTAGTGACTTTAAACGATACATTTTTCCATACAAAACATTGATCTATCCGGACTAGATCTTTAAAAGACACTGATTAATCAACTGAGAAACATATCAATGAAAATTTCTTCAACGCAAACCACTAAGAGGACACAACTGGTATGAATGAACTCCTACTCAGCCATTTGGCAAAGTCAGTATCACAAATATTTGGCATTAGATTCAAATTTTAATGGTGAACTAAATTTACATATATTTCATAGTGCAGCTGGTGGCGATAACATGAATAACACGAAATGTTATTTATTTTTGTCCCCACATTACTCAAAACATTGTAGGAAACATTTGAAGTCACACTCCTTAATATTAAATTAAATTAATTTTAAAGGTAGATATATGTAGCTAAATTTAACCAGGTGTAGGGGAGACAGGAGTTCTTTTTGTTGCATAACTACGAATAACAGACATTCCTTATATGTACATTGAATGGGATTCCAATAAACGAAAATGGCCCATTGGCCTCAAAAATGTGGTTTTTTCGCCTATTTTCGCCCATATTTCCGAAAATATGACATGAGAATTTTTGTTTGGACGAAAATGAAGATCAGTTCATTACCTACAAAAATGATTCTTATTATTCTTGTCAAAAATATGATACTTTACGACATAACCGGCTCCAAAACGCACCCCCATTTTTAGTTCCTGCCCTGCATTTAGAGAGCACGCTCTAAAGGAATGACACTCCCAAGCGGATTACAAATTTTTCAATAAATCACGTAAAAATTAATATATTTTCATGATTCAAAGTTTAGATGAAAAAAGGAACCTGTAGCTATAATATCATGTTACTTTTTCCTATTATCTATTTCTCTGAATTATTGAAAAACCAGGCCAAAGTTTGTTTTTGCTCGATATTTTGACCTTACTATAAGTAAGTATTCATATTTTTTTTATCAAGACTAATTTCACCGAATCTTTTTGGATAATGGGGCTTTGCAAGGTGCTAAATATATTCAGAAAGATTCAATAAATTATTTTTGTGTATTTTCATAAACAGCATGTTTTTTAAGGGCGTTGTTTTTGGATTTCCGGAGTTTTGAGGTTTATCTAGGGTTAATGTACGGGAAAAATATGTTAAAAAATTACTGCACTTATTTCAATCTTTGGGCAGGGGTTTTTAATTATCTATTTAGCAGTATGAAAAAATTGTTTCATAAGTTTTTATCTTAATAACATTTTCCCTATAAATTATCCCTACAAATGAAGCACCCTGTACCATTTTTTTTACTTTTTTGGCACATAAATATAATCAAATAAAATTGTGGCTAAGGTTTATACTGCTATATATAACAGAATGTGACATGTAGAAGAAGGGTAAAATGGACGAAAAATATAGTACACAGTTAAAATAAATAACATTTTTATTTGGCAAAAATTTACATACATTTTTTTTAATAAATACGTATTTAATTAACTACAAACAACAATTAAGTTACTACACGTAATGTTTTTACTGTTTCTCTAAATTTATTTTATATAACTTTAAATCTGCCAGTTTTAACGAATTTTAAACATACATTTTACAACTTATTTACAACAAAAAATAAGCATATGGTGATTGTTAATAATAGATTTTGGCTTTTTTCCCAAAATGACGTCGGAGAATATTTTAATAATATAATATATTAGAAAAAAAAATAGTTAAATGAATATAAAATGGAAATAATTATACTGACATATTTACAGTTAAAAATAATTTCGTAGATATTTACAATTACAAAATACTTTTATCCTGCAAAATTAGACCATAAAAGGGAAAAAATTAACAATCTACATTTATTGGACCTTTATTTTTATATTTTCAATAAAACCTCAAAAGCCTTCTTCGATTTTTATAGAAGGGACTTTTTTCTTGTAAAAAAAAATATTTCAAAGCTGAATTAAGTAGAAAAGGCGAACTCTACTACTCCTCTACAATATTTTATGAAGAATATAAAACTACCCTTTTTATTTTTAATTTTACCCTCTTTCGCCTCCTTATCAGAGAAAATCTTTGAGACTCAGTTTAAAATAAAGGTCGACATAAAAATCTTCCTTGCCAAGAATCATATAAGTAGCAAAACAAAAGTGCAAAATTTTAAACCTTGCGATCATATAATTTATAATTTGGTTGGGATATTTTTACTGTATTTTTAGCTATTTTTAATATAAAAATAGTCAAATACTGATTATTTTGTACAAATAAATTAATATTTGTATCTGAGCCAAAGTTATATAGATAGATATAGTTATTTACATATCAAATCATAAAAATTATCTTTTATTATAAAATAACTTTCATGACTTGCTATATATTAAATTTTACCTGAAATCGTTAAGGATAAAAAAGACCATTTGGCTTATCAATCCATGGTATTGGTGCTTTTTACTTACTGGCATTTTGCTGGTTGTGAATTATTGATGAGAAAAATAATCGTTCTATAAGAATATAGACGATGTTGTAAACGTTTAAACGTATAAAGCCAAGAGAAGATTTCTGACCTTTGATGTAATCTAAATTCGGTACTGGAATATTAAATATAATAACTTAAAACTAATATGTGCTTCACCTTTCTTCATTATCCATTATTTCTTCAATCAAAACTTCTCCAATTCTGGTAAAAGTTAAAGGTGTATTTTAGCACCCCTTTAAACATGATTATTTTAAGTGACCATTTTAAAGGAATCCATTTAAATTTTCAGACAGAAGTTAGGTTAGGGAAATGGAAAATATTTTCAAAGGCCCCGTCAATATTTTTAAAGGTTGTCATTATTTTTAAAGGCCGTTAATATTATTGAAGGCTGAAGGCCTTCAATATTTCTAAGGTTGTCAATATTTTTAAAGACCGTCAATATTTTTAAAGACCGTCAATATTTTTAAAGGCTGTCAATATTTTTAAAGACAGTCAATATTTTAACACATGTTAAAATATAAAGGAATTGTCACGGAATAGACTCTTTTATCTCTAAAATTAGTATTTATTATAATTGCTTAAATTTGATAGTGCAGCACTGTAATAGAAGTGAAAATTATTTTCTTGGAACGAATTAGCCTTAAAAATGTTGCCTTCTTGACGATTTCAGACAAAATTTTGTTTATCGTATTAACGGAATTGCATTATATTTTAAATCTAGTAGTACGTTTTAAAATTAACACAAAAATAAAAATATATTTATAACAATTATTTACACATATAGCTACAAAACATCAGATATATTGTTACAACTAATCTTGATCAACAATTTTTTTACGCGATAATACAGAAATTGATGGAACAAAAGAATATAAATATTTAAAATGTAACGTTTTTTAATTTTCGATCTGTGCACCCCAACTATAAATAGACCAATTTTTGTATGCCTTTAAAAATGTAATTTATGTAAATTATTGTCACTTTGAATTGGATTCTTCTATGTATACATTTCCTCTAGGCAGAGTCCCAACTTTGTCACCTTCCTTCCGTTCTGAAAATAAAAAAAACATATTTTAATAATAGGCCTTTACATCACTAGGATTGATTCACTTGACTAGTGAGGAAAAAAAATGTGGCTGCTGTTTCTAAACTGGTTACTGTCATTCCTAATACTTTTCATTTATTTTGTGATTTTGTGACAACTCAATTTGATTTATGTATGTTAAAAACCAAGTGTATTATATTATTTCTGACCGGGCTATTATAAGCTTATATCATCATAGTTACGCTATCAATAAACAGGGTCATAACTCCCTTGGGATATTAGAGGTGCCTTAATTTTCCGTTGTCTGGCTTATTTCCCGTTGTTAGGATATTTTGACGTTTGTTGAATATTGCTGTCAGTGTTTCATTATATTCAGTGAATGTTATTGCTGCTTATTTTATTAAAATCGATCAGAAATAAAATAATCTATGTACCTCGGGAATTAATGCCTTAACTACCTCAGGCAATTGCAGTCCCTCGGGATGCAAACTTTGCCTTCGGGAATTAGGCCCTTATAATTCGCTTGATGCATAAATTACTACTGCAAAGAAACGAAATGTCATTAACAATATTGAAAACAAAGTGGCGCTCTTTATAAAAAAATGAACAACTTATGATGATGGGACAATTTTGACCAACGTCCGATACGCACATAAAATTTGAAATCAATCGATTCAGAAGTTTTCGAGAAATCAAAAAATGTTCCCCTTTAAACCCCATTTGACCCCCTGAAAATTCGATTTCTTCAAGTCAAAAAATACGGATATCTTTAATTTAAAGATATATCTAGAATTTTGGCAGCGTCATTAAGAATCACCCTGTATAGCAAAATATATTTTTTGTTTTCAGACATTCTATGATATCAGAATAATTAAAATCTTTTCTAGCAAATACCTGTATTATTCGCATAAATGTAATTACTGTAATCAATGATTATTTTATATAAACATACATATATAAATATGTCATTAAATGTTACCTAATTTTCCATGCTTATTAATTCATGAGCGAGTCAACAGGAAGTACAAGCTTCTCATTACCACTCACTCAAAAGTCAAAAATAACCGGTTCAAACTTTATTTAACCCGATATTTTGAAACTTCCTCTCGAATCCCTGGTCTAGACCCGGAATTACATCAGATCACATATTTTTCAGTGAAAAAAAAAACTGTCTAATCTAATTTAACCGCATCCAAATATATTTATGAAATGTGCTGGAACGTATATGTCATCCAAAGATTCACGGTGTCTCATTAATATACGTGTGAACGATTTTTTTTAGCAGTCGCTGAACAATTTTTTAGCAAACAAAGTTAGGAATTTAATTTATACGTTTCGACATTCTAAGACCGGTTTCTGCCTTTCGGTTTCGTCAGATATGCTTTCCAATTCAATAAATCAAATTCCAAACACGTGTAAGTCAATAGCTAACAGTAAAACTGATAAATGAAGCTTAGAGGAGAGTTTTTGACAACTTTACAAAGCAAAATATTCCAACTTGCTTACATTAAATTAAATCTCTTAAAGTGATACGAAGAAGGGAGTGACATCTTGACCAGAATCGGCCAAAAACCTTTGCAACCCCCAATAGATTGGGTATACAACCACCAATACAAGTTGGAATATGTTGCTTTGTAAAGTTGTCAGATTGACTGATAGATGGTAGCACATTTGCGAACAATTTTTTTCTTATTTTAAAAAATAATGACCACCGCAAGGTAAAATTTACGAAAATCTAGTGTATGTTCTGAGCAGTGTATTTAACTTCTGGACTAAAATAAATGAAAAAAACTGAAAACTCAAGATAGCGTCTGGTTCTTGTTATAATTAGAGAGTAACAAATCGTGTTTGGTTTGACTGTATAGAATCCAGACAAACGCAAACATGATAATTTGCGTTTGATTAGTTCCAATTGTTCGGCCATGCTGCATGCTGCAACGTAAATGTAACAAGAAGCATTGAGGGGCAAGTTTAAAAAGGTAACGCTAAAGAATATTGGTTTTCAAGAATATTGTTACTAAACTGTATATAGAAAAGGGGGTATATATACTAAAGATACTAATAATATGTCATTTGAGGGTTAATTGAGATATTTTTAAACCGTAAGTGCAGCGACAAGCGACACCCTGTATAAGTTCGTGTAAGCAGAAATACTTCTAGACACAAAACTTCAAAAGAGGTCTAAACCATAAGTGATTTTAACTGAGACTTAAGTATGGTAACTTAAGTCATTCAAGGACCACGTTAGTGTCCCCATTTTGCTGAAATAAAGGCGTTTGAGTATGGACACCAAAAATATAATCTATAAAATTTGAGAGGACGTGTGGTATTTGGAAGGCGATTATTTTTTTAATCATTTTGTATTAAAAACAGAGAATATAGTCATTTATGCAAAAGACACTTTACACACAAATGTTCATTATTTTCCTTATCAAATTAAATTGAAACATAAAAACATATTGAGCTGTTATAGTTTTAAATACAGGGCCACCAAAGCATACGTGATTGCGTTTGGACTAATTCGGATATAGAGTTTGACATTTGTCAGTTTTAAAGAGATTTATGGATTTTTAAGTATTTGGGTATTCAAAAACTGATGTGTGTGTGAATAAACGAATAAACAGGTTAGTTTACAAATAAATTTTGAAATTTGTATGTTAACGTAGATGTGCAATAGTATAATAATAATTGATAATGCTAAATAAAAGTTGTTAAACATTTCAAAAAATTGGGAAAATGGAACCTTTGGTTTATCAACTAAGTTGAAACACTATCGTCGACCACTAACCAAAACACAAATTTTAACACGCTCGAGGTATCGATAAAAAAATTATTTTTTTCGGATGGGACTACTGACATAGAAAATTGAGCGTAAAAGGGGTTAATCCCAACAGACCGCACACCACTGGATATAACTAGCGATTCGGTTTTTGTTTTTATCAAAGTTACAGATCAAAATTAATTCATTACATGGGCAAAAGGTATAATAATTAATCCAAAATAGTAATAATTAATGTTCTGACGTATTTATGTGCATCGAGATTTTTGTATAACTCAGTGTAAGGGTAAAAACGTAGTGAAGCCTCGCACCAAGCCTCGCCTCAAGCATCCAAAAGAAATACATGTATTAAACGGTAACCGTTCATAGTTAAGAATCGAGCATCGACTAAAGCAAAGCATCGATCATCGCCGTTTCGGGGAATCAAATCAGTTTGATTTTCAAGACTCTTCTCAGGACTTATGCCCGAAATGTGAAGCCCATCCACCGTATTTTGTCAGTATCGTAGTTGTTAAAGTGAAAAGAGGTGAAGTATATTATTGCGTTCAAAATATATGTAAATGTTTTGAAAGACATTCTCATGTATACTCGAAATTTGTCGGGAAAACCTTTTCGTTCAGTAAAGAGTCGACGATAATCACCAAATTGCCTCCGCAATTGGTTAATTGGTTCACCGGGTGGACATTATATTCTCGTCCATTACAGTTATCAGTTATCCATCATTTTAACGATTCACTTGCATATATATCGCAATCACTATCAGAAAACATATTATCTATTACTTATTTCCTATTTCCAACGACTGTGGATTCATGAGTTTTTTTTTTTTTAGTTTATTATTTATTATCTTTTGGCATATATTACATTTTTCTAGGACATTTCATTTTCCTAATTCCCTGCTATAGGAGTTTTCCTCCTTTTCAGGGTGAGGCCCTGATTACAATATTAGTAATCTAGCTAGCTAATTTCCTAAGGGTATCTGTGTTATGTTGTGTGTATGTTGGTTGGGGCCTGTGTGGGCAGGAGCTGTTTCCCAGTTTTTTTATCTAAGAATCGCAAATTTTGCTATTTCCACCCTTATGTTTTGGGAAAACGGTGCCCAATCTAAGGGAGAAAATATGATTTAGGAAAACCACGAAAACCTAAATCACGATTCTGTATAGGTGGTTCTTATGTTATGTTTAATTATGGTATTGTATGTTGGGGGGGTTAGGGTTTGTGGGGGTTTACCTTATGGTGAGGGGGGCGGAGTCCAATAGATCCTGGTGTTCGGGAGGGAGGGGGAGGTCTTGGGCGTCGGCCAGAAGTCTGAGGTTGAGCTGTGGGAGTTTTGCTTTGGGTTTCCTGAAGAGGGGGTGACGACGAGATCGCCAGGGGGAGAGGAGGGTGTTTTGGGTGTGGGTGCTTGAGCCATTCAGGGTGCGAGAGACGTATTTTTTCCGTAGGAGTTGGAAACGAGAGAGAATTGGAGCGCTGGAGACGTTGTTGTATACTTCTCCAGAAGCAAACAGATAGGGGAGATATTGGCATCGTCGTAGAATACGTCTCTTGAGTGAGGAGATTTTTCGGGCTAGATGGGGGGTAGTACGCCGTATGGGACTGCTCTGTATTCGGCCACGGGGCGGATGAAGGAGTTGTAAGTGTGTATAAGGGTTTTGGTGTTGCACCGTCCAAACCGGCCACATAAAGTACCAAGGAGGCCGGCTGGTTGAGCGTATTGACAAGGTCAGGAGACCATTTAAGTGTTTGAGAGAATCGAACACCCAAATAGTCTACTTCCCTTTGTTGAGCGAGCCTGACTCCCTGGTTTACATTGACGTCTTGGGGGAGCTGGGTGGGTCTTTTTGAATTCGGATGTTTAAAGATGATGAATTGTTTCTTTTGAGGATTCAATGAGATCCTCCACCTATTGCTCCAGCTGGTGAACTGATTCAGTAGGTTTTGGGTTCGGATGCTAAGTTGGTTAGAGTTTTGGGCTACCGAAATCAGAGCAGTGTCGTCGGCGTATAGAAGGCGGGTTGACGATGGGTGGTTAGGGGGCGGGAGGTCGCAGGTGTAGATGAGATAGAGGAGGGGGGCCAGGACGGAGCCCTGGGGCACTCTAGCAAGGGAGTGAAAGATTCGGACAAGGCGTTGCCTACTTTGACTTTGATGGTTCGGTCCAAGAGATAGGAGTGGATGAGTTTGGAGATGTTGGATTCATGATTCTTACAACAGCTTTTGTAGATGCCTCACTATGTGCCCTCTGATGCCTGGCTTGAGTCGAGCTTGAGGCGAGGCTTGGTGCCATGCTTGGTGCGAGGCTTTACTATGTTTTTACCCTAAGAGCTGTGAACAACTTGCGGCTGAAGCAAACACCTAAAATTTCACCTTTGAGGACAAAGAATTAGAGGCATTACTGTTTCCGTACTATTTAAAATTAGAGTTGCCCTTCTTCAAAAAATAGCTTCGTATCGATGAAGTACCTTAAAATCGAACTGCAACGAACTGAAACAATGATTTGTTGGTTGTGCCCCGATGTCATTTAGGAATAGATTAAAAGTCAGTTGTCGCACCTGCACGAATAAATTTCTATTTTGTATTCGGTAATCCTTGTTGCTTTGTCCCAATGAATTGAAAAGCTGACAATGCATGGAAGCAATCAAACAATCATAATTTAAAAGTTAATGATAAAAATCGGGAAAAAATATTGTTTTGGTATTGGAAAATCATAAAAAATGGTTAACGGGATTACATTCGTCCTGGATTTAAATGGATAAAATGCTTTTTATAGGACGATAAATATTAGACGGATTAATACATTTTATGGCATTTTCATATTAATTATTCTTTTTGGTTATCAGTTCGTTCATGGTATTTATTCGGAATATATACTGGAAATTCTGTTTAGATAAATAATTTAACTGAAATATCTCTCCCGTTTTCTCTTTTTTGACATTTAGCCACTTTATTTAGTATATCTTCATTGAAATCTCTAAAATCTTAAATCCTTTGAATCTAACTTGGATAATCGCTCTCTCCAGTAATCCTTTCTTTAGCAGCTATATTTGGTATGTTTTATATTCAGTTTTAAGTGTAGCCTCTTGTGACAATAAAATGCTTTAGTGGTAGTAGGGGTGAAAAAGTAAAAAAATGTCGAAAAAAAATAGAACAAAGATGTGGGAAATTAAGTTAAATCCTAATGTGGATGCCAAATTATTTATTTATTCTAACTAATAATAATAATAATAATAAACTCCCTTCAATTCACTCCCTTACGAGTGAACCCCAGAAGCTCTCCGATGGTATTTGCATTTTTACTAATCGCTGTTCTGATTACTAAAAATAGTACGTCCTTGGTGCGACAATAATACTCAAGAACAGGAAGAACTAATAATTAACAAAGAAGAAGATTTTAATCAATTATAAGATTTATAAAACGAGCATGTGAAAAGTAAAAAAAATGTTTATGAAGCACTTGGTCTGAACGGTTTGTATCAGAAGCCATTATAGAAACTATTTTATAAGAAAGAAGAAAAAGGATATCTAGTGGCACTTTTCTAAAAATAAAATGTCACTTAATTAAATCTGTGACCGAAACATATAAAATGTATTAAGCGAACATTTTTTCGACTATTAAGTCTTCGAGGTGAATTAATTAGGAGAGATATTGTTTCTTGTTCGGCAACAACATTTTAACTGTTCCTTAAAATCATAAATAAGCGTCAGAAAATCACGGAAAGTAGTAGAATAATATGTTATAGTTGGTTTGAAAAATAAGGTGAAGTAACAAACTGTTTTATATATAGAATTTCCTTTGCCTTATTTCTCAAGCAAACTATAGGACAAATAATCATAAAAAATATTCAAATTAAATAAAGGAAAATGATTTATACTTCTACACTGCGGCGGAGAATCATATAACGTCTGATAGCGACTTTAAAGAGATTAGTATGTAATAGGAAAGAGGTGTGTTTATGTAAAAATATATTTTGTGTGTGTATTTTTGGGCAATAAAACTTTTTGGTTAGTTTTTTGGCTGTTAAAGTACCTTCAAACAATGTTACTAAACTAGATTTTATCTATAAATCTTATAACCCAATTAGACGTCGGCTAAACCAGTATAAAGGCTACAAATCCCTTCCAAAATAATTTTATTTTGTCTATATTTATTAGGCTCTTGATATAAAAAAAATTTAAAACAGCATATTCGCCCATTCATTCAACATTTACATTTTGAAGAGCTGTTGAATAAACTATTTGATAGATTACAGTAAAAACGATCAACTTTACCCTCGTACGCAATCAAAACCGCATTTAATTATGGTAGATTTATGATTTATGAATTGTTAAATAACCATTTCCATTTTCATTCGTCTAAAGACACGTTTTAAATGCATCCCGCATTCATTTTCTGCAATTCAAAATTCACGTGCTTATTTCTCTCGTCTCATTAGTCCTTTCTTCGAACCTCTTATACATATCCAATTATTTTTTAAATGCACACTCTCTAAGATACCCTTTTATGTAGAAGTATTAAAAAAACGCATTAAAGAAATTATGCGGTTTAAAAATGTTTGTTGAGTATTTTTTTTACGGTATTGCTTCAACTTGAAAATTAAACTGCAACTTACCGCTTAGGAGCTGTTCCAAATAGACGCATCTATTATTGAGGTAGTTTGTGGCATCTTGAGGTGACGTGGGTGATAATCCAGCCTCTTTGAGGAGTTCGTTTTCACTACTGGAAGCAGCCATGAGGCTCAGCCTAGCGCACAACTCTTCCACATCTGAAGCAGAAAAAAATAGTATTGAAGAAAACTTAAAACTATTGGTAATCAAGTATTAGAAGACCAAAGAGGTTAACCAAGGAGACAAATTGATACCTAGATCTAAGTACCACGCCTAAACAGACACCTCTATGTATTCCATGGAAAATAAGTAGAACTTTGTCTTCAAAACTCTTCTGTTCAAACAAGGCTGGAAATAGTTTGAAGTAATCATCTTATTAGTAGAGAGACCTGTTAATAATGAAATCTCACGCTAATATTCAACAAATATTCAGAAGCCGTCCATTTAAGGGGATTTAGTTTTAAGTAAAGTACAAAAACTACAAAAACGTGGAAGAAAACAGCATATGAAAAAGAATTAATACTACTTCTGGCGAATCATCTGACTCTTCAGAAGACAGTAAAAGTGCTGGAGAAACTACAGAAGTTGAAAACGTTGTGAAAAAAGAAAATGCCAATTTTAGCTACTGACACATTTAAAACAAATTCGATCTTAAGTTGGTCAATTTATTGTTCATAATGGGAAAAAGAAAAACACGTGATTAAATCAATCAATAGTATAATTTCTATGTTATAATGTCAATTTCCCCGATCTAAATACATTTACATAAATGTAACTAAAATTAACACATTCGAAAAAAAGGTTGGTCTTTGCTTTTGGGAACAACTGATGCAGATTTGATTTTGACAACCCTTTACAGCCTTGATTTATAAACATATTATAAAATATTATTTTTTTATTATTTATTATCATTTTGTCTTCATTCTTCATCATAAGATGTACATCTGGATAAAAAATTAACGAATTTTAACAGCTGACAACTGGTTCCTTTGAAATTTTCGGTTTACCAAAAATAACCAAACTATGAATTGATAAATAGCTTCCTCTGTGTAATATAGAGAATTTTTATACCTATAAAAAAAATAAATCGATACCTGGATTGGTATTTTTAACTAAGAAAATAAACCATAAAAACTATAAGTAAGTAACCATAAAAACTATAGGATAATTTTAATTTTTTTATAGTTATGGTTTAATTTTCCGGAAATTCAATTTGAGGATCGTAAAAATGGGGTAGTACTTTGTAAAATAAATAAAATAAAAAAATCATAGGAATATTGCACATACCAAGCGTTGAGTTCCATTGAATTCCTGTTTACCAAAGATTCGAATTTTATATATTTTTTTTAATATACATATTTTACTTAATTGACACTGCCAATTAATTTTTTTGCTGTATATTGAGATGATTTTTGAAGTGGTCTTTTAATGCAGAATCAGGACACGATTTTAAACTCTCGAAACTGAAATTTACTTTTAATGAAAGAACTTTTGGTTTGCTACTCTTTCAATTTTAGTTTCCCTAAGTTTATGGGTGTTTGCTTTTCGAGGACAGAACTGTGAAGTATAATTTTTACAGAAATTTTGAACAATGAATAATTAATTAATTAATCGCGAAAATTGAAAATTCAGTTAGGTACATTTATACGTAAATTTTTGCTGCTAAGTAATTATAATTTTAACTCTCTTGTTTCTAGTTATTCTGCGAGAGTAATTAGACGGGTTGCTGAAAGCAATTTAAAGCGTACAGTGTTTTTTTGTAATTTATTAGAATATCAACAGAAATTTTGCGTATTTTCTTTGGCATCCATCCAAACACAAACAATAATAATCCAGACTAGGTTGAACCAGTAAGTTTGATATAAAAATAAACAATGATACAGAAATAGATTTTGATATTAATCGAAACTAATATTATTTTTATAATAAAAATTTGAACTTGTGTTTTAGATGTCTGCGAACTGTAATTAAATTTATATTTATGTTGGAAAGTTTTAAACCTACATTTGATTTTATTTTTTCGTGGAACGTGTTTATTTTAAAATCATTTACTAAGCATATGTTTATGAAAATATATAAGTTATTTTTGTTACTTTTTATCTATAGGTACGTAAATTGAATAATATGATTTAGTAGTTGAAAAAAAATTAAAACCTTTTCCAAAGTTTCAGTTTAGGTTCCTTAGTTTCAGTTCCAAATACATCAATAAGACTAAAATAATCATAAAAAAGTTGATTATCGTAAGTAATATCATAAGTGTGACAATGCTGGTGGCAACAAAAATCCGAGTCGAAGACGAGGATTTTTGCACCTGCACGAATGCATTTTGTTAAAAAAATATTACTTTACATTGTGTTTTTTCGATTTTTTTCACAGAAAAAATTAGATGCCCGAATGGTATTTGACAAGACTATTTCATGAGTAACAGATTATTCTGCATAAACATAGCTTACAAATTAAATTAAAATATAAATTGCAATTTTGGTACACAGTAGGAGTATTGTTTGAAATCTTTGTTAACTCATTGATAATGTTGGGTGTAGGTCCAGCTGTAGAGTGAGAAGCTCGAGGAGTGGCTGCAGGATCTTCTCTTTTCTGTTTTTTAGCTGGAGGTTCTGAGGCGTCACTTCTAAGGGTGTTTATGATGTTAGAATAAGGATAAGGCTTAATTGAGTTGGCTGAACTGTGGCAAGTAATTTTATTTAATTGTTCACCCACCCTCCTTTAGCCAGGTTACTGACTGCTGTCGACCGCATAGAGTGGTTTGTTATTTTTATTTCTTTTGTATTTAATCCTGCCTTCTCTGCTGCTTCTTTAGTCCATTTCGAAAGTTCGTTTTTTTCCACTGGAGTGTTTTTGTACCATTCACTTGATTGTTCTTAATTCCATGATGGGTTTACTGTTAAGAATAATCTATTAGTTGTTATTCTAGATGATCGTTTAACTATTAGAATTTTAAAAAGACGGACTGGACAAAAGGTAGGGTTCTTCGTGTTGGGGGCCAGCCATTTTTTTTCTCCACCTTGAGCCGTTTTATTGAAGAGAGGATTATATTCTACTCTTCCTAAAAAACGATTTTTGAAAATTAGTTATGTTAAAAAATATGTAACTATGTTATCTACCTGTTTTAATCCCAGAATTATCCACTTCCTCTTTAAAATAATGAACTCTACAATTGACTGCTTCTCCACCTCTCCAGAAAAGTTCTACTGAAGCGATATGGTAAAATTTTCGCTGGAGTCCCGCAGGAGTGTCTTTGTCCCATAATAAAACCATTGCGTAGTATTCTTCCAATTATAATGAAGCAGAGCTCGATTTCCTTTTATTGGCGCACATCTGCAAATTCCTTCGTATCGCATTACGAGCTTCCTTACTAGACTTGAAGAAAATATCTTTAAATGGATCAAAAATTATTTTCCACTTCATAAAATACATCTCCTGCATTTTTTTGCAACGGTGTTCCACATTGTCTTCACAACTGGTTCTTTGTAATTTTCACCGTTTTCTTTCTTCATATTCCACGCCCAATCTTTCAGGATTAGGTTTAGTTGCTCTAAACTTGTATTTTCCAAAAGCTCGTATTTCTTTGCCTTGTTGCCATATTGATGGGTTTTAACCATTGTATATAGATTGTAATCTATATACAATGGTTTTAACGGTATTGTACGGTACACTTTTCTTAATCGCCAGATCAATATTAGTCATAGAATCACTTCCAAAGCGACTTATTTTCACTGCATCTGACTAGTACTGTGTAAAAACAATATTACAAAATTTATTGACAATAAAATCAGAAAAATTGTTTAGCGTCGTTTTCTTCTTTTATAATTACTTGTTATCAAAGGTATTCTATATTTTTGGTGACGACAGCTGTCAAGTTTTGCCGCGGGTAAACTCGAAAAAACTGCTGACAGGAGCTGTCATACAGTTTTTTCATCTAGAAACCATTTGTAATTCAAAATTGCACGTTTGTGATTGGTAAAAATGAAGACGAGGGAAATAGTCATTGGCAAACGAGATAAACCCTCCTACACCACCTCGAGTGAACCCAGAGTGATGCAACTTTAAATTTCTATATTTTTTGTTTTGTACTTCTTTTATGGCTTCGTCTAGTATCAGTGTAAAGAAGATTGAGCTCAAAATACATCCTTGTTTAATTCCTTTAGTGGTTTTAAACATTTCAGATATTTTGTATTTCATTCTTACATAGTTTTTTGCATTTCTATACATACTTCTTAAATTATTTGTTTACTTTACTGTTTAATTGGTCAAACGCTTTTTATAGGTCTACGCAGCAAAAATTGATATTCTCTAGTATAATTTCCTGTTCTATTTTAATAATGACCTTAATAAACAAATTTTATCTCCTTACTTTGAAATGGGTCAGATATGATCTGGTTTGCATACCGACATAAAATAAAATTCCGCAAAAAGAATAAAACTCAATTGACATTTACCCCATACAGTATTGTATTGTCGAGATTTACTGGCTATATTTATAGATTGCTCCAGGACAAAATTGCTCTTTACTTATCGGAAATGCCTCATCCCAAGATAGTATTTCAGAAACGACCCCAAAGGAAAAAGCCAAAATAACAACACGAAAAAAGGTTATAACTCAACACTGTTCATCCATTCGATACAGAGTGTTTAATTATTTCCGTGTCTAGCAGGAAGTCCGGGAATAAATGAAGGTTAACGTGTTTTTAGTTGTTAAGTTGTCAGCAGTGTCAGGTACATGAAAAAGGCTGATCTTTTGCTTGTTTTTACGAAGGGTTCATTTTTTAGGGAAGGTATTTATAGCGTAACTTTGAGTTTTTTTAAGTAGCTGTAACTATTATTCTTTTAAATATATGTAGACGTGTGCAAGTTACCACTAAACCGTCGTTTCCTAAATTGTGGTTTGCGAGCTCATCTCTAAAATAAATAAACCTCATTCGTGCGTTTTGTCATCAAAGGCAGCCATAAATTAAGATTAGGTATGTTCCTTTGAGTAGAAGTTACTAAAATAGGTAAAAAATGTTTTTTGTTAGTCGCAACGTCAAAAATAAATAAATTTTTATATTACATCCAGAAAAGATTCAAGTTACTTTGAGAATAAATAACTTAAAAAAATGTTACATTTATTTGGGGAAAGTTGCGTTTAATTTCAAAAGATTGTACCTTTACCTTGCCGTTTTTCAAGCTCCCAAAGTTTGAATTAAAACAGTTACAGACAAAACAGTCAAACATGTGCTCAGAAATACTTGTTAGCACCACGCAAAGACACTTAGAATCGGTGACACTAACGCCTGACGAACTAGTGACACTAACGCCTGACGAACTAAGTAATGGCACTATTGCCTGATGAACTAGCTTAAAATATGTCCAAAAGCTTAAGTCTTAGTGAAAAAGGGGTTGAAATAGCCAAACCATCCAACTTACAATCTACATCTACTTTCATCAAATACTTTAAAATTATAATATCTCGAGTGATTTTACAAATTTTACTACAATTTTAGGTATTTGTTGTGCCCATTATATTTGTCTTCCGCTGTATATTGTATAAAATAATTTCTAGGAATTAAAACGTACACTGACTGCATAATAACCGTTTTTCTCATGGGTTCGCTTAATTATCAATAAAAGCGTATTGCCGCGCAATTTTAATTATATGCTCTCTCGCTTTTTGTAATTAATAATGGATTCGCATTGTGTACTTGATTATTAGCAGCAATCAGAATATAAATTTCTATCACACAATAATATATAAAATTCTAGCATCTTTGTCATTTTATCTAATAAAAGAAAAACATCGAGGTAATTATAAATATTCACGTGGAACTTTATCGTAAATATTCGTGATGTATCTATTTGGAATCTATGAAAAATGCTGAAAGCAAATTTGCGTCATATTTCACGCCGTCATTTTCTATAGCGATTATGAGTGAATAATAGTATATAACGATAGTAATTTGTTCGTCCAAAGCCCGAGAGGTAAATATTTATAAACCAAATAATACACGAGGTAAATCCCATTCAATATTAATATAGTGAAAATTTATAATATATATTTTGGTTCTCCTTTACCATTGGGTTTCTTCTTTCTGTATTTTTTCCCGTTGTACACATTTTCTCCATTCTTTTCTTTTCTTGACTGAATTCGAGTTTTATGTTTTAAAATGTTTTGTCCTGAGCATCTTCTTCTGGATCTACACACATTCTCTCCGATAAATTTTGCTTTCCAGATCGTCCTGGCATGTTATCATCCATCCAAACCTGCTTAAATAGGACATGGCGACCCTTTTGAGTCCTCGAAAGTAAATGCTCTGGAGAAAAGGGAATACTTAATTGGAAAGAAGATCGGTCACGGTTCATACAGATGTCTGGTCTTTGGGTATAATTCTATTTATAATGTTGATGATGATGTTTTATGATACCTCTCATTCATTGTATTTATATATATTGAATAAATTATAAACTATAATAAACTATCCTTACTAAATGCCCGAAACACTTTAATTTTTTTTATCTTCTAAAATTACTCTAGCTAAGATTCCTAATTACTTCCATCTTTTATTATACATCTTTTTTGTACTGACCATGTTCCTCCTCCTTTCTGCGCGGTTTAGTCATTTTAGTTACTTCATTTTTCAGTTTCTATGTTGATTTGTGTATTTTTGTCAGTATAATCTCCAGTTTGTTGATTTGTAAGTACTCTAAGCAACCTGGCTCCACTTGAAATTCAATTATATTTAAAGAATGTCTAAGATAAAAAAGAGAAGTTGTAAAATATTAATATTTTACACACTTAAATTACTTTTGCCCATTTCGGTTCCTTATCGTTTGTTTTCCCTCCAGGATTTTATAACATAAAAAGGGCTCCAAGTGGAATTAAACAGTGAATCACTTCTATTTGTATTATTGTCCCGAACACTGCTTTTGTCTGATTCTTTCCATCATCCGGCCTTTTTCGTTTTGCATGTCCTGGTAATTGTCTCATTAAAATAAACAAAGCAGTAACAAAGTCATTTATATTGGACTGTTTGTTTTGTATACTCGGAAGTTGAATGGTTATTGTAGCGTATTATTTTTCACTTGTGTATGAAATAGTTTTATCATTTCATTTGTGATAAAAGGGGCTTGTCAATTCTAGACAGGTTTCGGCATCATTGAACTCTTTCAGTAGAAAATGGACATCTCTCATATGGAATCTCAAATCCATGATGAAAGATTACCATGTTCATGGCTAAATTATATTAAACGGTTTACGAGAAAATACGTATACTGTGCAAGGAAAAGAACAACGGCATGATCACGTTAATAATAGAATCAAATTGCATAAAACTAATCCGCAAAGGTATTTATTGAAAAAGAAGAGAACCGAGACGCCAAGCTGGCATAAAAAAATTATTAATTTTCAAGTACTTTTTTTTATAAAAATCATATAATTTATAACTTTTTCTGCCAGCCCTACGTATTAATTTATTCTATCTACAGCTTTCCGATTTCTACATCTATTTTTCATTTAGCTTTGGCTATGGTTTGAACCACACCTTTTTTCTTTTTTATATCTCTATATTTTTGTATATTTATTATTTATTGTTGTATATTCTTCATGCAAGATAAACTTTTTGTACATTTGTATAAAACTTTTTGGGACACACTGTATGTATATGTTTCTGATTTATATTTTTCTCCTTCTTTACATTAATTTTCTCCTTTGGTTTAATATACCTATTGGCTAGTCTAAGATTTTTTTTAAATTGGTTCTGTTTTAGTATCTAATGTTTTATTTTTTCGATCTTCATCTTTTTTGTTAATTTTTACACAGTTTTTTTACTCGTCGTTTAATAATTTTTAGGAGAGCTTCTTCACGAAGCGCTTTTTTCACTAGAAAGTTATTTTATCTTAAAACCCATCACATCTATTAATTTTTGTCTGATTGCGATCCTGTAATTCGGATCATATCACAGAAATAATGGGACCTAATTATATTCCATGTGTAGTGACTAGTTTATTTTTCTCTATTCTCTATCCTTATACCAACTACCAACTGTTTCTGCAGTCCGCCGTGGCACGTGTTATAAAATCATAAAACGGAAATGAAGTTGTCACAGTTTTTCTTTCGAGCTTCTAAAAGTTGTGGAGAACGAGCCAAACCAGAAGCACAGTAGACACATGCACATACGTGAGACATGTGCTTTTACTTGTCGAGTGATTTCATAAACATCAACGTAAAGCGTTGATTACATCGAACTTAATTTAACCGTCACTTGGGGTTAATCAAATTTCATTATATAATCGGTCCCTTTTTTTACAGATATTTTAATCAATTATAGCCCAGTTGCCAGAGAAGGATATTGACCAAAAGCTTGCACAAAATGTGATATCGATGAAACTTGGCATTTAAGTACTTGAACTTCAACAGATTTATCACAGTCACAATGTCAAAATTACATGATGCTTCATGTAATTTAATACTATTAAAATCAGGTAAAGAGCGTGTAGACAGCGAAAAAGTTATTATTTTTGTTTTTTCAACGTTAAGTGACAATAAACTGCTATCTAACCACTTTTTTATTTTTTGTAAAGCCATTTCAGCACACTTTATTACTAAATACCAGTCCTCTCCACTAATTATTGCAACCGAATCGTTAGCAAAACAGTAAATTTGAATATCATCATCTTCTAACAAATACATAATGCCATCTATGTAGATATTAAAAAGTAACGTAGAGAGCACTGTACCCTGTGGCACACCAAACTCCACCTCCATTGTATCACTCTGAACTCCTGAAATGTTGGTACTCTGTTTCCTCTTTGTTAAGTATTATTTGATTAGATTACGTGGAATACCTCTTATACCAAACAGTTCCAACCGCTTCAGTAGAATTGGGTGTGTCACAGTGTCAAATGCCTTCTGTTAGTCAAGAAAAATTCCGGTTACTTTTTTCCCTTCTTTTAATATTTTCTCTGTTACTCTATATAGTGCATTCTCGGTACTGGAGTTTTCCCTAAAAGCAAATTGATTTGAGTGCAAGAGCTTATTTTTTTCCAGATATACTAATAGCTTAGTTCTTAAACACTTCTCTATAATTTTACTAATAGTACTAGTTAAAGCGATAGGTCTGTAATTGTTTGTAGATCTTAAGTCACCATTTTTACAGAGAGGCATGATAATTGCAGTTTTCAATATCTCTGGGAAAATCCCACTACCAAAAGTAACATTTACGATGTGCTGAAATGGCTTTATCAAGTGTTTAATATAGGTTTTAATTATATTTGAGCAATCCTCTCCTCCTTTAACATTGTTTTTTAAGTTCTGAATTTCTTTCTTTATGTCATCTTCTGAGCAAGGAGTCAGCAGAAAAGAATCCAAAAATCTTCTCTCTACCTTCTGCTCTGTTGGGTTTGAGGATTGCAAAATCTTATCAGCTAATTTTTTTCCAATGCTAGTAAAATACCTATTACATTCATATGCAATATCATTTTTGTTTGTTAACTCTATTTTATCTCAGCTTACAATACTTTTAATTTCAGTTTTGTGATTATCATCGTTTATTGCTGATTTTATTACTTTCCAAAGCTTTTTCGGATCATTTGCATTATTTTGAGCAAGATTTTTAAAGTAAAAATATTTCGCATTTTGTATCAATTTTGATAGAGTATTTCTGTAAAGTTTATATCTATTTAACAAATCTATATTATTTCTATTTTTGGCGCATTCCTGATTTAATTTGTTTCTATTTCTAATTGAAACTATCAGCCCCCCTGTGATCCTGGGTCTTAACCTAGTTTTTTACAACTTATAGTGATAGTTTTTGAAGATTCTGAAATTATTTTTTTTAACTTATATGTACAGTGCGGATCATAAGTGTTACCCCCCTATCTAACTCGTTACTGGACACTTGCTAGGAAAATCGCCGAGACACGTCGACTTTTGATTTCTACAATGTACATTTTTGTATGAATAGTTTACCCCTAATTTCATCGCTTACTGGAGGGGAGCAACCCTTTCGAAAAATTTAAATAGCATAGGGTGGTGAGTGATAGCTCATTTGAAAGGGGGATATATTCTCCATTCAACCGTGCAAAAAATTTTAAATTTGCTTCATTACGTGTTGAGTAATGGTGTGAGGATCGTAAGAGTTACAATATACATTTTTGTATGAATAGTTTACCCCTAATTTCATCCCTTACTGGAGGGGAGCAACCCTTTCGAAAAATTTTAATGTGATAGCTCATTTGAAAGGGCGTTTTATTCTCTATTCAACCGTGTTTTTTTTATTTTTTTTTATTATTTTTACTTTATTTTTTACTAATATTTTTATTTTATTTTTATTTATTTTTTTTACGATTTTTTTTTATTTTTTTAATGTTTTTTTTTTTGCAAAACGTCAAAGCTGAAACTAAAAATAGACTTTATTTTTGCCAGGAGGTCAACGGGGAACATTTTGAACATTTATTGTAACTGTAATTGTAGTTTAGTTGCCTTCCTGTTTGTGGTGTTTTGTTATTTTTAAACATTAATAACTCATCACGTAAAAAAGCAAATTTAAAATTTTTTGCACAGTTGAATGGAGAATAAACCCCCCTTTCAAATGAGCTATCACTCACCACCTCATGCTATTTAAATTTTTCGAAAGGGTTGCTCCCCTCCAGTAAGGGATCAAATTAGGGGTAAACTATTCATACAAAAATGTACATTGTAGAAATCAAAAGTCGACCTGTCTCGGCAATTTTCCTAACAAGGGTCCAGTAACGAGTTAGATAGGGGGGGGGGGGTAACACTTATGATCCGCACTGTATAATGAATAGAACGATAATAATATTTAAAGATTCAATTTTCAATATTGTCTGCATAGACTTCGTTTTTCTTTTTTGTTTTGGCTCTTGCATTTTAGTTTTTAGTAACAAATAGGCTACTGGCCTCGTCATAAACATTTCTAGGATTTCAAATTTATGTCTCCAAGAATATAGAATTTACATAGTCGCTGAATTACCCTAAATGTATCGGTCTTTTCCTAACCTCAGGCCCCTGTCCTTTGTAGTTTTAGGATGAGCGTATCAGGTCGCTAACAGAAGATCTGACGTTGGGCTCATCTGTTTGTAAATTAATATTTTGTTTTAACAAGGCTTCAACAAGGAGTCACTAACTAAAATGAATGTTATATTGTTCTTGTGATAAATGCAAGAAAATTACGAAACCAATAAATCATTTAATACCAACGAACGTAAAATGAGGATTGCCGTAACATTATTACATTTAAAGAAATGATTATATTGAAAGTACCAAATAAGGATTAATAAGAAAGTTAGTCGCCATATGGTAAGAATTGTTGAGTCAACACATACAATCACGAATACATTTTTATGTACGACATTACCAATTTTGTATTTGTATGTGAATGTCCATGATCCAGTTTAAATAGCATTTTTTTAACCACAAAAGACAATAGCAGTACCAGTACAACATTGACTGAAGTGCTTATATGGGGCGCTGCAAAAGTGTGGAATAATTAGTAACTCCAAAATAAAAATATCTGATAAATTAATAATATTTTATCGATAAATATTAAACAATATAAATAACTATATACAGGGTGTTTCCAAATTGTTATTGAGTTTGTATTGAAAGTTGATTTTCAATACAAATACCTATCTCAAAATGTTTACAGTTCTAATCCTGTTCAGGTTAACTTTTAACTGATTTAATTACCCTCTAATAATACACGTTTATTTTGATTTCCACCTACTAGTATTCTATCCACGCATCAAGTAAATGTTTTAGTATGTTTCAAATTGAAAGTAAAAATAATCTATTCTTTATTGTTATTCTATTACGATTCCAAACTATTAAATAGAAGATATGTAAGAATTCGACTGGTTACATAATAAAAACAGTTCCAAGAACAAATCTCGTTGTTCGTTTGCTATGAAATCAAAACCAGAGGTTTGGTTTTACCATTTAACGATTTTACTATAAATCATATATTAATTACAGCATGGCATCATAATGTTCGTTCAAAAAAAAAGTTTAAATAATCGAAGAAAAATACTACTTTGTTTTTGACAGTTTAATTACAATACATTATTTATTGTTTTGTGTGAAAATTTTATACAAAGAGAAAAATATTTTTAGTGCCCTGTAAAGTGTAAACGACACTTTTGAAGCAATCGCATAAAAGTCCAGTAACGTCAGTACCGACAAACGTGTTCCAATTCAATTTTGAATTGTCCCATAATAATAATAATAATAAACAGTTCTTTATTTCAGAAGTAACTATGTTACATAATATAAAACAAGACAAAAATATTTACATAATTCACAAATAAAAATCATGTAAAAAAACATTATGTTGCTACATATACACTTAAATTGTAGTCGACACCAACACTTTACGTCCGAAGTAAAATGTAGAAATTCAAAATAAAAATTAATCCCTCTTATGTCAAGCCGTCTTTCTACATTCTTTATTTTTGTGTTTTAATAAACTATTTTTGATGATATTCATTATAAAAAAGAATGAAATAAAAACTAAAACTGAGGAGCATGTTTCATGAAAAATAATTGATTCATAATCGATATTTCGAAAAATCATGGGTCTTTTCGTAAGTAAAATCATAAGGGCATCTAATTTTTCCGAAAAATCTACCTGTCCGTCTCAGAATTATCGATTTCCTCTTCAATTGTCTGCTTCTCCACCTCTTCAGGCAAGTTCTACTGATGCGATATGGTAATATTTTTGCTGGAGTCCCGCCGGAGTGTCTTTGTCCCATAATAAAACCGTTGCGTAGTATTCTTCCAATTTTAATGAAGCAGAGCTCGATTTCCTTATATTGACGCACATCTGCAAATTCCTTCGATTCGCATTACAAGCTTCCCTACTAGACTTGAAGATAATATCTTTAAATGGATCAAAAATTATTTTCCTCTCCATAAAATACATCTCTTGCATTTTTTTTGCTACGGTGTTCCACATTGTCTTCACAACTAGTTCTTTGTAATTTTGACCGTTTTCTTTCTTCATATTCCACGCCCAATCTTTCAGGATTAGGTTTAGTTGCTCTAAACTTGTAGTTTCCGAAAGCTCGTATTTCTTTGCCTTGCAGAATTCCGTAAACTGTTTCCATATAGACGTATGAGTTTTAACGGTATTGTACGGAACACTTTTCTCAATCGCCAGATCAATATCAGTCATTGAATCACTTCCAAAGTGATTCATTTTCACTACATAAGCTGACTAGCACTGTTTAAAAACAATATTACAAAAATGATTGACATTAAAATCAGCAAAAATATTTAGCGTCGTTTTCTGGTGTCCTAGGAGACCATAATTACTTGTTATCAAAGGTATTGTAATTTTTGGGAAATAGTCCGAATTAACAACTCAAAAAATTGGATACGAGTTATGGTTATATTCATATGACGGTAATGAGAATCCCAAAATATTTTTATCAAATAAATTGAAACCTTTTCAAACAAGAGTTTTTCAATTAATGGTTTGCTTCAAATATATTTTAGTAGGTGAATTAGCATCTCATCAAATTTAGAGAATGTATTTTTGCGTCGTATTCTTTGTTTTCTTTGTCCTCAAATCATTTCAATATGCAGAAACATGGCAAATATTCTAGTTGAAAGAACTTCAAGCAGTTTGCTTTTGGTAACATTATTCAAAATATAATTCATGTTTAATTAAGAAATCTTAAATCTTACTTTTCCTTCTACTTTTATTGGGATTTTTCTTGGTAATAAAGAATTTTTTTAAATTTCAAATATGTTCCAATTCATATTCTTCTTCTCAGTCAACAATAGAGAGTTCGGAGTTCAACCATTTTTAGATCCACAATGAAGTATCAACAACTTCTTACTATCCGACTTCCATTCTTCTGCAGATGTTAACACAAAGTGCATAAAAACATTTGTTATTAAAACCTGTTGTTACCATACACAAAATGTATAAAAAAACTTTTACTCCTAACTGTTTACAAAAAGAAACTCACGTCCGTAAAAGGCAATTATGTATACAATGGAACCATTGAAGTCAGTTCCTTATGTTGAAATTTAATGTTCATCCTTAAGCTCCGATTACACCACGCAACTTTCTTCGTCTGAAACAAACTAAATTTCTAATTCGATTATTGACACCTCCCACGTCCTTTACCTCCTTTTATTTTTTATTTTTATTATTACCCATTTTAATTACAAGTTTAATGTCCTGTAGAATAAAATTGAACCACGAAACGCATTTATAAATAAACACTTACATCTGGTAGCCTCACTACCTAATTGCATAACTATTTGTGTTTCTAATTTGGACCCGAAAAATGTCCAAAAAGAAATCCGCCTACCAGTTCAGAATTAGACACCAGCTATGATAAACGCGCTACCAGACAACCGTCTCCTGATTGGTAACGTTAAAATATTCTAATTTAATTAACATGAACTTGCCACAGGTAATTTATCAGAGATATAGTGAATGAAACGATGGGAGTGGCAGGTGCTAAACTAACATCTAGATTTTACAAAATGAAGAACTAGATTTAACTGGAACTTTACCTCAAAACAGGAGACATACAGTCTGTTGGTCTGTTTACTAGTTTGTAAATATAGAACTGTTCTTTTATAATTCAATGAGTATAGCATAGGCGGCGCCACTGAAGGACAACCAAGAACCATGGGCTCAATAACAAAGAAGGTTGCTTTAATTTAGCTAGTGCCAATATTATAAATAAAATTCGAAGTAAACTCATTAAAAAAACATGCAAGTTAGAATGAATTTTATTTCAGATGTAATTAATTTCAATTTTTACTCCATTAATGTGGGGGATTAAAGAATGCACCAATTAATATGTATGCCGCAGGAATGAAATGTATGACAAATAATAGTAAAAGGGGAATCAACAAATATGCAAAAACTACTACAAAGAACTTGACAGAGAATATTAATTTTCAACAAGGATATCAACTATTAAAAGCATTGAAACAATTAGGGGTGGGAGTATTGGAAAATACTGAAGTAGTGATAAAAACGCAGAAAGGAAAAGCAGGAAAATTTGTTAGAATATGTATTAAGAAAAATAAGTAAAGGAAACTTGAGAACAAAGGAAGGCCAATTAATAGTGGACGCGAATGGGCCCGCTGATAGATCTATTCGTTCCAAGACCGGATTGTATATTTTGATGGTTTTATATAATAATCTGTCAAATATTTAAAACTTTATACTTTCAAATTTTGCTAAATTATGGCCTCCCTCCCTCAGCAATGTCAAACTATATCCAGCAGCCATATAAATAAAACACGACATTCCGATTGTTCTAAATTTTTGCCTCCTATGTTTGATAAATAAAAAAAATACAATTTAACTTATACAAGATGTTCATTTCAATCAAATAAATCATAACGAAACGTATTGATCATTCCGAACGGAGTTTTAATTGAGGTTTTGCGGTTTGCTTCGGCATTATCAAAATGCAGGTGGTCTCCGACATTCAGAGAATAAATTCGAGACACCTTTGAGTGCATACAAATTCAAAATCAAGCGTTGAATTTGTAAAAGTCCTGCCGATGAATTAACGTACGGTTGGTAAAGGCCTACACGCATTTTACAGTTAAAGAAGCACAGTTGAGTTTCAAGAAAAATACTTTTTAAACAAAACAACATAAGCATAAATATTAAAAAAGAATCTAAACTGTTTAAATTTAAAAAATATGTAATACACTATATAACTACTCACTTATAGTTGTTTATGGAAATATTGTCTTAAAAATATAGCATTTATTTATTATCAGAATATTAATACCTCAGCATAAATTACAATAATACTATTCTTCGTTATCGGCCACTCAATACAGCTCTCCTTTTGACTGTTTTCATTTCTCGGTTTTATCCTAATGCAGGCGCACTAACCTAAAGGGGGCAATTGCCCCGGACGGCAAAATGGGATTGAAAAAATGATCCTTTTTTATAATTTCATAGTGCCAAAAACGGGGCGGCATGGAGCTGACTTGCCCCCACCCCCCTGAGAAATTTCCAGGAGAGAATTAGATCCGGCACTGATAAAATATCCCAAAGCGTTGTTCACTGCAAAACAGACACATCTTGTTTAGGCATGGCTGAGTTTTGGGGCTATTAAAATAAAATCAAAAATTGTAAATTCTTTGTATTTAAATGTTTCCACCAATCACAAACGCGCAATTTTGAATTACAAATAGTTTCTAGATGAAAAAACTGTGTGACAGCTCCTGTCAGCAGTTTTTTCGAGTTTACCAGCGGCAAAACTTGACAGCTGTTGTCACCAAAAATTACAATACATTTGATAACAAGTATTTCCTACGACTATATGCGAAAGTAGCTTATATCGCATAAATAAATACGTCAGAAAGTTGACAATATCTGTCACATTTAAAACAGTGATGATATGAACTTAAAACTGATACGATATGAATATTTCATATCAATTTTGAATTTTGCAATGCTATCTAGAAGGCAGGAACTGTCAAATCAATGACACAAAGTTTAAAAGTAAGTACTAACATATTAAGTTCATTTAATTGTTGTTTCTTATTAAATAATTTTTATCTTTGGAATTTGTTTTAATCATTAGTCGTAGGAAAAATATTGTACATAACGCGTTAGAAAGTGAAATAAGTCACTTTCTACACTTGTTATGTAATATACTAATTATGGTATGCTAGGACATCAGAAAACGACGATAAACAATTTTTCTGATTTTATTGTCCATAAATTTTGTAATATTGTTTTTAAACAGTGCTAGTGAAAATGAGGACTAATATTGATCTGGCGATTGAGAAAAGTGTACCGTATAATACCGTTAAAACCCATAAGTCAATATGAAAACAGTTTACGGAATTGGGAAGATTGGGCGTGGAATATGAAGAAAGAAAACGTTGAAAATTAGGGCGGATGTAATTTCGGCCGGAAAAAGGGCAGGTACTAAAAGCCGGTAGGTAAATTCGGCCGGAGGTTTTAAGTTGCTTCCTTATCTCATAGGTATTTTCGGCCGCAAATCAAATAAAATAACAGAATGCTTTATATTAAAATATTTCTTTATTTCAAAGTGACGTAGAAAGTGAAAACGAAGATAATACGGAGGCTCCGCCTCAGACATCAAAACAACAACAGCCTGCGGCTATTGATAAAAAAATTATACCTCAGCGGGCTACGCAGTCCTTTGCTCCGGCTACGCAGTCCGGCGTTGAAGCTGACGGCGTTGAGGGCCCCTCGGCCGAAATTACCCCTGTCATAAATGGTACCCCTTGATTTATGCAGGTAGGCCAAGGGATTACCGGCCGAAATTACGCCCGCCGGAAAATTACAGAAACTAGTTGTGAAGACAATGTGGAACACCGTTGCAAAAAAAATGCAAGAGATGTATTTTCTGGAGTGGAAAATAATTTTTGATCCATTTAAATATATTATCTTCAAGTCTAGTAGGGAAGCTCGTAATGCGAAATTAAGGAATTTGCAGATGTGCGCCAATAAAAGGAAATCGAGCTCTGCTTAGTAAATGGCTGGTCCCCAACACCAAGAACCCTACATTTTGTTCATCTTTTTAAAATTCTAATCGTTAGACGTTCATCTAGAATAACAGCTGATAAATTATTCTTAACAGTAAACCTATCATGGTACAAAGAACAATCAAGTGGGAAAAAACGAACTTTCTAAATGGAAGAAGCAGCAGAGAAGGCAGGATTAAATACAAAAGAAATAAAAATAACAAACCACTCTATGCGGTCGACAGCAGTCAGTAACCTGGCTAAAGGAGGGATGGGTGAACAACAATTAATTAAAATTACTGGCCAACTCAATTAGGTGTTTAACTCCAAATCTAACCTCATTTGTTTTGTATTTCTAATTACTCATACTTAATTACTTTCTACATAATTGCATGTTTTTTTGCTTAAAATAGATAAAAACTAATAAGAAAAGATTTGAGATTTTATGCAACTTTTAATACAGATACGTCACTGGTACGGTACTGATTTGCTTTACGGTAAACGATTAAAAAAGAAGAAACAGACAGACCAAGACCATCACTAGTTTCGAAAAGCAGAAGAATATAGAATAACGATTTTAAAGTCGGGAAAACACAAATACACTAACTTAGAAACAAAGAAAATACTATATACTAACTAAAAAATATTAATAAATCAAAAATAAATGCAAAATCAAAAACCCACGCTTCAACAAAAATCAAAAAATGACATTATTGACAGTGATATTTAACAATTTTAACTTTGATGTCGGGTGATTCGTTAAACTTTCGATTCGGCTTATATCTAACTTCAGTTACGCAACCAGTGACGTAATTTCAACAATTGCGCAATATTCAAAAGGCACATTATAAAAATTAACAAATTGCTGGTAAAAATTATGTATGCAACTAAAATTAAAAAAACATATTGTGTTGTTATTTATTCATACAGTACTTGTTATTTATAAGGTTTTAAATAGAATCTGAAAATTAGTTAAACACCCAATTAAGCCTTATCTGCAAATGGCTAATGAGAATTATTCCAACATCATAAACACCCTTAGAAGTGACGCATCAGAACCTCCAGCTAAAAAATAGAAAACAGAAGATCCTGCAGCCACTCCTCCAGCTTCTCACTCTACAGCTGGACCCATCAACAACATTAATGATTTACCTACACCCAACGTTATCAATGAGTTAACAAAGATTTCAAACAATAATACTCCTACTGTGTATTTTGTGATTAAATAAATTACCTGTTTTTCAGCTTTCAAATTAATACCTACATATTTATTAAGTATACATATATAATAGGTAGTATGTTTTGTAAGCTATGTGTATGCAGAATAATCAGTTACTCATGAAATAGTCATGTCAAATACCATTCGGGTATCTAATTTTTCCTGTGAGAAAAAAATCGAAAAACCACAATGCAAACTAATATTTTTTTAACAAAATAAATTCGTGCAGTTAGAAAAATCCTCGTCTTCGACTCGGATTTTTGTTGCCAACAGCACTCATATTCTATTGGCCAGAGGGGTAAAACCGGCCAATTGATGTCCGAGGATAAAACCAAGTGTATCATGCTTCTTGTTAAAATATTACTTAGCAACGTGTTTTTTCGATTTTTTTCGGAAAAATTAGACGCCCTTATGATATTACTTTCGAATAAATTGAAATTGTAGCATGTAGAATACTGTTAGTACATAATAATTCGATTCTATTGGCTGAATAATTTTTATCCTAATGAAAATATCTATAATAATGAAGCTCATTATGATATAGATTGGAATCGAACATTTTTCCGCGTGCATAATAGACGAACGTTTCCTGTATACCCTGTATATTATGAGAGAAAACTTCGACGCATCTTGGTTGGATCGTACACTTCCGATACTTCTAATTTCGAATGCGGAACACGGTGTTCTGTGGCCTCGTCGGTACGGAAGTGACGTATTTATGCACTTGTATCGAAACACTCGATTATTATATCCCATTGTATATTTTGAGAGTGTATCCAGATTATTTTTATATTCTTGACATGTTGAGTTTTCGCGGTATCTAATACAATCAAAACAATGTAGTAAAGAATTTCTGCTTTCGAAAACTTTAAGACGGAATTTTCTGATAACACAGGACCAAAATATTCCTTTTAAACTCCATTTAAAACTAGTCTTCTTAGTTAATAAACATGATTAACAGTTACGAGATTTTCATAAATAAAAATAAATCTGTATTTAATATGTATATTCATAATTTAGAACTGACTTCTAAATTTTTTAATAATTACTAAAAAACGTGAACGAGAAATTTTTGATCCAATTAGCTGAAAATCTTTTATAGTTATGTTTTAATTTCAAACGAGAGGGGGTGTGACGAAGATTTTAATCAAATATGGGAAAGATATATTTGGCCCTTAACGTTATTTTTAGAAAAAGAAGAAAGGAAAGAGACCTGATCCATCAACATATATTTTGTCATGAAGTTTCGGTATCTCTCGCCCCTCGATCACATCAAATGAAACTTGATACTACCTTACACGTCACATGGTCGTTAATACAGCAAGCGTTTTAAATTCTTAATTTGAAAGTTGAATTTTCATGTCCTAACTTTGAACATTGAAAAAATACTGTCAGTTATGTACAGGGCCTAACAGGGCCGCCTGTGATGACAATAAAAAGTTAATAAAGTTTAGTACCGATGTTTTTCTGTATCCTGTGACACCTTGTATATGCATTTACAGTATCCGACCGCAAAATCCTGCTAAGGATTGTAGGTGCAAACCGAAGAGCGATTAATACTTCATAATATATGAGTTAATTGCTTTGCAGCTGGCTTAAAGGTTGAGCTTTTACTTGAAACACTTAGTAGTTTATGCAAAGCCATGAAGAGAAATTGTATTCAGATTCTCAGATTGCAAACTAGTTGTAGGTTGTAGGTATTCAAATTTAAGCGGTTTTTAGGGGATTATATCCTGTAAGAGCCGTTCTGTCTCTAAACCCACTGCAATCAGTTAATAATATATTCTCGCGAATCCAACAATAGCACAGTAACTATGGTAATGTACGAAATTAGTACAATAACGGAGTCTAAATCCTTACAGAATCCTTCCCCAACAGGACTGAAAATATATTTTTGGAGGCTGAAGGGGATTTTCAAATACGTTAGATAATTTTAGAGATAAGATTAATTTTTTTTTACACATTTTCCAACTTATTATGTCTTCATAGAAGAGAGATTTTGTTTACTCCCCATTATATTTACAATCTGTAAATTAGAATTACAATAAGCAAATAGTTTGTCACTAAAAATAATGGCATGCAGAGCAATAGTCCTATGAGCATACTCATTATTAAATATTTTATACTGGATATAAAATTATTTGTCGCTAGGAAAGCACGTTAATTTAAATATAAATTTAAAATCTTGATGGTAAGTCACTAACGATATAACGTTTTAACCTTCGTACTGCTGGTATTCCCGTGAGGGTCTTTGCTAATTTGTTGGGATGTTGCTGTAGCCTCTGTTGGTATTTTTGAGCAAAATTTGAAATTTCTTCTTTCACAGTGGGTATTTGGAGGTCATTTCGTATGTAATTGTTAGGAACATACCAGGGAGCATTGGTCATAGCTCGAAAGACTTTGGAATGAAATGGAGTGATATGCAATGATTTGCTGTGTACAAGAGATACAACACTGGTCCGAGAACACTACCCTGAGGGACTCCAGATTTGACAGGAAATATTGACGTATACGCGTCTTGGTATTTGGAAGAAAAAACGACGATGTTCTAGATAGGATTTTAAGATAAGGAATTAGCTAAGGGAAAGGATTTTTTTAACTTGTAGAGGAGGCTCAATTCTTGAGAGTATTAATTTTTCCAGAACTTTGGACATTACTGGCAGTAAGCTGATCGGTCTGTATGATTTTACTTATTCTGCTGGTTTTCCAGGTTTGAGTATTAAAATTATTTGGAAGAGGTATTTAATGCATCGTATAACAGGGGCAAACTAAAACAAACTAAAACATTCCTCGTGCAATATCAATATCAATATTATATATTATTATATTTTGAACATTTTTAAATCAGTCTCACAAACACCCAGTCCAAACTCCGCTTCTCGTTTAAAACTCAATATTTACTTATTTATCAAGTTGTTTCACAAAAATTCTATTCATTAATTAAAAATTACCTCTCGATTTAACTTTTTTAGGTAACTTCTAAAGTCAAAATATCCGAAAAATTGTTTTTAAAGCTTGTAAATGACATAAAAATTCTTTAATGAATTAAATATATATTTATTATTGGCTATTACACAAAATGAAATATGTATATGATTTATATTGCACTTCAACCTTAATTTATTCGTGGATGAAGTGGGCAGAAAATCAATTATTGATTTGTAAACAGTTTTGAAAAGTTGTAAGAACGCCAGGATGAAATTTATTTCATTTAAACACTGATGCTGAAAATAGTTAATAGCGTTATATTAATTTAAGTTGAAGTATTTTAAAAACCAGGCCCGGATTTAGAACTCAATTTCGGATTAGGGGCATTTCCCTTAGCGATTTAAGGAATATATGGAATAAATCAGCAATGTCGTTACACGTATTATAAAGATTACTTTCTAACGTCCAAATTTAATTGTATAATAGTAGAAGCCCTTATATTTGCCAATAATAAATCATTTATTTGTAATTTTTATTTGATCACTATTTGATTTCCTCTTCATTGGCTTCTGTTTCTAAATTTAGACTTTCTTGTAGTTTTTGATCCAAGTTGTTGACAACTTCACTGAAATATTCTTCCCATCTGTTTAATTTATCCTCTGTTTTTTTCTTCATATTAAAAATTTATAATTTAGTTATTTTTAAAATGTTTGCTTATCTTTTAATCTTCTCTGTTCATTTTCTTTATTAATCATTACCAACCTCGCCTTACTTCATACATTAATAACTAGTTTGCACTCTTCGTCGTAATTCTTATCCACAGATTTACATGCAGCAATTATGCATTCACTCCGTTTATACTAATATGAACATATGAACAATTCGGTTGACAGTTTTTCCATCAGGGGATCATTTTGTTTTCAGCAAACTAGTTAAGTTTTTCTTAATTTTTGTTACATGTAAGATGCCTACTATTTACCACAGTTACATATTTAAGATACTCTCTGTAACCTTCCAATTGTAATCTCCAATAACTATTTTGATAGCATCTAAAATAACAGCCGATTTATTAACAACAACAAAAAAGAATAAAACAAGAAGGGATAAAATAATGAGGAAATTTTTTAAAAGACCTTAACTAGAATAGAGGGTTGCTGTGGACATATATGCCAAATCGCTGAGACTAGAGTTCAAGATACGAATAATAGAGGAAGGCCAAGAAAAATGTGGACTCATCAAATAAGAAAATAAGAAAAGAAATAGTAGAAAAGACAAAAAATTGAAAAAGGACTGAAATTACAGACTCATAAGCAAAATATTAACATTTTTCATTTCTATTACTTTAGTATTTATTTATCTCTTTTAAAATTATTCTACCAAATATATAATTCGGGAGAGTCAAGTACGTACTTATTTGTACACAAGAATATATTATTGCAGAATACTAATAAGGCTTTTACTTGTAAAGTTGTATTTTTAACGGTTCATTCTTGTAGTATAGCTGCTGATTAAAAGGATTCCACAACACAACATAAATTATTTCTGTCATGTTTTGGGTTTTGCAGAATAGAATCAAAATTCTAATCGTATTATTTGTGGCACCTATCGAATTGCTAAATTTTATATGTATTTAGTGTTACTTTAAAAGTAACAAAAAGAATCGACGTCGTTGGCACTTGTTGCTACCGAATTCGATATTTTTAAATAAGTTCTACAGACAACAAAATATTCTTATGAATATATATCGATTCATTTTTTTTTCTTGAATAAGGTATGTTGGATATTTAAATATTAAGGCCACTTTCAATTTAAATGTGTGTGTATTTTGATAAACTTCCTTTTTTCGATACAGTGTCAGGGGCAAGTAATAAATCGAGCCAAAAGATTTTCTAGTATTACTCAATTGGAACACCCTTTATGTTTGGTCTCCTATAAATACTCGTAGTTTCTTTTGAGTCTAATGAGAAGTAAAAATTATAAATAAATAAAAGATATTTCATCTGATTAAAAAAATGATTTTGGAGTTCATTTTAGGATATAACACAATTTTCAAGCTCTTTTCACATTTTTTCGCACCTTTTAACGATTTTCCCAATAAGGATAAAACTAGCAGCCAAAATTAAGCACTATATTTTGTAAACCATCTTCAGTACAAAAAAAAATAATAAAAAAGATGAAAACGTTCTTATAAAATATATAACTTACCAAAACATCAGAGAAATTGATGTATAAAGTGCAAGCATATCAAATAAATGCAATTAAATTTTGAATTAAGACAGGATGTAGCAATCCCTCTATTTTTAATTTTTCTAAATTTCATTTATGATGCGTTGAAAAGTTTTCTTATTTTAGAACCCAAACTTTCATATCGGCCTCTGGCTTTGGCAGAAAAACTGTATATATTAATAAAAATTACACACTTTATTTTTAACAACATTAACGAGATCCTTTATAACCCAGTAAAATTAGATTTTGACTTCGAAAAGAGTGTTCGTGTGTTTGTGAAGACCTTTATCCTGAAATAGACCTATTTTGAAACGTGCAAAAAAATGTGTTTAAATCACTCTACCTCTATTTGATTTGGAGCTTCTTCAACATGTCGTTTAGTTATTTTTTGTGTCAGGGCTACAACATAATTACTGCCTTTCTCACAATATTGATAGTTTTGAAAAAAAAAATTAAAAAACTATAATTTACCTCCTTTCACTCACTAAAAAATCCCACTGGTCAAATTACAAGTACTTTTCACATCGACCTTCTTTAATAGAGTAATTTAACTGGATTATTATGTAAAGAGTAAAGTAAAATTCTGCGAAGAAATTAAGTGGATCTATCTCATAATTCATCAAGTGAAGGTTAAAAGATCATTAATCATTAAATATAATTAATTATTATATATCTTTTCGGATTTGTGGTGCATAAAAGATGATCGTGACAACGAAAATAAATATTAATCTGCCATTCTTTCTCGAATTACTTCCTGTATTTTTCTCGACGAATTTAATTACCTAGGAGAAAATTCAATAAAGTCGGTAATAAATAAAGCTACGCGATGAATTTCTATGACAAATGAACTGATCCTGTCTCTTAGCAAAAGGTAATTAGGAAAAGATTTACGATGTTTTCCTCTTTCTCGATCCAATTCAATTTGGTAATTCAAGATAGTCTCGAAATAAAAAAGTTAAGCGTACAAAAATGTATGTCTAACAATTCTTGCCTTTTGTGAACAGGTGTCGATTATACTTTTAAGATAGTTCGTAAAAAGGAGTCCATATGATTGGAGAACGCACATGCCATCGAAAGTGGCTTCTACTTCCAATCCACCTACAACTAAACAGAAATAAAGGAGGATACCAACCAGACTGTAAGTCCTTAAAAATGTAGTAACTCATTACTTAAAGATATGTTATAAGAATACTTACAATTAAATAAAGAACAAATGGGCAGTACAAACACTAAAAACAACAAATGATTTTTAAATTTTAACTTTGGATGCTTATAACTGGGAAACCAAACTTTCTATGAAATGTTACTATTATTTTTCCTCCAGCCATACGCTCCCTAATTTTTTGTCGCATTAGTAACAGCAACACTCTGCAATTAAATGTTGCTTCGACCTTACCAGACAGTCTGGAGACAGGTCTTTGATACCACCAGATTCCTTATGTGATTTTACTGATATAATAAAATTTCTGGATCTACCTACCAAATCTTTCTCATAGTTGCATGAATCTTCTTACCGGCGCCTCGACTTTGTTTTCCAGGTTTTAGTTCAATGACTACATCTCATGTTTCCGAATATTAGTTTTTTCAATATTTTACAATTAGTCTTAGTATTTTATTTCATTATGTAGGATAAGAATTGATTCTTTATTTCCTTCAAGGACCCCATACACACTACTTAAAATATTTAACTTTTCAGTTATTATCGGCGATTTTCCTTCTCCCTTTCATTAATTTCAATTTCACACTTACTTAGATCAACTGGTTGTCTGATATTGTTTTAGAGTTTAATTATATTCTGATTCTTTTGCTTGTTTCATTAATTTTTTAAGAATATTCTTTGTTCAGAATTTCGTTAAAAGGGTTATTTGTCATTTATATATTGGACGATTAATGGAGATTATTTCATATGATCGAATATTTAGGTAAATAAAGAAATATGAGCGGCTATTTTAGTCGATTGTATAAGTGTGCTATTAAGTGTCAAAATTTGACACCAGAAAACGACGCTAAACAATTTTTCTGATTTTATTGTCAATAAATTTTGTAATATTGATTTTAAACAGTGCTAGTCAGCTTATGTAGTGAAAATAAGTCGCTTTGGAAGTGATTCTATGACTAATATTGATCTGGCGATAGAGAAAAGTGTACCGTACAATACCGTTAAAACCCATACGTCAATATGGAAACAGTTTACGGAATTCTGCAAGGCAAAGAAATACGAGCTTTTGGAAACTACTAGAGCAACTAAACCTAATTCTGAAAGATTGGGCGTGGAATATGAAGAAAGAAAACGGAGAAAATTACAAAGAACTAGTTGTGAAGACAATGTGGAACACCGTTGCAAAAATAAGCAAGAGATGTATTTTATGAAGTGGAAAATAATTTTTGATCCATTTAAAGATATTATCTTCAAGTCTGGTAGGGAAGCTCGTAATGCGAAACGAAGGAATTTGCGGATGTGCGCTAATAAAAGGAAATCGACCTCTGCTTCATTAAAATTGGAAGAATAATACGCAATGGTTTTATTATGGGACGAAGACACACCGGCGGGACTCCAGAGAAAATTTTACCATATCGCTTCAGTAGAACTTGCCTGGAGAGGTGGAGAAGCAGTCAATTGCAGAGTTCATTATTTTAAAGAGGAAGTGGATATTTCTGGGATTAAAACAGGTAGATAACATATTACATATTTTTTTAAATAACTGATTTTCAGAAATCCTACTTTTTAGGAAGGGTAGAATATAATCCTCTCTTAAATAAAACGGCCCAGGGTGGAGAAAAAAAAAGGCCGATAATAAATGGCTGGTCCCCAACACGGAGAACCCTACTGGCCACAGTTCAGCGAACTCAATTAAGCCTTATCTGCAAATGGATAATGAGCATTATTCCAACGTCATAAACACCCTTAGAAGTATAGAAGTGACGCCTCAGAACCTCCAGCTAAAAAACAGAAAACAGAAGATCCCGCAGCCACTCCTCGACCTTCTCACTCTACAGCTGGACCAATCAACAACATTAATGATTAACCTACTCCCAACGTTATCGATGAGTTAAGAAAGATTTCAAATAATAATCCTACTGTGTAACAAAATTGCAATTTCTATTTTAATTGTACCATAAATAATTAAGTTTGTAGTATTTTGTGAGTAAATAAATTACCTGTTTTTCAGTTTTCAAATTAATACCTACATATTTATTATGTATGCATATACATATAATGCAGAATAATCTGTTACTCATTAAATAGTCTTGTCAAATACCATTCGGGCATCTAATTTTTCCTGTGAAAAAAATTAGATGCCATTATGATGTTACTTACATATAAAATACAGTCACCGGAGTACAGTAAAACTTGGATGAACCTTTGTTTCAAATATTTGGAAGGATACTATTAAAGTTCAAATTAAGTTTTTATGGGTGATTGGTCAACAGGGTTAAGAAATCCAAGTGGTAAGATCGTCGTTTACTAATTGGACACGTTGGTTAAATTTCTGGGTTTATTGAAGAAATGATGGTCAAGATGTTTGAAGACTGGTTTAAGTAAATACTAGAAAAATTCTTCAAAGATAAGTAATAGTTACTGATAACACTAGTTATCAATCAAGAAAAATTACCAACCAGTAATTAGGAAAAATGTCAAGTAATTAAATGGCTACAAAATAAAGGTATACAAGTGAAACACAGTCACCTGAAAGCACAATTGTATTAAATTGGCAAACGAAATAAACCAATTTGTAAAAAAATATGTAGTGGATAAACTCGTAAAAAAAGCAACTAACTGTTATACGACTTCCGCCGTATAATTGCGAGTTAAACTCGATCGAATTGATTTGCACTTAAAAACACTACATACGAGTTAGACGCTGTAAAGGAGTTAGTTTTAGAGGCGATAAAACATATGTGAAACAATGGCAAAAAACAAGGTGTTATTTCTTTCTATGAAATGGTCCTTTAGCATTAGTAACACAAAATGTCATCGTACATCATGACTAAATAAATACCTGCTTCAAAATTTTCTTTAAGCCTCCTCCACTGCCTAGCCTGATGCAGCGAATAAAAGGCTATCACTAGAAAAAACAGTATGCACGAAAAAACGGCGCAAGTCAACGCGATCGCTTGCCAGTCCCACACCAGCGTTTCGGTTCTAGAAAACGGCGCTTCAGACGCTGCTGCCGAAGCAGCTAACTTCGGTTCATCCCTACCCTCTCGCGAACTTCCCCGAACGTCATCATCGAACCTCCAAATTATCTCTCCTTCTTCATGTTGCGGTGGAGGAGTTTTTTGATGGTGATGCTGTTGATGCTTGTGTCTGTGGGGATTCCCCGTGTCCATGGTTTTTAGTAGCTCGCTCAGCGGCGCGCAGTGGGTGTCTCGATGGAACTCACACGGTCTGAGGACGACCATGTTGGCGGAACACTTGGTACAGTTCATGCATTTTTGAAGGCGTGCGTTTAGGTACTGTTTCTCGGGGCAGATTGAGGCTAATACTAAGGATGAGAAGCAGGCTAGTATCAGGATGGTCGTGTAGGTCCACACCATCACCTGAAAATACAAGAAATAATTAAGAGGGGTCAAAATGGGGTAAAAACGTAGGTCAGTAATTCGTAACTAGAAAAAGTACTTTTTTAGCTAGTGTCATCGATTCAGAATTAGGTTTTCTGCCGACTATTTCCTCGTCTTAATTTCCGCCAATTACAAACGCGCAATTTTGAATTAGAAATGGATTCTAGATGAAAAAACTATATGGCAGCTCCTGTCAGCAGTTTTTTCGAGTTTACCCGCGGCAAAACTTGACGGCTGTTGTCACCAAAAATTACAATACCTTTGATAACAAGTAATTATGGTCTCTTAGGACACCAGAAAACGACGCTAAACATTTTTTTCTGATTTTATTGTCAATAAACTTTGTAATATGATTTTTAAACAGTGCTAGTCAGCTTATGTATTGAAAATGAGTCGCTTTGAAAGTGATTCTATGACTAATATTGATCTGGCGATTGAGAAAAGTGTACCGTACAATACCGTTAAAACCCATACGTCAATATGGAAACAGATTACGGAATTCTGCAAGGCAAAGAAATACAACTACAAGTTTAGAGCAACTAAACCTAATCCTGAAAGATTGGGCGTGGAATATTAAGAAAGAAAACGGAGAAAATTACAAAGAACTAGTTGTGAAGACAATGTGGAACACCGTTGCAAAAATAAGCAAGAGATGTATTTTATGAAGTGGAAAATAATTTTTGATCCATTTAAAGATATTATCTTCAAGTCTAGTAGGGAAGCTTGTAATGCGAAACGAAGGAATTTGCAGATGTGCGCCAATAAAAGGAAATCGAGCTTTGCTTCATTAAAATTGGAAGAATACTACGCAATGGTTTTATGGGACGAAGACACTCCGGCGGGACTCCAGCGAAAATTTTACCATATCGCTTCAGAAGAACTTGCCTGGAGAGGTGGAGAAGCAATCAATTGCCGAGTTCATTATTTTAGAGAGGAAGTGGATAATTCTGGGATTAAAACAGTTAGATATTTTTTAAAATAACTGATTTTCATATATCCTACTTTTTAGGAAGAGTAGAATATAATCCTCTTTAATAAAACGGCCCAGGGTCGAGAAAAAAGAAACGGCTGATAGTAAATGGCTGGTCCCCAACACGAAGAACCCTACCTTTTGACCAGTCCGTCTTTTTAAAATTTTAATCGTTAAACATTCATCTAGAATAACAACTAATAGATTATACTTAACAGTAAAATCATCATGGAACAAAGAACATTCAAGTGGATAGTACAAAAACACTCCAGTGGGTAAAAACGAACTTTCGAAATGGACTAAAGAAGCAGCGGAGAAGGCAATATTAAATACAAAAGAAATAAAAATGACATGCGGTCGACAGCAGTCATTAACCTGGCTAAAGGAGGGGTGGTGAACAACAATTAATTAAAATTATTGGCCACACTTCAGTCAACTCAATTAAGCCTTATCTGCAAATGGATAATGAGCATTATTCCAACATCATGAACACCCTTAGAAGTGACGCCTCAGAACCTCCAGCTAAAAAACAGAAAAGAGAAGATCCTGCAGCCACTCCTCACTCTACAGCTGGACCCATCAACAACATTAATGATTTACCTACACCCAACGTTATCGATGAGTTAACAAAGATTTCAAATACTCCTACTGTGTACCAAAATTGCAATTTATATTTTAATTGTACCATAAATAATTAAGTTCGTAGTCTTTTGTGATTAAATAAAATACCTGTTTTTCAGTTTTCAAATTAATATCTTCATATTTATTATGTATGCATATATAATAGGTAGCATGTTTTGTAAGCTATGTGTATGCAGAATAATCTGTCAAATACCATTCGGGCATCTAATTTTTCCTGTGAAAAAAATAGATGCCCTTATGACATTACTTACGAATATACCTAACTTTAGATATTTTAAATTCAGCAGTTAAAGGGTGTGTTATTTAAGGAAGCTCTATTTTGTAAACGATTTGTTTCGTAATTAGTATTTTCTCGAGATGATAAATAAAGTCGATTTATTACTAATAATTTATTTGCAGGAGCTGTAAATAGTTAGCTGGAGATACTTCTTCGTCCAACGTTTCTGTTTTCGCTAAATATCTCAATTTATCATCACCGTAATACTTTAAATTCACTCTTCTTCAAATATTATTTTTCTTTTTGATATTTTTTAAAAGTGATGAATCTTCTTCAATGTGTATTTCATCGTTTGAAATTCCGAGTGTTGATTTATGGGCTTTTGGCAAACATACTTAGATCGAATCGAGAACGGATTTTCGTGTATCTTTGCCTACGAACATCTGGCGATGTAGTGAATAAATCTCGACTGAACTGGAGGACAACACATGATAACTTACCTTTTTATTTTTGTGTGTCAAGTGTACGAACGGGAGCAGGACAGCATCTGCTTTTCATGGTTCGTGATTTCGATCTCAGACAGGTCTCAATGAAATGCAATTCTGAATGATAATTTTTCTTGGCTTAGTGTAGATCGTCACACTATCATTATACAGGACATTAACAAAACTTGGTATTTATTTTCTACATATTTACACCATATTTTAACCTTTTTCTGTGGTTCTCTGACACTTATAAGGCTTCAATTTTATTAAATAAAACGTAGAAGTGACTTTAAAAAATATTTACTATCCCTACATACTTTAAACTGAACACTAAAAGTTTGGTTTTCATGCAATTTTTTTTTTCGTAAATATCCGATCGACATGGATATTTTTCATACAATCATCAATCCATTATAGGTTCCTTCTTTTGCTACATGTATGATTATGTTCTATTCATTGTACTGTATTGAATCAGATACGTTGCATCCTTCTTCCATTCTTTGTAAAGAGTATAAATCTATTTGAAAATAATAAAGACGATAATTATTATCAGTAATAAGATAACAAGGGAGTGAGAATAACAACAAGTTTTCAAAAAGTATTTATTATATCTGAATTATGTTCTTGGTTCAATTGTAAGTATGGTTTAATCGAACTTGCAGAATTATGACCAGTGACCTTGATGAGTTCTTGTTCTCCTACACCAGCTTTCGAATGGTTACTTACTGCACTTGATCTGGCAGAATAGTTAGTTATTTTTTTAGTAACTGTGTCTAGACCTACTTGTTCTGTTGGTTCTTTCATCCATTTTGAAATGGAATTTATTCCCATAGGAACGTTTTCATACCAAGAACCATGAGTTTGCCAAGCCGGATTTGGAGTAAGAAACAAGCGTTCGGTTTTAATATTTTCTTCATGTTTACCCATTAGTTTTTCAAAAAGACGAACAGGGCAAATATCTGGGTTATTTATGTTTGGAGTCAACCATTTACTATTAGCGCACCTTTGTGCTCCACCCTGTGCAGTTTTTGTAAAGATGGGATTACATTCAATGCGGCTAGTATTTAATCCCATTATGTCGGTTTCTTTTTTAAAATAATGAACTAAACATTTCGTAGCTTCTCCTCCCCTCCAAGCTAGTTCATACGATGCAACGTGAAAAAACTTTCTTTGCAATCCACAAGGTGTATCTTCGTCCTAATAGTTAAAAATTTTCAACAGTTCTGTATTAGAAAGTGCTACAGAACATTGTTTGTGCTTTTCAGGATGTTTTTGTAAAATTTTTCTTTTTGCATCTCTTGCATTTCGATCATTTTTGAATTCTATATCATGAAAAGGATCGAAGAACCTGTTATACTTATTAAAGTAAAGTTCTTGAACTATTTTTGCCGTTTTATTCCATCATTTCCGTTCTTTCTTTTCATGTTATAAGCCCAATCTTTTAAAATTAATGCCAGAGTAGTAGATTGATCCAGAATATAATTTCTTTCTATGGTGAAGGTCTTAAATTGTCTCCACATCGACTGATTACTTATTAGAGTGTTTTTCGAAGTAATTTCTAAAATATTTTTTGTTATTTCTGCATCAGAAAAGGTACTCAACCGATGATTTTCACTTATTTTATATAATGCGTTGACATAGGTAATTATTTTGACTTATTTCCGAGAATAATCACAAGAGATTTATTCCCACTATAATAATGACATAATTGGTTGAAACTTACCCTTCTAACAAATAAAGAAACATTTCATTGGTTTTAAGAAACGTCAAAAAATAATCATTATTTGTTTTTTACTTCTGTGTCAACGGCATCGACTACTATGGCCATTAGCCTCGTGTTGTGTGTAGGCTTTGTTACTGTTTCCCAGCGCCACTACAGAAATTATATTCTATTTTATTGACATTTTTGATTAGGTATACTGTTTATAACATTTTTTTCTTTTTTTATATAAATGTATTTTATATTAGTATGTAAGTTTGAATTAATTAATTATTTTTTTTTTACTTCTGTGTCAACGGCATCGACTACTAGGGCCATTAGCCTCGTGTTCTGTGTAGGCTTTCTTACTGTTTCTCAGCGCCACTTTAGGAACAGCACTGTTAATTAGAACCCAACAGTGAATGGTCGAGTGAGGAATCACACCTGGTATATGAAAATCAATTTCTAAATTTTTAATTAATTAAAAATCAGAAAATGATTTCTGCCTTTGGTGTGATTCGAACCCACAACCCTTGAATTATGAGTCCAGTGCTCTACCGCTGAGCCACCCACCCCCAATAATCATTATTATTATTATTACTATTGTTATTAAAGAAATCAATTGGATTTAAGTCTAGAGACCTGGCTGAGATCATGTGCACCTAGCCAGTTTTTCAAGTTTTTTCAACAGTAGTATTAATTTGGACATACGTCAACCTCTACTTCTTAGATTAACTCGAAAGAGAACGAGTATTTTCAAAAAACAGGTCGACTCACTCCAGGGAATTCCCTTAATTTTAATGCCATGCAGTAGGAATTAGAATATCGTTATTTGCTTGGGTGAAAAATCAAAGTGTATACTTAGATTTAAAAAAAGTAATGATCAGAAAAAAAATTGAACAGTCCCATTATGAGCAAGTCGCGCACTTTCATATTATCAAAAATTAAAATAAAACCAAATTGATATTTGACAGTTAGACTGTATTTTTAAACGTATAATACAAATGTGCAAAAATATTTAAAAATCAACATTTGGGATCATTACCAAAAGTCAGGTATTTGGAAGTTTCATAAAATATAATTGTACATTTCTAGCTTAAATTGAAATGATATTGTTAATTTGTTGCTTTGTACTGGTATAGTGACATTTATATTCATTGCCCCTTAAAATATTATAAATTGACATATTTTAATAAAGGATTATTTTTATTATTGGTATATCACAAATTTTACGAATAACAAAATTCTGCAATTTTTTTTAATTGTAATCACTGTTCTTGCAATAGAAATGTAAATGAGGAAATGTATGTACAGTGGAGAAGCAAGAAAGAAACTTTTGTGATATACTATTTTGGATTCATTAAATTATTGTTTATGCACAAAATCTATAAAACACATCTGAAAAATTAAGATTTGCATGGGGGCCTGAGGTGGAATAGTAATTAAATAAAATAAATTTTCATTTTAGTTTTAGTTACATCGATGAAATTATTCTCGAAATTTAAATCAGGTGTCGCATTTTCGGGAAAATGAAATATCAGTTGTTTTGAACAGTGCATTTAGGGTTGGCTTTTCTGAGATTAAAATAACATTTCATAACTCCTCTCGTCCCCATTCTATAGATAATAAAGCTTTTAGTAACACTTATGCTTCTTTGAGACCACTACATAAATTTTAAACCGTGCCGTAAATATAGTGAAACATTTAAACACACTTACGCTCTGTATGTTTCTTTCCTCTTTTAATCTCCATTCCGCTCACTTTAGCGCTATTATTAACAGCAAAACCTATCGAAAATTAATGCAATAAAAAAGTTTTAGAATGTGTTGTTAACCGTATACTTTTAACAGTTCTAGTAATTGGATTTAAAAACAGTTTTGCAAAGTGGCACTAGCCGTTTCTATTTCTAGTCCAACTACACCTAAAATAACTACTTTAATATATTTTGACGCTCTTCGACGTCTCTACTGTTAAATTTTGGTAAAAAAAATTTACGCGATAGTTACGATACATCGCTAGAAAATAGTAATTCTGTTTGCTACATTTACTTTTTATTTATGGGTTGCGATCAGGAATAAAATTTTACTATTTTTTTATCGTTTATTACGTTTTTTTTTATATTAAACCATCTTCGGATATAAAAAGAGTATTAAAACAGTTACACAAAATTTATAAAAACGTTTAATCGTAAGTAAGGGCATCTAATTATACCGAAAAAAATCGAAAAAACACGTTGCTAAGTAATATTTTAACAAGAAGAATTGTTGTTCACCGACCCCTCCTTTAGCCAGGTTACTGACTGCTGTCAACCGCATAGAGTGGTTTGTTATTTTTATTTCTTTTGTATTTAATCCTGCCTTCTCTGCTGCTTCTTTAGTCCAATTCGAAAGTTCGTTTTTTCCCACTGGAGTGTTTTTGTACCATCCACTTGATTGTTCTTTGTTCCATGATGGGTTTTCTGTTAAGAATAATCTATCAGTTATTATTCTAGATGAACGTCGTTTAACCATTAGAATTTTAAAAAGACGGACTGGACAAAAGGCCATTTTTTTTCCTCCACCCTGGGTCGCTTTATTGAAGAGAGGATTATATTCTATTATTCCTAAAAAGTCGGATTTTTGAAAATCAGTTATTTTAAAAAATATGTAACTATGTTATCTACCTGTTTTAATCCCAGAATTATCCAATTCCTCTTTAAAATAATGAACTCTGCAATTCACTGCTTCTACACCTCTCCAGGCAAGTTCTACTGAAGCGATATGGTAAAATTTTCGCTGGAGTGTCTTCGTCCCATAATAAAACCATTGCGTATAGTATTTTTCCAATTTTAATGAAGCAGAGCTCGATTTCCTTTTATTGGCGCACATCTGCAAATTCCTTCGTTTCGCATTACGAGCTTCCCTACTAGACTTGAAGATAATATCTTTAAATGGATCAAAAATTATTTTCCACTTCATAAAATACATCTCTCGCATTTTTTTTGCAACTTGTTCTTTGTATTTTTCACCGCTTTCTTTCTTCATATTCCACGCCAAATCTTTCAGGATTAGGTTTAGTTGCTCTAAACTTGTAATTTCCAAAAGCTCGTATTTCTTTGCCTTGCAGAATTCCGTAAACTGTTTTGATATTGACGTATGGGTTTTAACGGTATTGTATGGTACACTTTTCTCAATCGCCAGATCAATATTAGTCATATAATCACTTCCAAAACAACTCATTTTCACTATATAAGCTGACTAGCACTGTTTAAAAACAATATTACAAATTTTATTGACAATAAAATCAGAAAAATTGTTTAGCGTCGTTTTCTGGTATCCTAGGAGACCATAATTACTTGTTATCAAAGGTATTGTAATTTTTGGTGACAACAGCTGTCAAGTTTTACCGCAGGTAAACTCGAAAAAACTACTGACAGGAGCTGTCATACAGTTTTTTCATCTAGAAACCATTTGTAATTCAAAATTGCGCGTTTGTAATTGGTGGAAATTAAGACGGGGGAAATAATCACATTTAACATACATCTCAATAGAACTTAAAAGCCAATTTTCTAGTAGATAAGGTGAAATGCAGAAGAAAATAACAATTTATTAAACTCTATACAAAAGAAAAATTAAAATAGTATGTAATAAACAAAAACGAGAAACTAGAAATTGTAAGTAAATTTGTGCATAAGATAAATTGAAACACTGCTGTACAATTTAGCAGGAGAAAATTGTTATGTTGAGTAATAAAAATAACAGTTATTGCTTACTGCTTCCGATGTCTTCAAATTTGTAGTTCGGTGCCGAATATGTGATTATAGTTATACTGATGTTTGTGTGTGGGGCGGAAGCTTTGGTAATAATCGTTAGACCGAATTTATATTATTCTTCAACATTATGTCGTTTTCTGATGCGTTTGGAAGTCGGGCTTCACTGAAACTCAGTCATGTCGCTTTGTAAATTTATTGAAATCGTCTTTTAGAGTACATGTGTACTATTAAAATGAATAATTATGATGTGACTTCCCTGTCGGCCTCGCTAGTAACGTATTTTCGCAAAAGACCAAAATTTATTTCAGAATTAAACGTCTTACAATACAAGGGGTGCCGTTAAAAAAATATATACTGCAAAGTATTTCTGAAATACCGTGTAACATTTCTAAAATATGTACCAAATCTGAGTAGAATTTAATATAACCACGTAATGCAGAACTTTGGTTCACCCGGTATAAGTAATGATCATATTGTTATGGTTTAAAAAATGAGACAAAGTTATGGGAATCTTGTTTTAAGGGAATTAAAGGGAAAATTATGTAAAGGGGACTTAAAAAAAAGAAGCGACAAAAATAAAGAATATTTAAAAAGTAAAAAATCTTAGAGTTTTCGCAACATTGGGGCAATTAAATTAATTTATCATATTTATCATAATTTAAAAAAAACACAACATGGATCTAAGAGAAGATCAGAAGAACGAGTCATGCAAATGTTGATTGCAATAAATCAAAATATACAAGTAATAAACAGAACTCAAGAAAAGATAAAAAAAATATGGAAAGAAATCAAGAAAAGATGGAAAAGAATATGGAAAGAAATAAGCAAGAGATAAAAACAGGTATTCGAATGGATATGAAAGAATTGAAGAAAGATTTGAAAACTCATATTGTTTAAAAGAAAACTACATAATTTTAATGTTATTACAAGTAGTCAGCAGGGATCGATCTTTCGTGAGACTTTCTTAAATTTCAAATTTATTCGATTTACTTGTTTTTTAAATTGTTTATGTAGTTTCATTTCAAATCGTTCTATGAATGTCAAAATCAAAGATGCTCTTACAGCTATTCTGTGGGTTTGGAAGTTCATCAGGGATCTATCTTGGGAACGTTATTATCTTTGCTGTTTATAAACGAATTTGCAAACGATAAACATAATAAAAATATCAGTTTATTTGGAGGAACCTTGAAGAACTTACTTAAATCTGTGAAAGTTTAATTTAAATATAATAAAAATATATCTCTTATAGCGTAATAGTTAATGTTTTTTATAGCTTAGTCATATTAAGTATGAGGTAAATTTACAGAGGGTAATATAATTTTAATATTACAAAAAAAAAGGATTATTAGTATGATATTTAATCAGAATCTTCGTTATTCTTTCAGGTCAACATTTATTAATAATAAATTTTTAACTTTTCCAAATTCTCATGATAAATTACAAAATACTTCATATGTCAAACCACAGAACATCTTCCAGATGTAACCAAATCCATCATTTTATTTCTTTATTTAATGTGCCCAATTTAGGGAATAATAAAAAAATAAAAATTCGATTTTCATTTTTTCCAATTTTTTTATCGCGATATTTATGTTTCATTAGAAAAACTGTATTTCAGTTCAAAAAATGTTTAAAAAAACAAAAAATATATTTCAGGTTCTAAAGTAAAATTTTTGTGAGGGAACGAATCAATATAAATCAATATAAAAAATGAAAAACGAATTTTTTTTTATTATTCCCTAAATTGGGCACTTTAAATAAAGAAATAAAATGTTGGATTTTCTTAGACAAAAGTACACACAAAATCCTTCTTTTTAAGATAAAAAATTTTTCTCTACTGTTGTTTTTCCAAAAATGGTGGCCAAATCAATTTTTTTTCGAAAAATGCTGATTTTGGCTGGACAAATACATTTTTTTTTAATTTTTACCATGTCTTCCCGATATTTTATCCAATTATTAAGAACATTCGAGGATTCTTTGGTTATTTATTGCCAATTCAGTAAAAAAAAAATAATGTGCGCGAATTCGTTTTTTAAGGTTAGGATCCATTTTAAAAAAAAACCCGATTATACGAATCGATACTCTACTTCATCACAGTCATTTTAATTTTTTTCTCTTAGAGCCGGAGATATTTAAAAAATAGTGAAACAATCCACTCGAAAAATACCCAAAATCCCGTTTTTGGCACATACATCGCGAAGCTCTAGCCCAAATTTATTGAAAAATTTTGTACAAGCTTCTCTTTATGTATAAAATCGTAAACATTAAAAAAATTGACTTAGCTCTTACACCCATAAAAAATTCTAATTTCAGCCACTATTAATCTGGTATAATGAACTTGTGTTGCTAAATCAACAAATTAACTTTTTATAATCAAAAACAACAATACAATTTATCAAAATAAACAAATAGACATGCCATATCAATCGGATTGACACTGTTTTGATTTCTGTAACACTTTTAAATGCCTTTCAATGTTCTGTGTTCTAATGGGAACACCCAATAAGTTTCTTCTAGCTCAATTTTCACGGCTTCTGCGTGATATATGAGAACCACGGACATTTTGACACTTCATTCGTCCCGCATGCATTCCAACTAAGATAACATAATGCCTTCCTGATATATGAAATTCCTTTGAGAATTCCAGAGCTCCCCAGAATTTCAATATTCAGTTTTCGTGATGTTTAGTCACTTTCGATTGAATTTTTTATAAAAAAAATAGTAATTTTTGCAACAAGCGTGAATTTTGTTACATTTTTGACAAAATCGAGGAAATATATAAACTTAGGCCCAATTATATTAAGCAAAATATTAATATTTTTGTTTAAAAGAGCCATTTTTTCTTTTTCTAATTTAATTATATGGTCTTTTTTAATTCAGCTTTCAGTTGATCTATTTCTAAATATCCTTTATTAATTAATTTATTAATTGGTCTATATTTTCAGTACCTTCTGATTTAATGGAAGCTAGAGCATCTTCTAGTTGTTGTTTTTCATATGGAAAATCATTTATTTCACTTGTTAGAACATCTGAATCTTTGTTATCTCCTTCAAGGGCACTCGTCAGCAGTTTTCGCAATTTGTAATTTTGATTGTGAAGTTGCTTGAGATTAAATTAAATCAGAAGGTTCTGAAAATATAGACCAATTAATATTTTTCACCATAAGTAAAAAAATAACAGTGACAAAAATATTTCGTTAAAAAAATTTAACCTCTACCAATAAATATCACTCAATTTTGCCACAGTGGGTAAAAGATCCTAATTGATTAAAAGCAAAGGCGGCGAATCTGGCTAGAAACTACTTAAAAGCTTTCTGTCAGATCCTCACTCACTGATTTCAGCTTAAAGCTTTCCATTTAACTTACAACCACCACTAAAAATTGTTTAATGCAAAATTAAAGCAAATAAAAACAACAGTAAGTAATATTCTTGATTGTGCATACATTAAAGAAATTAATTGTAAGCAAAATACGAGGGCTGTTTGAAATTTGAAAAAGTGCTAGAGAATTCGTTCAATTTTATTTATTTTTACAGACAGTACATTTTGCAGATTCTTTTTGATAATCGTGAAGTAATGAACATTTGTCTAATATTTCTTAATTCCTTAATAAGACTCCACAGCTGCCTTTTTTTTCTTTATAAAAATGTTCAAAAAAATTGGACTTTTGTCTACAAAAAATCAGTTAAAACATGAGAATACATAAATAATATTGAAATGTTGCACATTCAAATAGAGTAGTCTTTGGCAGTGAACGCTTAAAAAAATAGTTATTTATGTGCCAAGGACGAAAAACTGTCTATTATAGTCGAGCCTGCAAATTGATAGCAGGCGAGACAATAGACAGTTTTTCGCCGAGGCGCATATTACTTTTTTTCGTCGACCTCTACAAAAACGTATTAATTTCCGAAAGAAAAATCGACCATTTTTGAAGGCAAGCATTTTTCGCCCGCAAACACTTTTCGTCCTCAAACACTTAGCGTCTGCTGTGGTCACTAGGATACGGCACGGAGCACGCTGTGGTCGCTAGGATACGACACGATGTACGCTGTGGTCACTAGGATACGGCAGGGTGCGAGTCATTTGAGGACCAAAAGTACTTGCCTTCAAAAATGGTTGACTTTCATTCGGAAATTAGTAAGTCAAATGTCATTTTTTGTAGAGGTAGACAAAAAAATATTTATTTTAACAAATGAAGTAGAAAGTCCACAGACAAAAGTACAAATTGTCGAATATAAAGCATTATTAAATTAATAAAGGATGAGTAAAAAGCAAATTCTTGCAGGTTAAACTCTGCATTTAAGGCATACTTAATTCTTGATAAATTTAAGTTTCTTTGTTTTTGTAAAAAGTGTAAGAATTATGAATTCAATAAATGGACAGATTTTGAAAAACTATATACTGAAGGATCCAAATTAACTAATAAATCAAGTAGGACGATAGAAATAATCTTGAAATTCTAAATATATGGCCAAAGTATGTGTGAATCAAGAAGAGTCAAATTTTGTACCTTATATTTTGCCATTAATTTAATAATTAAATAAATTTTTAGAAAAAAAAAATGGATAAAAGATCATATACAATTTTAATTTTTAAGAAAAAAGAAGCTATTTACAAGTAATTTAATATTGGCTTAATTAAAGTAAATAAAAGTTATAGATACTAAAGTCAGATTTCGCAAATTAGTGACGGTATTGTTAATAAACTTGAACATAATTTGTGCTAACATAAATAAATTTGGTAATGTGTTAATTGTAAATTGTAAAATTGTAAAACACAAAAAAATTTACGAGAATGATTATTTATTACACTGATAATAACCGTTTTATATATCTAAAATATATTTATTACCAAACGAAAAGAAAAATTAGATTTAATAATAATTAATACTCGCCAGAAACATCACTTTGCTCCTCCATTTATGAACAAATCTTTTACTCACTGTTCTTATCTGTATATAGCACCAAAATTATACAACACTATACCAGAAACTATTAAAACTATTAGTATTATTTGTGGCTTCAAAAGACAGTTCAAACACTACATTAATAACACGAATAGTAGTGGCGTCTGTGAGTCGGAAAAAACCATGAAAAATGGACCAAAATTCATCAGGATTGAGAGTACCTCCTCCTCCCGATTTCGAGGATGCTGAACACGATGGCGTTATCAAAATTACTGTTTTCGATTGCTGAACCCCCTAAAACGGCCAAAAACTACCCCCTAAGCTAATTAACTAATCGAGTAAATATTCTGTAAAAACGCAAGTAGAAATAGTAGAGAAGTTTTATTTAAAAAAAAACATTTAAATTTTATGTATTTTAAAAATTGATTTTTTTACTTAAAACAAGAATTATGGGATAAAACTAAATTTTAGTTTTTACGACAAATAAGCTGGCAGAGTAAAGCAAATTTTAAGCTTTCTGGAGCAAGAAAGTATATATAAAACTCTGATTTATTATCTGCATGGTCATACAGTCGCAGTTTTTCATGATATAATGCGACTTCTGTCAAGAGCAATTGAAATTTTTAAAATGCTGGTCATTAATTATATCCTTAATACTCGTTAGAAATGGCTTGGCAGTGTTAAAGTTCTACAAAAAGATCAGCAGAACATGAGGGATGCAAAATATGCAAAACGTAATTAGAAATAATTCTAAATTATATTTTTTGTGTCGCCATTTTAGAAAAGGCGTTTTTCCGATCATTTTTTAGCTCGGAAAGTGCGTCGTTGTCGGTCTAGATCGGAAAATTGACATAACTCGGTAAAGTGACATAACTGCTCGGCAAAGTACCTACTTTTCCGATCTAGTATGTCAAAATTTGTTAAATATCACAGTTGCCATGACAATACCGTAGCCGTCCGTCAGTAGATGTTTTTGACGTTTTGATGCACTTTGTGTATTATTATTATTCTGTTCCTATATCATTGTCAAATTATTTTGCTACACTCGGAAAGTGTATTTACAGGGCTCGTATGCGACGCCGAAGGCGGACCCCTGAAACTTGCATGCTCGCCCTGTAAAGTGTCACTTTTCAAGCTTGACAAGCAAATAACTATTACAATTGTCTACATCTTAAAACGTAGGCATCACACATTCGGAATGCTGCATGGCGCAAGTTGTAAAAAGTTTAATTTGGGAACAATTGAATTGTAAAAAATTCCCCCCTCCATCTTTCTTAAAAATTGAAGTAGTGTCACAAACACTTTCAATTTAAAATAATTTCAGGATCTAATAAAGGGAAAAATATTTAAACTGAACAAACTCTGTGGAGAAAACAAAAAGTCTTCAGAAAATGATAAATTTGGAAAAGGATTTAAGCGATTATTGGTTTATTTCTGAATTCGATTTTCCAGAAAAATGGATATAAAGTAAAGTTTATATCTTTGTGATATTTCCAGAATATTTCTCGCGTCGCGTCGTTCAAAGGACTACAGCTTGCAAAAAAACGGAAATTTCAATGTCTTTAAATACTTATTCTACAAAATGTATCGAAGAAGATTGATTTCTTATACAATACAAGAAAGTTAAAACCGGATATCATGATAACTGAAAATCTATTTGACAAAAGACGTAACTCAACCTTCATGTATTATTTTGAATTAATTACCTACTAAATTACATAGCGACGTGTATCTAAATATTTCAATCGGTACCTTATAGTGTTGCTTTTATGCTAATTGGTATTTTCAAAACGTATTCTCAGTTCGAGTGAAGTTTGAACCTCATAGAACGCTTCCGTCTTCCATTGAAGGTTAGCGAATGAATACCAACGTAATGTTTTTCTAACTGAAGTATGTAATTAAATCTAGTTGAAATGTTCGATGGATTCGTATTAAAAAAATAGGTCAGTAGCCAGATTTTAGAAAAGTGTAAAAAAATAAATCTTTCTTATTAAAGCACTCAAACTTAAAACACCTACAAATTTTGCAATGTTATACATACAACTGTAAGCAGAAATTATTTTTATGTTTATTTTTATTTTTATCCGATAAATAGTTTAACTATTTTCAATTGAAGAACCAAAGGACCCCGCACCATTTAAATGTAAAAAACGTCCTGGTAAAATATTCTGAAACTTTGGTATGTTATAGAACTCGATGCTCTGACAAAAAGTGTCCATTGGCCCAAAGCGATCCTATGACTAGTTTCCAAAGTACAGGGAAATACCACTTTTTTGTAACCAGATTTCTCATAACAGACCTGTTTTATTGGCGTTTGTTGTAGAAAACATGAATTACAGATTATTTGGCAACAATATTTTATAAACAATCACCGTAGAATTTGGTTAGTTACAGGGTGGTTCGAAAATAATTAATACGGTTTTTTTGAAGAAATCATTTTTTTTATAACAGCTTTAAAAATACGAGCAAATGTCATTGCATTATGAATATATAGTTTAAGTAATGACTTCTTGGTGATGAATAATATTTTATACAGGGTGACTCAGAAAATGTAGTTACAGAGGGCATATAGTGTTTAGCTTTATCCAGTCACCCCGTATAAACTGTGTGTTATAAAATTTTTGTATTATATTAAGCAAATTTACAATCTGCCACTCTATATCATACAGGGTGTTAAACTGATTGCAAAAACTTTAAAAATTATTTTAAAAGTTTATCGGTCAACTTTATAAATTTATACATTTTCACATTAACAAAACTTTAGTATTTAACTTAGCAAAATTTTGTTGTAATCCTATGACTAGTTTTCCTAAAATGTGTACCCATAGATTTAAAAAATGTACTTACGCGAAGAAGAATTTATTTGAATAAGTTTCTCCAGATCAGAAGGACAATAATCGATGAAACAATTGACTGGAGAAAAAAGGCTGGGAACGTGTAATATTGGAAATAGATTTCATACTGGTATATCAATAAACCCAGAATATTCATACATTAATATAAAAATACAACAGTAACTAATAATAGCAATAGCATTTAAACAGTAATTAATTCGTTTACACATACAGAGTTTTTATTTACCTTTATTTTTTTTACACATTATGCTGGTAATCAAGCTGTGCAGGTAAGCAAGTTTACTAAGAAAAGTATAGTACTAACTATATCGATTCTAAAAATGAAGTATTGCATCCCATTTGAAAAAAATTAAATAATTTGCCTAGTTTACTAATGGACCACCCTGTATATATGAAAATAATTTTAAAATGTTTGCTTTTGTCCACCATTAATAGATATCTTTCAAATAAATCTGTAAGTTTTATACAATAAGAAAATAATAGAAATACGACAGATATTTACTAGTTGAAAGATGATTTTAAATCTATGGGTACACATTTTAGGAAAACTCGTCATAGGTTTACAACAAAATTTCACTAAGTTAAATACTAAACTTTTGTTAATGTGAAAATGTATTAATTTATAAAGTTGACCGAGAAACACAGCTTTTCTAATTTTTAAAGTTTTTGCACTCAGTTTAACACCCTGTATGACATAGAGTGGCAGATCGTACATTTGTTTAATATAATACAAAAATTTTATAACACATGGTTTATACGGGGTGACTTGTTAAAGATAAGAACACTATATACCCTCTGTAACCACATTTTGTGAGTCACCCTGTCTAAAATATGATTCATCACCAAGAAGTAATTACCTAAACTATATATTCATATGCAATGACATTTGCTCTTATTTTTAAAGCTGTTATAAAAAAAATGATTTCTTCAAAAAAACCATATTACTTATTTTCCAACCACCCTGTAACTAACCAAATTCTACGGTGATTGTTTATAAAATGTGAATGCTAAATAATCTATAATTAATGTTTTCTACAACAAACGTCAATAAAACAGGTCTGTTATGAGAAAAAAGTGGTATTTCCGATGTTTAACACCCTGTACTTCGAAAACTAGCCATAGGATCGCTTTGGGCCAATGGACACTTTTTGTCAGAGCATCGAGTTCTACAACATATCAAAGTTTCAGAAAATTTGACCGGGACGTTTTTTACATTTAAACGGTGCGGAGTCCTTTATTCAGCTTTATACAAGGATTATTTAAAAAATTATGAATTAACGCGAAATTAATTTATTCTTTGCCACACATGTATCAATTTGCAGAATTCCAATTAGAACAAAGCTTGGAGAGGCATTCGACTGGCTAAGAAATGTTTACTCATATTTCATTTTTTTATCTCTTCGGTTTAGCGCTCTCTTCGGTACAATACATTGACGGGTCGAACGAGGGTTTTGATAGGACAGGTATGAATTCGATAATTAACAACAAGTCATTTTGAGCATGTTCCTAGCAACGTTGTACAACGTGTCGACTTATAAATACATTTGGACCAGTGAATAATGTCAACTACATCCTTAAATAAATCAAAATTAAAATTGATAAAATCAGTGAATTTGGTATTTTCTTAAACTTTATCCATTTAACGTCACATTTAGGTCTTCTTTATAGTTGGGTATTTTCCTAACAGGCAAGAGAAAATCTCAGGGGAGCGTGCACAAGATCACTTAGTTGAGTCAGCTGTTGCAATTTGTCTTACATTGCAAAGAATAGATATGTATCTATTTTTGGGTATTTTTATGGCATTGCAAAACAAAATTTAGGGGAATATTTAGTGATGTCTGTGTAATTATCCTCAATATATTTTACCCTCTAAAATATGTTGAAATTTGGTAAAAAACAATCATGAAGCGTTAAAAAAATGATTCCATTTTTAGAATCTCAAAATGACAATCCAGTGTTTAACAAAAACAGAATTAAATGAGTTTTGAAATAGATACTTTTAGGTTTGAAACTTGGTAAGTTTTTTTTAACAAACATACGCTCTATTCAATATTGAGAACTTATGAAAACTTTCCAAATTTCAAACCTAAGTACCTGTCTATTTTAAAACTCATTTAATTTTGTTCTGGTAAAACACTGGATTGCGAATTCGTTTCTTAAAACTGACAGCGTTTATAGATTTATTTCAATTTCATTTTTCACATCAATGTTTCTGGTGGGATAGAAGTCTACCCAAAAATAATAAAGATTTTTTTTAGATATAGCGGTTTTACTGTCAAGGCCCGAAGGAATTGCAGAAATCAATTTATCTTAATTCCTACAATTCATTTGTTTCCGTATACCCACACGATTTAGTCAAGTGTTTTAACTTGTAGTTAATTTTTCTAAGATCCCACACAAATCTTAAAAATATATACTAAAAGAAAGAATGTAAATGATTAAATACGAAAACGTAGAAAAAATTGTTGCTAACATTAAATATTTCTAAGCATCAAAACGTCTGCAAATTAAAAGCCGACCGTTACCTTGACCTTGTGCTTTCAGCAAATTTCCCACGTTGCTCCGGTCTTCTACAAAGACCAAAATGAACGGAAGGAAGAATTTCTAAAAGATAAATACGTGAAACCGGTGAAATGATTATGGTGGCCATATGTTAAAAGCTAAGCCGAGCTAATGCAAACAGCATGACTATGACTCGAGCCTTCGACTGCTTCTTTCTATAAACGCTTCAAAGAATCATTGGCCAGATTCTTAAGGAATATCAGAACAAAAATAATAGTCGAGTCACCTGTACTAATATTTATTCCTTGTTGATCGAAATTATTTTTATAATTGTGAAAGTTGCACATTTACATTTTCGTTTTAAAATTTTGTTTTTATTTTTATCAATATTCTTGAGAACGTTCCTCAAATTATATTTTGATTCATTAAAATATCAATCTCGACCAAGAGAGAGTTTTGCGCACGAATTGCTAGACTTTTACACATGGAATCAACTAAACATACACTGACATTGTACCCACCTATTGGAACATATTTGTAATACACAGGAAATCTACACGTAAATAATGACAGCATGGTCCTAAAAATTCGACTAAAGGAAGATGAAATAAAGAATGTTATCGAAACATTTCTAAGCAAATTATTAGATAAACAATAATACACACCAGTAGAAAACTAAACCATGACTTACTTAAACTATTAAATACACGAAAAAACGTGCCAGAGCAAAATGGCAACGTACCCACATACCCAGCCGACCTAATCTAATAAATCGAAGATTAAAACCATAATCAAAGAAGTACAAAATGAAAAATTTCAACCGTATATATCAAAACTGGCCAGAACCGACCACTCTATCTGGAAACCAATTAAAAACTTGAAAAACCTAAGTCTCCTGCACCACCAATATAAGAAAAAACAATAATGAACCATGAGGAAAAAGAATTGATCTGATAACAGCAAAAAATATGAAGGAATTTCCAAAGGAAAGCGATAAAATTGCCCAAAACGATTCAATGAATGATTGGTAAGCCAGGCAAAGAACCAATAGATGTCTCTCCATACAGACCCATACGTCTGCTTCAGTAATCTCGAAACTACTTGAAAGATTGGTTTGATTTAAATTTTTTTAATTAATAGGTTACTTGTTTACCCTTATTTTGCAAAAAAAACTGATTCAGTCTCAAAATATAGTAAAATTAGTATTCACTTTAGAAATGTTCCGAGTTGATTCTAGGACGATTACATACTTTTATGCTGCTTTATTCCCACAATAAAGAAACATTGTCCAAAGTAAAAATGTAGTTTTCCAACCGATTTTTTTCTTTTTAAAATGTGCGTAAGCGCCCAGACTAAACTGGCGTAGTCACCAAACGTCTGGTCCAGGTCTGTTCGCCTGTTTATTTCGGTTTCTCTGCTGTTTATTTTGAGTTGTGATGTCTTTGCATTTGCGATTATTATTATTTGGTTTGCTGAAAATATACTTACAATCTCGTTTCTGAAAAAATCTTTATTTTGCTAATGCTTTTTGACGAACAACTATTTGTTTAGGGAGAATTATTTTAATTTAATGTTCAAATTCTCCGATCTTTCTAAAAGGAACAATACCAAAAGAATGGGAACGGCAATATTAATAGCCATTCACAACAAACGAGTAATTACTGTAATTAAGTATTCAGCCAAAGGCGTATGAAAGAATATACCTATTTAGTATATATAAAACAGATAATTAAGAAGATCAGAAGTAATAATAAACCTGTGGCATTTTTAGTCCTGGAAAAACCTTTTGACAAAAAAACTTGTATGGATCAACCAACGGAGAGAAATATAATGGTCAAATAAAATAATATTTGGTTCAAGTATATCACGGTATAAGAATTGGACGACGAGGGAGCATTGAATGACCAGCACGTTCTCCAGATCTATTGGAAAATGAGTTTTTCTTTTGGGTCCATTTAAAGTGTACGGTTTACCGAATACAATCTGATTCATAGTACTAAATGTTTTGGATTCAGGCACGAGGTTTTTTATTTTTCTTGTAAAAAAAAAGGAAGAAGAAATATTTTAACTATTCTTAAGTTGAAAAAATTCGGGAGACCTTAACTTTCACGTTTTTACTTGATTTTACATCTAGTCATGTAGGAATACTGTTTATTATTTATTATATCACGAAAATTAAAGAAAAAATGTCGATATTCTAACTCTCAACATCACGTTATTTTGTACAAGAGTCGGACGCTCAACGCACTGCATATCGGAGTTATATAATAAATGGGAGTAAAGAAGAAAACTGAAAATCCTGCTCCATTTACGTTCTAAAATATGAATACAAAATGTCGCATATCTATATTATTATTTTAGGAGATATCATAAAGACAAGCATTACACAATTATATATAGTGATTTATATGAGTACAGACTATTTATAAGCTTTTGTTCAGAAAGTACAATAACTTCCACAATACAAAATGCTCAACTTGAAGACAAACATCGTTAAAAACTCATTACAACTCTAAAATTGTTCTTTATTGTAAACCACTAATAGTCCAATAGTAAGAGGTAATTTGGCACGATACACTCTCTTGGTGTCAAAGGCGGAGAGTGAGAGGAAAAATGCAATAGATAATCGGTTTGGAAAATCCAATTAATAAGGAATGATTTAAAAAGTAAATTGTTTTTTAATAAAACAAAAAGAAATAGAAAATTTGACATATTAAAAAGTTGTTTTGTTAATAAAACTACAGGACCCATTAGGATTCCTACTTTGCTATACAATCTTTCCATGATATTCGATCATCTTTCCGATTTCCTGTCTTTTCATCTTTTCCTCTCTTTCTTATGTGTCGTATGTGTGCCTTTCTCTTTTTCTTCTTCTTCTTCCTCCTCGTCTTCACGGTAATCAAAATCTTTTATCCTTTTTTCCATTTGTTCAAATCTGCATTCTAAATTATCTTCGTCTATGTTTCTCTTGGTCTCTTTTCTTCCACACAACAGTTTCTTGTCGTTTAATTTTATTTATGTCTTCCTTTCGATAGAGTTTGGCATGAAGGACTCAAACACAAAATAAATCTATTATTGCCAAAACAGTATTCAGAATTATTAGCATCATATATATCAGAAAGATACTTTAGGATTAAACAGGAAGAAGCATATTCTAAAATTAAAGAAATTAAGGCAGGAGTACCACAAGGAAGTGTATTAGGGCCAGTCCTATACCTATTATACACTAGTGATATTCCTGAATTGCAAAATAGAATTACCACCTTTGCAGATGACACCGCTATCATGGCAGTAGGGAAAACCCACGAAGAGACTGCAAGAAAACTACAAACATCATTAGATAGAATTAATAATTGAACCAATCGTTGGAGAATCAAATTAAATGAAAATAAATCGGTACTTGTTAATTATACTAACAAAAACAATGAGTATATACCGGTCAGAATAAATAATACCCAGATCCCTTATGCTAATTTTGCAAAGTATCTAGGTATTACTTTAGATGCGAGACTACGCTGGAAGGTCCATGTCAAAAAGAAACGTGAAGAAAAAAAATGTATTGGCTGCTTGGAAGAAATTCTACCCCGTCATTGTATAATAAATTATTGTTATACAAACAAATTCTGAAACCGGTATGGACATATGTTATCCAGCTTTGGAGCTGTGCCACTCAGAGTAATTTACTCATAATACAGAGATTCCAGAACAAAGCTACCTGGTACTACAGAAATAGTGACCTCCACCGGGACTTGGAGATGGACACTGTTAACCAAACAATTAACAAATTTGCAAGAAGTCACGAACATCTACTCCACCAACACGTGAATGTCGAGGCCATCCAGCAACAGTGAACTAGTAAGAAGACTCAAGAGGAAGAAGCCCTTTTGAGTTAGTGTAAGTGAAAGTGACAGAAAAAAGCAGAGCATAGTGCGCAGTAGTGAATACACGTTAAGTAAGGTGTAAAAAAAATTATCAGAACACTAGTGAGTAGACTTTAGTTATCCAATCTTCACGTATTAATTTAAGTTGGACAAAAATTACTCATTGATCGGTATGTGATCAGATTGTAACGAGTTTGCATAATTTTTGAGAGTTGTCCTTGTATTCTACATTCATCGGCGTTACAAATATTTTCTTTAAAAAAGTACCTGTTCCATTTTTTTTGGTCGGAATCAAATTGTTGACCCGCCACTGCTTGGCTGGTTTCGAGAAAAAGAAATTACTTTACGTGACGACCAAGAAGAAACTTTGTAAAGTATATTTTTAACGAATCATTGAACTCGGAATTACTTGCGGACACTTTTGCGTTTTTCTGTTGAAATAGTTGCGAGGTTATTTATTCGAATTTGAAATTCTTGTGGAAAAACGCGAGCGTAGTGAATTTTTAATAAAAGTTTTATTGTAACACAAACCGCGTATTAGATTCAAACCGTTTCATTTCATTTTGTAATATTGAGAGTAAGAAGGTTAATTTGATGCAATTTTTCCTCTGTAACGATAGAGTTGGTGGGAATGCAATCATTGCAATCGCCTTATTTCTTTAAAAATAAATAAAACTGCTTCACTTTTTTAATCAAAAAGTTTTAGCTAACTTATATTTAAGAGCTGCTACTCGGCGCGCAGGAAACCAAACGATCATTTTAATAGTTAATGAGTTTTAGTACAAATCCATGAGAATAATTATAAACTAAGTTGGATTTCCTCGTTCTGTTCAAAAACTATAAAACGAAAATATCTTATTCGGGTAAGATTTCGTGATTTAGTAATGAGGATCGGATAAGATTTTTTTATTTTGAACCCTTTGCACCATACCATACCGAAGACTTGGAAGATGTCGAGAAACGCGGGTGAGGAGTGTCTTGTCTTTCCAACGTCGGCTCCAAGGGGAGCAGTAGGGACAATTGCCCCCCATCCCCAAATCCGGCAATCGTTTCTTATACAAAATTCATTCTGCGTAAACCAAATTTGAATTTTTTTTGTAGATTCTAGGTCCATTTATATCATAAAAAAACTCACTTTTTCCCCCAAAAATGACCCAAACATTTTTTTTCGGTAATTTTGACATTGCCAATCGTTTCTTATACAAAATTGATTCTGCGTAAACCAAATTTTAATTTTTTTGAATTTTTTTTGTAGATTGTAGGTCCATTTATATCAACAAACCCAAAATATTAAACTTTTATATATATACAGTGTGTCTACTTAAGTTGGAACCATATGGAAAACTTTTTTATTATTGGTTTTGTGAAAAAATTTATTCTTCATAAAAATTGTGCATGGTCCAAAAACAGTCGACGACGTTTCCCCCCCACCCAAATCTCTGGGCTGGATTAAAGGGATTAAATATTTATAATATAATTACGTTTTATTTATATTTAAACTAATTTAATAATAACAAATACCTATACAATGAAAAATAATACAAGGAAAATATTATAGTTATTTTTTTTAAAATAAATTTCTTGAACTAGATTATTTCACTCGACGATTTTAATTAGAAGCTTCAATTTATCGGAAATAATTGAACTAAAATTATTTTTTTTTTAGGATAAAGAGGTTGCCATTTTTTTTGGTAATTTTGGAGTTGCTAATGGTTTCATAGACAAAATTCATTCTGCGTAAACCAAATTTTAATTTTTTTGAATTTTTTGGTAGATTCTAGGTCCATTTATATCATAAAAAACTCACTTATTCCCCCAAAAATGGCCCAAACATTTTTTTTCGATAATTTTGACATTGTCAATCGTTTCTTATACAAAATTCATTCTGCGTAAACCAAATTTTAATTTTTTTGAATTTTTTTGTAGATTCTAGGTCCTTTTATATCATAAAAAACTCACTTTTCCCCCCAAAAATGGCCCAAACATTTTTTTCGGTAATTTTGACATTGCCAATCGTTTCCTATACAAAATTCATTCTGCGTAAACCAAATTTTAATTTTTTTGAATTTTTTTTGTAGATTCTAGGTCCATTTATATCCTAAAAAACTGTCTTTTTCCCCCAAAAATGGCCCAAACATTTTTTTCGGTAATTTTGACATTGCCAATCGTTTCCTATACAAAATTCATTCTGCGTAAACCAAATTTTAATTTTTTTGAATTTTTTTTGTAGATTCTAGGTCCATTTATATCCTAAAAAACTGTCTTTTTCCCCCAAAAATGGCCCAAACATTTTTTTTCGGTAATTTTGACATTGCCAATCGTTTCTTATACAAAATTCATTCTGCGTAAACCAAATTTTAATTTTTTTGAATTTTTTTTTGTAGATTCTAGATCCATTTATATCCTAAAAAACTGTCTTTTTCCCCCAAAAATGGCCCAAACATTTTTTTTCGTTAATTTTGGCATTACCAATCGTTTCTTAGACAAAATTCATTCTGCGTACCAAATTTTAATTGTTTGATTATTTTTTGTATATTGTAGGTCCATTTAAATCAAAAAACCCAAAATATTAAACTTTTATATAACAGCCGACGACGCGACGTTGCCCCCCGAAATCTCTGGGCTGGAGCCGCCCTTGTTTATTTTCGCAGCCTTCGTTAGATTTTTTTAAATTTAAATTAATCATAACAAGACCAGAAAAAGAGCTAAAGAAAGCCGTAAGAATATTACGAGAAGCAAAGAAATTGGGCCTTTGAGATAAATCAAAATAAGACAAACTATATGGTGATGGGACAAACAGAGAAGACTGTGGATGAAGATGTAAATCTTTGGCTATAAATAACAAATAATTCACCTTTGAAAGAACCAAAAAATTCGTTTATCTAGGAGTAGCCATAGGGGAAAACGGTCACGAATAACATGAAATGCAAGCACGAGTTGCAAAAGGAAACCATAAATATGGATGTTTAAAAAGCCTCATGAAATCAAAGTTCAAATCGAAAAAGACCAGGGAAAGAATTTATACTACAGTCATAACACTAACAACATACGCCTATGAGGTGTGGGTTTTAAATAAAGCAGAAGAAGAAAAGATGAAAAGGTGGGAAAGAAAGATGCGGTGGAATAAGGACTGAAGAAGAAAAACAAATCAGGAATTTGAAGAACTATATAAAAATCCTAATATAATAGTAGTTGTCAAGGCTCAATTTTTCGAATTGTTTATTTTTATTGTAGGATTGGTGTTCATTAAGTCTTATATGAAAAGGTATAGATGTTTCTCATATATATAATTTATTACATTCGCATGGAATTTTGTAATTTTGTATTTTGGATTTCATTAAGAGGTTTTGTATTTACCATTAAAGATTTAAATGTATTATTTGTTTGAAAAAACTATTCTTAAATTAAATTTATTGCCAATTTTGGAATAAAAGGGATTTTTACTATGTTTGAATGAAGTATTGGGCTATTTAAATTTTCGTCTTTATTTTTAATATCTCGGTAAAATTGACGATCTATAAATTTATTTGCTTTTAATATCCAAAAAGAAGAACATTCATATAAGTTTGCTGCACCCGGGTAAAATACTAAAATAAAGAAAATCCTGAATTTCATGTCGCAACAAAAAGACAAAACACGACAGTGTTCCAAATCTTTTATTCTTGACATTTACTGCTCACTCAAAATTTTGTTTTAAAATGTATTAAAAAGTGTGCGGAGCCAGTTTATATATCCTTAGTGTTTCCAAAATACTAATTATAAATACACTACTCCATTAGCATACAAATAAATTGGTTTATAATATATTCAACCGTGAAATAAACTTCAAACTAACTAGTAAAAACAATTAACGTCTTGTTCAATCTGTATATTAATTTTCTATAATAATTACAGTACAAAGTTCAATCGTGTTTAAACAATTTTGTGTACAAAATCATGAAACCACTACTACGACTATTATTTTTATAGTAATCTACATTATAATCTTCCATTCAGTTTAAAAAAATTACTAATTCATCCATCACTTCCTCCACTATGAAGCATAATTAATCGAGTTCCTTTATTAGGTGGCATATTTGGCATCGACTTGTTCCATCGGTCCATACTTTCTTGATAGTGCCATGTGTGTCATGTCATGTTTCATCCAAGTTACATTTTTCGCTCTTCTTCTACTGTAGGTCGATGTTAAACTTGTTCACTATTCTTGTGCTTTCCGTAATGACATTTCTTTTATTAATGTGCTAAAATTTAAATCCAATTTTCAAGTTTTTTCGCAGCAAGTCACATTAGAGCTAAATTTTTCTCTTCTAGTCATATGATAGCATCATTAATATTTTCACTTTGATTATAATGCCTAATACAACATTGAACATAATTTTAGAAGTCATGATTCGTCATATTTTAGATGTAGGTTGTCAGTATCATTTTCCTCTTTGTATTTATTTTTATTTGAACTTTTTATTGTATGTAATTTTTTTTGGATAATACAATTTTTTTTAAATTCGACTTTTTTTTAGAGTAATTAAGTATTTATTTAATTGTAAACCCATTAAAATGACTTGCATATCATTTGCATTAAAAAAAATAATAACTGTCATTCGGAAGGAGATGATGGGGAAGAGAAACATTTTAACGACTTGCTCGAGCGTTTTTCAAATAACTGAGTTTGCAGGGGGTGCAAGAGATAATGTCCACACTGTATAATTTGTTTAATGATTTAACAAAACAATTTACGCTATAACTTGAAGTCAGTACGCAACACGACAATAACCATAATCATAATATATAAATCATTGAATTAAGTAATAGATCTTATTATTCGTTTAAATCTGTCTCTCAAGTCGTTGACGTAATTGGATAAATTAAAGAAACAAATGCAGACGACCTCTATTATGAAACGGTATGTCAACTGGAGTATAGGTCAAGTGTGTTAAATTTACTAAGAAGACATTTTGTTTATGTGGAAGGTCTCTCTTAATTGAAAGAGTTTTTACAAAATTTGTAAACGAAAAACAACTTTTATTTTAATACCAACCTTAAAGAAAATCTAAACTCTAAACGTAGAGAGCTTTTTATAAATATAGGCATTTTATGAAACTTAATTGGCCCACCCTGAATTTAAATTTCTATAATGTCAATTGATTTTTCATCAAAAATTTTCCATTTTGGGAAAAATCATGTAACATTTTTTGAATAAGTCTAAAATTTAATTAATACAAAATATCTCTGAAAGCACTACGTTGACCTCGGCCCGTAGTTTAAAGCTCACATTTCAACTGACCCATCATGAACTAACTTATAAAACCGATTCAAAGTTCTCTATTCTCTATTGATCATCCTTTTATAATAATGTATTGACCCATCTCTCCTGATGTTAACCCAGTTTGTAAAGTACATATTATTCATTTAAATAGGAAACTACCTACTACTCGACCCTATACCTATGATGTTTGCCTGTCATGTCATCGGCAGCGCTTTTCATAATTTCCCTGTCCTTCCTCGCACGTTTTGACGTCATTGACCTCTTTTATGAAAATACACTGCAACACCGGCATCGTACATCAAAGAAAAATTATAATTGGAAGCCTGTTGGTAGCAAAGAAAAACGTAAATAAATCTGATATTATTTATTGGTTTTATAATTCGATTTCCGGTTAAAAAGACTCGAACAATGTTATTAGGGAAAGAAATTTGGAAAAACTTTAAGGATCCTCGGTGTAAAAATTAGACGTTAACATGTAGATATAAATGACATCCCACTGTTTCATCCTCCGTCCGAAATTTTTTCAAGGAATGAGAAAACGTAATTGAAAAATAAAGTAACTAAAAAATTATGTAAATAGTGGATATTTTTGAATCTTTGAATGATCTTATCCCTACTGTCGCAAGAAAAATAATCATAATCATCTTTATTAGTTCTTTAGATCATACAAAATGAAAAATTAGAAGGATTGGCAATAAATTTAATTTAAAAACAGTTTTTCAAACTAATAATACATTAAAATCTTTAATAGTAAATACAAAACCTTTTAATGAAATTCAAAACACAAAAAATTGTATTTACAAAATTCCATGCGAATGTAATACATTTTATATAGGAGAAACATCTAGACCTTTTCCTATTAGACTTATTGAACACCATTCATACATTAAAAATAAACAATTCGAAAAATACAAAATATGTGAACATGCATGGGATTTTGGTCATAAAATACAATGGAATTCTTCAACTAGATTATTAAAAGAACCGAATAATTATAACCGCAAAATAATAACGAATGTGTTTCTAATTGTTCGGTCGATATTTCAAAAATTTGGATAGCTATTTTACAAAAAGAGTTAATTGCAAAAAGGATACCCTCTATATCGGGATAGTATCATAAGTTTTTATCTGGTTTTTTCTTATGATAATATTAATAAGAAAACTTCATTTATGACGAAGTATAAATTCTCTTATAATATGTAAATGCGCTATCCTTTCAAAATTCGTTCCCAGAAACGTCACAAAAATATGATTGAAACAGATTTTGACATCTTCAATCTCAAAATCTTATTCTAAGTGTACTATGTTGATGTCATATTTTTGCAAGATTATCAAGTGTTCTGTTTCTATAGTAAATTTATTTATTTTGTTATGTCATTTTGATACCGGCTTTCGATAGAGAAACGTCAATTAAAAACTTTTTTAACAAATAAGTGGTTTTAATCCAGTGAAAAAAAAAAAAGAGAAATTGAAATACAAACCACTATGAGCTTCCGAAATGAATTACAGTAATGAATGAAAATATGCATGATATAATTAATGTTAACTGTACAGATTTTTCTACTGTTTTGCTTAGTTGATAAATTAAATAGCATTGTAGAGCTAATCTTTTAGAAAGATATTCGATATGATTAGACCATGTACAATTATCCGATATATTAATTCCGAAAAATTTTGTGGTTGGAACTTGTTTAAGAGATTTAGAATTACTATTTCTCACAAAGATACAATGATCTAAGGAAGATCTTACATGGCTAAAGCGCATAACTACTGTTTTTTTTCATTCAATACAAGTTTATGACGTCCTAGCCAATTTGGAGACTGTTCAATTTCAACATTAGCTGCATTGATTGTCTGACCTAAACTCTTTTCAATTATAATAGAGGATGTATCATCGACAAACAAAAACGATTTTTTGTATTGAAGTCATTCACGTATATTATATATATAAAAGTGGGCCTAGCACAGATCCCTGTGGGACACCTGTGGAACATGTTTTTAGATTTTTTATCATTAATTTGAATGTATTGAGATCTGTTATCTAGATAGCTCTTAAGCCAATTATTAACAGTATAGTAGAACACACCGCTTTATGAGAAAGAAAAAACAGCAAAGGGTACCGCCAATAGAAGAAATGCTAATTGATCTGGACATTTTTGAGTATTTTAATGTCGAAAACACCGTACACTGTCCATATACATAAAAATAAAATGATATTTTGTCTATTAGGACCACCGTGCAAAGATTCAATAACCAACTTAGCTGGAGATCGTTAGGGGTAATTTGCGTAAAATTTCTATATTGATTAACTTTCTTTAATATGAATTTACATTTTAATTTCTATAAAGCGGCGTTCAGACTTGAATTCAAGTAACTTGAAAGGAGTAACCTGAATTCAAGTGAACGTTCATACTATTTTAATATTTGATTCAAGTCATTTCAAGTTGACATTTTTACTTAAATGATTCCTGTTTCAAGTTACAAAAATTGCGTCAAATGATGTGATTCCTGCTGGAATAAAAGTTGTAAATCAGCTGATTGTGGATGGATTCCTAAAAATCAGAAAAAAAATTCTACACTTTATTTTACAAAAAAATTTCAACTTGAAATTTTTACTCTGATTTTTAGTAATCCATCCACAATTAGCTTATTTACAACTTTTATTCCAAGGAATTACATCATTCAACGCCATTTTTCTAACTTAAAAAGGAATCAAGTAAAAATGTCAACTTGAAATGACACTTCTAAACATTTATACATATCGTTTGGGCATCTTTACATATATTATAAAACTTTTTATTGATGAAATGGCATCAAAAAGGGGCCACGAGGTATTGCTCCTTCCGCCCTATTTTTGTGTATTTAACCCCACAGAATTAATTTGGGGACAAATTAAAAAAGAATAAGGCGTTATAACGTGTTTCCCAAATTTGACGGGTTGATAGCAAATTTGGTAAAAGAAGAAATTAACAAAAGTTCAGCTGATGATTGGCAGACAAAAATCAAACATGTTATCAAAGAAGAAAATTCTTATATAACGAGTCCGACCAAATTGATTATCAACGTTGATGACAGTGAATCCAATGGTGAGGGTTGAGATAGGGTAGGTAAGCTTAATTAATTTATAACATTTGTGACTTTATTCACCGTGTTTTTAATTTTAGAATTAAAATTTGAGACAAAAATTTTAATTAGCAACGTTTGTGATTCTCACAAGAGATCAGAAAATGAACCTATGGGCGAGGTGGAGTGGTCAACCTCTATTGAAATCTAATATGCGTTATAGAAATTAAAATGTAAATTCATATTAAAGAAAGATAATCAATATAGAAATTTTACGCAAATTACCCCTAACGATCTCCAGTAAGTTGGTTATTGAATCTTTGCACGGTGGTCCTAATAGACAAAATATCATTTTATTTTTTATGTATATGGACAGTGTACGGTGTTTTCGACATTAAAATACTCAAAAATGTCCAGATCAATTAGCATTTCTTCTATTGGCAGTATCCTTTTCTGTTTTTATAGCGTTTTTTCTTTCTCGTAAAGCGGTGGGTTCTACTATACCTCTGAAACCACACCTATCTAATTTGTTTAAAAGTATTTTGTGATCCACCAGGTCGAAAGCCTTACTCAAGTCTAGAAAAGTACCTACCACCTTATTCCCTTTATCTAATTCTTCATATAGAGTATTAAGTAGGTGTGTTATGACCGTAATAGTTGATTTACTTTTTTGAAAACCATATTGTTTTTTGTTTATCAGATTATATTTAACCATAAATTTCATTATTTGATTTGAAACAAATTTTTCGTATATTTTAGAGAATGGACTGAGTAAGGCAATTGGTCTAAAATTAGTTACTAAAGATTCATCTCCGTATTTATGAATAAGCCGAATTTTGGTAACTTTTAGTGCATGTGGGAAAATGCCTTCTTGAATAGAGTCATTTATCAGAAAAGTTAATGGTTTCGCTAAAAATCTAGCAGCTTCTTTAATTAAGTTTGAAGTTAGTTCATCATCACCTTGCGAGTGAATAAGCAACTGATCGTTGGATGTAACGCTAATGTCCAATATAGGCTACTATTGGTTTTAGACTAAACGACACCTCAGGATTTTTGAGTTAAACATTCACCACTTACTCGGGATTTACATCAACGTAATCATTACCAAGAAAGACGGATGGGATAGGAAAATGTTTTTTCCTTCCAAAGGCCGATCGTCAAATGTTCCTTGATGGTTCCAAGACCTCAAATGATGTGGAAGCACAGAAAATCTAGGTTTGAATTAAGTATCTGGAAATCAAGGTAAATAAGTTACCATCTTTCGGGCAGATTTTTTTGCCATATAATTAAAGAGTTATCCTCCAGTACTCTCGGCACTAGGCTTCAAAGTTGTTCTGGAACTGCTGATATTACCTTGGTTTGGGTAACAGGACACAGGGAGGTGGAGGGCAACATAACTACAATAGACTCAGCGGTGGTAATAGTAGAGGAAGTGTGAAAAGCATCCCACTGCCTATCAACCTACAAGAAAAATTAAAATCCCATAAAGAAAATCGTACGAACACAAAAGGATAACTTTGGATGAAAAATAGATTCGATTTTATCAAACTTTACGAACATATTTTTTGTTGGAAAAAGGGAAAAAAATACATAATAAATTGCGAATTTAAAAACAAACAAATATTCAAAAGAGTAAAAGCAGATAATCGACGGTTTCTCCATTTTTTGGTGCCAATTCAAAGTATGTATAATTCCATTTTATATTTAACGAATTATTAGAGCAATTTATTTATGTTTCCTTTAAGTCTAACATTGCAAACAAACAAAATGTGATTCAACTTACTTGACAATAATTAGACTGATTAGTGGAGTATTATGTCTCGCTCTCGAAGTATAAAAGGATGAATGCTATACGACTTCCGGTTCAATTTTCTTTAATGAGAGTTTCTGAAGATGAATAATTAAAAAAGCGCTTCGAGGTTTCTTTTGATGCTTTGTGAATAAGAAACAGTTTTTAAAAACTTCGAATTTAATTGCCGAAATCGGTAACTTGCAAAATATAAAAAAAAGTTGTTTAACAATCTTACCAAAATGTTTCTCTATATGATGGATTAACAAGAGAGAGATAGACTTTTTAATCCCGACAAACAGTTCTGTCTCGTAATATTGCAGTATCAGATAAGAGGCTACTTAAACAGAAAAATACAAGAGCCTTTGAAACTTTCAAGTACTCGCAAATAAGGTCAAGTTAAAAATAAATATAGAAACCGCAGGTGCCCTAAACACCAGTGTCTGTTTTTCTTCAAAATAGCTTTAGTTGTTCTCAAAAAGCTTTTGCTTTCCTTTTAGCGATAAATCACAGTTTTTGTGGTTTTTTGTGTTTTAAGGGTGCCTCTGAGAGAAACACAAGAATGCCGGATAAAATGTAAAGCAATTAGTGGAGTTGATTAATGGAGAAAGTTTTTTTTTATTCGTTCGGAAATTGGTGGTCTTAAAAGTGATCTAATAACTGGCTGATAAGGATCAAATTCTTATTTATAAGAGGATACACTGTAAAAACGTATATTTTACCACGAAAAAGATGGCTTCGTTTGTCAAATAATTGAAAAGTTTTGACATTACAAAAAGCAGTGTGTATATGGTTGTACTGGATCTTGCAACGTGATTTGTCAAAAATAGTTCGCCAACAAATAATACAATAAGAATAAATTTAACAAATTTGCAAATAAACACAAAAACCACTGAGACAACGAGATTGTCTGTATGTGGTATAACGCATATTAGGTATTATTTTTAATAACATATTTTAAATATATATATATATATATATATCTATATATATATATATAAAAACAATAAATATTTACATTAAAATATCGATACAATTATAGGGTTAAAACTTAAATCTAGAATTATTAATGACTAAATTAATTAAATAGTATTTTGGAGTTTATACTTTTTTTTTATAACAAAAAAAATTAATTTTATATACAGGTGTATTTTATTTTAGTTGTCAAAGATCGAGTGTATTTCGTTTGTGTATATATTGTTCATAAAAATTTACTAAGGCGGCTTAAGTCATTTTCCAACTGAATTTTTAGTAAATGCCAATCTTTATTTTTGTAAAAGATCACAGTATCGTCCGCAAAACTGATTATTTTCCCTTCTTGTTGAAGAACTTTTTCTTGGGATTTCCTGGTTTCCGAAGAAAATTCGCATTCGTGACAACAGTGCATTTATATAATGATCTTTTACGGGTTTTTTTCGTGTCATTATTGACAAATATAAAGTTTTTTATGAAACCTCCTATTCCCCAGAAGCAAAAATACTTAGGTTTTATTGCTAAATAATAGAAATATTGCATTTTCACAGTAATATACCTTCGTAACTTTGTTGATTTATTATTTTTTCATACAGAAATGAACTGAAAAATTAACTTAATATTAAGTTAGCAGAGCCACCCCCTAGAAAAAAAAACTAAGATCGCGACATTTTTTCTGCGTTCACGACAAATACATTTCGGTCGTTCGACAATTGTTCAGTTCATTTCTGGATGAAAAAAATAATAAATCAACAAAGTGGGTGTATTTCTGTGAAAACGTAGTATTTTTGTTATTGGGAAATAGGATGTTTCATAAAAAACTTTATATTTGTCAATAATGACAAGAAAAAAACCTAAAAGATCATTATACAAATGCGCTGTTGCCAAAAATGCGAATTTTCCCCAGAAACAATGAAATCCCAAGAAAAAGGAAAGGATTTTTTGCATTTTTTTTTCCGTCAGATGGACTTCGACAATTATTCATAACGATTGTGATGATTATTGATGTTTATTTGTGAGTGGCACTGCTAACTTAATATTAAGATAGCAGAGCCACCCCCTAGAAAAAAAACTAAGAGCGCGACAAATTTTTTTCGTTCACGACAAATTCTCGACAATTATTCGACAATTATTGGAATAGGTTTTATCGATTTTTTGTGGCTCTGCTAAGTTTATAGGGGTGCTCCTTTGAGGTTACTGATCAGGATCAGAATCACCGGTACATTGCAAGTATTTCCGATTGCATGATCGTTGGGGTGCTAAAGCATAGGATGGCCTGACTTTTTTTAGTAATAGGCTCTTTCTCTTTCTTGCAATTTTCTACGTACTTTAAAATTTCTACCTGGATGACATTTTTTCCTGTACTTCTATTATTTGTTATACATGAATCTATTACAAATTTTAATTTTTAGAGCTTTGTAATGAACGGGGATGACAAATGACTTCGTTTCGTATAACACAATTTTTGTTGGTGTATAGAAAAGAGAGCTAAAAGAAGAGCAGAAAGTAAATTAAGAGAGAAGTCGAGCTTCTAAATCCACAATGAAACTAAATTTGTTATCTTTGAAAACAGACCCAGTGTGTATTATAACTGAACCCGTTCTACCTCGTCTAACTTCTATTAGTTCAGAAAATTATCTTTCAAGAATTTTCCAGTAAAATACCTACCGAGATACCGAGAGAAATTGCATTACTCGACCCTTTCGGATTGTGGAAAACGTCCCAAAGGCATAGTAACTAATTGAGAGTTTCTATTTTTTGTTGGTGGTTTTTTCCGACGTCCAGTTTTTCTCCTAAAATACTGCAAAGATAAAAGTTTATACGTGGGCTGTTCCCTTGAGCTTCTTAGATTTTAATACGGATTTTCGAAGAATTTACATTTAAATGTTATGAGCGGCAGGGTGGGAGTTAAAAAAATTCGGTCACCCTTAATTTTCGTAAGTAATATTATAAGCGCATCTAATTTTTCTGAAAAAAATCGAAAAAACACGTTGCTAAGTAATATTTTAACAAGAAGCATGAGTGCTGGTGGCAAAAAAAATCCGAATCGAAGACGAGGATTTTTGTACCTACACGAATGCATTTTGTTAAAAAAATATTACTTTGCATTATGTTTTTTCGATTTTTTTCACAGAAAAAATTAGATGCTCGAATGGTATTTGACAAGACTATTTGATGAGTAACAGATTATTCTGCATACAAAACATACTACCTATTATATATGCATACATAATAAATATGTAGGTATTAATTTGAAAACTGAAAAACTACAAAATACACATCTGCAAATTCCTTCGTTTCGCATTAAAAGCTTCTCTACTAAAAACAATATTACAGAATAAAAGTTGTTCATTAAAATATAAATTTTCGGAGCACCCAGTATTACATTCGTGTTTTTCTCTTAAAATGAGCCACAATGCGGTAATCTGTAAGTTTGCTTGAAATGCGATATTAGATGGGAACAAGACAGTAACAAATTTGTGTCTTCTTCAGAAATATCCTATTTCGTAACGAGCAGATTAAATGAACTGTAATTTTCGCAGCCGAAAATGAAATTGTGTAAAATACAATTCTAAAACAGAAAATGTATTCAAGTAAATGTCTTTCTCTTTCGTTTCAAATATAGAAAAAAATTAATTTATCAGTAACACAGTAATTTTCAATATACTTTTTAATGTTAAAAATTAAGGGAAGCTTATTTTAAAATAATAAAAAAAAATTATGTAAAAGGGACTTAAAAAAAAGGGGGTGAGATGTTGGATTATGATTTTTGAAAAATGTCAGATATGAAATGAGATAAAGAATATCAAAAACTAGAAAAATCATATAATTTCATAACCATTTCAATATATAGCGTCTTACTTAAAGCACCCAACACAAACTTTAATTAGGAGGTGAGCTCAAAAAAATGGGTGTTGGCCACTTGGTCGCCGCGGTCAGTTTTGTCAGCGGGGGTTCCATAATGTCAGCGACCACTTGGTCGCCAGTTTTAAAATCAGGTAGGCCTCTTGGTCGCCGTTGTTATCAATCATTAAAGGTATTTAATTCGATTTATTGAAAATAATATTTTTAAGAAGAAAATAGTTTAACTGATATGATATGGTACAGAATGTGGGTCAATCAATAAAACCAAATTAAGAAAAACACTTATAATTAATAGAAAACAATATAAAATTATACACAATAAAAAAAGTAGGTACAAAATACCAAATAATAATTATTTAAGAAACCCAAATTGAAATCAGTTTTTGTAATGATAAGAAACTACTTTGATAAATTGAGTTCGTGAAAGGATCTTATTTTTGTATTGTTCTATTACATTCGTTAAATACGCATGCCGTTTTTTGTAATTAGCGTTTTCAATTTTGTTAGGTATATGTGTTATATGTGTACTGTTTAATTTCACATAAGTATTTAACTGAATATCGAGAAATACATCCACAAATTTGAATATATCGGGATGCGCTGAATAAAAAGCAGAATTAAAATGTTTGTGGAAAGACTCACAAGCATTTGTCGTGCGTTCTGTGGAACTTGTGCACGATGCCCACATTGTAGGCGGGAAGTCAGACGTATCGCTGGTATACGTATTAATCATATAAAGAGTATATGAAGTTAATCTCTCGTCAAATGGCATTACTGGAATTAAATCCTTACAAAAACACTCTGCCACTTCAGTACTTTCCAAAAATAAAATGCCGAAAGTGTAATGAAGCCATTTGCCGATTTCAGAATTTTCATTTTTATATTCGGAAATCAAACCCAGATTTTGTATCTTACGTAACCACGATTGGGTTAAATGAAATCGACATCCAATAATTAAGATATCAGGCCAAATCTGTTTTATACCAGTGTGTATGGCTTTCTCAAAATCGCAAATAACTTTACACAGCTTCCATCAATCCAATTTTAACAATAATCTTTTAATAATTTAAATGCAGTTGCATAGGTGCTTGCTCTTTTATCTGGTAAAACAAAAAATGCCAATGGTATGTAGTGTCTGTTATCAACAGCATGTATAGTGAAAAATTACACAAAACATTTAGGGCAATAATTAAATGTGTCGTCGCAATAAATACTGTCACGAGAACAAAAGTATTTTAAATTTGAATGACATGAAAATAAAATAATTTGTGAATCTTCATTGTTCAATAATAAAAATTGATCACCCTTATTTGTAACACATTGTATTGCTTTCAGTATACTATGAACATCACTGATACACTTTGGCAAAGGTGGCAATATACTTCTTCTTGCCCTGTATATGCTTCGTCTGATGTGGTCAACATCCGTAGTGGAGACATTAAAAGTATATCCTTCCCCTCGGATTCCGTTATTAATTAACTTACTGGGTTTAATGCAAATATCTTCCGTTGCCTTTCTTTTCAATCCGTTTTGAACTTTTTTTACATCTAAATGGTCCGATGGTGGATGATTATGTTCACTCTTAGATTTCAATAAGACAGTTTCCGATTTGTCCACTCCAATAGTCGCTTTACACCCACGACGAGTACACTTATATGATACACCTAACTTTGTTTCCTTGTCTCTTCCAAATGTATATTTTTTATAATTAACAACTTTTTTTCCTTTTACACTTAACATCGATTCCATTGCAACTCAAACTCAAAACTTCTTTTATGGAATCACTTTTCAAATAAAAAAATTAATCTTTTCAGTAAGAATGCAGACAATTAACTGATGAAAAATATTTTTATTTTGGTTGTCGACAGATCACAATTTTCTTAGAACCCTTAATCCAGCTTTGGCGACCAAGTGGTCTGTACCTTTCGAATAGTGAAAGGATTAAATTTGGGTAAAACTGACCGCGGCGACCAAAAGGTATATTCCCAAAAAAATTATTTCGCTGTTAAAATTCATTCATGCTATCGTGATGGTCAGACGATTTTAACTTTGAAGAAGTTATCATTCAATCAAAACCATTTTTTCCACCTGTACAAAATAGGATTTACAGAAATTATATGTAGTTAATCCTCTAAGGGATAAAGTAATTCAGTCGACGATTCCATTAGGAGAAAACACTGTACCATACACCAAGAAAAAAATGCTATTAGAAAAAAGTAGGTAACTGAGTACAAGGAGTATATTGGAGACCTTGTACGTGAATCCAAGGAAACAGGTGATTACTATGAAGATATAAATGAAGATGTTTTCGAGTACTGCTTTTGACAATCGTTGGATTTTATTCTAGATAATTCTGTAATTCTAGAATGCGTAATAGTGCGGGTAAAGCAGCAGTGTTGAACTGTTCTCGAAATGGGTATTGGTAAAATATTCACATCTGTTTATTTCGGTACAATGGACTAGGTTTTGTATACACTTACCACCTGTTAAATTCGATGGAAATTTTTCGTCTTATGTTGATCCCATAACTAAACTTCGTTTACCACTTTATCATTATCAATAACAGGACTAATTTCTGTAGGTAAACTGAAGAAAGTGCGTTGATCTAAGTGGGAAATAGGCAAGTCAAAATACTGTTGAAGATTAATATACTAAAAAACTGTTGTATGTAATTGTAATGAAAAAAATTAGTAAACATTTATATTTTTTTAATTTTAATCGTACATTCAATAATATCCAGTATGTCTGAAAAAGCTGGCAACAAATAGGAAATGTTTTTATTATTAATCTTACCAAAGAAAATATTCTTCATAAAAAGTTCTGCATTACATATAAATCAATAATCAAACATAAAATTTGTAAAATATTATGCATTTATTTTTAATTTAAGTTATCTTATGCAATAACTAATCCAACAATTGCTAAATTATTTAGTAAATATTTTTTCAAAGGTAATACCACGAGTCCTCCAAATTTTATCGAATAAATTTTTGGTTTTCACGAAAACGGCTTTATTTGGAAAAACCACGAAAACAAACTGATTTTATATCAAATCAGTTTGTTTGAGTGGTTTTGCCTGAAATAAAGGCGTTTGAGTATGGAGACCAAAAATTTAATCTATAAAATTTGAAAGGACGTGTAGTATTTGGAAGGTTATTTTTGAATCATTTTGTATTAAAAACAGAGAATATAGTCATTTATGCAAAAGACACTTTACACACAAACGTTCATTATTTTCTTTATCAAATTATATTGAAACATCAAAAAATATTGAGCTGTTATAGTTTTAAATACAGGGCCACCAAGGCATACGCGATTGCGTTTGGATAATTCGGATATAGAGTTTGACATTTGTCAGTTTTAAAGAGATTTATGGATTTTTAAGTATTTGGGCATTCAAAAACTGATGTTGTGTGTGAATAAACAGGTTAGTTTACAAATAAATTTTGAAATTTGTATATTAACATAGATTTGCAATACATTTTAGTATAATAATAATTGATAATGCTAAATAAAAGTTGTTAAATGTTTATATTTGACATTTCAAAAAAGGTAAACACAGTTTAATCAAAAAACAATTACGAAGAAGCGGTTTTATCAGTATAAAACACAATGATTGGTTAGGATCCTGAGCTGTTATTGGCTGAAACCCCAAAATCTGACTGTTTTGACAGATGAAAAAAATAATCACTTTTAAATTTATTAAGTAACTTTTTTTTATAGTCTGAAAGTCAGATTCGACAGCATCTTTCAGGTTATCCCAGTTATTCGATTTATAAAAATTAACTGTGCCTTCTGGAAATCCAATGATTTCACCACAACTCCTCATGGATAACGATTCGTTTATATAAATTTTAAATGATACTGGTCCAAGAACTGTTCCTTGTGGTACCCCGTACTCCTTTCTGCTAAGTATACGATTTTCATTAAGGGTTAGAGTGATTTTATTTAAAAGAGATATTGTACCTTCAAATTGGCTTCAATAAAATAATATTATATTTATTAAAAAGTCTATTTTCTAAACATTTTTGATTCCTGCAACGTAACAGCTTCACGCGCGTTTTCAAATATTTTGTGTGAGGTTAAACAGCCCTCAATTGATTATTAACTTTTATAGCTGTTTCAAACTGCACTTTATCAAATAACAAATACCTTAATATTTCTTGATCGAAAGATATAAACTTACTTTAAAAATCGTGGAAATCGCCATCCGTAGTAAAATAATATCCAAAAAAAAGCTCAATGTTCATAAAAATGCACACTCACAAAAACTTGAGCACTTTTACGACACATAATATCCTAAAATATAAAAAAATATTTTAAATCGCCCGCGTCGTTTACGTAAAAATTTGGCTTGCGCTTTCTCGTACCGCAGACTATCTTCTTCCTAACTCGACAGCAGAAGCGCAACTGAAATTCTGAAATCAAAACTTATAAATTGGCTTGCGTCGGTCGGTCGTCTAACAAAATGATGTAGCGTCCCTGAGCCCCTGAGCACGTATATGCACATCTGAAGTTCTAAAATTAGTTATGTATGGGGTTTTACCTTAGTTAATCAAGAAATCGTGCGATTTTAAAATTATTGAATATTGAACTCGAACCACAGAAGTTAGTCTAAGAGCAAATGATGTTTAAGCGCGTCATTTTATAAAAGAATGGGGGGAAATATTTTAGGTGATTTGGGGCCTACATAGGTACTTTCAACTGTACCTTAATTAGAATTGTACCAGTCTACAAAAAAGCACCAAAAACAGATGTGTCTAATTATCGGAGTAGGTATAGCGATTTTAGGTTTATTTGAAAATGTGTGTACACAAATATTATAATAATAATAATAATAATCATTTATTGTCCAACAGAAAATCCATTTACAGAACAATATTAATAGAAACTGTAATTCAAAATAAACAAAACAACTGTTATAACTGAATACATACCTTAACGGTTATCTACATAATTCGAAAATAATACAAATAAAGCAATTCTTTTATATTTAACCATTAATTAAAAAACTTACCCTAACTGTAAATTTAAATAAAAATTCTAATTTGATTTATCAACAATTTGTTTTAATGAATTGTAGTGAAGGTCGCAGTCATTTGCAATTTGATTAAAATTTGAGCATATGATGTATAGTGGAGAATGAGAAAGAATGTTAGTTCTTGCATTGTCAGAGTAAAACGTTAGATTACGACGTGAGTGAAATCTTGGAATAAGAAAATTGAGCTGACTTAATAAGTTTGGAGAGTCAATAAAATTATGATTCAACTTAAACAGAAAAGCCAGACCACTGTTTGTTCTTCTAAGTTGCAGGTAGTCCATGCCAAAACGATGTAGCAAAATAGATTGTTCGATCCCCCTTTCGGGGTAAGTCCCATCGATCCTACTAGCTAAAAATTTCACAAACCTCCTCTGAACGGTCTCTAACAAATTAATGTGATTTAGGTAATACGGACTCCACACAACAGAAGCGTATTCAAGTTTTGATCTCACTAGAGCGAAAAATAGCGTTTTCAATGCATCCTCGTTAGAAAATGATTTGCAGTTCCTGATTATAAATCCAAGGGATTTAGTGGCTTTAGAACAGATACTATTTATATGTATTATAAAATCCAATTTATTATCAAAAGTAATACCCAGATCTCTAACCTCAGTACATCGAGTACCTTTGAAAAAACTTGTTGAAAAGCTGCCACCATTCAACTTGTCCAACAAATTAATGAATTTTTAAATGCTGATAAAACATTTAGAATATTTTCTGACTTAACTCACGTGTTTTATTGAATCATAGCCCAGTTGCCAGAGAAGGATATTGACCAAAAGCTCGCACAAAATGTGATCTCGATGAAATTTGGCATTTAAGTACTTGAAACGGTGCAGAAAACAATAAAAAACATTTGCTGCTCTAAAGTATATGCTAACTTCACAATTTCGAAAATAAAATCGAAAATTTGGTTTTTCCATTATATCTCGAAAAAAAAATAAAAATTTCGAAAAACTAATAGCACCACGTGAAAGAGGGGAAAATTTTACTACAAAATAATATTATAAGTTATTTTAAAAAATTCGACAACTCTACGCGCACCGAGCCTTTGAATACAAATATTCAGGCGAGGCGTTCGGAAAAACTAAAGTATCTTTGCCTAAAATCTACGCAAAGAAAAAAAGAAAGCGTTTTAAAGAGGAGACTCTAAGCTTTCTCAGGAAGTAATTAGTTTTTAATTTTGTTTTTGTTTTCTCATAGAAAATTTGACCGGAAATTATAATTTCTAAAATTCTCACCGATTTTTATAAAACTGAAGATATCTATTAATAGAGGCATAACAAAAAAATCTTTGTACATTTATCATTATCATTATACCCCAATAGATATCTTCAGTTTTATAAAAATCAGTGAGAATTTTAGAAATTATAACTTCCGGTCAAATATTCTATGAGAAAACAAAAAAAAAATTAAAAACTAATGACTTCCTGACAAAGCTCAGAGTCTCCTCTTTTTTTTCTTTGCGTATATTTTAGGCAAAGATACATTAGTTTATCCGAACGCCTCGCCTGAATATTTGTTTTCAACAGCTCGGGTCGCGTAGAGTTTTCGAATTTGCTTTCTTAGTTTTAATAATTTTTTATAGTAATACAATTTTTTTTTAAATAACTATAATGGAAAAACCATATTTTCGATTTTATTTTCGAAATTGTGAAGTTAGCATACACTTTAGAGCAGCAAAGATTTTTTTATTGTTTTCTACACTTAAGTGCTTAAGTACCAAGTTTCATCGAGATCAAATTTCAGGTCAAACTCTCTGACAACTGGGCTATCAACCCTGATTTCATAAAAGAAAAACTAAACAAAATGAACATAAGAGTCATAAGACATCATATCTATTCTAGGATTTTTCGTAGATGTCCCAGGTGTTCCATATGCCCCCTTTCCTGTCTCAAGTCATGAAATATTTATTACAATTATCTCTGTACTCCTTATTTTTATTGACCTACCAGAGATTTTAGTGTTCTAGAATTGTTATTTTTTTGTAAAAGAAAATGGAAAATACCTCGAATAAATTACTATTATTATTTTTTTCGAATAATAATGCCAATCGAATTTTAATCCAAAATCTCCTATGGGACCTATTGTGGGGCTTATTTTTTACTGAAGTAGTTACTGGACAACATATTCAAAATTTCTTTTTCATAAATGGAACCTCCTATATATTATTACATTTTTCAAGTTCACATATTCTTCCATTATAGGTTGTACTGTTTTTTTAATTAAAACATTTTCTTACGTTCCTTTTTTTATACAGGGTGAGCCAAAACCCAACTGTAAAGTTTTTTAACACTATTCGTTCTGTATATTATGATGTCATTTTATTTTAGTTTTTATTAATATTCATAGTAGTTGAAAAAAATTGGATTGACCACACTTTTTCATCCCTTTTTCTACAAATGTCAACTTATTTTTCATCCAAACTTATTTCTTTCTGAGGCTTTTTATTCATACGAAATAAAAAATAATAATTTGAAAGATCGTCGCAAAAACCAGTATTTGGACATTGGATATCTGTTTATTTCTAATTTCAAATTTCTTACGTAATATCGACGAACAAAACGATTTTTTATCGATTTTAGAATTTGATTCTAGACCCATTCCACATCAGCATCAGTATGAAGAACATTGTTGGAAATTACTTTACCCCCATTCTCACGTTTTTAATCTTAGTTGATGAGGAATGCATATTACAAATTTTATGTATGTAGAACTATATAGAAGTATGAAAAAAATATAATGAAAAATCTAAAAGTTCTTCGACTGTCTTATTCTACACTAGGAAGACTATTGGTTAATAATACACGGTACAGCTAGAAATTCTATTTTTTACTTCCGTTTATACCAAACGCACATGACTATAATATTCTAATTGTCGTCGAAAAGTTACGTTGAGTGAATAAATATACGAACCTTGAACCTGTGGTAGAAACCATAGGCGTTCAAAGGGGTAGAAATCAAGAAAAATGTATATATCAATAAATCAAGTGTTTTTATAGATCTGTCAAAGGCGTTTGATACAGTCAGCCATCCTTTATTCTTAGAAGACATAGGTGTCAGGTCAGGTTCAAATTAATGGTGAAAACAGTGAAAGCAAAGAAATTACAAATGGAGTTCCACAAGGTTCAATCCTTGGACCAATACTCTTTATCATTTATTTGAATAATTTATTGTTTTTACCCACAGCAGGAGATATTATAGCCTATGCTGATGACACCTGTATCTTTTATGAGCATGACGACTGGGATTCATTAAAAACTGTGGCTGAAAACGACTTAGTGCTCATTCAAAATTGGTTTAATTCGTAGTTACTCATCATTAACAATGCAAAAACGTCATTTCTACCTATCTATATTGATGTGTGAAATAAACCATGATGTCAGTATAAGATCTGTCAATGAATTTTAGTACTTAGGCGTTGTTTTAGATAACCATCTAAGATGGGATAAACATATTAAATATTAAAAAAATTCAATTTTTAATTCATAGATTTAAAGTACTGCGGGATATACTTGATTTTAAATCATTAAAAACTATTTATATGTCTTTAGTACAGTCCCATCTTATGTATGGCATAGTAGCCTGGGGAAACGCCGGAAAAGGCACTTTAAAAATATTGCAAATAGCTCAGAAAAAAATATTAAAAACTATGATAAATTGTATCACGAAGCCTCAGTAATGGATTTGCAACAATTGTATTATTATTTCACAAGCATATACACCAATATAAAACTAAAATTGAGCTCAAATTCAACAATCACAAATATAACACAAGAAATAAACTTAAAACATTTGTAATAGAAAAAACAAAAAAATCAACTAGAAAAAAAAGTGCTACATATGTAGCACCAAAAATTTATAAATACTCTTCCAGATTTTATCAAAAAATCAAATAAAATAGAGCATTTCAAACACAAATTAAAAAAATGTATTCCTGAAAATTCAAGAGAGACAATTCACAGCATACTTGAATCCATTGTACCAGTTGTTTAGCCCTTCTTTTGCCTTTTTTTTACTACAGAAATTCTATTCTATTTTATTGACATTTTTTTTCTTTTTTTATATAAATGTATTTTATATTAGTATGTAAGTTGAATTAATTATTTTTTTTTTTACTTCTGTGTCAACGGCATCGACTACTATGGCCATTAGCCTCGTGTTCTGTGCAGCACTGTTAATTAGAACCCAACCGTGAATGGTCGAGTGAGGAATCACACCTGGTATATGAAAATCAATTTCTAAATTTTTAATTAATTAAAAATCAGAAAATGATTTCTGCCTTTGGTGTGATTCGAACCCACAACCCTTGGATTATGAGTCCAGTGCTCTACCGCTGAGCCACTCACCCCCCATTTAATTATTAGTATTATTATTATTATTATTATTATTATTATTATTATTATTATTATTATTATTATTATTATTATTATTATTATTATTATTATTATTATTATTATTATTATTATTATTATTATTATTATTATTATTATTATTATTATTATTATTATTATTATTATTATTATTATTATTATTATTATTATTATTTTTTTTTTTTTTTTTTTTTTTGTCATTATAGAGTATCGACTGCTTTGGCCATTAACTCTGTAATTCTGAGGAGGGAAAAACTCATGTTCACCCAATCTACGATTGGATAGTGTTGGACTCCTTAAAGGCCTACCAACCAAAAACCTCCTCTTATATTAGAAATAGTTAAGAATTCACTTAGACATTATTTATATTTTAAGGTAAAGATTGTTTGTTTTTAGGAAGTTCAGAAGTTTAACCTGTTGACTTGTAGTTGATGTACACGCCTGTATGTTTTTCTCTATATTCATATCTAGACGGCTTCGGGTGAGTATCGGGCATTCAATGATCAGGTGTTTTATGGTAATCTGCGCTCCGCATTCACAGACAGGTGGGTTTCTACCGACTAAAAGGTGGGAGTTTGTCAGGTTAGTATGTCCAATTTTTATCCGGGTTATTACTACTTTGTCCCTACGTTTTGGAAGCTCATATGAAGTTGGCTTTAGCTGTATGTTGGGTTGTATTTGTTTTAAGAAATTGTTATTTAAAGTCCATTCTTCTTGCCAATTGTCCATAATTTTTTCTTTTATGTGTTTAATTTGTTGTTTGAGGCCTTCCTCTAGTTGATTTTCTCTCAGGGTGATATCTAAAGACGAAAGTAAATGTGATACTCTTGTTCGGTATGGGAGGCTGCTAACTCGCCTGGACTGGAAAACTGTTTCTGGTGCATTTAGTAGTTCATAAACAGGGTGTGTGGGATTGTTAAGGATTTTACAGTAGTAATTTGTCATCAAATTTTGCCTTCTGTAGCGTAGTGGTGGTACACCAGCTTCACAGCATAGTGAGAGGTAAGGGCTGGTTCTGAATGCACCTAGAGATAATCTTAATGCGGAACTTTGAATATATTCTAATTGTTTTAAGTTAGATTCACTTGCTGATCCGTAAATAATGGACCCGTAATCTATCTTTGATAGGATATATGTCTTGTAAAAGTTGATAAGAACAGCAGTGTCAGATCCCCAATTAATGTTTGCTAGGGTTTTTAGAATATTTAGCCTTTTCTTACAGTTCAATGTAAGTTCTTTTATTATTATTATTATTATTATTATTATTATTATTATTATTATTATTATTATTATTATTATTATTATTATTATTATTATTATTATTATTATTATTATTATTATTATTATTATTATTATTATTATTATTATTATTATTATTATTATTATTATTATTATTATTATTATTATTATTATTATTATTATTATTATTATTATTATTATTATTATTATTATTATTATTATTATTATTATTATTATTATTATTATTATTATTATTATTATTATTATTATTATTATTATTATTATTATTATTATTATTATTATTATTATTATTATTATTATTATTATTATTATTATTATTATTATTATTATTATTATTATTATTATTATTATTATTATTATTATTATTATTATTATTATTATTATTATTATTATTATTATTATTATTATTATTATTATTATTATTATTATTATTATTATTATTATTATTATTATTATTATTATTATTATTATTATTATTATTATTATTATTATTATTATTATTATTATTATTATTATTATTATTATTATTATTATTATTATTATTATTATTATTATTATTATTATTATTATTATTATTATTATTATTATTATTATTATTATTATTATTATTATTATTATTATTATTATTATTATTATTATTATTATTATTATTATTATTATTATTATTATTATTATTATTATTATTATTATTATTATTATTATTATTATTATTATTATTATTATTATTATTATTATTATTATTATTATTATTATTATTATTATTATTATTATTATTATTATTATTATTATTATTATTATTATTATTATTATTATTATTATTATTATTATTATTATTATTATTATTATTATTATTATTATTATTATTATTATTATTATTATTATTATTATTATTATTATTATTATTATTATTATTATTATTATTATTATTATTATTATTATTATTATTATTATTATTATTATTATTATTATTATTATTATTATTATTATTATTATTATTATTATTATTATTATTATTATTATTATTATTATTATTATTATTATTATTATTATTATTATTATTATTATTATTATTATTATTATTATTATTATTATTATTATTATTATTATTATTATTATTATTATTATTATTATTATTATTATTATTATTATTATTATTATTATTATTATTATTATTATTATTATTATTATTATTATTATTATTATTATTATTATTATTATTATTATTATTATTATTATTATTATTATTATTATTATTATTATTATTATTATTATTATTATTATTATTATTATTATTATTATTATTATTATTATTATTATTATTATTATTATTATTATTATTATTATTATTATTATTATTATTATTATTATTATTATTATTATTATTATTATTATTATTATTATTATTATTATTATTATTATTATTATTATTATTATTATTATTATTATTATTATTATTATTATTATTATTATTATTATTATTATTATTATTATTATTATTATTATTATTATTATTATTATTATTATTATTATTATTATTATTATTATTATTATTATTATTATTATTATTATTATTATTATTATTATTATTATTATTATTATTATTATTATTATTATTATTATTATTATTATTATTATTATTATTATTATTATTATTATTATTATTATTATTATTATTATTATTATTATTATTATTATTATTATTATTATTATTATTATTATTATTATTATTATTATTATTATTATTATTATTATTATTATTATTATTATTATTATTATTATTATTATTATTATTATTATTATTATTATTATTATTATTATTATTATTATTATTATTATTATTATTATTATTATTATTATTATTATTATTATTATTATTATTATTATTATTATTATTATTATTATTATTATTATTATTATTATTATTATTATTATTATTATTATTATTATTATTATTATTATTATTATTATTATTATTATTATTATTATTATTATTATTATTATTGTATTAGTCACGCACAGGCTCTGCCTATAGTGATTTTTTTTTCTTTCTCAATGTTGTTCAACTTATGTATATTTACAATTTCTTGTAAATTATTTTTTTTCTTTTGAATAAACATTATTATTATATAAACGTAAATATTATGGTATTTTTAAGCGAGTATCTATTATTTAATTCGCAAGTATTATACGATTCAAGATATTTGAGACTGACTGCTGGCCTTTTACATGTGAATTTTATCTAATTCTATCCAGCACATCAGGGTTGTACTGTACAAATTGGCATACAAATTAATTTTATTCTTATGTATTATTTTTGCCAGTACGCAGTAAAAAGTGTGAAGGCAAGTTTTGTCTCTTTATCAATGTAAAAAACCTAAATATTTACATACGAAAGTAGAAATATACACCACAAATTTGAACTAAATAAATAACTGCTCAAAATTTTATTACTACAACCCTGCGATTTTGGACCTGATCTAATAATAATTTAAGCAAATCGATAACAACCATCATAAAAACTATTCAAGGTCGTCTCAAATATCTTGAATCGTATAATATACACGAGCTGTGTACACTTTCAAATCGTATATAAATAATTCTCCGTCGAAAACGTACCTAGGACCTCTACGTCCTAATGCAATAACAGAATTCCCAGACAACGTCTGAGGGACATGCAAAATCAGGACCTTAAGAGGTCGTTGAGTTCCATTTTTTAACGCAATTTCCTCTTGGTATTTTTTCTAAGAGAGCCTATGATTTAATTTCTTTTATGATACGTTTAAATACTTAAAACAGCACGCACCCTATCACATGTGCGTATGATTGTAAAGTTAGACGTTGAAACTGGCGATCTTTGTGAGCTCGGAGAGTGATAAAATAAGTTCTTTTATGTGCTAACAATAAATACGGTAGATAAAGTTTTACTACATTTGAGCGTCTTTATGAAAATAAAGTTACTTAGGAATTTAAATGAGTTGTGCATTTTTACAACTATTTAAAGTTCACTACTACAGATACGTTTCCTCTAATAATAAAATACTTACTTACTAGTGAAGTAATAAAAATAGCAATATTTATTTACTTATTATTTTTAGAAAAAAAGTTGAAATTTAAAATAAATTGTAAATCTGTCAAATAAAAATGATTATTCTTTTTCTGCAACATTAATACCACGATTATTAAAAAATATATACAATAAATAAATAAAATAACCTGTACATTTGTGATGTTTTTAACTTTCAAACTTTCAAATTTGGTCTCTAAGTATGGTAGGTTTTTAAAATCAGCTTTTCAAGTAGATTCAAAAATCAAAAATATACACAAAACGAATGACGAAAAATACTACTTGGTTAACACAAATTTCGGCACTTTCCAACCAAATATCAGCATATATAAATATAAGCTTATATTTCCACGAATAAAAAATAAACTATATTTTTTTGAACAACATCAACATTTACTAGTTTGATTGTTTCTCTATTAAAATATAAAAATCCGAGAAAATTTAAATCTGACATTATACATAACCTAAATTGTGTGGCCTTTTCCTTCGTCTGACTGTAGTAACGTTGATTTGTGCCGAACGAAGCTTAAACTTTAATAATACCTTTATTCTTGGCTTAAGCATATAAAAATTTATTAGCAATAGAAAATGACTTGATAAAACTTTATTGAGACGAGCACAACTTTGAAGCGACACCACCGGTATTAATTTGAACCTTCACGAAAAGCATAATTTTGTTTATTTACCTGCAAGTCGAACGTGTGTTTTGATTTTGTGCTTCGTGTATTTTGCTGTTATTTGTTAGTTAAACGTTAAAAATGCCCAATAAAAATAATACAAACTATTGCGTTTATGGGTATACCTCTAGGAAATCTAAAAATCCGGAATTACACTTTCATTATGATCCACCCAAGAAGCAACAAAAAAGGTGTCATCGAGGAAGTTGATCGTCGTAAATTCCGGAAAAAGTGTAATCAATTTTAAATCTGAAGATTATATTACAAAATCAGGTAAGATAAAAATTAGCATTTCTGAGATTATTTCTTCATTACTACTGAAATGTTTTTAGGAATTATTTCAAACAAAATAGCACCCAAGTAGTGCAAAAAGTGTGTGCCATCACATCATTTGCCCAGTAAGCCACTTGATGTTAAAACCATTAAATGTGCAAGGAATGATGGTTTGTTAGAAGACAGCAAAGTGTTGCCTATAAACTAAGTAAACTTGTCCTTACAAACTGTCGAAACTGTGTACAGTTGTACTTTTATATATGTAAACTTAAAATCTAATTAGGTGTGCACATAAAGGTAATATTCAGTAAAATAAAACCTTTGTCACATCATAATTTTAAAAATATCATTATTATGTTCCCCTCTTGTACACCACCTGTTTTCAATAATTATACAGTTACAATTAGTAATGAATTATTATAATAAAATGTTAAATACTACTAAAACTGAATAATTCAAAGTTAGCTTTGAACTTATGTTAAAATAAAGGATTAAAAAATATACATTTTGTGTTTATTTTGAAAAAAACAAAGTAGATAAACGAAATAAAAAATTTTGCAACATACATTTGATGGTCTATGAAGTGTTTTAAGCCAAGAAAAAAATTTCTTAATTTTTTATATTTTAATTTGATATTGATTTAAAAAATAATTTTGAAACAAGGAATAGGATATATTTTACCATAAATCAATCAAAAGTAGGTTCTTAGAAATCATTTTTTATTTAAATCACTTTTACAATTACAATTATTATTCTGAAAAAATTGAAATAAAATTTATCAGCAGAAAACTGTTGTATGTTTCTTTGGCATATGATTTAGCTCCCTTCCAATATCATTCTACATTAGTAGAGGTGAAGATGATAATACCTCTAGGCTATATTCATCCTGAAACACAAAAAAAGCACACAGAAACAGAAGTAAACAATAAATTTCTGAAAAACGTAAGATATGCTAAATAAATAACCTCAATATTAGAATAACGACACAAAAAAACAGGTTCAATTGAGTCTAAATACTTACATGTACAGGTATATTATGGTAATTTCCAAATCAAAAACCTCAAACAATCACAAAAAGTCTTAAAGTACTACAAATAAACCATTCACTCAGTATAACTTAATGCACTATTTACCAAAAATTACGCGTTTCGTGTGAACAGCTGATCGACGTGTGGCGCCGCCATCGGTAATTATTTGTCTCAATAATGATTTAGGTTTCCGACAATCGGACATGTATCCACGGTCCGGCTAGAATAAAAAATCATACGTGTCCTGCGCAAGCGTATTTCTGTCAAAATATGTTACGTTTTTAAACTTTACGTCTAGTCATTACCAAAAAATATTTTATAGCAATTTATTGAAAACCATAATGGATCTTTGATGTAATAAAAGTAAAAGACAGTTGTCCATAATTGAGTGATCTCTCTAACCTCAAAAATGACTTCAAGAGTTTCAGGTGATAATACACAGTGCCAAGAAATAAGTTCCACCTCAGAATTGTTTTCTTGTCCCTTTGAATCGAAATTTACCTTGAAGGGTAGAAGATCCTACAGAAGATCCCTTCAATCAAGTCCTAGTCGATCCTACAACCCTAATTTTTTTAACGGAATGCATACCCTTCTAAACCTTGTGAGAACAGGTACAAAAGTATCCCATTCCTAAAAAAGTATCCCGTTTTTAATCTTTTTGAATTAAATATGTTATAAAACAGGGTAATTCATGTATAAATACTTATGGATTTGAATTTTGTTTTTAGGTGGACAACTAAAAGATTCAATATCAACCAGAACTGCTACTATATCAGTCTTAATAATATTTTTGACTTCTTTATTTGCTTTGTTTCTAGTTTATAGTACATTTCCAAATGTATCCAAGTAAGTATTTTAAATTACAGCTTTTAATATGTAGGTGATAAGTTATAATGGTTATTTGGAAGTAATTATACTAATTAAAAACTGCATTACTCGGAAGAGTAATGATCTGATAAATTTTATTTACATTTTAGGGAAGAGAGTCAGCACATAAAAGTACCATGGAATATAGAAGATGCCAAGCATCTTGGCATTGTTCTAAATAAATATAAGAGTGAACATTACTATCAAGTAATGGCAGGAGTTTTTATAACATACATTTTGTATCCTTTTTAACAAAAATAATTTAATGATGCTAACTTAACTAGGCAAAGCGAAGTATTATTATTATTATTTTTGAAATTTATTACAATCAACAGTTCAAGTACAAGTAATCAAATTATAAATTATAAATTTTTGCTCATCACCTTATTAGTTTAAACTATTTAGGTTACAGACATTGAGTTCTAGTACATGGTCTGGTAAACTAGACCAGAATCCATAGATAGAACCTCTGGCAACTTTGTAGAAAGAACAAGGACCAAGAAGAGTTTATTAGTGTTGTATGAGAAAAATTGCCTAGCCTAGAAAAATATTATTTAAGAGGATGTTAGCCACAGAAGGAGCATCTGTAAACTTTATAGCGGTAATTGCACCTTTGTCTAAGTTAGGCTTTTTTGAACACTAAGAATTACTTCTTTCAAAAGTCTCCAGAAGTTTTCTTTATGGCTCCTACTTTACCAGGTTGAATAATGTGGTATATAACCCATAGGCCTTAAACTAGTCATATTGTAATAATTACTGTATCATTAATATGCATTAATTTTTTGATTATATTTGAATTTTCCTTAATAGTAGTCTATAGTCTCCAAACTTTCGCTATTCCAGGATCATTATTCCTCTCAATCCTCTCAGGATTTCTATTCCCTTTCTTCACAGCTCTTGCATTAGTCTGCACTTGCTCAATGCTCGGAGCTTCTCTTTGTTTTCTACTTTCCCAAATTCTAGGAAGAAAACTAGTGTTGCACTATTTCCCAGCGAAAGCAGAAACTTGGGCTCGCCAAGTTGAAAAGCATCGCTCGAATATGTTTAACTACATAGTGTTCCTCAGGATTACTCCCTTTTTACCTAACTGGTTCATCAATTTGACCGCACCTGTGATTGGAGTGCCTTTATATCCGTTTGCATTTGGGACTTTCATAGGAGTAGCTCCACCCTCCTTCATAGCAATACAAGGAGGTCAGACATTGAACGAGATGACTGCTAATGATACTGCCTTTAGTATGACGTCGCTGATGTGGCTGCTCGGTTTTGGGTTTGTGTCTTTGATCCCTATATTTTTAAAGGGCAAGTTGAGGGAGAAGATAGAGTAATTTTCCCAAAGATGTATGTTTATATTATGATCTGGTATATGTTAATCAAAAATGCAATACTTGCCAAAAAATAGTTTACATATAAGAGTGCCAAATTAATCAAATTCCGCATTATAGTAAATGTATTTTTGCGTTCGGTGAAACCAATTTTCAAAACATTTTTTTCATCTCCGAAGGTGTCAGTTATCTCAATTTTGAAAGCATTGGTAGCCTCATTTGCCGATGTAAGAAATCTTTGGCCAACTCCGGACTTTTAGACATAAATGAATTTAAGTGGTACCTACTTATTGAATGATCATATTTATATCAGGAATTATTTCTATATTAAAAAAATACTTGAATGCTTAAATCATAAAGCGAAATAAGATGTAATTTCTTAAGAAGAAGCCCGGCCTCGAAATTGACAATATTCATGGCAATACATAATTTATATTTAAATAAACATTTAATTGCAAAAATAATGTGATAAAAAAATCTATTTGAAGTTTTGAAAGTCAAATTTCATTTTCCCAGACAATTACCATGACCTTATAAGTATGAGCACCATATTTTGGAATAATAAAGTTTAGACCTCTAACAATATAGAAATGGAGATTTTAAAGTACTAAAAAATCGCACTCCTCTTTTGTAACGTACATAAACATTAAAAGTAAAATGTCGAGATAGAGCATCCCACACAGCACAGTTTCATTTCTGAAATATTGCAGGAACATGCTTTGGACATATTTGAAATATTTTTGTTATATTGCAAAAGATATATGAAACATTTCAGGAATATTGCAGAAATATCCAAATGTCCGCCCTATAACCTAACGTAACAATATTGTAGAATTATTTTGTAATATTTATGGAATTTTTCTGTTATGTGTGGACGCACCCAAAATTTCTGAAATTGAATGGATAAATTCAATATTGCTGCAATATTACTGAGAGGTTGCATGTGATGTTGAATTATTTTTGTCGTGATTTATATTATATACCTAGATATATATTAATAGGAGTATATGCAAAAATATAAAATCGAACTTTGTCAAGAACTATCAATATTTGTAATATTTCAATAATATTTCGGAATATTGCAACTATAATATGCAAATACAATATTCCTGCAATATCTCTGGGACATTGCAATTGCAATATTTCTTGAATATTGTGTGCTGTGTGGGATCCTACTTAATGTGGATTACTCTTAATATTGTAAATTATCTGTTATTAAATGAATTCTAGCACTGTACAAAGGTAGTTTTTAAAGGTTGTATCATGTATACCAGGTTATATCAAATAATTTAATTTATTGGTTGTTTTTGGAATGACTGCGCGAAATTGTTAGTAAAATAAAAATATAAGACTTAAAAAGTTTTTAGATTTTTATGAGTTCTTTTTCAAATAATCATTCCATATTTCCTTAAATCATCCAAAAAAATAGTACACAAAAGTAGACAAGTGACATATCATAATTGTTATTTTAATTTTAAATTTAGTTTTTGGATGCAATCAGGGTAAATAATGAAACATTATTTGTACTCAGTATTATTTATTTGTTTTGTTTAGTTATTTAGTGAGTAATAAATTTTAATTAAAAACCATGCTCAAAATAATGTGAAAAATAAAACACGTTTAAATAAAATCAGCCTTTTATTACTAAGTACTCTAAATACTTCTAATAATAATAAATAAAACGCCTCCAAGTCAGTACCACGAAATTTAATAATCATAAACATAGAGGGGGGGGGCAATTAGGTTCGGCAGACTCCCATCATCAGGCCCATAGGGTACTGAAGTAAAAACATCAAATATGAAGAAATAACATTAAATTAAAGAAACATTAAAAAACTTTGTAACTAATTACTAATTAAGATGAAACATGTTTCATCTTAATTAGTTGCAAAGTTTTTTAATGTTTCTTTAATTTAATATTATTTCATATTTGATGTTTTTACTTCAGTACCTATGGGCCTGATGATGGCAGTCTGCCGAAACTTGTTGCCCCCCCCACCCCCCTAGGTTTATGTAAATTTTGTGGTTTGGAGGCGTTTTATTTATTAAAACATTGGCCACATCTGAGAAAAATGGATAACTTCTAATATTGAACCAACTACAAAATTTTTTCGCACCTTTCATTAGGTTTGTCTCGTATGCCTTTTCATTTATGTTCAGCTACATTCATCTACTATTTTTACTCATAGATTTTATCTTTTAGCTGATGTAGCTTTCGACCTTACGCGTGTTTGGAATTTGATTTATTGAATTCGAAAGCCTAATTGATGAATAAATTAAACTTGTTTGCTAACCAATGGTTACACCAGAATAAGTGTTTTGTTGTGGGTTTTTAAATGACCATGTCACAACATTAAAATTGTAGTAAAATATTAACAGATTTAATTTTGTTTCTGACTAAAATTGGATCAAAATTTTTGTCTTTAATTAGATCCAACTACAAAGTCTATTTTAAATATATCTTTGTGGATTTCGTCTTGTGCTTTAACGGATAATTACAGGTTGGGGGTTTTTAAAACGGTCATGCCTCAGCACATTAAAATTGTAATAAAATTTTTCACTTTTTCACAAGATTTTTATCTACAATTTAGGTAAAAAGTTAGTTTAAAACTTATTATTATGTATAATTGTGTTAACAATTCAGAAATACCTCATTTAGCTCATTTTTTAAATACTTAATGTGTGTAAATAAATATAGAATTATATAAAAATACAGTTAACAGTACGAATTGATATAAGTTAAGGAAGGTTCACTTGAATTTCCTACTGGAAGACTAATAGGTCGCCAATACCACCAGTTGTACCACACTGAAAAACAAAAGACAAAAATGAAAGAGAATATACCAGTAAGCATTCAAGTAATAATAATAACTTTATTCGCAATAAAAAAATTTTGAAATTACATAGACATAGACAATTATCGAAAAAATAACGAATAAAGCAGTAAGGCCGATAATTATTAAACATTAACTAAAATGCATACATAGAGACATCATCTACTTTGTTAGTACTAATATAAAGTACTATGGTATACCTCGTTTTAACTTAATTTATTTATTTATTTACGGGCAAGCCCATTTAAGATAAAGATTACAGTTTGAAATATAATTAATGTACAAGAATATTTATTTTTTGTAGAAGTTCACCACAGCTGCATCTGCCATTGATAATATTAAAAAGCAATGTGATGTCTCTCTGTTTCCTCCTAGTTTCTAAGGAGGAGATGTTAAGAAAAAGCTCTATCGATTCATAATTGCCAGGGGCACCCAGTTTATAAGCACATTTTCATTGATTTGTGGATAGCCATAGGTATTGTGTTGGTTAAAGCTTAAAGTGGGATCTAGAATAACTCCAAAAGATCTTTGATTTGATTAACAGACTCCAAGATCTGACCATTTCAGTTATAATGAAAAGTAGTAGGTACTTGTGATTGATAAAAACGCATGACGTGGCACTCTATAGCATTCAAGTCCATGCCATTCAGGGAACACCAGTTGGACAGGTTGTCAAGGTCAGACTGAAGGCTGAGGGCATCGTAAATGGTTTTAACAGTTAGGAAAACTCTTAAATCATCAGCAAATAATAGTGCTTTGCCATGCCGGAAACAATGAATGATGTCATTAATAAATAAGTTGAATAGTAAGGGACCGAGGTGTGACCCTTGAGGAACACCTGATGTTACCTGAATTAAGTTAGAATAATGATGGTTTACTCTAACCATTTGAGTCCCATTCGTTAGATAGCTACTAATCCACTGCAGTAAAACCCCAATTACACCATATTTATGAAGCTTTTGAAGTAAGACATTATGGTTCTCTGTCAAAAGCCTTAGAAAAATCAGTATACACAGAATCAGTCTGGCAGCCCTTCTCCAAAGCTTCTGACAAGAAGTCGACATAGTTAAATAAATTTAATTCAGTCCATTTACCAGCACAAAAACCGTATTGTTGTTCAGTTATAATGCCAGAGCAGTCATAGGTAAGGAAACCTGTTATAATGTTCTCAAATACCTTAGGTATAGTACTGAGAATAGATATGGGTCGGTAATTTTTGACGTCCAACTTGCTACCCGATTTGTATGTTGGGGTGACATAATTAAGAAAGTTTCCAATAATCAGGAAACTCACCTGTGTCGATAGATTTATTCAAAATATAGAAGAGAGGGCGAGACAATACAAAGATGCAATTTTTAAGTAGGATGGGAGGGATAATATTGGTGACCTTGACCTCTCTTTACATCAAGATTAGATAATTTCTCATAAATCTTCGAAATAGGAATGTGGTAAGAGGAGACATTAACTTTTAACTTGATTTCAATATCGTTTAAGTTTAGATTTAGATTTTGAGAAGTGTAAACTGATGAAAAATGCTTGGCAAATAGATTTGATACTTCACTGCCGGAAGAAGCAGAAGATCAAGGTTCATATTGTTAAGTATGGTGTTATTGGATCTTTTAGTACTTACATAATTCCAAAAGGTTTTTTGTAATTGGAATAAAAGTTTCATTACCGATGCATAACATAGTACAATTACGAATTTCATTAACATTTCGAAAATTCCCCAGTTTTCCTAAGTTAAGTTTTCAGATAACTATTCTACGAAATAAATTTTAAATTAGATACTTACATACATATGATGGTTTCAGTACAACTGACACAGTCTTACAGCTGCTGCTACATTCTTTAGAAGGCTTCAGTACTATACTTCTTTCACCTGATCCTTGAACCACAAATACATAGCTGCACTCAGTATTAGGCAACATGTAGGCTTCTGTTTCTGCTCCGTCTATAATCAAAAATCTCTCTACACTTTGTCCTGATCTTTCAGGAAGAAAAAATGGCTTTGGAAAGACTTTGCGAATTATACGAGCCGTCGCCATCTTTGTGATACGCCATGAGATATGTGTACTGGTGGGGAAGTCCTCAGCATTACTAAATAAGTCTTTTAAAGTAGAATAAGATGAATTCGTTGATTCCAGTCTTCTTGTTTCTGAATTTAAGATATTTCTGTTTTGATTATAAATTTCTAGTAGGGATTCTAGAGTCACCACCTGTTGGTTTGACTAAAAAAAGTTCATTAAATTGCTCCTATGCCTTTCTTTAATTGTGATGTGTTATTTTAGTTTTTTAACAAATTCAAAATATAAACTTTTAATTACCTTTGTTATAAAAGGAGTGCCAAATCCAGATTTAAGGTAACTTTTCTCAACTTTGGTGATGTTAAGAACTGCAAAGACATTTTCACAAGGCCAACATTCCATATCTGAGACATAAAAGTATGGGTTTTGCACAAGACACGTTTCATCATATAAATCTGAAATGGAAATACACAAAGATATACAAAATTAATAATTATGCTTAAAAAATGCATTTAGTTATATTTTAATTTAAAGTAGGAGACAACAAAGAAATTCCACATATCTATAGACTTTCTTCAATTATAGTTTACCTGTTAAAGCTGGAAAAAACTTGATTATTGGTACAGTCAGAAATCTTACAAATTTTAAAGTAGGATATGTCAGACCTTGAACATTTCTTAGTACGATACTGGAAGTAGGTTGATGAACATTTAATAAAATATAAATAAAAATAGAAATAATAATTAGCAGTACGAATACGTTTCTAAAATGAGTACAGATATTGCGAGTTTTAGTGGGTTTGGGTAAATTTGTTGAACCATTTATTTCATTTTTCAATTCAACGAATGATTCTTTGAAAATACATTCGATTTCTTCATTACTTAAACCTAAATTTTTGGCACTTTTTTTTAAAATTACTACATTTTTCCTGTATTCTTTTAAAATTTGGGTATTTGACATTTTATTAACCTAACCTAAAATAACTGATATTTTGACATTTTTGACTTTTAAGTTACTGAACCACATACTCCAGCAGATGAAGACCAGTGCTATAATACCGGGTGTCCCATTCTATTTGACCGTATTTTAAATTTTAACAGGTTGTAACTTTTACGACCGATGGATAATTAATTAAAGAAATCAGCATTGTGTTAGTAATTCTTGAGTTTTTGATAAATTCACCATTATTATTTATCCATACACTCCACCACAAAAATTAAGTGCAGGTGGGTAGGCATTTTGCCGCAAAAAAAAATGATTTAATTTTCAGGATTAGGATGGATAAAGAAAACGTCCGCCGAATTTTACCGACCGTGAAAAACATTTCTTAATTACACGCACTAAAAACATTTTAAAGTAATAGAAGATTAAAAAGAAAATGGCATCAGTCTTTACCCAGTAAACACAAGGATATCCAATGGACGTCCAATGTATATCCAAAACGTACAATATGTACATCCATTGGATGTCCTTTGATGGACAAGAGATGTCCAATGGATATCCCATGGATCTTCCATGGACATTTCATGGATGTAATCTGGACCTCTGATGTACATCCATTGGATGTCCTTTGATGGACAAGGGATGTCCAATGGATATCCCATGAATATCCATTGGCCACCAACTTGGACGTCCAACGGATGTCCATTTTTATTTAATATGAACATATTTTGGAAGTGAATTGTACCAATATGAACAATAATTGGATCTTCAATGGACATTTCATGAATGTCATCTGAACCTCTGATGGAGGTTTATTGGACTTATAAATGGACATTACCTGGACCAGTGATGGACATATCTTATAGACTTCAGTTCCTAGTTTTTGAGAAATGCCTTTCCATCCAAAAAATAATGTAATGCATTAGATTTTCTCAGACGTCTAGCATTATTACTACAATCTACATATAGATAGATCAGTCAGCACCATTTTCAATGTATGAGCTCATTTACGGAATAAAAATCGATTCATATAAATAACAATATCGTTGTCTGTATAAAGGTACCTTTATACAGACAACGACAATATATATATTCAAATATGAAAATGTTTTAAACAACACAGAAATAAAAATATTCTAAAATAAATAATTAATTTAAAAATAAAACTATTATGTTGCTCGTTTTCTGTGAATGGAGACTGAACACTACCACTTTTAGGATATTTGTTGACTGTTGAACACAATCTTTAGTACTTTGGGATCACTGGTAGAAGATGAGTTTATCTCTCTTCGAGTTCTCTTATATATATAGACTTTGTTTAAGTACTTTTTTCGTACGACGTTTTAACAATGGAAAGTGAAACTGAATATTGAATATATTCTAAATCCATTGGGAACCAAATAAACAACCTGTCAATTGTCAGTTGTGACATTCCTAGGAATGCCAACAGTAACAATGTATGTTAAATTTATTTCGAAGTTAATTGGTCCATCAGAGGTCCATAATTGATCCATAAGAACATGGACCGGAAAAGGATATCCATTGGATGTCCATTAATGGTTATCCATTGTATGTCCATGAACGATGTCCATTAGACATTCATTGGACGTCCTTTTCTGGTCCATGTCCATTTGGACCAATTATGGACTTTTGATGGATGTCCATCGGATATCCTGTGTTTACTGGGTAATAAGTAAAAATTTTAATGCTGGTAGTATAATGTCATATTAATAATAATACTTATAATAATAATAATATTCAAAATAATATACGCCCTTCAATTCACTTCGTACGAGTGAACCCAGAAGCAAATAAGCTTATTGTGCGGGGGAGTGAGTGCGATATTATTATTATTATTTGCCGTGGCGGTCTGGGGCGACTTACTTTATTGATAGCGCAATTGCTTTACAGTTGTGAGAATACTCAGCAGAAACCTCACAGCGTCATTCAAAGAGTGGATTTATGACGGATCCGACTTAAAAGTACTTAGTATATATAAACTATACTTTATCTGCTGACTGTTAAGCCTGTATAGGTGATTAGTGAAGACGAACTTTAATAAAATATTACTGATTTAACTCCCTGTTACCAACTTAACAGCCAATTGTGAATAAGGCTGGAACTTAGGAAACCCTGTATACCTATTTACTTCTTACGTGAATGTAAAGATAAAGATATATATTACCCATATTGTCCGATAAGATATATTTACTTTAATAAGGAAATTCACGTTTATTTCTGATTGTCAACAGTTACTCATATTTAAATAAATAATAACATTTCAAAACCAAAGCGTATATACGATATAAATGTGTTTTATTTTTATGGATTATCTCAAGCAACTATATTTATCTAAGAAAATGTTAATATTTAAAAATTTCTTTAAATCGGTACACATTTACAACTTGAAACACATGATACTTCAACATGAACTGATGCTAATACGAAAATTATCCATAGGACACATTATGTGCTGATAAGTGATAATGAATAATCAAAAAGATAAGAGATAACAAATATATTGTATTATTAATTTTTCAACGAATATTATGAATGAGACCCAATGTGTTACCTTTAAGAAAATAAATTTTAAAAGAAACTAGATGACTGGATTCGGGATATAAAGAAATGCACAGAAGTATAACTTTGTCAGAAATTGTGTCGTCTACTTTTTTGAATAATGCAGATGTGGGTGAGGTACAAAGTAAAAAACAAAAATTTGCAGCAAAATTTGGCATAGGAGTGATTGAGGTACGTTACCAATTATAGGTACATATTAAATACATTTTTAAATTATGATTTTATAAGTAAATATCGCCACTGCCTTGGGACGTGAACGAAAGATAAGAAATCTTAAGGCGCGGTTATACAAAATCCTTTTGTTGTTAGGATATCTAGTTAGTTTATAATTTTTCCTGGAACTAAACCAAAATCGGCTACTATAACAATGCCTACAATAACTGAATTATGTTATTTATACTCAAATGTGGTAGTAAAAATTCTTTTTGGAAAATTTTAATATTACTACCCTAATGATTAAATACGGAGTTCGAATGGACGACCAGATATGTGCCCAATTAATGTGCAGTGGTCGTCCAACAGTAATGAATACTTCCAAATGTATTTCAAAAATGGACGTCCAGATATTTGTCCAATTAAGGTCTAGACTATAGTGCATTGCATTTGTACAGTTAAGGGGTTTCATTAACGCGTCATAACTTCATACGATATTTCCCCTTGACCCGCGCAGCAAAAGTAGGTGCCTGAATATAAATCTTTTCCACACTTTGACAATACGGCAAAATACATTTACCAAAAGATATTGCCACCGAATAAATAAATCATTTATGCATTCTTAGTAGCCAGTGGCCAGTGGCGTGCAGAACATAAAAATTAGGTGACCAAAACCATCCAATGTTTTAAATAGGTAATGAATTGATGTTTTCTTTCATTCAACCTACAAAAATGCAAGATTTTGAATCTGTTACTCACAGAAAAACCTAGGTCTAACAATTAAAGAAATTATTTTTTCTTCAATGTATTTTATAAAATCTTGTTTTGTCAAAATATTTTTAATTTTTTTATTTTTATTGCACTTGTATAAAAGCTTGTTTTTAATTTTTGTAAGCAGTTTTATTCATTGATAGGTACCCTTGATTTAAAATAGTAATCAATAAATTGTAACCCAAAAATAATGGAATAGAAAATGGGAGAATAAAATAAACGTGGTAGAAAAAGTCGAGATTTAGGAATTTCACTCAATAATCCTCAGGTGTTGTAGGGAATGTCCCTTATATCCAACCACTTGCTGTTCTTGGATGCACTAACTCCGGTTGAAAATAATTGAAGAAAACAATTTTCAAGTTTATAAATCTAAAAAAAACATGAGAAATAAGTACATTTTAAATTTGAAAATTATATATGTCACCTCTTCAACTAGACAACCTTTCGGGCTCCATATAACGAAAAAGCATTTCTTATGTATTATGAGTTAACAATTTGTTATAAACAAATTCTGACCAACATTTTTTTTCTGTAAGTAATTTACAGAAACAGCGATATGTAACAAATTGCTGAAAAAAATTGTCTTTAATAATTCCACTTGATCCTTATATTATATCGAATAATTTTTGGATTAAAAGAAATGTAATTCAAATTAATTATTATGAAAAAAATAAAAATATAGTTATTGTATAAAAATTTTGAAGATAGAGCCGAGGAAATTTGATCAGAACATTTATTTATTTTTAAATAAACAATAGCAGCACTTTCAGTTAGAAATCTATTATAATGAATCCAGGAAACTATTTTTTTCTGTCAAAACTGCATTATAAAAAAAATTGTGGCAAAGGATACTGTAAGAACTAGAAAATAGGCAATTCCTATATTTTAAAAATAATCAAATTCTTACCGTAACATTACTCGACGTAGGCGTCGGGGCAATCTTTTGGTACTCAAGCATTTTTCTCGTTTACTGTTCTCTCCCTTTCTGTTTTTCGGACCATACTTTTGTTCAACTGTATGACTCACAACACCAATCAACAATTGCCCTAATATCTCCTTCACCACATTAACACACTTTACACTTAGATACGCATTTTTATCCCCATACGAACTTAAATTTAAAAAAAAAAACCTAATTTTTTCATATCTGTTACATATATTTTTTTCACATCATCTTAAAGTCGAGGTTTCCACGAAGAAAATGAGCACTGATAAAGGTTAAAAAATGAAAATTTGTAAAATAACTTTTTCGATTGAAAATTAGGCTTTTTAATTTAAATTCGTATAAAATCGAAAAATAAATATTTTGCTCTGAAAAAATTACAGCTTACTTATAAACACAAAAAAGAAAGTTTTTACAAAGTTTCATAAAAAAAATATTTTAGCGGAGAAAAAATTAAAAACGGTTTTTAGCGATTTTCTTGATAATTTTGAGGTTGCATTTATTTTAAATTAATTAAAATCAACGTGTTCGAGACTTTCACCAACACTCATATTTAATAAAATATAATTAAAAAAAGTTTAAAAACTGATAAATTTCAAAAAAGTACTAACTTTAAAACCTTAAATAAAGTCAAAACAGAAAAGTAAGAAAGTTCTACCACACCGATCAATAAAATCAAAAATAATTTGTGGGGCGCCCCTGAAAAAGGATTAAAATTAAACTAATAGGATTGTATATTAATCTGAGACACACCAAGACATACGGCGACGATCATGTAATTCGGGTAGAGTAGGCCTTAAACAAAGACAGCGACAAATATTGTTCTCGAAACTAGGTCGCGTAGTAATAGTGACAATATGCGGCGTTTTATTTGTATCCAAGAATGTTTGAATTCTACAAACTTAGGAAAGGTGGCAGCATAAATCAGATGAAGATTTTCAAATCTTGGCTGCGTTTTTATTCAAAACCAGAAAAGATTTCATGAAAATTGTTATTTTTTAGCTAATCAGGTATATAAGAATACCGGAAAGTCATTATTTTTACGATTGTGTAGGTTCATTCCATTTTTTTAACGTAGAAGGAAATCATTGACTCCGGAATTACAAAAAATGAGACTTTTTTTTGCGATAAACGGATTCCACCGAAAACATTTCTGGGACATGAGAAAGCACATCCAGTTTCACCAAGGTAGTTGTCGCTCTTAAATAGAAGTCTATTGGACGTTTTTGGTCGTGGTCCAGTTATCAATGTCCAGATATCCAAAAATACATGTTCACAGGAGTTTCTCGTGTTTACTGTATATTTTTGCGTTTTTGGATTCTTAATGAAAATAAAAAATCTAAAATCTAAAATCTAAAAATCACACTTACTGAAAGTTTTCAGATTAGCACATGCTAGTTATAAATTTGATTGTATATTGTTTAGTGCTAATATTAAATAAAACTTTAGTTTTTAGTGTGTTCATTATATCAATGTTATGGAATTTTATTGGCTTACTATATCCAAATTGGGGAATATCCACTTGAAAAGACAATATGGACGACATTGATATACTTATCAGCCTGGTACATTACAGGTAAACAAAATACAATCTCAGCAAATATTTATTAAAATTTTTATTCGACAAAAATATTAATTAACTCAGCGTATAGATTGTCCAGAATAAGATTGATTTAACGTCTTACTCTCAGTGAGCTTGAATCATGTTTGTTCACCCATAATTTTTGATTTGGTAATCATTAGATTATATTTATATTTGTATATGTTATATTGAGAGTTTCGAGAAACATTTATAAATTATATGCAACTCTAAGCTCTACATTTTAAAATGTTTATTTTTTGTATTTTAAATTTGAATTCAGCTTAATTTTCCAATTTCAGCAATATATGGTGTAGCTAGGATATACCGGGTATTTTTCGTGTCTTTTCAAAAGCTGTGTGCGACCTTCTTTCAAAATCTACGCAATGTTGCGACTGATTGTTAACGTTAAGAAATATTCTTCTTATTCAACTTTAATATCAACCCTTGTTGTAAACTTCATATTTTACGTATCCCATAAAAATCTATGTTTATTAAGTTGGGAGATATTGCTGGCCTAGTTAGAAAGTGTCCGTTAGTGAGTTCTTTATGCATATTCTAAAATATGCTCATTCATTTTTGATTTAGAATTATCTAATGCATGAAATAGTTTTAGCTAATGATTACCAAATCAGATTTGGTTTATGTAAAACCTAATATTCTTATGAGGACCGTTTATAATAAACGTTTCTGTTTCTTTTTAGCACCATGGTCACAATTTCTAATAAAATTCCTAGAAGAAAGAAGACATTTTTACTACAAAACTACAATAACGATATCTGCTATTTTGTTATCAGTTGGAATTACAACTCCTCCACACTACCTTTGCTACGGAATATTTGGAGGTATTTTTGAATATTTTTTAAGAAATATTGTGTAGAAGAGAGCATTTTAACAACTTTGGTGGGGAGGAGTTTGTACATATTTTTTAGGGTTTGACATCAGGTACTAACCACTAGTGATGGTAAACCCTGTGTACACCTTCCTAGAGACTCCAAGGAACCCCTGCTAAAGAGGAACTTGTTTGTACGAATTTCGATCAGCGATAACCTCCTGTGTGACAAAGTATTACGCTGTATTTGCTAAATTTTTCAAATTATTGTTACTTGTATAATCAAATTTAATTATTTATTTCAGGAATATTCTCCAACGTAATATTTACTCACCTCAAACATATAGCAAGAAGAAAATTCAGGACCACAGAAAAAGCTTTCGAAGGAAACATCCTTTCAGCCAGAGCTATCAGTTTGTTAATAATGCCGCATATAATTTTATTGTTAGTTACAAACTTTCCTATGGATCGAGTTACCATGATTTATTCAGCTATTATTTTGAATATAATTCCGGCTGTGTTGATTATTAGATTACCCAAACAATATTTGGCAGAAAGTAGTTTTAGCGAAATGAACAGATATCAAACCCTACCAGCGTAAGTTAAAAGTTGTTTTTTGCTTTGATTTGTTTACATTTGTTGTACCACATACTACTTCGGCCGTTTCTAGAATTTTTTCTTTTGTAATTAACCAAAGATTTTCTATGTTAAGTTCTTCCATGTTTTCTTTAATTTTTTCCATTTCTTCCTGTAGTATTTTTGTGTATTGTTCGGCTTTTAACTTTTCTCCCAATTTGTAGTATTTTATTACTGTCTTTGTAGTTTTCGTTTCCTGATCGTCTTATCTCTTTGTTCGTTTTTTGTTCTAATTTTGGACATTAGTAGAAAATGGTCAGTAAACATTTCTGCTCCTCTTCTCACTTGTGTATCTTTCTATGTCCTTGTCCTTTGTTTATTATAACATAATCTATAATAGATTTCTCGTTCCTGCGTACTACCTCCCTAGTATACTTGTATATATCCTTGTGTTTAAAAAACGTATTTGTTATGATAAGGTATAAGAAGGCAGAATTCAAGAAGTCCTTTCCCATTGTTGTTCTTTACCTCTTCACCGTGAATTCCGATTGATGTTCCTGATATCTCATCTTTTTCCCCACATTACTTTTTTTATTGACCACACAGTGTGGATATTATGTCTTCAAATCCATTAGAATGTATTCTGACTGATACTATGGAGTAAATATTTGTGTCAGAGTTTTTGTGGTCATTTTTTGTGGGCCAAAATTAAAATTGTGTTATTTATTAATTAATAAACACCCAATGAGCATACTTAATTTTAATTTTAGATTTTCCCAACAAATCAAAGAGATGAAAGTGTTCTCAACTTCTGGCAACACCTCGGACATGAACTATAGTAACAGAACAAGTGATTTAGAGTCAAAAGAAGACGACGATGACGAATCTCACGAAGATTCAGAAGATGAAGAAAACGATGATCTGCTAGTCCGTGAAAAAAATATGAACCATCACGAGAATAACGCGGAAGAAACACCTTTACCACCAGCTCCTCTTACTTCAAATACGGTACAAGTTTACTATAGTCAAGCTGGAGTTAGCATTTTACCAGAGATACCAGAAGAAGAAGAGGAAATCGAAGAAGGAAAAAATATAAATGTCATAGACCCTAAGCGGTTAAGTCGAATAAGCACTGCTCTGGAAGAACTAATTAGTAAGGAACGAAAAGGAAGCTTAAAAGAACTCGTAGTTCCTATTGAGGCATTAATAAAACCAGAACCAATACAGAACATAGAATATATCCCAAATTATACGGATAGGAAGACAGGTTTTATAAAAGACATGAAGTTCGGAAAAAAGCAGATTTGCTGTTCACCATACACTTTATTTGTTTGGAAAAGAAGAATTAGATCATGCAAAGATTATCTTATAGACTATTTTTTCATTCCCATCTTTAGGTCTATTGGAGATTTTCATTTTTATCCAACTTTGTTTACCAAACTTTCTATCAATATAAGTTCCGTATTATTTATTTCTCTTACTCCATATGTAACGCTGCAGAAGAATGAAGGATACAAGAGTGAGGATATGGCATTTTTGTTGTCTTATACTGCGTTTTCTTGGTGCTTGTCACTGATTTTATTACCGCTGATGATTACTTTTTCAGCTGTGAAGTTAAGGATCACCTTTATTGTTGGATTGGTTCTGTCCAGTTGCAGTATGTTATGTTAGTATGACAATTTTTGTTTTGTGTATTGTTGCTTAATGTTAAATTGCATGTTAATTCATGTCAAAAAATATTCGATTGACAAAGAACTTCAGTAAATTGTAAATTGGTTGCTTCCTACATTTGGTTCGTAGATTTCGAGTAGTCCAAATTTTTTTAATCCTCTGAAAAGATGGTCAAGTAGCGCACCGGTCTTACTTGAGGGCGAATTTAATAAACTAATCTGGATTTCTCGTTGAGTCCCAAATAAATAATAATACATCAGAAGTATTAACAAGTATTTATTTATTTTTAATAAAAATACATTATTAAAAAGATTTTTTTTTATTTTTAGATGTGCTGCCATCTATGATTAGAAGAGAGTATTGACAATTATTAAAAGCAAAAAATTCCCGGTGTATTGGGGTTGCATACACAATTTGCATTGTGTGTTGCAAAGCTTTTATTTGACTGATTCTAGTCAAAATGTCACTCTCTTCTTTCGTATCCCTTTCAGAGATTAATACAAAGTTAGAAAACGAGTAAGGAATTTAATTTATCAGATTCGACATCCTAAGACCGGTTTCTGCCTTTCGGCTTCGTCAGTTAGGCTTTTCGAATCCAATAAATAAAATTCCAAACTCGTACAAGTCAGTAGCTATATCCGCTATAAGATAAAATTTTTAGATGTGCTGCCATCTATGATTAGATGTCGAATCTGATAAATTAAATTCCTTACTCGTTTTCTAACTTTGTATTAATCTCTGAAAGGGATACGAAAGAAGAGAGTGACATTTTGACTAGAATCAGTCAAATAAAAGCTTTGCAACACACAATGCAAATTGTGTATGCAACCCCAATACACCGGGAATTTTTTGCTTTTAATAATTGTCAATACTCTCTTCTAATCATAGATGGCAGCACATCTAAAAATTTTATCTTATAGCGGATATAGCTACTGACTTGTACGAGTTTGGAATTTTATTTATTGGATTCGAAAAGCCTAACTGACGAAGCCGAAAGGCAGAAACCGGTCTTAGGATGTCGAATCTGATAAATTAAATTCCTTACTCGTTTTCTAATTTTTTTTATATTTGTATGCCTAAAAACCAACGGCAGCTCCAAGGTGGCTCCAAAGTCCGGCAATGAGAGGATATTTCTCATATCTGCGTAAACCAAATTTTAAATTTTTTGAATTTTTTTCGTAGATTCTAGGTCCATTTATATCCTAAAAACTCACTTTTCCCTCCAAAAATGGCCCAATCATTTTTTTTCGGTAATTTTGACATTGCCAATCGTTTTTTTATACAAAATTGAATCTGCATAAACAAAATTTTAATTTTTTTTATAGATTCTAGGTCCATTTATATCCTAAAAATCTCACTTTTTCCTCAAAAATGGCCCAAACATTTTTTACGGTAATTTTGACATTTCCAATCGTTTCTTATACGAAATTCATTCTGCGTAAACCAAATTTTAATTTTTTTGAATTTTTTTTGTAGATTCTAGGTCCATTTATATCCTAAAAACTCACTTTTCCCCCCAAAAATGGCCCAAACATTTTTTTTCTGTAATTTTGACATTGCCAATCGTTTTTCATACAAAATTGAATCTGCATAAACAAAATTTTAATTTTTTTTGTAGATTCTAGGTCCATTTATATCCTAAAAATCTCACTTTTTCTTCAAAAATGGCCCAAACATTTTTTACGGTAATTTTGACTTCTCCAATCGTTTGTTATACAAAATTCATTCTGCGTAAACCAAATTTTAATTTTTTTAAATTTTTTTAGTAGATTCTAGGTTAATTTATAACCTAAAAGACTCACTTTTCCCCCCAAAAATGGCCCAAACATCTTTTTTCGATAATTTTGATATTGCCAATCATTTTTTATACAAAATTCATTCTGCGTAAACCAAATTTTAATTTTTTTAGTAGATTCTCTAGTGGTATACTGATAAATAAAGGTTGAGTAAAGTGTAGACATCTATTTAATGTTCATTATTTCTTTTTTAGTGCTTACGAAAAGAAAAATGTCTAACGATTTCATAATCTGGAGTTGCCTGTTTTTTGGTTTTGGCTACGGGTTGACGATGTTCGCTGAAAATTTTGTATACAAGGCGTTTGCAGGAAAAAGAAGATATATACAGTTTGAACGGACTCTCAATGTGTTATTAGGAGTTTTTGTGATATTAATCTATTATTTTGTATATATTAATAATATTGATCTAGTCGGTTGGTTTCCTATTGTTTCTTTTGCTACATATTTAGTAAATGCAGTGATATGGATAGTAATTCCTCTTGCAAAGGATGTATTAATTTTTTTGAGGAAGTATTTTAAAAAGAGAAGCGATAGTACCAGTATTTTGTGACCAAAAATTATTAAAAATTAATTAAATGTTTTAAATTAAAAAACGGAAAATTATTATTATAACGCCCACACAACTATACATGGTGATTAATTATTATTGCGACATACAGAAAGCTCATTTTCCTAATACACAAATAGCTAATAACACAAATCAATAACTTTTTAGGGAATCTAATTTAAAATATGTAAAAGGTGACATAACTACTGATTATGAGGTATCCTAGGACAAATAAAAATTTTAATTTGCAATATATTAATGAAGAATAAAGAATTAAATAAAAGGTAATCACTTATGTGAAATTAATCGATATCATAAAAAGAATTTATTTTAAATTTCTCTTTACATGAGCTAATGGCCATGGCAGTCGATGCTCTTACACAAAAAAAACACAAATCAATAAATTTTGATGGAATCTAATTTAAAATATGTAAAAGCTGACATAACTACTGATTATGGGGTATCCTAGGACACATGAAAATTTTAATTTACTGTTATTTTGCTGCTAGGAAGCTGGAAACGGACTGACCCTAAAATTTAACATTTTAAAAATTTGTCTGGATTTATTCTCACTTAATTATAATAATACATTTTTTGGATTCAAATAGAAAGTGAAAGTTAGCTTTCCGCCTAATTTAATGTATCTCTAATTATAACCAAAACTTTCCACTTTCTAATTTTAAATATCCATTTTAATGGTCTCCAAAATCATTTGGAAATTTATAAAAAGTGCAACAATTTTTGCGTTTTTATTTTTATAATTTTTCCATTCTTCAATTACACGATTTTTTGTCAAATTACTTAGTTTGTAATCAGATTTATTAAACAAATAAATTACTTTTTATTTTTGTATTAAATAAATAATATATATTTCAACTAAAATTAAGAATAATGAAACATTGAAATTATTGTGACAATTCTAGTAAAATTGGCAGAAAAATACAGCTATTACAATGAAGTTGTTAAACCTAAAGAACAAAGAACGATTTGCCAGCTCTTTTCATAAAGAGCTTTTACAGAAGGTCGCTAGAAAGTTTAACCAAATTTTATTAAGCCACTGTTAATTCCATTTTCATCTTTGATTCTCATTTAATTCCACATCACATTCTAGTGTAGAGTCATCTTTGCATAAAAATCCATGCGGGCAATCTTGTGGAGCCCCAGTAATAATATATTTTCCTTCACTGTGAACACACTGAAAAAATTTTGAATCCGTGAGGCAGATAAAACCTTTTTCAGTGCAAGTAATTTCCATACCAATACTGTCATGAATCTGCAAAAAAAATGGTTAAAGTTAATTCATCTGAAATATCAGGAGAGACTGATGTATCCCCCTTCTTTGAGGGATACGCACATTAGTCTCAAAAAAATCTCTAAGCCATTTCTCACCATAATTGGCGACTCTTAATGGGACAGTAGCTATGAATATTTTTTTGATATATGTAAATAAAATCTTTATTTTAGTCCCTCAAAAGAAAGATAATGAATCCCCAAATAAATATTGTAAAAGTAAAAAATAACAATTAAAACAAAAAAATGACTCCTTCGCCTAATTGGTTTAGTATTGCTTCTGGTTTTCAAGAGAGAACTTCATGTCGAACGAAATGTGGTTAGTTAGTGTTGAGAATTGAGAGGTTATAAACAATATACAAAAAGCAATTGTGGAGAAAATTAGGGGCAAACTTGCAAAAGCAATTCTGTTCCTTCGAAACAAAGCTTCGGTTCAGACTTCTCATGTTGTGAGGAAAGTTTTTATTATCTTATACATAGTGTCGCACTTAAGTTAGATATATCCCAAGCCTTTGATAAGGTCTGGCATTTGGGGCTATTATCTAAACTTTAAAAAAATCTGCCATACGACATGTTTGAAGTACTACAATCTTACTTGGAGAATAGACACTTTTTGATTGAACACCAGGATGAATGTACGAAAATACAATCAATTCAAACAGGCGTCCCTCAGGGAAGTGTGTTAGGACATCCTTTATTTGTTATTCACAGCTGATACGCCTACCACACGCTTAACCACCGTAGCAACGTATGCTGATGATACCACCATATTATCATCACACGTAGATCCAACCAGAGCTTCTCGCAACCTACAGACTGCACTGGACAGAATACAAAACTGGCAAAAAATATGGAGAATGAAAACAAATGAAAGCAAATCAGTTCACATAACTTTCACAAATAGAACAGATAATTGCCCTCCTATAAAATTTAACAATAAACAATTAAAACACGTAGATACAGTTAAATATCTTGAAATACATTTAGATCGAAAATTGAATTGGCAACAACATATATTTACTAAGAGGAAACAACTTGGTCTACAGCTACATAAATTATACTGGATGATTGGCAGAAGATCCCAGTTATCTACATCTAACAAAGTGTTATTAAACAAAGTAATGCTTAAGCCCATCTGGACATACGGTATCCAGCTATGGGGTACTACAAGTAACACAAATCTAGCCATTCTAGAGAGATTCCAAAGTAAAGTGCTTAGAATGATCGTAAACGCCCCTTGATATGTTCCAAATAACGTAATTGCGAGTGATCTAAATATTCCACCAGTAAAGAAGGAGATTCAGAAGTATATTGAAAAATATAGTGAACGTGTCAAAGTGCATCCTAATGTGCTCGCCAACCAACTAATGGAAGAGACTTCAGAGATGAGAAGATTAAAACGCTTTAGGCCAATAGACTTGAGAAATAGGTTTAAGTAGATTAACTATAAACATGAACTAACACGATGTAAACAATTAGTTTTAGTCTTAATTAACCAAAACTTATAGATTATATAAGGGTCTGTTCATTGGAACAATCCCTTTCATGTTACATGTAACAGTCATACCAAATACTCATTGTCCTTCACAAGGACAGATTGTATAATAAATGGAGTTAATAAAAAAAAAAGTTAAAGACACCTCCATCTTAAGTGCGACACACTGTATATATAATCACAGTTTTTTAATACCGTGCGTGTAGTGAATTTAAAAAAAATTATTATTTTCGACACTGAAAAATAATTAAAGCGAGACTGGAAAATGGTGATTTATTTTTTAAATTTTAATTAAAAGATGGCAAAAGCTAGAAATGAATAAAAGTTCAGCATTTTTTTATGACGATAAAACTCAATATTATTTTTATTTCTTTAATCCCACACTAAGATTATCTTTCTTATTTTTATTTTATTTGTAAACAACATATTATAAAGTTATTAACTTTTCTAAAATACTGATATTTTAATTTAAATTTGCAGGTCAATGGCATTTTGGCTGTAATTTAATATTTATTAAGATATGACCAAAAAAGTGCTTTTAAATTTAATATTATCAAAAAAATAAAATTTTTGTCTTTGTTTTATAAGTACAAATGATTTGTTCAAAGACAATACATAAAAAATAACTGTTACTATAAATAAATAAATTAAACTTACCAAGCACAAGGCACATAGAACGAGACAAATTTGGGTTGCTGCATTAAGAGCCATTTTTAATATTTATTTAACGACTATTCACCAATCACTGCACGACAAAGAATTAAATACACTAATATATGAGTAAGTAAATACGTTTTCCAAAACCGTTAGTTGAAAGGTCATTCAATTAATCAGTTCTTAACGAGCATGAAATTACTGATAAGGAACGTAAAATTATTTTTCTATAATGTGTCTGAAAATCATATAAAAATATGAATTAAAGGGATTTTTCGTATTTTCATAATATAAAAATAAAAAACTTTAATGTGTTTTTCTTCAAAAGGATTTTTGATTATGTTTCGTACCGTAAACATTTAAATTTTTCATTTCTGTAGTTCATAGTGGTGTTCCTGTGATACAATTTCTCTTCTAATAGAAATAAACAGATTTATTTATTTATTTATTCAATAAATAAGCACTTGTTTCGCATGAAAGACATCATAAATAGAATTATACCCAAAGACCAGACATCTGTATGAGCCTTGATCGATCTTCTTTCCAATTAAGTATTCCATATTTTGCAGAGAATTTACTTCAGAATTTCGAAGACTCAAAAGTGTCGCCATGTGTTAATTAAGCAGGTTTTTTCTTTACCTTTAATTTTCCAAAAATATCCATTCAGGCAAGTCGTTCCCGCATATACACCTACTTGAATTTTCGTTCCAGTCTTTTGGTATTGCTCAACATAGATTTAAATTACAAAAATTTGGGGAAAATGACATATCATACTTTTAGTAGTTTGACAGTAAAATCTTTAATAGTAAATATAAAACCTTTTAATGAAATTCAAAATACAAAAAATTGTACTTACGAAATTCCATGCGAATGTAATAAATTTTATATATGAGAAACAAGTAGACCTTTTCATATTAGACTTAATCAACACCAATCATACTTTAAAAATAAACAATTCGAAAAATCAAAAATATGTGATAATCTTACAAAAATATAACAGCAACATAGAACACGGAAAAAGATTTTGAAATTGAAGATGTCAAAATCTGTTTCCATCATATTTTTGTGACCTTTTATACTTCGTCATACTTAAATGAAGTTAACTTAAAAACTTATGATACCTACTATCCCGATATTGAGGGTATCCTTTTTGCAATTAACTCTTTTTGTAAAATAGGCATCCAAATTTTTGAAATATCAACCGAACAATTAGAGACACATTCGTTATCATTTAAGCATATCAATGCTGCTTCTTTAACTTTGCGGTTATAATTATTAGGCTCTGTTTAATTTTCAGATAATTAAACATGTAAACTCATATTCATTTATTCGTTCAACCGGCAACGCCGCACCAAAATACGTTGGCGAGCGGCATCAAACCAGGAAGCGGTTTCATCAAAGATAATTTTTTGCTCTATTTTAATGATGGTATTAAGCCGTAAATTTAACCGTCGCGTCTAGACAATAGAAAAAATCTTACACTTGTGTACGCGGCTCACGTTAAAGAATCTTTCGAGAAGGTGTTGCGCAATCCGGAAAGAAAGATCTTGAAGCGACGGAGGTTCGTCGAATTTAAAACTCAGTGCGTTGCTAGCTGCGAACCAGTCTAGGACCCTCCAGTGTCTAATTATCACTCATGCAGAACACACGCAAATTAATATTTTCTGAATGATGTGGTCATTTCTTTAAATTAACTATAATACTTTGTTCACGATTACTAGTTTAATGTAATCTTTGTTACGTTGTTGTTTTTGTTCATTTATTTATTTAACAAGTCTAATAAATGGTTAAATAAAAGTGTCCATTGTTTTTATTGGATGAAGTTGAGAAGGCAAACCTACTACAGCACATTTCTTCAATCTAAAAGTACAGTCCACTCGAAATTCGAACTACGATGCAGTTTAAAAAGGCGGTAACACATTGTTGGCCGTCCTGGGAAACTGGCACAACATAGGGCTTATTCCAGAACCCTCAACATGGTCCAATCGAGCCGGATCAGGACCTCAACATGGTCCCATCGAACCGGGTTCAATCAGAAAAACTTCATTACTTCTCCAGGACCTCATCATGGTCCACTTCTTCAACTCTCCAGGAATAGTTCCAGAGATTTTCCTCCAGGTTCCTGAGCGATTCCAGAGATTCTTCCATGATCCTGAGCGATTCAGTTCAACTCTTCAACTTCATCAGTAGGCCTATAGTGGCTTAAAAACTTCAAGCAACCTTCAAACCTTCAAGCAACTCTTCACAGCAAGAAATTGTAAGGTATTTTTTGTAAAACTCATTTAAACTCGTTGTAACCACTTAAAAGCGGTCCGATAACAATCGTAGGCTTGTGGTAAATTAATGCACACATTTTTTCGTTATATTTACGTATAAAAAACTTTCATTGTATTTTAAACTTACCAAATTCTACGGCGCATGCGCTAACTAGCCGGCCGTAGATATTTATTTACTTACTTACTGTAAACTATCAAACATTTATAAAAAAGAAAACATTTCGTACTTGTGTGTTCTACATATTTTTAGCTATAAAGTCTTAACATTTAAAACATTGTCGCATTCTATACATTTTTTCTGTAGGAATTTGTATTTATATAATTGTCGCATATTTTTAACCTATAATACATTGCATCTACTTGTATTTACGTATTTTTATCGTACATATTTTGTGTTCTAACAGAAAGAACAAATTTTCACACAATCAAAATCTACAATTCAAAAATGAACTCAATTTTCATATATACAAACATTTCTCTGTCAAAAATTGAAAAATTGTTCTCGCTACCAATTTTGTCACAATCATTCAGAAAATATGCATTCGTATTTTTACATTTCGTGTAAACAGCACGAAAGTTTATTAAAAAATAACTAGGCTCTTAAAACGCCATCTTTCCAAGTTAAGAATCAACAATTCAACTCGTTCACTATACAAACACAATTTTAAAAAAACTCGTATCGTTCGTAATTAAAACAAACTTTCGTACAAGAAAATCGCACTAATAATCAAATCGCATTTATTCTTAACTTACTTTTTTCTATTTGCCGACGGCAAAAAATAATTCTCGCATTTTTCAAATAGTTCGCAACAAATCATTTCGTTAAACAAATTCGTAAAAAACCCGTAGATATGGTTCTACGATTCTACAAATAAATCGCTAAACAATATTTAAAACCCAAATCATAAACATTCGCTATTTTTACAATCAAACTTTATTCTTAAAATTCACTTTCGTTACAAATACAAAACAACAGCTGATCGTTGTTTCGAGATCTAATATCTCACTTAATAAATAAAAATCATTTTTTAACTTACAACTCAATACTATAAAAACATTTTACTATTTTTCTACTTTTTATACAAGGTGTTCTTCAAAAATAAGACACCTCCCTTTTATTCTAGAAACTAGCGCCGCATCAGAGGTACAAAGGGGCTGCATACCCTTATATTTTTATTCTCGTTCATAGGGAAAATTATCCCTTAGCAACAGGCTCTCCATAGCCAAACAATTTTCAATCTATCGTTCATTGCACATACTTTTCTATTTTTTCGTTTTGCACTCAAGAAGAAGTTCTTTATTTAAAGACTTCTTGTATTTCGTTCATTTTCGCATTTTCAATCTAAAGGGAAGTCCTTCATTTTATAGCAAGGGTCCTGTACTATTTTTATTCGCATTCGTTCGCATTATTATTCTATAGGGTGATCTACTAAAAGATTATACCCTCTTTGACAAACATATTTTAAATCCTCGCTAACAATTTATACTTTTTTCTATAGGGTGATCTACTAAACGATTATACCCTCTTCTAGCAAACATATTTCAATTTTCGTTGACAATTTTATACTTTATTCTATAGGGTGATCTACTAAAAGATTATACCTTATCTTGCAAATATATTTTGATTTTTCTCTAACAACAAACATTTAAATTTCTAGCAATTCTACTTTTCATTTTCGCACAAGATGTTCTATATGGTTAGACATCTCCCTTTGGCACCTTACTAGGTCCAAGGGGTTGTATGGGGGAAACTACCCTCAGGGATATTGAATGCCCAGACTCTATGACAAAAATAAGATGATCTCTATGGTGAGACATCTCCCTTTGGTATCTTTCAGATCTAAGGGGTTGTATGGGGAAACTACCCCCAGGGATATTGGATGCCCAGACTCTGTCAATCAACAATGCCAGGTGATCTCTATGGTGAGACACCTCCCTTTGGTGCCAAACTAGGCCCAAGGGGTTGTAAACGGGATACTAAAATGCCCAGTTATGTATCGTTCTAAAATTCATTTGCGAGGAAAGTAATTTTGGGCCGAGGTAGTAGTTATAGAGAGAGGGCTAAGGGGTTGATCTGGGATACCTCTGCCAGCAGATCTGAGAAAAAGCCAACGCCTGGAGTTGCAATTTTCGCAAATTATGTTAACAAAAAACTCTTGTCAACTGTATAGGGAAACTACCCTCTTTAACAAATAAAACTTTAAAAATGTCCTTCTAATAAGGCTCTATTTTCAGGATTACTTATCCATTTATCACACTTTTTCATGTATTCAACTTTCAGGGAAAACTACCCTCAAACAATTATTTTTATCATAAACATTCTTTGACATTTCTACTTTACTTTGTACCAAAAATCCTCTGATGTGGCCAAAAAAGGTTTTCGTACATTCATTTCAATTGTTGTACTGGAAAAAACATTCCACAACAAAAAACTATTCGTTAAATCAAACCTTTCTACTTTTATACATACAAGGGATCAATAACCCATCATTTTAAAAACCAAACAAAAATCAATCAAATAAACTACATAAATAAATCTTAAAAACAAAATAAAACAAAACGCATTCATTTTAATTGTCGCTTTCACGAAACATATTTACATTCAAAGTTCTTGAAACCTACCCTGACAGGGATGGTAATATTCGTTCGATTAAAATTTTATCTAACGGCAGTACCTACGTAAGACCGATTACTAAAGTCGTCCCTATTGGTGGCAACGACATTGATCAACCCCAATAAACGCTTTATTTTACTTTCCTTTTGTTATATTTTTGTCTGTGTACAGGCACTAATATTTGTCGCATCTAACCGCATATGTAAACTCACGCTTTTCTATCCTCTCCTTCAAAACCCCATCGACATATACAAATGTAACATTTTGCTGCACTCGGATCGCGCACCAGCAAAGGTGACGTTCCCTTAAGCGTTTACGCAATTTTTGAAAAAAAAGAGTCCATGGTGGGTACTAATTTAAATTTTAATAGCCGACCCCGGGGGCTATTGGGGAAAATAAATATATATATATATATATATATATATATATATATATATATATATATATATATATATATATATATATATATATATATATATATATATATATATATATATATATATAGGAGTCTCAGACAGGTTGTCAAAGGAGCTCCTAGGGTTTTTAACGAAGGATGCCATTATGCTGAGAGCAGGCATACCTTCAAACACATTTTACCTTTTTCATTTATACAAGGTGATACGAAACCTTTAAACGGGAAATACTCCTGCTATTGCACTTCTGCTTGAATTGCACAAGGCACTTCATTTTATAGCAAATACCTTAAACAAGCAGTGATGCAATTTTTATTTTTCTTTTTTTCTCATTTTCATACAGGGTGAGCATATACCCTTAGGATTTATATCCATCATTTAAACATTTTCACACAGGGTGATCTCATCAAAAGATTATACCCTAGGGACATTTCGTGCCCACATTCTCTGACAATTCTTTTTATACAGGGTGATTCCCACAAGCGGAAAATATTCCCAAATATTTTAGACTTTTCATTTTTTCTACTTTCATACAGGGTGATCGTATACCCTTGGGATTTCTTTTGCCCATTTTGATATTGTAGGCTGAGGCAGTCGTTATAGAGAGAGGGCTAAGGAATTGATCTGGGATATTCCTGCTAGCAGATCTGGGAAAGCCAACGCCTATAGTCGCAATTTTTGTATTTTTCGTTCACATTTTCATTTCAACTCATAACAATGATTTTCATTAAGTCTCTTGTTACACATTTACTTGTTCATTCATACAGGGTGATTATACCCTAGGGACATTTCGTGCCCATATTCTATGACAAATTCTCTACTTCTACAGGGTGATTCCATCTAGCGGAAAATATTCCCAAAAAACTTTTAAACTTTTTTCATTCATACAGGGTGAGCAAATACCCTCAGGATTTTATATCCATCATTCAAAAAACTTTTAAACTTTTTTCATTCATACAGGGTGAGCAAATACCCTTAGGATTTCATATCCATCATTCAAATATTTTAAACATTTTCATACAGGGTGATCTCATCCAAAGATTATACCCTAGGGACATTTCGTGCCCAGATTCGCTGACAATTCTAAACCTATACAGGGTGATTCCCTCAAGCGGAAAATATTCCCAAATATTTTAAACTTTTTCATTCATACAGGGTGAGCAAATACCCTCAGGATTTTATATCCATCATTCAAAAAACTTTTAAACTTTTTTCATTCATGCAGGGTGAGCAAATACCCTTAGAATTTCATATCCATCATTCTAACATTCTAAACCTTTTCATACAGGGTGATTCCATCAAGCGGAAAATATTCCCATATTTAATTATAAACATTTCTTAAAACATTCATACAATTCTACTTTCATACAGGGTGATCGGATACCCTTGGGATCTTTTTGCCCATTTTCGTTCAAACATTCATGTACTGTTATTGTAGGCTGAGGTAGTCGTTATAGAGAGAGGGCTAAGGAATTGATCTGGGATATTCCTGCTAGCAGATCTGGGAAAGCCAACGCCTATAGTTGCAATTTTTGCAAGTGTTGCTAAGATTTTGGCATGTTTTGTTTTTAATTCCAAATAAGGAACATGGCTCGGTGATGCCTAATCACAAATCGTTTGTACAAATCATATTTTGTAAACTTATGCGCCCACAAGCGGCCAGGATTCAAATATCCAATTTTTATTAAACTATGCGCCCACAAGCGGCCAGGATTCAAATATCCAATTTTTACTAAACTATGCGCCCACAAGCGGCCAGGATTCAAATATCCAATTTTTATTAAACTATGCGCCCACAAGCGGCCAGGATTCAAATATCCAATTTTTATTAAACTATGCGCCCACAAGCGGCCAGGATTCAAATATCCAATTTTTACTAAACTATGCGCCCACAAGCGGCCAGGATTCAAATATCCAATTTTTACTAAACTATGCGCCCACAAGCGGCCAGGATCCAAATATCCAAATATTTTAAAACCTTTTACATTTTTCAAACTTATTTCAATTAAACTCATTCCGAAACTACAGGGTGATGACCCAAATTACTAAAAATTTTTTAAAAAAAAAAAAAAAAAAAAAAAAAAAAACTTTCAATACCAATGCGTCGCTATACTCCGCCTCTTTTCGCGGGGGGAGAATGTTTAATTTTCAGACAATTAAACATGTAAACTCATATTCATTTATTCGTTCAACCGGCAACGCCGCACCAAAATACGTTGGCGAGCGGCATCAAACCAGGAAGCGGTTTCATCAAAGATAATTTTTTGCTCTATTTTAATGATGGTATTAAGCCGTAAATTTAACCGTCGCGTCTAGACAATAGAAAAAATCTTACACTTGTGTACGCGGCTCACGTTAAAGAATCTTTCGAGAAGGTGTTGCGCAATCCGGAAAGAAAGATCTTGAAGCGACGGAGGTTCGTCGAATTTAAAACTCAGTGCGTTGCTAGCTGCGAACCAGGCTAGGACCCTCCAGTGTCTAATTATCACTCATGCAGAACACACGCAAATTAATATTTTCTGAATGATGTGGTCATTTCTTTAAATTAACTATAATACTTTGTTCACGATTACTAGTTTAATGTAATCTTTGCTACGTTGTTGTTTTTGTTCATTTATTTATTTAACAAGTCTAATAAATGGTTAAATAAAAGTGTCCATTGTTTTTATTGGATGAAGTTGAGAAGGCAAACCTACTACAGCACATTTCTTCAATCTAAAAGTACAGTCCACTCGAAATTCGAACTACGATGCAGTTTAAAAAGGCGGTAACACATTGTTGGCCATCCTGGGAAACTGGCACAACATAGGGCTTATTCCAGAACCCTCAACAGGTTCTTTTAATAATCTAGTTTGTTGAGGGCTCTGGATTAAGCCCTGTGTTCGAATTTCGTGGACTGTATTTTGTAGGTTTACTTCCTCAACTCCATCCAATAAAACCAATGGACACTTTTATTTAACCATTTATTAAAGCTCGTCAAATAAATAAATGAACAACAAAAAAACAACAACGTAACAAAAATTACATTAAATTAGTAATTGTGAACAAGAACAAAGTATTAAAGTTGATTTAACGAAATGACCACATCATTCAGAAAATATTAGTTTGTGTGTGTACTGTATGAGTGATAATTAGACACTGCGAGAGGTCCTAGCCTGTTAGCAGCTAGAAACGCACTCTCCTTTTTTATTTTACGACGTTTACCGGTTTCAGATATATCCCTTCCTTTTGCCGGCAATTTGTTCTAGAAAGATTCGAATGATTCTTTTTAACTTATACCGCGTAAACAAGTCTAGATTCGACGGTTAAATTTACGACCCACTAATTAGCATCGAGCAAAAAAAATAGCTTTGATGAGCCGCTTCCGGGTCGTCCGATGCCGCAATTATGAAATGGAGAAAAAAAATTGTTTTTGCCGGCCCCGCCTTTGTCACACCGCTCGTCAACATATTTGGTGCGGCGTTGTCGGTTTTACGGTTTTACGAATAACGAATATGAGTTTAGATGTTTAATTATCTGAAATTAAACATTCTCCCCCCGCGAAAAGAGGCGGAGTATTCTCTTGAAAGTTTTCTAAAAAAAAATTTTTTTTTTTTTTTTAAGTTGGGTCATCACCCTGTAATTTCGGAATGAGTTTGATTGAAATAAGTTTGAAACATTGTAAAAGGTTTTAAAATGTTTGGATATTTGGATCCTGGCCGCTTGTGGGCGCATAGTTTAATAAAAAATGTAAAAAGTTTTAAGATATTTGGATATTTGAATCCCGGCCGTTTGTGGGCGCATAGTTTACAAAAAAGTTGGATATTTGAATCCTGGCCACTTGTGGGCGCATAGTTTACAAAAAAGTTGGATATTTGAATCCTGGCCACTTGTGGGCGCATAGTTTACAAAATGATTTGTACAGACGATTTGTGATTAGGCATCACCGAGCCATGTTCCTTATTTGGAATTAAAAAAACAAAACATGCCAAAATCTTAGCAATATTTGCAAAAATTGCAACTATAGGCGTTGGCTTTCCCAGATCTGCTAGCAGGAATATCCCAGATCAATTCCTTAGCCCTCTCTCTATAACGACTACCTCAGCCTACAATAGTTTTCCCTACAAATGAATGCCAAAATAGTACATGAATGTTTGAACGAAAAATGGGCAAAAAGATCCCAAGGGTATACGATCACCCTGTAAGAAAGTAGAATTGTTTAAAATATTTGGAATGGATATAAAATCCTAAGGGTATACGCTCACCCTGTATGAATGAAAAAAGTTTAAAATATTTGGGATTATTTTCCGCTTGTGGGATCACTCTGTATAAAAAGAATTGTCAGAGTATCTGGACACGAAATGTCCCTAGGGTGTAATCTTTGGATGAGATCACCCTGTATGAAAAGTGAAAAAAATGTAAGGGTTTCTGAATGATGGATATATAAAAAATGAAGAAAGGAAAAAAAAATGAAAATAGAAATTGCATCACTGCTTGTTTAAGGTCTTTGCTATAAAATGAAGTGCCTTGTGCAATTCAAGCAGAAGTGCAATAGCAGGAGTATCTCCCGTTAAAGGTTTCGTATCACCTTGTATAAATGAAAGATAAAAACGCATGAAATATTTGAAGGTATGCCTGCTCTCAGCATAATGGCATCCTTCGTTAAAAACCCTAGGAGCTCCTTTGACGACCTGTCTGAGACTCCTATATATATATTTATTTTCCCCAATAGCCCCCGGGTTCGGCTATTAAAATTTAAATTAGTACCCACCATGGACTCTTTTTTTTTCAAAAATTGCGTAAACGCTTAAGGGAACGTCACCGTTGCTGGTGTGCGATCCGAGTGCAGCAAAATTGTTACCCATCTCTGCAAAAGGGGGTAGGCGTCCACCCACCACCCCTTAGCTAGTGTAACAAAATTGTTGCACACAGGTAAGTCAGTGGGGTTTTGAAGGAGAGGATAGAAAAGCGTGAATTTACATATGCAGTTAGATGCGACAAATATTAATGCCTGTACACAGACAAAAATATAACAAAAGGAAAGTAAAATAAAGCGTTTATTGGGGTTGATCAATGTCGTTACCACCAATAGGGACGACTTTAGTAATCGGTCTTACGTAAGTACTGCCGTTAGATAAAATTTTAATCGAACGAATATTACCATCTCTGTCAGGGTAGGTTTCAAGAACTTTAAATGTAAATATGTTTCGTGAAAGCGACAATTAAAATGAATGCGGTTTGTTTTATTTTGTTTTTAAGATTTATTTATGTTAGTTTATTTGATTGATTTTTGTTTGGTTTTTAAAATGATGGGTTATTGATCCCTTGTATGTATAAAAGTAGAAAGGTTTGATTTAACGAATAGTTTTTTGTTGTGGAATGTTTTTTCCAGTACAACAATTGAAATGAATGTACGAACACCTTTTTTGGCCACATCAGAGGATTTTTGGTACAAAGTGAAGTAGAAATGTCAAAGAATGTTTATGATAAAAATAATTGTTTGAGGGTAGTTTTCCCTGAAAGTTGAATACATGAAAAAGTGTGATAAATGGATAAGTAATCCTGAAAATAGAGCCTTATTAGAAGGACATTTTTAAAGTTTTTATTTGTTAAAGAGGGTAGTTTCCCTATACAGTTGACAAGAGTTTTTGTTAACATAATTTGCGAAAATTGCAACTCCAGGCGTTGGCTTTTTCTCAGATCTGCTGGCAGAGGTATCCCAGATCAACCCCTTAGCCCTCTCTCTATAACTACTACCTCAGCCCAAAATAACTTTCCTCGCAAATGAATTTTAGAACGATACATAACTGGGCATTTTAGTATCCCTGGGGGTAGTTTCCCCATACAACCCCTTAGATCTGAAAGATACCAAAGGGAGATGTCTCACCATAGAGATCATCTTATGTTTGTCATAGAGTCTGGGCATCCAATATCCCTGAGGGTAGTTTCCCCCCTACAACCCCTTGGACCTAGTAAGGTGCCAAAGGGAGATGTCTAACCATATAGAACATCTTGTGCGAAAATGAAAAGTAGAATTGCTAGAAATTTAAATGTTTGTTGTTAGAGAAAAATCAAAATATATTTGCAAGAGAAGGTATAATCTTTTAGTAGATCACCCTATAGAAAAAAGTATAAAATTGTCAACGAAAATTGAAATATGTTTGCTAAAAGAGGGTATAATCGTTTAGTAGATCACCCTATAGAAAAAATAATGCGAACGAATGCGAATAAAAATAGTACAGGAGCCTTGCTATAAAATGAAGGACTTCCCTTTAGATTGAAAATGCGAAAATGAAAGAAATACAAGAAGTCTTTAAATAAAGAACTTCTTCTTGAGTGCAAAACGAAAAAATAGAAAAGTATGTGCTATGAACGATAGATTGAAAATTGTTTGGCTATGGAGAGCCTGTTGCTAAGGGATAATTTTCCCTATGAACGAGAATAAAAATATAAGGGTATGCAGCCCTTTTGTACCTCTGATGCGGCGCTAGTTTCTAGAATAAAAGGGAGGTGTCTTATTTTTGAAGAACACCTTGTATAAAAAATGGAAAAATAGTAAAATGTTGTTATAGTATTGAGTTGTAGGTTAAAAAATGTTGAATTATTTTTATATCGAAGAACATATGCAATGGTTCTTTGAAGTTTAGAAAACTTTGAAAATTTTAAGAATATCGAATACCAAAATTCGGTGGATTCGACTACGAGGTGAGTTGAAAAATTAGCGACAATAGTAGATTGTCTGGTTTTTAAGGGCAAAACGACTGGCTTAAAATTGTTACAGACATTTATATCGAACGAAGGGTCTGTTAGAAATTTGGGTCCTGAATACCAAAAGTTTAAAAGTTCAGAGGTAAGAATTCCTCTAGACAGCATGTCTGCTGGATTTGTTTTTGAATCAATATATCGCCAGGTGGCGTTGGGTACAAGTGTTTGAATTTGGGATACACGATTACTGACATACGTGTCCCATTTTGATGGATGTGCTTGAATCCAGGATAATGCGATCTGTGAGTCGGACCATAGATTAATTGATTCGAGTGAAAATTGTTTTTCAAAAATATGTAAGATTTTGGCAGTTAGTTCGGCCAAAAGCTTCATGGCACAAAGTTCGAGTTTTGGAATAGTTATTGTTGGTTTAATAGGTGCTACTCGCGATTTTGCAGATATTAGGTTACATTGAATATGATTTTCGTAAAAAGAAACAAAATAAATATTACAGCCATAAGCTGATTTGCTGGCGTCACTGAAGCCATGAAGTTGGATTTTTATAATACTGTGATCGGAAAATATCCGCCGAGGAATTTGTATGGTTTTAATGAAATTTATTTGATCTAGAAAATGTTGCCATTTGGCTAAAAAATCAGTGTCTGTTATAGACTGGTCCCAAGAACATTTGGATAACCATAGAGTTTGCATCAAAAGTTTCCCTGAAACAATTATAGGGTTAATTAAGCCTAGGGGATCATAGCACCTCGCAATAGTGGATAAAACGATACGTTTAGTGATTTTATTGAAAGTTAAATTGTTTGGAGTCGAAATGTAAAAAAGATCGGTTGTTGAACTCCAGTGTAAACCTAGAAGTTTTTCCGAATGTTCATTGTCTAAATTGAGATTTAAAATATTTGAAGCAGTATTTTGCTCCGAAGCGGTTTCATGAATTATATTAGTTTTTATTTTATGTAAGTTGAAATTATGTTTATTTAAAATAGAGTGCAATTCAGTTTCCAATTTGGATAAACCTGAAATAGTTTGGGCTCCTGTCAAAATGTCATCAACATATGTTTGATTGAGCAGAGAATTTGAAGCTAAATAAAATTGTGGATTTTTGATTGCAATATCTTTGAGTACACGACAAGCAAGAAAAGGAGATGATTTATGACCGAATGCAACAGAATTTAATTCTATGCATTCAAAGGGTTCATTTTGTGAGTCTCGCCACAATAAAGTTTGTAAAAAAGCTTGGTTAGGATTTACTTGAATTTGACGATACATTTTTTGAATGTCGCCAGTGAGTACGTATTTAAACGAACGAAAACGACATAGAATATCAAATAAAGGTGGTTGCACCTGAGGTCCGCGAAGGGATATGTCATTTAGAGACAGATTTGTAGAAGATTTAGCAGAAAAATCAAAGACCACTCGTGTTTGAGTTGTACTACCGTCTTTGAACACACAAAGGTGTGGGACAAAATATTTATTCGAATTTGAATTATTTGTTAAGGAAAAAGGAACTTTTTTAGCCTGTCCTAATTGTATATACTCCAAAAGTTGTTCACGATACAGTGTCAAAAGTTGTGGATTTTTATGTAACCGGGCTTCTTGAATGAGAAATCGGTTTTTAGCCGTATAATACGAATTGCCAAGCGAAGTGAAGGCAAGTTTGTCGATTAAAGGTAAATCTACCTGATATGTACCATTTTCTAAAATAATGGTAGTATCCAAAAATATTTGTTCCGCAATTTCGTCGTCGGACGATAAAATTGGATTAGGAGCGTTGATCTCCTCTTGTTTCCAAAATTTCTCGATAAGACAATGAGTGTCTTCCTCGATTGAGTTTTGTTGCCGATTAATGGCTAATAATGAATGTACTCGAGTTTCTGCACGTTGTACAGTTTGTAAGCAATATTGAGGGATTGCGCCTGATAATAACCAACCTAAATGAGTATTTATTAATGTAGGGCGACCCCTACCTAGGTCCTTGAAACCTCCCTTAAGGAGTTTATAGTATACATCCGCTCCTGCCAAAAGATCAATACAGGAGGGAATATTGAAAGATTCATCAGCTAAGTTTTTAATATAATATTGAGGTATATTTAACTTTTGAATATCGATTGCAACTTGCGGCAATTGTTGCGTAATGTTTTGAACAATGGAACATGAAATTTTAAATTGTTTTTCAGTTTTACGAGAAAGTACAGTAACGTCGATGCTTTGAGAAACTTGACTGGATTCGTTAAGAATCCCTGAAATATGCAAATTGTTGGGATATGATTTATAACCTAGTTTTTTAAATAGTGATTGTGAAATAAAAGAGGTTTGACTGCCGTTGTCTAACAGCATTTTGATTGTAATTGATTTACCATGTTTGGTTTTGATTTGTACCTGTGCAGTAGCTAATAATACAAGATTGTTTTGAACAGCCGTTGCTGACAAAGCGCTTTTAGCATTTTGTATAGACGCAGTCGCCCCCGTCGGAACTTGACTTTGGGGAGTCGAACTGTGGTAAAACGTCGAATTATTCGAATGTGAATTTTGAAAGTTATTTTTATTTTTAGTAAAATTATCTTTAGATTCGTTAGTTGGAAAATGTAAAACGGTGTGATGTTTTCTTTCACACGTGCGACAGGTGTATTTTGAAGTGCAATCTTTTAAAATATGAGATTTTGATAAGCAATTTATGCAGGCGTTACAACCTTTTATAAAATTATACCTTTCCTTGACTGGAAGTTGTACAAATGTTGGGCATCGCGACGTTACGTGATCGTTATTCTTACAGTATACGCAATAAAAATGTGAATTTGTCGAATGCGTAAATGTGTTTTTAGTTGAAGATTGATTTGTTTGCAAAAAGGTTTTTTGATTTTTAGGAATGTTTTTATTAGTCGAATTTGAAGCGGTTTGATTATTATTTGATTTATTTTGCGCGAAATTAAAACTAGCGGAATTCTCGAAAGAGACACATCTATCCTCTAGAAATTCAAAAAGGTCTGCTACTTGTAAAGCTTGATTTTTATCGATTGATTGTTCGAATGCTTGTTTTGTAAAGAAATCTAATTTTCCCTCTAAAATGTGTATGAGAAATGAATCTAAAATTTCACCTGGTGTCAATGCCAGGTTACTTAAGGAGTCGATTATGGTTTTTGAACGAGTAATATATTTTCTGAGTGATTGTGGATTCTGTTTATCGATATTATTAAGCCCCAACAACTGAATAAAATGGTTATTTAAAATTTGTCTAGGATTATTGAACCGTTTATTTAAAAGATCTAGTGCAATTGGAAAATTCTCATTAGTGACTTGTAACTGATTAATCAGTTGTAGTGGCTCTTCAGTTAAAAAAGATTTTAGATAGAATAATTTTTCAGCATCTGATAAATTGTCATTTTTTGTAATTAAAGCATTGAATAAATCTATAAAACTTTTATACTCTAAGGCGTTGCCTGAAAATTTGTGAATATTAACTTCAGGAAGCTTAATATTTTGTGAAACGTGACGACTTGTACTTTGATTTGTAGTTGAATTTACAGTATTTCTGTTATTTAGTTTGTTGAATAAATCTTTAAATTTTACGACTAATTGAATGTAGTGACTTTCGTAATCTTCTCTAACTTCGACATCTGATAGAGAAGCGTCAATGCTTAATAAGTAATCAATTTCGTCTTGAGCGACATTATATTTTTCGAAATTGGCTTCTAATTGATTAATTCTGTAAGAAATTTCAGTAGAGTTTATTGTAAGCGAATCGTGATTTGTTTGAAACCAGCTTTCAAGCCTCGTAATCTGGGCTTTAGCTGCTGTCCTGGACTTTTTGTATGAGTCCATGTTAAAAAAGTGAGAAGTATGCAAAAATTTATTCTACCTTGTTAAAATAAGTAAAAACAAATAAATGTTATAGGTCAAAATATACGACAATTATATAAATTTAAATTCCTACAGAAAAAAATGTATAAAATGCGACAATGTTTTATATGTTAAGAAAGAATGAAAAAATACATGTATCTGAGCTTTATAGCTATAACTATGCAGAATACATAAATACGAAATGTTTTTTTTTTTCTTATAAATGTTTGATAGTTTACAGTAAGTAAGTAAATAAATATCTACGGCCGGCTAGTTAGCGCATGCACCGAGAATTTAGTAAGTTTAAAATACAATGAAAGTTTTTTATACGTAAATGTAACGAAAAAAAAATGTGTGCATTAATTTACCACAAGCCTACGATTGTTATCGGACCGCTTTTAAGTGGTTACAACGAGTTTGAATGAGTTTTACAAAAAAAATACCTTACAATTTCTTGCTGTGAAGAGTTGCTTGAAGGTTTGAAGTTGACTGGAAGTTTTTAAGCCACCATAGGCCTACCGATGAGGTTGAAGAGTTGAACTGGATCGCTCAGGATCATTGAAGAATCTCTGGAGTCGCTCAGGATCATTGAAGAATCTCTGGAGTCGCTCAGGATCATTGAAGAATCTCTGGAGTCGCTCAGGATCATTGAAGAATCTCTGGAGTCGCTCAGGATCATTGAAGAATCTCTGGTTTAAATCCGGATCGTTTGGACCATGTTGAGGGCTCTGGATTAAGCCCTGTGTTCGAATTTCGTGGACTGTATTTTGTAGGTTTACTTCCTCAACTCCATCCAATAAAACCAATGGACACTTTTATTTAACCATTTATTAAAGCTCGTCAAATAAATAAATGAACAACAAAAAAACAACAACGTAACAAAAATTACATTAAATTAGTAATTGTGAACAAGAACAAAGTATTAAAGTTGATTTAACGAAATGACCACATCATTCAGAAAATATTAGTTTGTGTGTGTACTGTATGAGTGATAATTAGACACTGCGAGAGGTCCTAGCCTGTTAGCAGCTAGAAACGCACTCTCCTTTTTTATTTTACGACGTTTACCGGTTTCAGATATATCCCTTCCTTTTGCCGGCAATTTGTTCTAGAAAGATTCGAATGATTCTTTTTAACTTATACCGCGTAAACAAGTCTAGATTCGACGGTTAAATTTACGACCCACTAATTAGCATCGAGCAAAAAAAATAGCTTTGATGAGCCGCTTCCGGGTCGTCCGATGCCGCAATTATGAAATGGAGAAAAAAAATTGTTTTTGCCGGCCCCGCCTTTGTCACACCGCTCGTCAACATATTTGGTGCGGCGTTGTCGGTTTTACGGTTTTACGAATAACGAATATGAGTTTAGATGTTTAATTATCTGAAATTAAACATAGTTGAAGAATTCCATTGTATTTTATGACCTCATTTACTAACTTACTAACGTCCCTCATGCATGTTCACATATTTGTCATTTTTCGAATTGTTTATTTTTAAAGATTGATTGGTTTTTCTGTGTTTTCCCACAACTGTAAAGCAAATGCGCTATCAGGCATCAGTAAGTCGCCCCAGAGCGCCACGGCAAATATTAATAATAGCCGTCCCTACCCCGCACAAGCTGCAGAGCTTCTGGGGTTCACTCGTAAGGGAGTGAATTGCAGGGCGTATATTATTATTAGTATTATTTTCATCAAGAAAAGGGCGAAAAAATCAACCTATTTTTTATTGTTAATTGAAATTCTACTTCTTAATTTCGAATATTTAAACGAATAGTTTTTATAATTCTTACAGTGTGTATGTATGTATGAATTAGAAACTGAATATAAAATAGGAACAATAGTCGTAAACATTAATTGCTCGTCAATTATGACATCTAAATGAAAAAAGTTTTTTGCTAACTTTGCGGGAATTACTATGACCGTACTACTTTTAAAATGAACTGCTCCAAGTAGGCTCGTTGGTCCTTTGTAACAATAGATTAGACTAAGGACCAGTTGTCATGGATTAGGGATCAAAATGAGACATGAGACATTGATTTGTGATCTTCTTTAAAACCCCAAAAGCACGATTAACCATAAACATATTTTAAAAATGCATGAAAATATTCAAACTACAAGGTACAATCATTTTTGGTTATTTTCAATTTGGAGATCTGCCAAAAAAAAACCGCTGCTTAAGTAGACACAAATTTTCCTAAAACCAAATCCTTAGCGTATCTTTCAAGTTATTAAAAACATACTACAGACAAATTAAATATTTTGCATGTTGGATTTGCAATATTTGCTTCAACTGCTTTTGTAGGATCAGTGATCAACAAAAAAAAATAAAATTGATGAATTTAGTTTTCAAATTATCATTTGAGAGTGAGCAGTATTTTTTTATCTATATAAATAAGCCTAAACATTGAATTTACAAAATAAATGTTTAATAAACATAGTTTAGTATTTTTAATGTCGTGCTATTAATTCAGTCACAATAAATAATCTAAAACAAAATATATTTAGTCTCGTTCCAGTTTGATTCGAGGATTTAATAAAAAAATAAGAAAGCAACTAAAAACAATTGCTAGAAAAATAAACATTAAGTGCAATAATGACTGCAACAGTAACATGTTTTGCTTTTTATATTGTTAAAAATATATATAAACATTAAATAATAACTTTCAGCAGGCAGACAACACTATTATGTCAATTTTACATTTTGAATAATATTACTTTATACGAGTATTTAACAGTAAAAATAAAACTAATATAGGACATTATTCGCAGAGTTTAAAAAATTCACATATCTAATAATCTAAATAACAGATTTTTTGAAGAAAAATTAATATCATTTACGAAAAAACAATGTTGGAAAAAGGTATGAAAATGTCACGAAAAGGTGTGGTAAATGAAGTAAAGTTCATTTCCATAGTTCATAGTGGCTTGGTACTTCAAACACTCTTCTCTTTGGATATTAAAACTAATTGTTTATTTCAAAAAAGTTTTTAATTGTAACTTTTGCTTCTAAAGTCGTTGTTATATTAATTTTTTGACAACGACTTTAGAAGAAAAATTCGAAACATTAAAATTAAAAACTTTTTTGAAATAAATAGGTGGTTTTAATATCCAAAGAGAAGAGTAAATGATGTAACGTATTTAAATAGATATAGGACGAAAATATTAATTTGAAATCTATAGATATACATCAAAAAGTGAGAAAAAAAAAAGAAAAAAACTTGCCCAATCGATAAAGTATCATTTTTTAATGAATTAATGTTAAATACAATTTTTCATGAAAATAAACCACTTCCGGGTTATAGGGCGTAGAAAATTACGATTTTCACCACAAAAATCGTACATTTCTAAAAGTTTTTTTTAGATATAACCGAAAATCTGTTAGTATTATGTAAAAATTTATATTGAACTAATTCTATGGCTTTGAGCTAACAATTAAAATGAGTTTTTTTATTTTTCTACGATTATTACGAATTCAAAAATTGGTGTTTAAGAAGCTGGATCGTTCTAGTGCAAATATCTGAAAAAAAAGGCTTCCACAAAAAAAAAATGTATACTACAACATCCTAATGAGAGAACAACATTCGGAACATTTTAAGGCCATTCAGATCCGTTTAACAATGGACAAAATAAAATTTTTTCAATTTTTTTTTACGCCATTTTTTTAGCGCCATCTAGCCTGTGGTATTTGAAAAAAAATCCTTTTCTAGAAAGTCGTAACATATGTTTCTACAATTGTCCAGTAATTTTTAGCCCTATGGGATAATTATTTTTTAAGTTTTGGTCTGTTAAAGTTGAGCTAAATTTTTGTTTTTATAAGACATTTTCAATTTTTGGTCCATAGCGTAAAAAGTATTAATTTTTGAAAAAATTTAAAGAGACAAGCCTTTGAGCAAATGTTCTTCCGAATAATTGAAATTACATACAATTGCATTTATAACCATCAATGTCTTTTTTTCGGGTGAGTTATTGAATAAACGGCCATTCCAAAAAGTTTGTCATAACATGGCATTTCGGCGATATCCTAAGCTTTAATAGTATATTCTGTAACAGACTGTACTTTCTCCACGGCCACAGAAAGTAGAAATTAAATATAGTAAAATGAAACCTCAATCTCTCAACATTGTGTAGGTAGTATTTTTATACTCAAGCTTGGATTTTTGCGGTATCAAATTTTGAGTTATATTATCGGCATATTTTTCTATTTCTGGAGGAGTATTTTCAAATTCTACATCTGAATCGTTTGATTTTCTTCTCCTTTTTAATAAATTAAAAGTTTTTACAAACCAATATTAAGACCACGTCAACTAATACTGACAGTTAATTTGACATTCACGGCAAACCTTATTTTTACAAACAATCACGGAATACAGATTCTATCTCTAGTGATAGAATGTAATACATATAAAATACATAAAAACTAATAAAAGTATGACATGTCATTTTCCCCAAATTTTTGTAATTTAAATCTATGTTGAGCAATATCAAAAGACTGGTTCGAAAATTTAAGTAGGTGTATATGCGGGAACGACTTGCCTGAATGGATATTTCTGGAAAATCAAAGGTAAAGAAAAAACCTGCTTAATTTTGAGTCCTTGAAATTCTGAAGTAAATACTCTGGAGAAAAGAAAATACTTAATTGGAAAGAAGATCGGTCAAGGTTCATTTTATTTATAAGTATTTATAATGTTGATGATGATGTTTTATGATGTCTTTCATGCGAAACAAGTGCAGTAGCACTTATCGCTTATCATTGTATTTATTGAATAAATAAATAAATAAATAAGAGACAAATGTTTCAGGATTTTCTTTCAATCTCAAGAGCGAGAATGTTTCTTTTATGTTATTATAAGTGGTTTCAGAATAACTACATTCAGTAGTGACCGTGGAGAAAATGGTTTATTATATATCTCGATATTATCAGCCAAAAAAAATTACGGGCAGCAATATACGATTTTTGTGGTGAAAATCGGAATTTCTATTTCTACGCCCTATAAAACTCGGGAGGGGTTTATTTTCATGAAAAATTGTGTTTAACATTAACTCAAATGATAATTTATCGATTGTGCAAGTTTTTTTTCTTTTTTTTTCGCCCCTCACTTTTTGATGAAAAGAAAAGATGTTTCTCACAGGAGTTAAAAAAGGATAAACTAAATTAATCAAAATATAACAAGCCATATAGTATACCAACGAAAAAAAAAAGTGTGTCATTTAGTGTTTTTTTGTGATTTTTACGTTGTTAATAAAACCCGTACCAAATCGATTAGCATTAAGTCAAATCCTAAAATCGATTCCAAAATGATAAATTTGAACTACTTGATATTTCTTTAATTCAATTTTAAAATGATGGCTGTATCACCAAGTATATTAATAATTTAAATTAAGTAGCACTAATTTCTTTAGATTATTAGATGTGTAATTAAATAGAATTGCGAAATATGCATTAATCTGTTTAACCTATGATAACAAAATTATCACTAAATGCGAACATATACACGGTTCTGTAGCTACATACTTTTATAAATTTCTAAATAGTATACGTAAATATTTAGATCTGTATGACCACCACTGAATTCAAGTTTGATTGTGAATAACTCAACTGTAGTCTATTTGTAAATGGTAGCCAGTAAACCTTAATGTAACATCGTAAATCAGTGCCGGAGAATTTATAAAATGAAATGTTTGACTCCTATCCAGTGGCGGATCCACGGAGTGGGGAAATTAGAGAAATTTCCCCCCCTTGGACTTTAAAATTCAAAAATTTTGCCAGAATATTTATCACTCTTCTTTTGGTTAGTTGACTACATTTTTTTTGCAATAGACTTACACCCAAAAGGTAAAACCCAAATCTTACTTCCCCCCCAAAAAAGGTCTCTGGATCCGCCACTGGACTCCTATCTGAAATAAAAAAAAAACTGTAGTGTAAAACGTACATAAACATTCCACTAGTACTATAGTTTCAAACTGCTTAACTATGGTAGGAGTTGGAACAGCAACTATTTCTAGACTTTTGAAGCCACGAAAGAATAGAAGTCGCACCACTGAAAAAGTCACCAGCAAAAAACCCAGAAGAGAATTTTAAAAACGTACAAAAAAATACCACACACAAATTCCAGTATAGACTGAAGTGAAATACGATATATCTTGATCAAAACTCACTTGGTATAAACATATTAAAACTAAACGCAAGCAAATTAACCTAAAGCGACGTTCAGACTGTACAAGTTACTTGAATTCAAGTAACTTGAAAGAAGTAACCTGAATTCAAGTGAATGTCCATACTATTTCAATATTTGATTCAAGTCATTTCAAATTTACATTTTTACTTAAATGATTCCTGTTTCAAGTTACAAAATGATATGATTCCTGTTGGAATAAAAGTTGTAAAAAAGCTAATTGTGGATGGATTAGAGAAATCAGAGAAAAAATTCTACACTTCATTTTACAAAAAAATACAAACAGAAAATAAAACCAACATAACCTCACAATTTGTTTTTTTAATTTGATATATTAGGTAGGTGTTAAAAATGCTCGTTCAGACTTTACAAGTTACTTTAATTCAAGTGCAATAATTGGTGCAATTCAAGCAACTTGAAAGGTGCTTTCAAGTTTCAAGTAGAAGTAGAGACCAAGTTAGCTTTTGCTTTCAATTGGGGACTTGAATCACAGTTGAATAGTGTGAACTGATATTCAAGTGCACTTGAAGTCACTGGAAGTAGTGAAAGTGGCTCTGCACTGCGGCAAATTAGTCAACCACCCACGGAGGGTTCTAATTGTGAGGTATTGTAAACTTGAAACAAATCATTCAAGTAAAAATTTCAACTTGAAATGACTTGAATGCAATATTGACATAGTATGAAGGTTCACTTGAATTCAGGTTACTCCTTTCAAGTTACTTGAATTCAAGTAACTTGTAAAGTCGGTAAAGTCTGAACTAGCCTTTCAACTGTGATTCAACTCGACCTTCAAGTCCCCAACTTGAAAGCAAAAGGAAACTTGGTCTCTACTTCTACTTGAAACTTGAAAGCAACTTTCAAGCTACTTGATTTCAAGTGAAATGATGTTCACACCTTTCAATTTGTTTCAAGTTGCACCAATTATTGCACTTGAATTAAAGTAACTTGTAAAGTCTGAACGAGGCGATCTAGAGATGTCATGGTTAATGATAAAAAGAACAAAAAATTCTCAATTTGCATTGGGGTATTGACCGATTTTGGTCCAGGTGTCATAAGTCTTAATATTCCTTCAAGGAAAAACCAAAGCCAAAAAACGAGTTAGGAATACAATTTAATCATTTTGTTACTTTTTTTGCTCCTTGAAGGAATACAAAGAATGAAAATACGCACAAATACTTTTTAGCATTCAGAAAAATTCAACATAAATTCAAAACGTAAAAATAAAATTTTTGATTATTTGTATTTCAAATTCAAATAATAGTTATCTAAACTTTATATGTATTCACGTGATATTTCAATTTATTGTCATGTCGAGATTATAATTTTTTCTTTTGTAAATATTAATTTTAACACAATGAAATTGTGTGCATTAAATACTTTTCTAATTGTAAGCTTTCTTAGACAGGCTTATGCTGATATTTGTGGGATAGGTAGTCTTTCACCAATTTTGATTATTCAAATTCGCAATTTCATATGAATTTTCATCAAAAACATTTCATTATAAACTTAATTGGAAGACAGACATTAAGTGAGTTATAGACAACTGTTTAAATAAACTAGGTGCAAGGCATCGGATACCATCCCAGTCGTGTAGAAAAGTGTCCAAAAGCAAAAAAAGTCAAAAAAGGTTTCTAAAAAACAACTGGGTGATCATATTTAAAAACTTAGTCTATTTAGGCACAAAATTTCCAAATGTAATAAAAGAACGCGTTATGTAAAACACAAAAAACTAAAATATCCAACATTTGTGTATTTATCTCTTTATGCACGTATACAGTGTGTGCCAAATAGTTTATATAGATGGAGAAAAAGTTTATCATACAATTGCAAAAAAATATTCCCGATTATTTCCCGCATCTGTCAAAATTTATTCGCTGATAAACTCACCTTCCTACCTTTTCGAATAAACTACATCGTCCTCCTTAACAGCTCCTAAAATGCAGGCAACACATCATACATGTTGTTTACAATAATTGCGTTTTTAATAACTGTACATTTAATAAATAAAAATACATGAGTTGAAATATTTATTTTTGGCTTATTAAACTATTTGAGAAATAATCTGATCAAATATAACTCGACCATCGTTTATGAGCGAGTAATTTTTTTTTTTCGATTTTTTCTTAAATAGTTTTATTTTAGAAAATTCAACTCGTTAAATTCGAAGATTGATGTTCAAAGAATAAAACCCTCGAGCTAAAGCTCTCGGGTTTTATTCAGAACATCAATCTCCGAATTAAACTCGTTAAGTTTTCTAAAATAAAACTATTTTTGGAAAAATCGAAAAAAATTATTCGCTCATAAACGAGGTCTTGTTATATTACTGTAAATAAAAAGTTCTACGACAGCAATTTATTAAAATATTTGGTGGTATACAGGAAAAACCGATAGTTTTACATAAATGGAGAAGAAGTTTATCTTACATTTTACTAAAAAAAGTATTTTTTCGCAAATCGGTAAGAAATTTTGACATTCCAGACAAAATTTCTTAAAGAAAAAGTCAAGATTTCCTAACTGTTAGGAAATATTCATTTCCTTACAGTTGTTAGTGTTCTACATAAATGATTGAAAATACGTTGTTTATAAGGAATTAATTTTATATTTTGAAAACATCAATGCATTGCAGAATACATTTTAAATTTAGTTTGTTATATTTACAGTTATTTGACAGTTAGTACAATTATTTAACATTGGAGGAACATTATTAGAACTATGAGAAACATTTTGGACAAAATGCGGGGTAGTAGGGTTATTTTGTTGAACATTTTGTACTATGAAAATTTTATTTATGTTTGATGACTTCCATCTGCCATGCCTCTTTAAACTAGTTATGTCGGCACCAGAGTCAACCAATATTGTTGCAGAAGACCGACGAAAGCAGTGACCAGTATATTCTTTCGGATTTACCAAGTTCAAATAAGTAGTTACTATTTTAGACATTTTTCTAAATTGATGTATTCCTACCACTTGTCTACCTCTTTCATATTTAAAGAAAAATCGGTCACTGTTCATATTTTCTGGTCTTAACGAAACATATTTTCGATAAACATTCAAGTGCATCTGATTAAATACAAATGATCTTGGGTTGTTGGTCTTCGAATCAGGTATGCTAATTAAAAGCTTAGATTCTAGCACTTCTATATCGTGTAGGGTCATTCGGACTAACTCATCCATTCTACAGCCCCAGAAATACCAAATATTAAAGCCACATAAAAAATAAATAAATGTGTAATCTAAATAGAAATTAAAACCTTGTAAATTACCTTAATCATTAAATTTTCTTTATTTGGAGCTTCCTGGATAAATTTTTCGATTTGTTCCTTCGTTAAAATCTTAGATTTCTTTGTCCTTGAGCTTGCCGTTTCAATAAATAACGAAGTTTTGAATATGTAGATATATCTATGTCTATCTATCTATCTATCTATATCTGTGTTTTATTGCAAGGGTTGACTTCAACATTGAATAATTGGCCCATAATGTTGAAGATATATGCCATTACAACATTTTCCGAGAAAGAACTCGTGTTTTTACTCTTGCGATAGTCCATAAAACGTGTATATGCATATTCGTACTTTTCTCTTGATTTCTTTGGCAATAATTCTAATGAAGCAGTATTCACTGCCTCAAGCTCAGGAGGAGTCCCAGGAATGGAAAATTCATTATCACCTATCATTTTACACTGTTTTGATTTCGAAAACACCAGCAATTAAATTTATATGCGCCAAGTTTGACAATTCAACATTAATACGGTTCCATAGTAACGCAACCAATTTTATTACGAATTTCAAAGCTCCATTTATTTGTGAATTATTCGTGATTTTTCAAAATTATTTAATATCTATGGGATTTTAAACGATTTGCGGAAAAATAGTTTATATATTATTATTATCAGGGCACTCTACCCTGAAAAGGAGGAAAACTCCTATAGTAGGGTTTTAGTAAAATGAAATATCCCAGGAAAATGTCTGATATGGTTCTGGTGCCAAGTGACTGCTAGCTTAATAGCGCTAATGTCAACGTCGATCACAGTAATTTTGAGTTCGGATCATTCAGGGAAAATGGTCATTGGAGTAGTCGATGGTCTGAGAGGAACTGAAACTAGCTGTCAAATAAATACGGACTGAAGAATTTAGTGGTGGAGGTGTATGCTCACACTTTAATTTTAAGGTCCTATTTTACCTAATTGCAAATATATTTTGCAAATTGCTTGATTGTGCAGTAAAAAATAAGTAGCAATCTAAAATCACAAAGCAAAATTTATAATTTTTACCACTTATCTAAAAAATACATGAAAACTTTAAGTATACAATAATAAGCTTAAACATATCTCTCAACACAAGTAAATATTTGAACAAATTACTTCGCAAAACTGAACTTTTGCTGCCATACCCAGTAGCAGTTTTAACAAAAGTGACTCCAAATTCAGCCTACAGTGTCAAAAAACTTATCACAAAAACAACAATTTTTTCAAAATATAGAAATATTATTGTTTTTCAATATACTTACCAAAGATTATATTTAATTCTTGTACAAACTTTTCTTCTAAATACGTGCATGTATTTTTTTTGAATTGTCGGGACGATAACGTATTTAACCAAGAATTTACCTAAGATTTCGCAGTACAATTGAAGATACACAAGCGATTCATCAAGAATCGGGGTGTTTTTTAGTGTACTAAATGTGATTTAACACAATGAAACTCTCATTTATATTTTTGTTGTTACTTTGGACAGTAAGTATTAAAATTTTTATAATTTATTGAAGTTATAGTGAACTAAATACCAAAAGGAATCAAACCAAAACAAACAAGTGAAATTGTGGGAAGCTCCATGTGAAACATAGTGCTCTAAAAAATCGTTAATTTAAATATTTCTAAAATATTAGTATATCTCTATACGTGTAAGTATAAGAGGTTGTTATCGAAAAGGATTTAATTGGAAGTATAGGGAAAATAAAAGTCAGGGTAAGAATATTAACCAGTTGAGAATCCTCTTCTAGCATTGCCTTAGACCGAACAAATTGTAATAAAAGTATTAATAAAATTTTAGATTGACAGTTCCTATTATAATCAACACAGTCTACCACTTTTTTACCAAAATCGTCATTCACTGTATGTCTACTTTAAATTCAATGTCATTTTAAAAATTTTCATATTTTGGACCCCATGTTGAAGGCGTTCCCGAGGAGTTACGGAGGGACACATCAAACCCTAAGCTTACTTTTTGATGCTCTATCAAAATCTGAAGTCAGAATTTTAAAATTCATAAACACAAAAAAGCTACACATACAGATCGAATTCAGATACCGAACAATTTGTTGGGTAAAAATTTAAATATTAAAATAAAACAAATAGAACAATTTGTACGAGCGTTATAGATAATTAAAAAGTATGTATTTATGAACAAATGGCTATAAAATAACACAGAAGATCCTGTAATAGCAAGCTCGAATGTTCAGGAACATTTTTTTCAGCTAGAAAAATAGCTTCAAAAATGGAAAATTAAAATAAACGAATCTAAATCTTACTTTTTCCATAAAGAACAATGCTAGCCTATTTTCTAGTAATTTCTAGTACGTCAAATGTCTAGTACTCCATCTTGATAATAAATTAATTTGTGGGGAACATATAACTTAAAAACGGAAGAAGATTGAAATTAAAATTGTACAGACGATTAAGAATGAGGTGGTAGGGTCAGGAAAGCTTATGAAGACATAGAAGCAACTATCTAAATAGTTTCTTACCAGCCAGCAGTTGGTAGATTGACCCAACTTTCAAATCACTTTAGTCAGTTCAGTCCAATAGGTGGTCATTTTCAGATCAATATTTCTAAAACACGTAGTTGGGTAGCTCTATCACAGAATCGTCTTTCCCTCTTGATCATTATTCAATATTATCACCAAAAGTTCCTAACCTACCCAATTGATCAATAGTTATTCTATTTAATAATTTAAATCAAGATTATGATCCGTAAACTATCTACTCTTTTTGTATCTGAAATTATTGCGAAATCGTTTTATCGTTATTTGCATACGGATTACTTGACGTTGCATATTTCTTGTGAAATACGGTAGCCATATTACGTATTATGTAGACTTTATATAAAGGCGAGAAGAGATTTATTAGTGATAAAAATAACGTTTTTTCCTAAACTGACATAAGCACAAGTCTATGTATGTATGTATGTGAATGTATGCTCAAGTGATCGGTCCGTCCCCTATTTCAAGCTGAAATGTGAATAGTGGGATTAAAAAAATTATTGTCCTCTTCTGGATTTGATTTGCAGCATATTTGACATTAATTGCTTCAATGGTAATTTACGCTGGAAAGATTCCAATCCTGGAATAATATGTATGGCTATTTCGACCCTTTCGCAACATTTGCAGAAACAACTCTAATCTTTTTCGGCTGTGGTTATCTGTTAGTTCCTTAATCAGTAAAATATAATGACTACGTTTTTAAATTTAAATAATCACTTACATCGATTTTATGAATTCAGAATTACCTACAACAAAGAAAATAATAATTTATCTGTCAATAATTTTAAGTCATAATTATGTTTATCTTTAAAATAAAGCATTAAATCTTCATTTATTCTACCAGCACGTTTTTTCCGAAAAAAATTGTGGATTTTATTCAATGCACGATAATATTTAAAAATGTATCCAAAGAAAAAATATTTGTGTTTCAGTGTGGTATAACTAACTACTAATTGTTTTATGCCTGCCATTTTTCATTGGGGTTCTTGTAGCTTATACCACTTCGAATCTATTTTCGTCTGCTTAGTTCGCAAGCACATTCAAAAGTTATCGGAAAGACCAACTCGTAGATATCCTACAAGAAATTTAGATACTGATGTTTACTTAACTATTCCCACCTAATAAAAATTATGTTACCTACAATTCCAAAAAATTGTATGATAACCTCCCGATAGAGTTAGAATCTATAAATTCATATGATAAGTTCAGAAGATCGACTAGGGCTTTTCTTCAAGAAAGACCGTTTTACACAGTGGCAGAATTCTATAACGTGCCAAGACTTTTGGGTTACAGCATATAGAAGCAGTAATTAAATTAAATTAAATTGAAAATTTTAATTTGAACATTAAGTTATAGTGACGGATATTGCATGTGTTTTGTTTTGTCTAGTAATTTATATTTTTATTATGATTAGTTGTAAATTCGCTTTGTCTATACAATTTTTGTAATTTTTCTTTGACAATAAAGCATATTATCTCTCTATCATTGAAGGTGCACATTGGTCATAATAAACCAAAGAAGCTAACATGAAAATGTTTATTACAGAGGGTCCCACTAAAAAACGTTTTTGAAAAATTCGAGTACACTTCTTCAACTTATATTTAAAAAAACTTTAAATAAAGAATCAAAATTTAACCAATAACCGAAAACCGTTAAAATACTTCGATATCAAAAAGGATAGTAAATATAACATTCTTTTAATATTATAAACTTTTTATTAAGTTTATTCTTAAGTTCAGCAGATTTCGAGCTACAAAAACAATTGTAAATTTCCTGTTAAAAATATAAAATATCAAGAAAATAGCTGTAAAACTTTTATTAAAATGACGTTAAAGATAAAATATAAATTAAATAAACAAGCGAATAAACCATATCAGTGTTTCTAGAGGAATTAAAACAGAAATATATAATGTTAAAATAAAATGTATATATTTAACAAACGAATGAACAATATTTTTATTTTTATTCAATTTTACCAAAATTGGGATCAATACCCCAGACACCCTTTCTTTCAAAATCAATAAAAATTCAAGTAATCTTGGGTCATTTGTAGCATAAGTACCTTTGATTTATTACCAAATATTATATTACGTAAAAACTATAGAAAAAATAATAAATAAAATATAAAATAGAGAAATAAATTAATTAAAAAACAAGTATACCCTTTTAATAGACCAGGAGGCTGTGACGATTTTCGGTACTTATTTTCCTAGTTAGCAAACATGAATAGAATTGTAGGGTTAGTAATTCTAAGCAAAATTCATATTTAGGGAGGGGGAGTTTCCGATGGGTTGAGGCGGGAAATGCGTCAGAACATACGAAAACACCACCCTTTTTTTTGGCAGTGATAAAAATAGTTCTAGTAGTAAAAGGTATAATGAAGTTAAGTAAACAAAATAGTCTGGATAATCTATGAGTATGGGTAATATATCTGGCAGGTGAAAAACGGAAAAATTACAGACATATTTTTAATTACAGTGTATATGCTAAAAGAGAATTTAGGGAATAATATCCATTTGTCACATAGGAACTAGGAAACAAACTAAGAAGCGATATTCTGGGTGTTTAATTTGTATGAAAAAAAAAAAGATAAGATAAGAATTTTAAAATAGTTTTTTTTTAATTTTATATTAAACAAAACTAAAATATTCTACGCTTAAACTATTGGTGTTAGAAACACGAAACTTTGTAAATTTACAAAAGAATCATCAAAGAACAATGGACTGAGTCTTGATTAATATACTCTTAAAAACCGTGGTGTTAAAATTTATATGGAGCATGTCGAATATTGTATCCTCAACCCAAACTACTGAAGCTGAAAACTTCAGGAGGCATTTCCATTTCCATTTCTTAATGACAAATTCTAAGCTGCGATAATGTCTGAGTAGATCTTTATATGTATGTTGAGATATACAATTTTGGAATAGTATTATGACATTTGCTCTAATAGGGATATAATATATGTGTAATAAATTATTTCGTCAAATGGGTAATTTTAGCTTGACTGAAAATCGTGATTGCTGAAACCCGATTAAAAAATTTTTAAGAATTCAATGCTTTCCGTATATTTCGAGGTGAAGAATTTTATTTCAACAATATAAACATCCAAATTCATTTTGTATTTATAAAGCAAATTGCTTTATAAATACAAAATTATATGCTATAGTAAAATAACAATAACAAAAAGACAGAAACTCAAAACCTTAACAAAATTTATTTTTCTAGGCACAATCAGAGGGTACAGAAGTTATTGATTGTTTAAGTAAAGGATTCCTCTGCATAAATCAAACATATTTTTATCAATGCGTTGTGGATGAGCATAAGGCAAGTACATTCGTAATCGGAGAACCTCAAGAATGTCCGACTGGGTTAGAATGTTATGACGACTCTGAATTGGAATGTGACGAACCAAGAACTACAGTTTCAACTTCAACGATCAGCAGTACTTCCAGTACAAGTACAACTACGTCATCAACTTCAACGACCATCCCTACATCCAGTACAAGTACAACTACATTATCAACTTCAACAATCACCCCTACTTCCAGTACAAGTACAACTACTTCCTCACCTTCAACTACCACCCCTACTTCCAGTACAAGTACAACTACATCATCAACTTCAACAATTGCCCCTACTTCCACTACAAGTACAACTACTTCCTCACCTTCAACTACCACCCCTACTTCCAGTACAAGTACAACTACATCATCAACTTCAACGATTACACCTACTTCCACTACAAGTACAACTACTTCCTCACCTTCAACTACCACCCCTACTTCCAGTACAAGTACAACTACATCATCAACTTCAACGATCACCCCTACATCCAGTACAATTACTACAACATCAACACCTTCAACAACCACCCCTACAACATCCACAACGACATCTACAAGCAATAATACAGAATCTACCACTCCTTGTGATACCACAGTTGTCGAAATATCGTCATCCACTTCAACTGTAACAGAAGGTACATCTAGTAGCACACAGAGCTCCTCTTCTTCAACCGCATCTACAAGCACTAGTACAGAATCTACAACTCCACTTACAAGCACATCCACACAGTCTACCACGGAAAGCACGACTACAACTAAGAGAACTACAACTGAGTTAACCGAAGGTACAACTGAAACCGAATCTGAAGAAACGACTCCTTGTGATACAACGGAAGAGGAAGAATCTTCTACCTCTTCAACAGTAACAGAAGGTACTAGTAGCACACAGAGCTCCCCTTCTTCAACTGAATCCACAAGCACTAGCACTGAATCTACAACTCCACGTACTAGCACTTCCACTCAGTATACTACAGGAAGCACAAGTACAACTAAAAGAACTACAACTGAGTCAACCGAAGGTACAACTGAAACCGAATCTGAAGAAACGACTCCTTGTGAGACAACGGGAGAGGAAGAAACTTCTACCTCTTCAACAGTAACAGAAGGTACATCTAGTAGCACACAGAGCTCCTCTTCTTCCACCGAATCCACAAGCACTAGCACTGAATCTACAACTCCACGTACTAGCACTTCCACTCAGTCTACTACGGGAAGCACAAATACAACTAAAAGAACTACAACTGAGTCAACCGAAGGTACAACTGAAACCGAATCTGAAGAAACGACTCCTTGTGAGACAACGGAAGAGGAAGAAACTTCTACCTCTTCAACAGTAACAGAAGGTACATCTAGTAGCACACAGAGCTCCTCTTCTTCCACCGAATCCACAAGCACTAGCTCTGAATCTACAACTCCACGTACTAGCACTTCCACTCAGTCTACTACGGGAAGCACAAGTACAACTAAAAGAACTACAACTGAGTCAACCGAAGGTACAACTGAAACCGAATCTGAAGAAACGACTCCTTGTGAGACAACGGAAGAGGAAGAAACTTCTACTTCTTCAACAGTAACAGAAGGTACATCTAGTAGCACACAGAGCTCCTCTTCTTCCACCGAATCCACAAGCACTAGCACTGAATCTACAACTCCACGTACTAGCACTTCCACTCAGTCTACTACGGGAAGCACAAGTACAACTAAAAGAACTACAACTGAGTCAACCGAAGGTACAACTGAAACCGAATCTGAAGAAACGACTCCTTGTGAGACAACGGAAGAGGAAGAAACTTCTACTTCTTCAACAGTAACAGAAGGTACATCTAGTAGCACACAGAGCTCCTCTTCTTCCACCGAATCCACAAGCACTAGCACTGAATCTACAACTCCACGTACTAGCACTTCCACTCAGTCTACTACGGGAAGCACAAGTACAACTAAAAGAACAACAACTGAGTCAACCGAAGGTACAACTGAAACCGAATCTGAAGAAACGACTCCTTGTGAGACAACGGAAGAGGAAGAAACTTCTACCTCTTCAACAGTAACAGAAGGTACATCTAGTAGCACACAGAGCTCATCTTCTTCCACCGAATCCACAAGCACTAGCACTGAATCTACAACTCCACGTACTAGCACTTCCACTCAGTCTACTACGGGAAGCACAAGTACAACTAAAAGAACTACAACTGAGTCAACCGAAGGTACAACTGAAACCGAATCTGAAGAAACGACTCCTTGTGAGACAACGGAAGAGGAAGAAACTTCTACCTCTTCAACAGTAACAGAAGGTACATCTAGTAGCACACAGAGCTCCTCTTCTTCCACCGAATCCACAAGCACTAGCACTGAATCTACAACTCCACGTACTAGCACTTCCACTCAGTCTACTACGGGAAGCACAAGTACAACTAAAAGAACAACAACTGAGTCAACCGAAGGTACAACTGAAACCGAATCTGAAGAAACGACTCCTTGTGAGACAACGGAAGAGGAAGAAACTTCTACCTCTTCAACAGTAACAGAAGGTACATCTAGTAGCACACAGAGCTCCTCTTCTTCCACCGAATCCACAAGCACTAGCACTGAATCTACAACTCCACGTACTAGCACTTCCACTCAGTCTACTACGGGAAGCACAAGTACAACTAAAAGAACTACAACTGAGTCAACCGAAGGTACAACTGAAACCGAATCTGAAGAAACGACTCCTTGTGAGACAACGGAAGAGGAAGAAACTTCTACCTCTTCAACAGTAACAGAAGGTACATCTAGTAGCACACAGAGCTCCTCTTCTTCCACCGAATCCACAAGCACTAGCACTGAATCTACAACTCCACGTACTAGCACTTCCACTCAGTCTACTACGGGAAGCACAAGTACAACTAAAAGAACTACAACTGAGTCAACCGAAGGTACAACTGAAACCGAATCTAAAGAAACGACTCCTCGTGAGACAACTGAAGAGGAAGAAACTTCTACCTCTTCAACAGTAACAGAAGGTACATCTAGTAGCACACAGAGCTCCTCTTCTTCCACTGAATCCACAAGCACTAGCACTGAATCTACAACTCCACGTACTAGCACTTCCACTCAGTCTACTACGGGAAGCACAAGTACAACTAAAAGAACTACAACTGAGTCAACCGAAGGTACAACTGAAACCGAATCTGAAGAAACGACTCCTTGTGAGACAACGGAAGAGGAAGAAACTTCTACCTCTTCAACAGTAACAGAAGGTACATCTAGTAGCACACAGAGCTCCGCTTCTTCCACCGAATCCACAAGCACTAGCACTGAATCTACAACTCCACGTACTAGCACTTCCACTCAGTCTACTACGGGAAGCACAAGTACAACTAAAAGAACTACAACTGAGTCAACCGAAGGTACAACTGAAACCGAATCTGAAGAAACGACTCCTTGTGAGACAACGGAAGAGGAAGAAACTTCTACCTCTTCAACAGTAACAGAAGGTACATCTAGTAGCACACAGAGCTCCTCTTCTTCCACCGAATCCACAAGCACTAGCACTGAATCTACAACTCCACGTACTAGCACTTCCACTCAGTCTACTACGGGAAGCACAAGTACAACTAAAAGAACTACAACTGAGTCAACCGAAGGTACAACTGAAACCGAATCTGAAGAAACGACTCCTTGTGAGACAACGGAAGAGGAAGAAACTTCTACCTCTTCAACAGTAACAGAAGGTACATCTAGTAGCACACAGAGCTCCTCTTCTTCCACCGAATCCACAAGCACTAGCACTGAATCTACAACTCCACGTACTAGCACTTCCACTCAGTCTACTACGGGAAGCACAAGTACAACTAAAAGAACTACAACTGAGTCAACCGAAGGTACAAATGAAACCGAATCTGAAGAAACGACTCCTTGTGAGACAACGGAAGAGGAAGAAACTACTACCTCTTCCACAGTAACAGAAGGTACATCTAGTAGCACACAGAGCTCATCTTCTTCCACCGAATCCACAAGCACAAGCACTGAATCTACAACTCCACGTACTAGCACTTCCACTCAGTCTACTACGGGAAGCACAAGTACAACTAAAAGAACTACAACTGAGTCAACCGAAGGTACAACTGAAACCGAATCTGAAGAAACGACTCCTTGTGAGACAACGGAAGAGGAAGAAACTTCTACCTCTTCAACAGTAACAGAAGGTACATCTAGTAGCACACAGAGCTCCTCTTCTTCCACCGAATCCACAAGCACTAGCACTGAATCTACAACTCCACGTACTAGCACTTCCACTCAGTCTACTACGGGAAGCACAAGTACAACTAAAAGAACTACAACTGAGTCAACCGAAGGTACAACTGAAACCGAATCTGAAGAAACGACTCCTTGTGAGACAACGGAAGAGGAAGAAACTTCTACCTCTTCAACAGTAACAGAAGGTACATCTAGTAGCACACAGAGCTCCTCTTCTCCCACCGAATCCACAAGCACTAGCACTGAATCTACAACTCCACGTACTAGCACTTCCACTCAGTCTACTACGGGAAGCACAAGTACAACTAAAAGAACTACAACTGAGTCAACCGAAGGTACAACTGAAACCGAATCTGAAGAAACGACTCCTTGTGAGACAACGGAAGAGGAAGAAACTTCTACCTCTTCAACAGTAACAGAAGGTACATCTAGTAGCACACAGAGCTCCTCTTCTTCCACCGAATCCACAAGCACTAGCACTGAATCTACAACTCCACGTACTAGCACTTCCACTCAGTCTACTACGGGAAGCACAAGTACAACTAAAAGAACTACAACTGAGTCAACCGAAGGTACAACTGAAACCGAATCTGAAGAAACGACTCCTTGTGAGACAACGGAAGAGGAAGAAACTTCTACCTCTTCAACAGTAACAGAAGGTACATCTAGTAGCACACAGAGCTCATCTTCTTCCACCGAATCCACAAGCACTAGCACTGAATCTACAACTCCACGTACTAGCACTTCCACTCAGTCTACTACGGGAAGCACAAGTACAACTAAAAGAACTACAACTGAGTCAACCGAAGGTACAACTGAAACCGAATCTGAAGAAACGACTCCTTGTGAGACAACGGAAGAGGAAGAAACTTCTACCTCTTCAACAGTAACAGAAGGTACATCTAGTAGCACACAGAGCTCCTCTTCTTCCACCGAATCCACAAGCACTAGCACTGAATCTACAACTCCACGTACTAGCACTTCCACTCAGTCTACTACGGGAAGCACAAGTACAACTAAAAGAACTACAACTGAGTCAACCGAAGGTACAACTGAAACCGAATCTGAAGAAACGACTCCTTGTGAGACAACGGAAGAGGAAGAAACTTCTACCTCTTCAACAGTAACAGAAGGTACATCTAGTAGCACACAGAGCTCCTCTTCTCCCACCGAATCCACAAGCACTAGCACTGAATCTACAACTCCACGTACTAGCACTTCCACTCAGTCTACTACGGGAAGCACAAGTACAACTAAAAGAACTACAACTGAGTCAACCGAAGGTACAACTGAAACCGAATCTGAAGAAACGACTCCTTGTGAGACAACGGAAGAGGAAGAAACTTCTACCTCTTCAACAGTAACAGAAGGTACATCTAGTAGCACACAGAGCTCCTCTTCTTCCACTGAATCCACAAGCACTAGCACTGAATCTACAACTCCACGTACTAGCACTTCCACTCAGTCTACTACGGGAAGCACAAGTACAACTAAAAGAACTACAACTGAGTCAACCGAAGGTACAACTGAAACCGAATCTGAAGAAACGACTCCTTGTGAGACAACGGAAGAGGAAGAAACTTCTACCTCTTCAACAGTAACAGAAGGTACATCTAGTAGCACACAGAGCTCCTCTTCTTCCACCGAATCCACAAGCACTAGCACTGAATCTACAACTCCACGTACTAGCACTTCCACTCAGTCTACTACGGGAAGCACAAGTACAACTAAAAGAACTACAACTGAGTCAACCGAAGGTACAACTGAAACCGAATCTGAAGAAACGACTCCTTGTGAGACAACGGAAGAGGAAGAAACTTCTACCTCTTCAACAGTAACAGAAGGCACATCTAGTAGCACACAGAGCTCCTCTTCTTCCACCGAATCCACAAGCACTAGCACTGAATCTACAACTCCACGTACTAGCACTTCCACTCAGTCTACTACGGGAAGCACAAGTACAACTAAAAGAACTACAACTGAGTCAACCGAAGGTACAACTGAAACCGAATCTGAAGAAACGACTCCTTGTGAGACAACGGAAGAGGAAGAAACTTCTACCTCTTCAACAGTAACAGAAGGTACATCTAGTAGCACACAGAGCTCCTCTTCTTCCACTGAATCCACAAGCACTAGCACTGAATCTACAACTCCACGTACTAGCACTTCCACTCAGTCTACTACGGGAATCACAAGTACAACTAAAAGAACTACAACTGAGTCAACCGAAGGTACAACTGAAACCGAATCTGAAGAAACGACTCCTTGTGAGACAACGGAAGAGGAAGAAACTTCTACCTCTTCAACAGTAACAGAAGGTACATCTAGTAGCACACAGAGCTCCTCTTCTTCCACCGAATCCACAAGCACTAGCACTGAATCTACAACTCCACGTACTAGCACTTCCACTCAGTCTACTACGGGAAGCACAAGTACAACTAAAAGAACTACAACTGAGTCAACCGAAGGTACAACTGAAACCGAATCTGAAGAAACGACTCCTTGTGAGACAACGGAAGAGGAAGAAACTTCTACCTCTTCAACAGTAACAGAAGGCACATCTAGTAGCACACAGAGCTCCTCTTCTTCCACCGAATCCACAAGCACTAGCACTGAATCTACAACTCCACGTACTAGCACTTCCACTCAGTCTACTACGGGAAGCACAAGTACAACTAAAAGAACTACAACTGAGTCAACCGAAGGTACAACTGAAACCGAATCTGAAGAAACGACTCCTTGTGAGACAACGGAAGAGGAAGAAACTTCTACCTCTTCAACAGTAACAGAAGGTACATCTAGTAGCACACAGAGCTCCTCTTCTTCCACCGAATCCACAAGCACTAGCACTGAATCTACAACTCCACGTACTAGCACTTCCACTCAGTCTACTACGGGAAGCACAAGTACAACTAAAAGAACTACAACTGAGTCAACCGAAGGTACAACTGAAACCGAATCTGAAGAAACGACTCCTTGTGAGACAACGGAAGAGGAAGAAACTTCTACCTCTTCAACAGTAACAGAAGGTACATCTAGTAGCACACAGAGCTCCTCTTCTTCCACTGAATCCACAAGCACTAGCACTGAATCTACAACTCCACGTACTAGCACTTCCACTCAGTCTACTACGGGAAGCACAAGTACAACTAAAAGAACTACAACTGAGTCAACCGAAGGTACAACTGAAACCGAATCTGAAGAAACGACTCCTTGTGAGACAACGGAAGAGGAAGAAACTACTACCTCTTCAACAGTAACAGAAGGTACATCTAGTAGCACACAGAGCTCCTCTTCTTCCACCGAATCCACAAGCACTAGCACTGAATCTACAACTCCACGTACTAGCACTTCCACTCAGTCTACTACGGGAAGCACAAGTACAACTAAAAGAACTACAACTGAGTCAACCGAAGGTACAACTGAAACCGAATCTGAAGAAACGACTCCTTGTGAGACAACGGAAGAGGAAGAAACTTCTACCTCTTCAACAGTAACAGAAGGTACATCTAGTAGCACACAGAGCTCCTCTTCTTCCACCGAATCCACAAGCACTAGCACTGAATCTACAACTCCACGTACTAGCACTTCCACTCAGTCTACTACGGGAAGCACAAGTACAACTAAAAGAACTACAACTGAGTCAACCGAAGGTACAACTGAAACCGAATCTGAAGAAACGACTCCTTGTGAGACAACGGAAGAGGAAGAAACTTCTACCTCTTCAACAGTAACAGAAGGTACATCTAGTAGCACACAGAGCTCCTCTTCTTCCACCGAATCCACAAGCCCTAGCACTGAATCTACAACTCCACGTACTAGCACTTCCACTCAGTCTACTACGGGAAGCACAAGTACAACTAAAAGAACTACAACTGAGTCAACCGAAGGTACAACTGAAACCGAATCTGAAGAAACGACTCCTTGTGAGACAACGGAAGAGGAAGAAACTTCTACCTCTTCAACAGTAACAGAAGGTACATCTAGTAGCACACAGAGCTCCTCTTCTTCCACCGAATCCACAAGCACTAGCACTGAATCTACAACTCCACGTACTAGCACTTCCACTCAGTCTACTACGGGAAGCACAAGTACAACTAAAAGAACTACAACTGAGTCAACCGAAGGTACAACTGAAACCGAATCTGAAGAAACGACTCCTTGTGAGACAACGGAAGAGGAAGAAACTTCTACCTCTTCAACAGTAACAGAAGGTACATCTAGTAGCACACAGAGCTCCTCTTCTTCCACCGAATCCACAAGCACTAGCACTGAATCTACAACTCCACGTACTAGCACTTCCACTCAGTCTACTACGGGAAGCACAAGTACAACTAAAAGAACTACAACTGAGTCAACCGAAGGTACAAGTGAAACCGAATCTGAAGAAACGACTCCTTGTGAGACAACGGAAGAGGAACAAACTTCTACCTCTTCAACAGTAACAGAAGGTACATCTAGTAGCACACAGAGCTCCTCTTCTCCCACCGAATCCACAAGCACTAGCACTGAATCTACAACTCCACGTACTAGCACTTCCACTCAGTCTACTACGGGAAGCACAAGTACAACTAAAAGAACTACAACTGAGTCAACCGAAGGTACAACTGAAACCGAATCTGAAGAAACGACTCCTTGTGAGACAACGGAAGAGGAAGAAACTTCTACCTCTTCAACAGTAACAGAAGGTACATCTAGTAGCACACAGAGCTCCTCTTCTTCCACCGAATCCACAAGCACTAGCACTGAATCTACAACTCCACGTACTAGCACTTCCACTCAGTCTACTACGGGAAGCACAAGTACAACTAAAAGAACTACAACTGAGTCAACCGAAGGTACAACTGAAACCGAATCTGAAGAAACGACTCCTTGTGAGACAACGGAAGAGGAAGAAACTTCTACCTCTTCAACAGTAACAGAAGGTACATCTAGTAGCACACAGAGCTCCTCTTCTTCCACCGAATCCACAAGCACTAGCACTGAATCTACAACTCCACGTACTAGCACTTCCACTCAGTCTACTACGGGAAGCACAAGTACAACTAAAAGAACTACAACTGAGTCAACCGAAGGTACAACTGAAACCGAATCTGAAGAAACGACTCCTTGTGAGACAACGGAAGAGGAAGAAACTTCTACCTCTTCAACAGTAACAGAAGGTACATCTAGTAGCACACAGAGCTCCTCTTCTTCCACCGAATCCACAAGCACTAGCACTGAATCTACAACTCCACGTACTAGCACTTCCACTCAGTCTACTACGGGAAGCACAAGTACAACTAAAAGAACTACAACTGAGTCAACCGAAGGTACAAGTGAAACCGAATCTGAAGAAACGACTCCTTGTGAGACAACGGAAGAGGAACAAACTTCTACCTCTTCAACAGTAACAGAAGGTACATCTAGTAGCACACAGAGCTCCTCTTCTCCCACCGAATCCACAAGCACTAGCACTGAATCTACAACTCCACGTACTAGCACTTCCACTCAGTCTACTACGGGAAGCACAAGTACAACTAAAAGAACTACAACTGAGTCAACCGAAGGTACAACTGAAACCGAATCTGAAGAAACGACTCCTTGTGAGACAACGGAAGAGGAAGAAACTTCTACCTCTTCAACAGTAACAGAAGGTACATCTAGTAGCACACAGAGCTCCTCTTCTTCCACTGAATCCACAAGCACTAGCACTGAATCTACAACTCCACGTACTAGCACTTCCACTCAGTCTACTACGGGAAGCACAAGTACAACTAAAAGAACTACAACTGAGTCAACCGAAGGTACAACTGAAACCGAATCTGAAGAAACGACTCCTTGTGAGACAACGGAAGAGGAAGAAACTTCTACCTCTTCAACAGTAACAGAAGGTACATCTAGTAGCACACAGAGCTCCTCTTCTTCCACCGAATCCACAAGCACTAGCACTGAATCTACAACTCCACGTACTAGCACTTCCACTCAGTCTACTACGGGAAGCACAAGTACAACTAAAAGAACTACAACTGAGTCAACCGAAGGTACAACTGAAACCGAATCTGAAGAAACGACTCCTTGTGAGACAACGGAAGAGGAAGAAACTTCTACCTCTTCAACAGTAACAGAAGGCACATCTAGTAGCACACAGAGCTCCTCTTCTTCCACCGAATCCACAAGCACTAGCACTGAATCTACAACTCCACGTACTAGCACTTCCACTCAGTCTACTACGGGAAGCACAAGTACAACTAAAAGAACTACAACTGAGTCAACCGAAGGTACAACTGAAACCGAATCTGAAGAAACGACTCCTTGTGAGACAACGGAAGAGGAAGAAACTTCTACCTCTTCAACAGTAACAGAAGGCACATCTAGTAGCACACAGAGCTCCTCTTCTTCCACCGAATCCACAAGCACTAGCACTGAATCTACAACTCCACGTACTAGCACTTCCACTCAGTCTACTACGGGAAGCACAAGTACAACTAAAAGAACTACAACTGAGTCAACCGAAGGTACAACTGAAACCGAATCTGAAGAAACGACTCCTTGTGAGACAACGGAAGAGGAAGAAACTTCTACCTCTTCAACAGTAACAGAAGGTACATCTAGTAGCACACAGAGCTCCTCTTCTTCCACCGAATCCACAAGCACTAGCACTGAATCTACAACTCCACGTACTAGCACTTCCACTCAGTCTACTACGGGAAGCACAAGTACAACTAAAAGAACTACAACTGAGTCAACCGAAGGTACAACTGAAACCGAATCTGAAGAAACGACTCCTTGTGAGACAACGGAAGAGGAAGAAACTTCTACCTCTTCAACAGTAACAGAAGGTACATCTAGTAGCACACAGAGCTCCTCTTCTTCCACCGAATCCACAAGCACTAGCACTGAATCTACAACTCCACGTACTAGCACTTCCACTCAGTCTACTACGGGAAGCACAAGTACAACTAAAAGAACTACAACGGAGTCAACCGAAGGTACAACTGAAACCGAATCTGAAGAAACGACTCCTTGTGAGACAACGGAAGAGGAAGAAACTTCTACCTCTTCAACAGTAACAGAAGGTACATCTAGTAGCACACAGAGCTCCTCTTCTTCCACCGAATCCACAAGCACTAGCACTGAATCTACAACTCCACGTACTAGCACTTCCACTCAGTCTACTACGGGAAGCACAAGTACAACTAAAAGAACTACAACTGAGTCAACCGAAGGTACAACTGAAACCGAATCTGAAGAAACGACTCCTTGTGAGACAACGGAAGAGGAAGAAACTTCTACCTCTTCAACAGTAACAGAAGGTACATCTAGTAGCACACAGAGCTCCTCTTCTTCCACTGAATCCACAAGCACTAGCACTGAATCTACAACTCCACGTACTAGCACTTCCACTCAGTCTACTACGGGAAGCACAAGTACAACTAAAAGAACTACAACTGAGTCAACCGAAGGTACAACTGAAACCGAATCTGAAGAAACGACTCCTTGTGAGACAACGGAAGAGGAAGAAACTACTACCTCTTCAACAGTAACAGAAGGTACATCTAGTAGCACACAGAGCTCCTCTTCTTCCACCGAATCCACAAGCACTAGCACTGAATCTACAACTCCACGTACTAGCACTTCCACTCAGTCTACTACGGGAAGCACAAGTACAACTAAAAGAACTACAACTGAGTCAACCGAAGGTACAACTGAAACCGAATCTGAAGAAACGACTCCTTGTGAGACAACGGAAGAGGAAGAAACTTCTACCTCTTCAACAGTAACAGAAGGTACATCTAGTAGCACACAGAGCTCCTCTTCTTCCACCGAATCCACAAGCACTAGCACTGAATCTACAACTCCACGTACTAGCACTTCCACTCAGTCTACTACGGGAAGCACAAGTACAACTAAAAGAACTACAACTGAGTCAACCGAAGGTACAACTGAAACCGAATCTGAAGAAACGACTCCTTGTGAGACAACGGAAGAGGAAGAAACTTCTACCTCTTCAACAGTAACAGAAGGTACATCTAGTAGCACACAGAGCTCCTCTTCTTCCACCGAATCCACAAGTACTAGCACTGAATCTACAACTCCACGTACTAGCACTTCCACTCAGTCTACTACGGGAAGCACAAGTACAACTAAAAGAACTACAACTGAGTCAACCGAAGGTACAACTGAAACCGAATCTGAAGAAACGACTCCTTGTGAGACAACGGAAGAGGAAGAAACTTCTACCTCTTCAACAGTAACAGAAGGTACATCTAGTAGCACACAGAGCTCCTCTTCTCCCACCGAATCCACAAGCACTAGCACTGAATCTACAACTCCACGTACTAGCACTTCCACTCAGTCTACTACGGGAAGCACAAGTACAACTAAAAGAACTACAACTGAGTCAACCGAAGGTACAACTGAAACCGAATCTGAAGAAACGACTCCTTGTGAGACAACGGAAGAGGAAGAAACTTCTACCTCTTCAACAGTAACAGAAGGTACATCTAGTAGCACACAGAGCTCCTCTTCTTCCACTGAATCCACAAGCACTAGCACTGAATCTACAACTCCACGTACTAGCACTTCCACTCAGTCTACTACGGGAAGCACAAGTACAACTAAAAGAACTACAACTGAGTCAACCGAAGGTACAACTGAAACCGAATCTGAAGAAACGACTCCTTGTGAGACAACGGAAGAGGAAGAAACTTCTACCTCTTCAACAGTAACAGAAGGTACATCTAGTAGCACACAGAGCTCCTCTTCTTCCACCGAATCCACAAGCACTAGCACTGAATCTACAACTCCACGTACTAGCACTTCCACTCAGTCTACTACGGGAAGCACAAGTACAACTAAAAGAACTACAACTGAGTCAACCGAAGGTACAACTGAAACCGAATCTGAAGAAACGACTCCTTGTGAGACAACGGAAGAGGAAGAAACTTCTACCTCTTCAAAAGTAACAGAAGGTACATCTAGTAGCACACAGAGCTCCTCTTCTTCCACCGAATCCACAAGCACTAGCACTGAATCTACAACTCCACGTACTAGCACTTCCACTCAGTCTACTACGGGAAGCACAAGTACAACTAAAAGAACTACAACTGAGTCAACCGAAGGTACAACTGAAACCGAATCTGAAGAAACGACTCCTTGTGAGACAACGGAAGAGGAAGAAACTTCTACCTCTTCAACAGTAACAGAGGGTACATCTAGTAGCACACAGAGCTCCTCTTCTTCCACCGAATCCACAAGCACTAGCACTGAATCTACAACTCCACGTACTAGCACTTCCACTCAGTCTACTACGGGAAGCACAAGTACAACTAAAAGAACTACAAATGAGTCAACCGAAGGTACAACTGAAACCGAATCTGAAGAAACGACTCCTTGTGAGACAACGGAAGAGGAAGAAACTTCTACCTCTTCAACAGTAACAGAAGGTACATCTAGTAGCACACAGAGCTCCTCTTCTTCCACCGAATCCACAAGCACTAGCACTGAATCTACAACTCCACGTACTAGCACTTCCACTCAGTCTACTACGGGAAGCACAACTACAACTAAAAGAACTACAACGGAGTCAACCGAAGGTACAACTGAAACCGAATCTGAAGAAACGACTCCTTGTGAGACAACGGAAGAGGAAGAAACTTCTACCTCTTCAACAGTAACACAAGGTACATCTAGTAGCACACAGAGCTCCTCTTCTTCCACCGAATCCACAAGCACTAGCACTGAATCTACAACTCCACGTACTAGCACTTCCACTCAGTCTACTACGGGAAGCACAAGTACAACTAAAAGAACTACAACTGAGTCAACCGAAGGTACAACTGAAACCGAATCTGAAGAAACGACTCCTTGTGAGACAACGGAAGAGGAAGAAACTACTACCTCTTCAACAGTAACAGAAGGTACATCTAGTAGCACACAGAGCTCATCTTCTTCCACCGAATCCACAAGCACTAGCACTGAATCTACAACTCCACGTACTAGCACTTCCACTCAGTCTACTACGGGAAGCACAAGTACAACTAAAAGAACTACAACTGAGTCAACCGAAGGTACAACTGAAACCGAATCTGAAGAAACGACTCCTTGTGAGACAACGGAAGAGGAAGAAACTTCTACCTCTTCAACAGTAACAGAAGGTACATCTAGTAGCACACAGAGCTCCTCTTCTTCCACCGAATCCACAAGCACTAGCACTGAATCTACAACTCCACGTACTAGCACTTCCACTCAGTCTACTACGGGAAGTACAAGTACAACTAAAAGAACTACAACTGAGTCAACCGAAGGTACAACTGAAACCGAATCTGAAGAAACGACTCCTTGTGAGACAACGGAAGAGGAAGAAACTTCTACCTCTTCAACAGTAACAGAAGGTACATCTAGTAGCACACAGAGCTCCTCTTCTTCCACCGAATCCACAAGCACTAGCACTGAATCTACAACTCCACGTACTAGCACTTCCACTCAGTCTACTACGGGAAGCACAAGTACAACTAAAATAACTACAACTGAGTCAACCGAAGGTACAACTGAAACCGAATCTGAAGAAACGACTCCTTGTGAGACAACGGAAGAGGAAGAAACTTCTACCTCTTCAACAGTAACAGAAGGTACATCTAGTAGCACACAGAGCTCCTCTTCTTCCACCGAATCCACAAGCACTAGCACTGAATCTACAACTCCACGTACTAGCACTTCCACTCAGTCTACTACGGGAAGCACAAGTACAACTAAAAGAACTACAACTGAGTCAACCGAAGGTACAACTGAAACCGAATCTGAAGAAACGACTCTTTGTGAGACAACGGAAGAGGAAGAAACTTCTACATCTTCAACAGTAACAGAAGGTACATCTAGTAGCACACAGAGCTCCTCTTCTTCCACCGAATCCACAAGCACTAGCACTGAATCTACAACTCCACGTACTAGCACTTCCACTCAGTCTACTACGGGAAGCACAAGTACAACTAAAAGAACTACAACTGAGTCAACCGAAGGTACAACTGAAACCGAATCTGAAGAAACGACTCCTTGTGAGACAACGGAAGAGGAAGAAACTTCTACCTCTTCAACAGTAACAGAAGGTACATCTAGTAGCACACAGAGCTCCTCTTCTTCCACCGAATCCACAAGCACTAGCACTGAATCTACAACTCCACGTACTAGCACTTCCACTCTGTCTACTACGGGAAGCACAAGTACAACTAAAAGAACTACAACTGAGTCAACCGAAGGTACAACTGAAACCGAATCTGAAGAAACGACTCCTTGTGAGACAACGGAAGAGGAAGAAACTTCTACCTCTTCAACAGTAACAGAAGGTACATCTAGTAGCACACAGAGCTCCTCTTCTTCCACCGAATCCACAAGCACTAGCACTGAATCTACAACTCCACGTACTAGCACTTCCACTCAGTCTACTACGGGAAGCACAAGTACAACTAAAAGAACTACAACTGAGTCAACCGAAGGTACAACTGAAACCGAATCTGAAGAAACGACTCCTTGTGAGACAACGGAAGAGGAAGAAACTTCTACCTCTTCAACAGTAACAGAAGGTACATCTAGTAGCACACAGAGCTCCTCTTCTTCCACCGAATCCACAAGCACTAGCACTGAATCTACAACTCCACGTACTAGCACTTCCACTCAGTCTACTACGGGAAGCACAAGTACAACTAAAAGAACTACAACTGAGTCAACCGAAGGTACAACTGAAACCGAATCTGAAGAAACGACTCCTTGTGAGACAACGGAAGAGGAAGAAACTTCTACCTCTTCAACAGTAACAGAGGGTACATCTAGTAGCACACAGAGCTCCTCTTCTTCCACCGAATCCACAAGCACTAGCACTGAATCTACAACTCCACGTACTAGCACTTCCACTCAGTCTACTACGGGAAGCACAAGTACAACTAAAAGAACTACAACTGAGTCAACCGAAGGTACAACTGAAACCGAATCTGAAGAAACGACTCCTTGTGAGACAACGGAAGAGGAAGAAACTTCTACCTCTTCAACAGTAACAGAAGGTACATCTAGTAGCACACAGAGCTCCTCTTCTTCCACCGAATCCACAAGCACTAGCACTGAATCTACAACTCCACGTACTAGCACTTCCACTCAGTCTACTACGGGAAGCACAACTACAACTAAAAGAACTACAACGGAGTCAACCGAAGGTACAACTGAAACCGAATCTGAAGAAACGACTCCTTGTGAGACAACGGAAGAGGAAGAAACTTCTACCTCTTCAACAGTAACACAAGGTACATCTAGTAGCACACAGAGCTCCTCTTCTTCCACCGAATCCACAAGCACTAGCACTGAATCTACAACTCCACGTACTAGCACTTCCACTCAGTCTACTACGGGAAGCACAAGTACAACTAAAAGAACTACAACTGAGTCAACCGAAGGTACAACTGAAACCGAATCTGAAGAAACGACTCCTTGTGAGACAACGGAAGAGGAAGAAACTTCTACCTCTTCAACAGTAACAGAAGGTACATCTAGTAGCACACAGAGCTCCTCTTCTTCCACCGAATCCACAAGCACTAGCACTGAATCTACAACTCCACGTACTAGCACTTCCACTCAGTCTACTACGGGAAGTACAAGTACAACTAAAAGAACTACAACTGAGTCAACCGAAGGTACAACTGAAACCGAATCTGAAGAAACGACTCCTTGTGAGACAACGGAAGAGGAAGAAACTTCTACCTCTTCAACAGTAACAGAAGGTACATCTAGTAGCACACAGAGCTCCTCTTCTTCCACCGAATCCACAAGCACTAGCACTGAATCTACAACTCCACGTACTAGCACTTCCACTCAGTCTACTACGGGAAGCACAAGTACAACTAAAATAACTACAACTGAGTCAACCGAAGGTACAACTGAAACCGAATCTGAAGAAACGACTCCTTGTGAGACAACGGAAGAGGAAGAAACTTCTACCTCTTCAACAGTAACAGAAGGTACATCAAGTAGCACACAGAGCTCCTCTTCTTCCACCGAATCCACAAGCACTAGCACTGAATCTACAACTCCACGTACTAGCACTTCCACTCAGTCTACTACGGGAAGCACAAGTACAACTAAAAGAACTACAACTGAGTCAACCGAAGGTACAACTGAAACCGAATCTGAAGAAACGACTCCTTGTGAGACAACGGAAGAGGAAGAAACTTCTACCTCTTCAACAGTAACAGAAGGTACATCTAGTAGCACACAGAGCTCCTCTTCTTCCACCGAATCCACAAGCACTAGCACTGAATCTACAACTCCACGTACTAGCACTTCCACTCTGTCTACTACGGGAAGCACAAGTACAACTAAAAGAACTACAACTGAGTCAACCGAAGGTACAACTGAAACCGAATCTGAAGAAACGACTCCTTGTGAGACAACGGAAGAGGAAGAAACTTCTACCTCTTCAACAGTAACAGAAGGTACATCTAGTAGCACACAGAGCTCCTCTTCTTCCACCGAATCCACAAGCACTAGCACTGAATCTACAACTCCACGTACTAGCACTTCCACTCAGTCTACTACGGGAAGCACAAGTACAACTAAAAGAACTACAACTGAGTCAACCGAAGGTACAACTGAAACCGAATCTGAAGAAACGACTCCTTGTGAGACAACGGAAGAGGAAGAAACTTCTACCTCTTCAACAGTAACAGAAGGTACATCTAGTAGCACACAGAGCTCCTCTTCTTCCACCGAATCCACAAGCACTAGCACTGAATCTACAACTCCACGTACTAGCACTTCCACTCAGTCTACTACGGGAAGCACAACTACAACTAAAAGAACTACAACTGAGTCAACCGAAGGTACAACTGAAACCGAATCTGAAGAAACGACTCCTTGTGAGACAACGGAAAAGGAAGAAACTTCTACCTCTTCAACAGTAACAGAAGATACATCTAGTAGCACACAGAGCTCCTCTTCTTCCACCGAATCCACAAGCACTAGCACTGAATCTACAACTCCACGTACTAGCACTTCCACTCAGTCTACTACGGGAAGCACAACTACAACTAAAAGAACTACAACTGAGTCAACCGAAGGTACAACTGAAACCGAATCTGAAGAAACGACTCCTTGTGAGACAACGGAAGAGGAAGAAACTTCTACCTCTTCAACAGCAACAGAAGGTACATCTAGTAGCACACAGAGCTCCTCTTCTTCAACTGAATCCACAAGCACTAGCACTGAATCTACAACTCCACGTACTAGCACTTCTACTCAGTCGACTACGGGAAGCACAAGTACAACTAAAAGAACTACAACTGAGTCAACCGAAGGTACAACTGAAACCGAATCTGAAGAAACGACTCCTTGTGAGACAACCGAAGAGGAAGAAACTTCTACCTCTTCAACAGTAACAGAAGGTATATCTAGTAACACACAGAGCTCCTCTTCTTCTACTGAAACCACAAGCACTAGCACTGAATCTACAACTCCACGTACTAGCATTTCCACTCAGTCGACTACGGGAAGCACAAGTACAACTAAAAGAACTACAACTGAGTCAACCGAAGGTACCACTGAAACCGAATCTGAAGGTACCACTGAAACCGAATCTGAAGAAACGACTCCTTGTGAGACAACGGAAGAGGAAGAAACTTCTACCTCTTCAACAGTAACAGAAGGTACATCAAGTAGCACACAGAGCTCCTCTTCTTCTACTGAAACCACAAGCACTAGCACTGAATCTACAACTCCACGTACTAGCACTTCCACTCAGTCTACTACGGGAAGCACAAGTACAACTAAAAGAACTACAACTGAGTCGACCGAAGGTACAACTGAAACCGAATCTGAAGAAACGACTCCTTGTGAGACAACGGAAGAAGAAAAAACTTCTACCTCTTCAACAGTAACAGAAGGTACATCTAGTAGCACACAGAGCTCCTCTTCTTCTACTGAATCCACAAGCACTAGCAATGAATCTACAACTCCACGTACTAGCACTTCCACTCAGTCTACTACGGGAAGCACAAGTACAACTAAAAGAACTACAACTGAGTCAACCGAAGGTACAACTGAAACCGAATCTGAAGAAACGACTCCTTGTGAGACAACGGAAGAGGAAGAAACTTCTTCCTCTTCAACAGTAACAGAAGGTACTAGTAGCACACAGAGCTCCTCTTCTTCAACTGAATCCACAAGCACTAGCACTGAATCTACAACTCCACGTACTAGCACTTCCACTCAGTCTACTACGGGAAGCACAAGTACAACTAAAAGAACTACAACTGAGTCAACCGAAGGTACAACTGAAACCGAATCTGAAGAAACGACTCCTTGTGAGACAACCGAAGAGGAAGAAACTTCTACCTCTTCAACAGTAACAGAAGGTACATCAAGTAGCACACAGAGCTCCTCTTCTTCTACTGAAACCACAAGCACTAGCACTGAATCTACAACTCCACGTACTAGCACTTCCACTCAGTCGACTACGGGAAGCACAAGTACAACTAAAAGAACTACGACTGAGTCAACCGAAGGTACAACTGAAACCGAATCTGAAGAAACGACTCCTTGTGAGACAACGGAAGAGGAAGAAACTTCTACCTCTTCAACAGTAACAGAAGGTACATCTAGTAGCACACAGAGCTCCTCTTCTTCAACTGAATCCACAAGCACTAGCACTGAATCTACAACTCCACGTACTAGCACTTCCACTCAGTCTACTTCAGGAAGCACCAGTACAACTAAAAGAACTACAACTGAGTCAACCGAAGGTACAACTGAAACCGAATCTGAAGAAACGACTCCTTGTGAGACAACGGAAGAGGAAGAAACTTCTACCTCTTTAACAGTAACAGAAGGTACATCTAGTAGCACACAGAGCTCCTCTTCTTCAACTGAATCCACAAGCACTAGCACTGAATCTACAACTCCACGTACTAGCACTTCCACTCAGTCTACCACGGGAAGCACCAGTACAACTGAAAGAACTACAACCGAGGGTACAACTGAAACTGAATCTGAAGAAACGACTCCTTGTGAGACAACGGAAGAGGAAGAATCTTCTACCTCTTCAACGGTAACAGAAGGTACATCTAGTAGCACACAGAGCTCCTCTTCTTCAACCGAATCCACAAGCACTAGCACAGAATCTACCTCTCCACGTACTAGCACTTCCACTCAGTCTACCACGGGAAGCACGAGTACAACTAAACGAACTACAACTGAGTCAACCGAAGGTACAACTGAAACCGAATCTGAAGAAACGACTCCTTGTGAGACAACGGAAGAGGAAGAATCTTCTACCTCTTCAACAGTAACAGAAGGTACATCTAGTAGCACACAGAGCTCCTCTTCTTCAACTGAATCCACAAGCACTAGCACAGAATCTACAACTCCACGTACTAGCACTTCCACTCAGTCGACTACAGGAAGCACAAGTACAACTAAAAGAACTACAACTGAGTCAACCGAAGGTACAACTGAAACCGAATCTGACGAAACGACTCCTTGTGAGACAACGGAAGAGGAAGAAACTTCTACCTCTTCAACAGTAACAGAAGGTACATCTAGTAGCACACAGAGCTCCTCTTCTTCAACTGAATCCACAAGCACTAGCACTGAATCTACAACTCCACGTACTAGCACTTCCACTCAGTCTACTGCGGGAAGCACAAGTACAACTAAAAGAACTACAACTGAGTCAACCGAAGGTACAACTGAAACCGAATCTGAAGAAACGACTCCTTGTGAGACAACGGAAGAGGAAGAATCTTCTACCTCTTCAACAGTAACAGAAGGTACATCTAGTAGCACACAGAGCTCCTCTTCTTCAACTGAATCCACAAGCACTAGCACAGAATCTACAACTCCACGTACTAGCACTTCCACTCAGTCGACTACAGGAAGCACAAGTACAACTAAAAGAACTACAACTGAGTCAACCGAAGGTACAACTGAAACCGAATCTGAAGAAACGACTCCTTGTGAGACAACGGAAGAGGAAGAATCTTCTACCTCTTCAACAGTAACAGAAGGTACATCTAGTAGCACACAGAGCTCCTCTTCTTCAACTGAATCCACAAGCACTAGCACTGAATCTACAACTCCACGTACTAGCACTTCCACTCAGTCTACCACGGGAAGCACCAGTACAACTGAAAGAACTACAACTGAGGGTACAACTGAAACTGAATCTGAAGAAACGACTCCTTGTGAGACAACGGAAGAGGAAGAATCTTCTACCTCTTCAACGGTAACAGAAGGTACATCTAGTAGCACACAGAGCTCCTCTTCTTCAACCGAATCCACAAGCACTAGCACAGAATCTACATCTCCACGTACTAGCACTTCCACTCAGTCTACCACGGGAAGCACGAGTACAACTAAACGAACTACAACTGAGTCAACCGAAGGTACAACTGAAACCGAATCTGAAGAAACGACTCCTTGTGAGACAACGGAAGAGGAAGAATCTTCTACCTCTTCAACAGTAACAGAAGGTACATCTAGTAGCACACAGAGCTCCTCTTCTTCAACCGAATCCACAAGCACTAGCACTGAATCTACAACTCCAAGTACTAGCACTTCCACTCAGTCGACTACGGGAAGCACGAGTACAACCAAAAGAACTACAACTGAGTCAACTGAGGGCACAACTGAAACCGTATCTGAAGAAACAGTAAGTGAGACAACAGTAACAGAAAGTACATCTATTAGCACACAGAGCTCGTCTTCTTCAACCTCATCTACAGGTAGTAGTTTAGAATTTACAACTCCATGTACGAGCACTTCCACACCGTCTGTTCACTGTACAGAACCTGGTAAATATCCTGATTTGTCGGATTGTTCAAAGTTCTACTTCTGTATCCTTGTTGGAACTACTATTATAGAGTATCGATTATCTTGCCCTTCTAATACTTTATATGATAGTTATAATGATATATGTACTCTGAGTCCAGTACAATGTCCAGGAGATGTGACATTAACTTGCTATAATGAAGGTTACTTTGTTCATCCTACTAATTGCAGCCGATATTATTCATGTACTTGGGACTATATTTCTGATAAATTTTCCCTCAAACAGTATTTGTGCCCATATGGAACAAGCTTCGATGAAAACTTAGGAGAGTGTATTGAATCTTCTTGTGGTGTAACTACAGAAATAACAACTCCTTTTACGTCTTCATCAACAGAACTCCCAAATAGCGAATTCGTTTGTAGTAGTGCAGGATTGTTTAGTGACACAACTAGTTGTTCTATCTACCATATTTGTGTACAATTGTTAGGTTCATTTATTGATATACGTATTGAATGTCCAGTTGGTCAACAATTTGATTCATACAATAAAATTTGTACTGAACAGCCGGTTCAATGTCCAAACGAGGAAACTCTGCTTTGCACTACTACTGGTTCTTTTGCTCATCCAACGGACTGCAATAGATACTATACCTGCACATATAACATCTTTGAGAAGACTTATGAGATTCAACAGTACAGATGCCCTGAGTATGAGTCTTATAACGGTGTGTTAAATATGTGTGTACCATCCACTACGTGCGGCAGGAGTATAAGCTTCACTTGTTCAACAACTGGAAAGTTTCCAGTGGAAGGAACTTGCAAAGAGTATTATGAATGTCAATATTCAAACGGTGAACTTGTTGCAACCATAAAAACATGTGGATTGTTCAAATTATTCGACAAAGAGCAACAAAGATGCAGACGGGAATGTTTTGTCATTTGTTAATTTTAATATATTATTTAAACAAATAGTTCCTATGGATAACCAAGAAGTTATCGAATATTAAGGAGCATTTTTTTTAAAAACATTTAAATTTGTAGTTGTAGATTTACATAATATATATTTTATTTTTAATAAACAATTAATATAATATTGGAACCAAAATAATTTTTATTGTATTTTATTTCCCTTATATGACTTAGAACTTAATGCAAAAAATTTTATCCGATTCTCTTCAATTTTTCCACAGAAAATAAATGAAAAACTTTTTTAGTCATAAATAACTTCCTAAAAAATATTTTATTAAATGTCAAAATCCCTCATTTGTTTAACTATAAGTATGTATATTCAGAAATTGGTCGTCTATTTCAACTCAAAGGTGTATTTCTACCATTCTATTTTATATCGTTACAACAAAATTGTTAATATACTTCTACTAAACAAATAAATTATTGTAATATACTATACCACAGAAAAAAAATACTAATTTTCTATTCTTTCTTTCTTCATACCCTTAAATCCAGCAACGGACAGCGAGCGATACTATAATATATATTATATCTTTGTTAATGAAATATAATATATGGCTCACAAATTAGTTAGTTACCAGATAGGACTCAAATAGTAAGAATCAAGAACCCTCTATCGTTTCCAATCTTGGTAACCTCTGGAGTACCGCAGGGCTCCCACCTTAGTCCTCTTCTTTTTAATTTATTTATCAATGATATTGGTCTTGTTTTTCAGCATTGAAAATTCCTACTTTTTGCCGATGATTTGAAAATTTTTCTTGAGATTAGCAATACAAGTAACTGTGAGAAGCTGATCTCACTTCACTACATTCTTGGTCAATAAATATGGAATGTCATTTAATTTAGAGAAATCCCACTGTATCAGATCTAAAAACCCTATCATTTACAATTACCACTTGGGAAATGAATTATCCAGACTGAATTCAGTTTGTGATCTCGAGGTACTATTTGATACTAAATTATCCTTCACTGATCATTTACACGCAGTTATCAGCAAATCTTCCCAAATGCTAGGTTTTCTCCTGAGAAATGCCAATAGTTTTTCCATCAACACCCTGAAATCTCTGTACTTATCCCTCGTACAACCATATTTACAGTATGCTTCTCCAGTTTGGAATCCATTTTATCAAATTCATATAAACAACATCGAGCGTATTCAAAATAAGTTTCTGAGATTTGTTGCTTTTAAAATGGGTCTGCAGTATGGAACCTATACGTATATGCAGATCTTAAGCAGGCTGAATTTGTGCTCTCTGGAATTGAACTGGAAAAAATCTGATCTTATAGTAATGTTCAAAGTACTAAATGGCGATATCTCGTGCCCACAGTTACTTCAACTCGTAAATTTCAAAACGGTAAACGTTCATACTCATGGTAATGTATTGTTTGCTATCCCATTTCATCATTCCAATTACGGCTATCACTGTCCTCTATCTAGATTCATGAGATTAGGCAACGAAATGAATAGCTATGATTTTTGTCTGACAGGATTAAATCTTAAATCTTTTAAAAAATCATTGCAAGCAATCGAATAACTGGATTTATTGCCCTGTTGTTCGTGTTCGTTATAATTGTAATTAAGTTAAGATAAAATTGTTACATACGTATTCAACTATTTAATGTTTTATTGTAGAAGAGGGGTTTTCCCGTATAAATAAATACATAAATAAATAAATAGATATTATATACAAGTGCAATGGACTAGGCTATAAAATATTTTGGTAGACTGATCTATAGTTTGTTTGAAGTAGTTTTTCAAAATGGCAGCTAACTTTGTTAATGAGATGTTGTTGTTAGGGACAATTGATAGTTCATCAGAGGAAGAATCAAACGCTGCATTCGAGGATGTTGTGGCGATGATTGCGACTGATGTCCAAAAAAAAACGAAGATACTGGTTGTGTGATCATATAAAATTTCGGGGTGAATTTACGATTTTTAATGACTTGCTTGACGAAAAATTTACCAATTATTTTCGAATGGATAGAAAAAAATTTTTTGAGCTTCATGATTGAATAAAGGAATTTCGTTGTTTTTATAATCACGAACATGAATATTTCTATGAAATGTTCCATTTTAAAAGAAAGAAGTAGAAAAATTTCAACTGATTTAGTTGCCGTACAATGCATAACAAGTCAAAAAAGTGTCAGAACAATTCAATACATGTAAATAAACACGAAATGGAAGATATAATTTAAAATATCGCATATCCCAACTTACACATAACCATAGATTTAGAACAATTAGATCGAGTTTGTTGACATTTCGGCTGGGGACAACAACACGTAACAGTCTAAACGCTGTGTTATTGAATTTATATTATAAGTTTCAATGTTGTCAAAGTTATCATAATTTTTTTCCGTTCTTACCAAAATCCTAAATCTATGTAAAAATTATCTTGAAAAATGAGATATTTTAATTCGCTAAAATAATTGTACATCTACGAACTCTAATTTTCGTAACTATTAACACAAAAAATCATATTGATAGATAAATATTGACAAAGATACTTTACCACCATTTAAGTTTAGACCATTTCCACGAAAAATTGTTAGACGCGGCAACTGTGTACTGGTTCTACTATACTGTGGTTATGAATCAAATCAGGGGATAGAATGTTTCGTAGTAAAATTGATTGTTTATTTTTTTTTTCTTCAGTGTCAACGGCATCGACTACTCTGGTCATTAGCCTCGTGTTCTGTGTAGGCTTTGTTACTGTTTCCCAGCGCCACTTTAGGAACAGCACTGTTAATTAGAACCCAACAGTGAATGGTCGAGTGGGGAATCACAGATTGTTTATTATTGTGTGATTTTTAGGTTATATTATTATAATTTTCTTTTTCACATAGAATTTATTGGTTTAAGTTGATTTATTAGATAAATATAGTTTATTAGTGTTTGAATGCAGCAAAATAGTTTATTTAAATCATTTCATGGGTACGTTACATTGTATTATTATGAAGAAAGCTCAGGGGCGTAGAATTAGTATTTTATCGACTGTATAAACTCTTTGATAATGCCTAAAGGATTGTTTTAACTTATTGCAACGACTTATAATTATGTAGGTTTCTTATATTTTGTTAAAAATTAAATCACATTTTGTTTTTCTGTCAAACTACCTAAGTATTTAGGTAATATTTTTCATTTAAACAGTTATACGAAGACATGACTTTTAGGATTCCTGCAAATGTTGAAAGGAGAAGATTTGAGGCAGTGAAGTTCATACCTACAAATGATTATATTTGTTCTTCATTTCCGTGATAATGACTTTGAACATAAACCAAGTGGAAGGAAATATTTGAAAACAGATGCAAAACCAATATCGAGGTAATATATCTATGTTTATTTGTTTTTTAATAAATTTAGGCTATAAGATTTAAAAATACTTTTGCGAAGCTTTACTAGAATACAAACATTTTTCACTTAAAATATAAGGTACTTCCAGTAATATTGTTTAAACATTATGGCTTAAATTTATGTAATGTAAAAGGTCAAACCAATCTTTTGAGAATATGTTGAATATTTTAAGCAATCAAAAACATTTCCATAATACCGACTGCTTAAACTCTAGTGATTTCCCATTAATCTTAACTTTAATTGACAATTTTTGTGTTCTGTAAATGTACTAATTAACTAATTACTTATTTGATTCGATTTGTATGTCGTTTCACTGTGAATGCCTTCTCGCCTGCTTCGTGGATTATGAATGTATATAATTTTAATGTAGCGTAGTGGAGAAAAAATAAAATAAAACGAGGCTTGCCTCACAAAAAAATAGTAGATGTAGAAATTTGTTACTTCTGCCAACGTTTTCGTTAGTTGATATTTACTAACTAATTTTTTTCTATTATAGTTTCGATATATCTTATAAGATTAAAACGGTTTATATATTTTTCAGGATTTATCTAAACGTAGAAGGTTCCTACTATACCAACATTTTTTTTTTATTTCAGGATGATACAACTAATAATTCATCAGTGTTTAATTTGTAGTTAGTTCCCTATTCCTACCTCAATCCCGAATAGTCTGATAGCAGAACAGCCTGATAAAAACAACATTTTTTTACGATTAATTTGATTAAATAAATATATTTTCATTAGTATTTTAAATTTCTTATGTAACCGGTAAAATTAAAATCGTTAAAAAAAATAAATATATTGTGTCACATCCCATTTCCCTCTGTAACGGTACGCCCATGCATCGCAGCATAAATTCGTTGCCATGTTCTAGACTTTTATATATCTATCTCACTTCATCCTTGGGCACGGAATATTTGAAACTTATGAATGACTTGTTGGGGATGTGCACATAACATATCGCCAGGATATAGATATAAAATTATAGCATCGTGCGCGATGTTCTGTTCATTCTTATCATAAGCGATATTTTGGTAATATGTGAGATAAAATATTTATTATAGTATCGCTCTCCGTCCACAACTAAAAATTGTTTGGTAAAAATGCATAGGAAATTTTAAAATTAGAATAAAACATCAGGAATAAAAATAGACGAGTTGTCGATTAAAAGAAATCATATGAAATAAAAATCCGAAAACGGGAAATTTTAGATGAAAAATTTATTGGCATTATCGAAATTGACCAAAAGAATGTTTGTGTGAAAATGTATGGAAAATAAAATGGAATTCTAAAATCGATGCTACAATAACTTTTTTAACGAAAACACATCGAAAATTGTTATCAACTAAGTTGAAAACTATCGTCGACCACTCAACCAAAACACAATTTTAACACACTCTACGCGCGTTTCGTCAACTCCTGAGGATGCCAACATAGTTGGCGAAACGCGCGTAGAGTTGTGTTTTGGTTGAGTGGTCGACGATAGTTTTCAACATAATAATAACAGAATAATAATAATAAGTACAGTTATACCTATCCCAAAAATAAACAATACCAATAATGCTGATGAATGTAGACCAATAAATACGCCTCCACTAGAAAAAATTATAGAAATTGCTGTTTTTGATCAATTAATGAATCATGTTTCTGAAAATTCAATTCTAATATGTAACCAATCTGTAACTTACACTTTGTAACATTCAAACTAAATTAGACGAAAATAAATATGTTGTAGCAGTATTTTTGGACTTAAAAAGGGGTTTCGAGACAATTGACCGACAAATAATGTTATCAAAATTGAAACAATATGGTATTGGGGGTAGAGTGGACTGGCTTAGTAACTATCCTGTGACATAAATAATGATATAGGGAGTGTATTGGGGCCCTCTTCTTTTTATTTTATATATTAATGATATTGAACTCTTTGTTGATTGTGAATACATTAATCTTTTTGCTGATGATACTTTAATAACATGTAGTGATGCTAATCTGGATAAAGCCATAGAGAAAATGAATGCCTCATTATCAAATACTATTAAACGAGCAAGGTTTGTATGTGTGTGTGTATGTGTGTGTGTGTGTGTGTGTGTGTCCAGAGGATCTCGAAATCCACTCGTCAGAATTCAATGAAACTTTCAGGGTAGACTAATTCCTATCTAAATCGGCAAAAAATGTAGGTCTCATGTCTGTGAAAATTCGATCTTCCGAGATATTTACAAGAAAAGTTAAGCTTTTAGTTTTATTTCCTAGCAACGGCACATAATAATAACTTGTTTCTATAGTAATATAAAGGATAGATGAGTACAGTAAAAGTGGGGATATAACGTCACATTCCATAGGCGTACTTTGCAAAATAAGTTTCTATAATATAAATAAGGTCACAGCATATAAAATATATATACGCACTTCGTAGATTAAATTTTGAAGTTATATTATTTACAAAAAATAAAAATAAACTTTATGCATCTGACACTTTAACATTGAACGAATTAAATTTAACCAATAAATAACAAGGAGGATTATATGTTGGGATTAAACTTTTTTTAATCTCTTGGCATTAAAAGTAACGCTTCAGTACTTACCTAAACTCAAAGATTTAAAAAAAAGTTAGTTCAAGAACTATCTTTAAAAGTCACTGTCTTCATTAAAACTACTGGTATCACTATAATTGTCTTTTCTGAGGTTTATTATTATCGGTTCTATTAAATTATCCATTGATATATGCACTTTCCTAAATGAATTTTCCACATTTTTAACATGACCAATGCATTTTCCCCAATGTTCTCTATTTACATCTGAAACTGCCTTCAAAAACAAATTTCGCACATCAGGAAATTTAAATGTTTTATTGTTTTGAGAAACATAACCTTTTAATAATTGAGACCAGATCAGTTCAATGGAATTTAACGCTGCGTGGTTCGGAGGCAATCTGAGAATTTTAATTCCTTTTTCTCTGGCCATCTCATCTATAATATATTTTTTGAATTTGTTTTTATGTTGCCTTGCTATTACTAATAATTCTGCCTTCAAGGATTTAGGAGGACTGATAATATTTTTAGAATGAAGCCATTTTGAAATATATATTAATGCAAAATTCTGAATCAATTAAAATACATACGATACGGCTATGAATAAATAAAGTCTGACTTATCTGTCAAAAGAACAGGTTTATCTAGACAAAAACTATATTAGGCCGATTAGATGTATTAAAATGTAAATTTTAAACTACAAATAAGCATTGAAGGATGAGGTAAAAATAAAATTTCTACCTCTTGAATCTGAAAGAATTCAATTTTAAATTTGCCGCTTTATATAAAAAAGGAAAGGTTCTTTTGACGGACATAAATAATTTGCTTGTCAAATGACAGCCATCTCATAAATTCAAAGTTGAAAATACAACGTTGCCAATTCAATTTCAGAAATCATGGGTTTAGGTAAATATTTATAGGAACGTTGAGTAACACTGTTAAAATGGGCACTTGTCAAAATGTGACACCTGTAAAAACGTGACAACTGTTAAAATGTGATACGTGTCAGAATGTAACAACTGTCAAAATGAACACATCTCAAAATGAACAAATGTCAAAATATGACACCTGTCAGAATGTAACAAATGTCAAAATGTCACACGTATCGAACTTTTCTTTATTTATTACAAAGATCTAACCTAACCTAAAGCTAATCTTTTTATTTTTTGGCGGGTGGAAATGCTTTATGCACATCGGGTAAAGGTTCTTCCCTTCCCCGATAGTGTGAGACTACCCCTTACGGCTACTATTTTATTATGCGGACAGTTTTAATATTTAAGTTTTCATTATCATAGAGAGAGAGAGAGAGAGAGAGAGAGAGAGAGAGAGAGAGAGAGAGAGAGAGAAAAAGAATGAATGCTTGTACACGTGTACTATTAACATAGATTTCAATTTTTTATTTTACAAGAAACTTTAAAGAGACATTTAAAATTCTCTATTTTCATAGTACATTTTAAGGTTGATTGTGACTTTGTATTTTCCAAGAACAAATTGTAATGTAATGTACGAATGAACTATTTTTGTAACTGAAAATGTTTGAAAAAATATGATATCAATATCTGCCACACGTCGAGAGTCTGGTCACAGGTTTTTGTGGAGGTTTTTACCCAAGTATGAATATCAGACCTATAATTTTCCTTCACTGCAGATCAATAAATAATAAAATCAATTGAACATAGAGTTTTTCTTATATAGTGATAAATAGAGTGAGCTGAGCGATCTTCTGTTGACGGGACCTGTGCCCTACACGCTGCTGTTGTCCGTCCCGGAAACGGAGCCTGTCCGCCGTGACTATTCGAGTCAGTAGATGTTGCCCTAAAAGGGTGAAATGCCCAGAAACTAGGCAACTTTTAATGCATTGAACTAACCTCTATGACAAACAGTTGATAAACGTCAACAACAGCTGCAGCCAATTGAAAATTAACATTCACAGCTTTTTTAATTTTCCCCCCTATTTTCAAGCCAATCGCCAATCAACTTTTTATTTATCTCCCTTTCAGTAGTTCAAGTAGATGCCGCCCATCCCGTGATTTTCGCGAATGAATTAATAATTTGTCATGTTATAAATATACTTAAATTATATACACTCATTTGGCTGCTTAAAAATGTAGATTTGAATATTAAGAGCGAAGCTCGGTGACCAGATATTCATGGGTGAATATATACTTGAACATAAATAAGCTAAAATTAAATGTACGAAAAACTGAAGCAATGGTCTTCACAACAAAATTCAAATATGACAAAGGAGGAGGCACAATTTTAATGGGATTTCCAACAATGTACGAATTTGATAAAATTTTAATATATTGTAGATATTGACCTTTTGATCAAAACGTCTCAACGGCTCAAAGAGATCCTATGACTAGTTTCCGAGATACAGTGGCGGGTATGGGGTATTTTGAAAAACACGAATTAAATGAAAAATACTATAACGGTTGGTATTTTCTTTAAAAAGGTGATACAAGCAAGTTAATTTGATCTTGGGCGGCTGTGTCGGATGTCAAGTGCTGATTTTTTATGTACAGGGGTACTCATAAAAATTATTATTAATTTGAAAAACAGGTATTAAACGAAAAATATTATAAAGGATGGTATTTTAGTTAAAAAAAAATAATGCAAACAATTCAATATTATCTTGATATAGGATGTCACGTGCCGATTTTTTATGTACAGGGGGTACTCATAAATATATTATTAATAATAATAATAAATCTTTATTAATCCTTTTGGATCATTTTACAATGATATAGGATAGTTCAATACAATACAGTTTAAAAAAAACAGAGAACAAATAAAACGACACAGTATTTAGTTTTACATAAAATCCCTAACGTCATAATAACATTTTTGAACCAAAAAATTTTTTAAAGCCAATTTAAAGCTGTTAATGGATCGTATGTTTTTAATTTCTGAAGGCAGCTTGTTATACAATTGTATTCCTGCATATTCAGGACTGCGCTCATACAGGGTCGACACATGCTTTTGCGAACGCAACATATTTCCATTTCTGGTAGGGTAGTTATGGGTATCATTTACTTTTGCAAAACAGGAATTATTTTTCTTTATGTATATGATAGATTTGTAAATATAAATTGATGGTAGTGTAAGTATGTTATTATTGACAAAATGATGACTACATGTTTGACGATAGTCTAAATTAAAAATAAGTCTAATTGCTCTTTTCTGAGCTACAAAGAGTCTATTTGCATTAGGAGAATTACCCCACAGAGTTATGTTATAGGATATATGTGCATATATAATTGCATAATATACCTGTAGCAATTGATTAGTTGTAAATGTTGGTTTTAACTGAATTATAGCATAACATGCGCTGTTTACTTTTTTACATAAGTAATTAATATTTGATTCCCAGCTTAAATTACTATCTAACACTACTCCAAGGAATTTAGTTGATTAGTGATTAGTGGAATTGACTTTAATTGTTACACCCATATTTATTTTATTTCTTGAAAAAAATTGAAGAGCAACTGTTTTGTCAGAATTTAAGATTAATGCGTTGTTACTGCACCATTTAGTAAAATTAGATGCTAATAAATTAAGTTTGCTTTCTAAGACATTAGGAGATTCTGCATGACAAGCCAAAGTTGTATCATCAGCATACAAAACAATTTTATCCGCAGATATATGTCTGGGGAGATCATTAATAAAAAGCAGAAATATTAACGGTCCTAGAACAGAGCCCTGTGGTACTCCACGAGTTACATTTTTTATTTCTGATTTATAATTGTCAACCTTTACACATATCTGTTTTGCTTCCAAATAAGAACCTAACCATTTTAAAAACAACCTTCTGAATCCCAAAGCATATAGTTTCTTTTGTACTATGTCTAAATCTATTATATCGAAGGCTTTGGATAAGTCAAAAAAGAGTGCACCAACAAACTGTCCATCGTCCAACTGACGGTGTATATAATTGAAAAAGTTTGTACCTGCACTCTCCTTTGACCTATCTGGTAGAAAGCCATATTGACAACTTGATATTATATTGTATTTCTGTAGAAAAGACAGCATATTCTGATAAACACATTTCTCAAAAAATTTTCCGAATATAGTAGGTATGGTAACAGGTCTGTAATTATTTAGTGATGTCTGGCTTCCTTTTTTGAAAATGTGTACTTTTAGAGCATTAGGAAAAACTCCTTGTAACACAGATGAATTACTTATATGAGCAAACGTTTAAGCAATGGGGGCCATCAATTTAATTATTTTGGTTGAAATGCAGTCAATGCCTTCTGCATTTGTATTGTTCAAAGATGCAATCATTTGTATTACTTGGACTTCAGTTACTTCCATATAATGAAATGTCTGTGGTACAAACATAGTGGTATAATTGTTAAAATTAGTACTTTGGAAATGATTTTGAACTGCATTACTGGCACTTGATGAAAAATGATTTATGAACTCGTTGGCAATATCATTTTTATCAGATACTAATGCACCATTAACTTGAATTGCATTAATGTTAGTACAGGTTTTTTTACCTAATTTAGAATTTACAGTTTTCCAAATTATTTTTTGTTTTTCTTGCATGTTTTTGGTGACTAAACTATCTTGAAAAAATTGTTTTTTGGTTTGATTGATTTTCTGATGGTAGAGTTTCTTTTGTACCTTGTATTGCTCTAAAATGTGGTTATCAGGGATATTTTTTGTAAGCCAAAACATATGCTTTAAGTTATTTTCCATTTTTATAATATCATTATTTACCCATTTTGAATTATGTTTGTTTTCTTTAATATTCATCATTGGACATACTAGGTTTAGATCATAAGTAATTATATTAAAAAAACTGTTTATTTCCATACTCTCAACAAAAAAGTGACAAAGTCCAACCTCAACTTGCAAATATATTTTAATTGTTCTAAAATAAAACGTAAATAATTTTATATACCTACCTATAAGGGTAAATTGAAAAATAATAATTGTATGTAAAACTTAATTTAAATTTTAAATATTTTAAATAATTTCTGGTAAGACATTTTCTTCCTCGGGGATAGTAGGTATGTTCTGCCACATTTGCAGTGTTGTTTGGTATTTAAGTTATACCCGACATCACGCAGTGGTCAAATATCCAAACGACAGTGTTTTAGAGTGTGTTGAAGATGTTAGTAATCCCCACTAAAACGAAGAAAATGTTTTAACAGAAATTATTTAAAAACATTTAAATTAAGTAGTATCTTACTAAATATTTAAATTAAGTTATACATACGATATTTACGATATACATAATTATTTACGTTTTATTCTAGAATAATTAAAAAATATTTGTGAGTTTGAGTTTGTCAGTTTTTTGTTAAGTGTATTAATATTACTTATGATTACACCCTGTATATAAAAAATCGACACGTGACATCCGACACAGCCGCCCAAGATCAAATTAACTTGTTTGTATCACTTTTTTAAAGAAAATGCCAACCTTTACAGTATTTTTCATTTAATTCGTGTTTTTCAAGATTCGCCTTACCCGCACCTGTATCTCGGAAACTAGTCATAGCATCTCTTTGGGCCCGTAAGACATTTTGATCAGAAGATGTCTACAATATACTAACACTTTATCAAATCCGTACATTGTTGAAAATCCCGTTAAAAGTGTGCCACCTCCTTTGAACATTAATAATGAACACATTGAAGTTGTTTCTAATATCAAATATTTGGAATTTCAACTAGACAACTACTTAAATTGCGATAGCCACTTTAACTATATTTATAAAAAAAATATCTAAAAAACTTTACTTCTTTAGTAGAATTTCCCAAAACTTAGCAACTGAAACCAAAATTACTGTATATAATACCATAATTCAGCCTCATTTTGTTTATTGCGCATCTATAGTATACTTATTCAACTTATTAAACATGCTACAAAAACTTCAAAATCGTGGAATGAGAGTAATACTGAAAACAAATCGTCTTACTCCAATTACGTCAATGTTAAATAATCTAAATTGGTTTCCAGTAGAGGAAAGAATGTACTATTTTGAATGTAGTATTTAAAATAGTAAATCATATGACACCAGAATACTTCCAACAATATATTACGTTCAACAATAATATCCATAATTATAACACAAGATGTACAAATAACATCTACCAAGAACTACATATCAGAAAACTATGAATTCTTTATTTTTTAAAGGTTTCAAAAAATTCAATGATCTCCCTTTATCTATACGCGAATCAACCACAATAAACTGTTTTAAAAGTAAACTTAAGGACTTTATTAATTCAAATTTTACTAATTCCATTACTTGATGTTTTTAATGTATATTATTTTGTCTATATTATTTTGTACTTGTATTTTATATTTGAAATGTGTATATGTATTTTAAGGGTTTTTAATTATTTATGCTACTTTTAGATTTATATGTATTTTTTAGTCTAATTTTATATGTATATTAGGATTCCTAATTAATAAAGATCTATCTATCTATCTAAAACAAAACATAAAACATACAGGACAATGGCACGGGAAGTCATAAATTGAAGAGCCGTGCTAAAAAAGGGCGTAGGTATAATCGAAAATACTTATTTATTAATTTAAATAATAAAAGTCTTTTTATTACTGGTTTTGTCATTTTTCAGAGCACGAAACTATCCAGTTCTTTTTTACACTTGAAAGTTGATAGCACATTAGATGCACTTATATTCAAGCTAGGAAAAAAGAACAATATTGATTAATTGAATTAAATTTTTGTAATAAAGAAATGATTATTGAAATCCTCGCCCAATTATCGCTCAATTTATTTTGTACAGTGTCAGAACGACCAGATTTCATCAAATGCATTTTCTAAAGTCGTTAATAAACTATACATTTATAGACAATGTAAGATAAAATTGGTCCATTCACCAGAATTTGTAAGGAGCATTGACATTTTTATAGTTACTACAGTTTTTAGTTTTTAACACAAATATAAATCCTAAGCGTCTACATTGTCACGTTTTATAAAAATAATTAATTATTTGTTTTAAAATCGATACATAAGATTACAATTCTGGTAAATGTTTATTTATAATTCTGTGGCAAGCGTGATTTTGTTGATTGTTTATTTTTTATTTTACTTAAATGTTGAGATCTTCAATAAAAGTTAATAGTATAGTTTTTAGATTTGAAACGCAAAGTAGTGTTAATATTGACAATGAAAAATTGCAAGTGTGTTTTGAGTTGTTCGATTATTATAGGGGTGAGTTTTGCAACTAAGTAAGGTGGTTTCGTACACTAAGAAATTCATATATCCCTAAATAAAAAAACTCGATATTGTTTAGACCGGGTAATCTTGGAGGCCTTTGGAATTCATCTTGACCAATCCTTTTTCACTAAACCGCATGTTTAAGAAATTTTTAACCCTTTATGTAGCTCATATTGGCTTGATCTTTGGTTTGTTTTTCTTATGGGATAATAAAACCACTTATTTGAAACAATATTTTTATTCATTTGACGGTTCGAATATGCTGAAACCACAAATGTCTTCTAATATTTAGCGATACATTTACTAATAATTCATTTAACACTGCTTCCAGAAAAATGTCCATGAAGCTAGCAGAACAAGGTCATCAGAATAAAACAAAAGTACATTCATAATTAAGTGCTAATTTAATGCCCTAATGAAAAATTTCTGCTAGCTACAGATGAACCTAACTGAGCAACTAATTTAATGCCCTGTTTGTTTTTTTAGATAATTTCAACTGTACTGACCTCTCCCTTAGTAACTAAGAATGAAGATCAATATCCTCTGAAGGTCCATAGTTCTAATCAAGAGTTCACTTCCATCTGTTGGGCGGAATCGTTAATAATAACCGAAAATAAAAAAACGAAAAATAAAACTATCTCAAAATCGTATTCAATACTTTTAGATACTCCAGAAAAATTAAAAGAACTGCACAATGAAAGTGAAAATGCATCATGTATTGAAATTTTAGGTATGATATTATTTTTCTTACACTATGCCCGATCCGATAGTAATAATAATAATCCTTTATTTTTTAATAAACCTAGACTACGAAAGTAACCTGTACAATTGTTTTAGAACACAATTCCAAACCGAAAAAATCCTTAAATTTTACAATTTTGAAAGAAGATAAGGAGTACGTAATAAAAGAGCATAAAACGTTATTTTGTGGTGCTGGGCCAGTGCTTTCACAACATTTCATAGTTTGGCCCAAATTAAATAGGAAACAAATTGAAATCAGCATCAATCCACTCAGTTCGACAAAATGGAAGAACTGTAAGAAGATCCGATATCATAAGGATGGTAAAAAATCGAATAGTAAGACTACTTATTATAAAATACCAAAATCGCCCAATAAAAGACAAAGTAAGTATATTTTTATATCGATATACCTTAGGAAGATATTTGGTATCAGTTACTACTACCCATTACTATCCAATATCCTTGATTTTTGTTTGTGATATATCGTTCATCACTAACTATCGATTATACTCTGGATGCATGGTATCAAATCAAATATAGCAATATTACAAAGAGCACAATCCAAAATACTTAGAGCAATCACAAATACACCATGGTATGTGTCAAACGACACACTACATAAAGACCTTCGGGTCCCAACACTTAAAAAAGTGATAGAAGAAAGAGGTCAAAAACACCACCAGAGATTGGAACATCCCAACGCATTCTTACAACCATTGCTACATCAACCAGAAACCAGAAGACTCAAAAGAAAATTACCAATAGACTTCAAGTGAAGTGCTGGAGGTCTCTTCAATGGAAGAGTCCTCCTCATGCCAATTTATGGACTAAAAGCAATCCACTTTAGTCCACTCTCAGCAGATTAGCTTATAGAATTTGTATATTCTGATTGCTGATTACACTGTAAATAAAAAAAATCTCCAATTTGATTGCAGCATTCACAGAGGTCATTATTCTTAAAATTCATGTCCAAGCATAATCCAGTAGGTTGGATTCTACTAGATAAATAAATAAATAATACAGTGTATCAGAGTATTTTAAAGCTCAAGTATCTTTAACTTTTGTACTGCACATCACTAGAAACAGCAGTCATATATTGTCATTTAAATATACCTCTTCGATAATATTAATCGTTTTTTAGGTGAAGAAACACAAATCCCTGATACAACGACCGTAAATCCCAAATATTCATCAGAAGAAGTAGATGTCGGATCCACGATTGGAAGAGACACAGACGTAGTTGAAATTCCAGAATCTATAGAAACCAAAAATATAATTTTAAGGCGAGATGTCAACTGTCCCGTAGATGATCTCGGGACATGCAATAAAATGAGAGAAAAAAGCAACAGATTATTGGGATATTCAAACAGTTCTAATCCTGTTTTAGCGAAGTGGTTTTTTCTTGATCCTTCTGATGTTTTCTCGGATGGCGATCTTTCTTATAAGTTGAAAGTTAAAATTTTTGTGGATATGGTGAATGCTGGAAGCGCCGATGATGAACAACATACTAAATTGGTTCTGGAAGAAGAATCCTTGTATTATGCTCCTTAGAATTAAAATATATTTTTTAATATGTAAAATAATTATATTCATGTCTTAAATCCTGGTTAAAGGGGTAAAAAATATTAATAAATAAATAATTTGAAATAATGTAAATTTTCATTTTCACGATTTTTTAGTCTATATTAACTATATACAAAATTGCATCATCCCAGTTTTTGCAATCTTTGGTAAAAAAACATAAATATATATAAACTACAAAAATGTGTAAAAATAAAAAAATTGGCAAACAAGGCTTTAATTGTTCATAAAAGATATCTAGAACAAATATTTACTTTTCACTATAAAGAGTTTTAACTCGAAAAAAAAACTTATCTTTGGTACAATGGTAAATAACGATGATCTTAAAAATTAATTGTAAGATTTAATTGATTAATGAGGTAACAAATTTTACTTTCGTTGTTATGTACATTTCATTATTTACATAGTATAATTAATATTTGCACTAACTTATCTCCCTTATCAATGTACGTAATTCTTAAATAATGCATTAATTTAAAACTTGCATTTGATTATGATATTCGATAGTTACTAGGAAGAAGAAAATAAGAAACCATGAAGAACTATTTAATGATTTTGATCTCTATTCTGTTTGTAAGTATTTTATTTTGTATTTTGGCATTAGATTTGATATGAAAACTTTAACTAACAAGTATAGCAAATATTTAGAAAAATTTGAAATATAATACAATAGGCCTCTTAAAAAGTAACTAGATATCAATATTGTATTACTTATCAATAAATGAAAACATTACTTTAATAAATTTTCCAGGAAATGTGGGTATTTTCAAGGTCGTAGCAATAAGCGGTATCTTAAGAGTTTGACTCACGAAATTTTTTCTATAAAAAGAAACAGGATTAACTAAATTTCGAATATGGAAACAATTCTTTGAAAAAATAATCTAAAAAGTGGATTTTTCGAAAAAAATTCCACCAAATATTCTACAACCTACAAACATGTTTACTTAGTAATTAACACTCACAATAATAATAAATAATTGTTTTCTGAACGGTACTTTCCCAGAACAATTCAAAACTTCCAAAATTTTCCCTATATATGAAAAGGGCAATGAATATCACCTGAAAATTATCGTCCAATTGCCAAGTGCCAATTTTCTCAAAACCCATTGAGAAAGTCATCAAAAATAGACTGTTTAAATATTTGAACAAATATAATTTACTAAATAAACAACATTTCGGCTTTAGAAAAAATATGTCTACAATTCGGGCGATCTCGAAGCTGGTGACTGAAATAGTCGATGAATTAGAGGAAAAGGTCTAGACCTTTTAACAAATTTTCTGTATAATAGACACCAGTTTGTAGAATTTGATAATAAACGTTCAGAAACTTCAACAGTTCTGGCGGGAGTGCCGCAGGTTTCTGTACTTGGGCCAACTCTATTTATATTATATATAAATGATCTTCCTTATTATATAAACTCGTCATCTTGCAATCTATATGCAGATGATACGAGATTCTATCACTCTAATAAATTTGAAGAAAACTTAAAATGTACAGATGAAAGTGCCTAAATGAGGACAAAATAATCAAAATGTTATTTACTTTAAAAGATATACCAAAAGAAATTAAAGAAGCCAAATTTCTGGGAATCGTATTAGATAGAAAATTGGACTAGAAACAACATCTCCTCTACTTATCAAAAAACTATCTAGCCTAAGAAAACTTTCAGCTACATCAGCTGAAGTAAGTCTTATAGCTTATATATATATATATATATATATATATATATATATATATATATATATATATATATATATATATATATATATATATACACTATGATATCCTATTATGGGGTAACTCTACAGAATGTAACTAAATCTTTACTTTACAAAAAGCAGCAGTCAGAGCTATTACAAAAAGGTCATCTATGGAATCTTGTAGGCCTATATTTAAACAACTACAAATTCTAACTATTCCCTCAATATATATTAAATTGTTTATGTAAGAACTAACAAAAACAGCCTAGTTTCACCAGCAGATTTCCACTACAACAATACTAGATCAAAAAACCTATTTATAGTGCCGCAACAAAAGCTTTACTTATCTCTACTGCCCTAAAACTTTACAATAAGATTTCGCCTGAAATTCAAACTCTTAATGACCGTCGGTTTAAAACAAAAATTAAGACAATACTACTTGAATCTGTATTATACAATCTACAAGAATTCTATGATCTTGATCTGACCACTTCTTTATAACGACTACCAATTTTATATTTCTATTTTATTTTATTTATTTTGTGCTCAGTGACAATTTTATCTCAAATTTTTTTAAAAACTTTACTGTTACTTAGGTTAGGTCTTTTAGATGTTCCTTCTTTTCTCTTTGACGATGCTAAAACAATGTTACTTGTTACTTAAGCAAATAAAGAATATTATTCTTATTATTATTATCAAATATTTATCATAATGTTTTAATTTTTTTTGCAGTCTTTCTTGGTTGTTGAAGAAATCAACGGTCAAACCTGCACGGCAATTGGAATATACGCAAATGACAATGTAGCTGACTGTCTGTCATTTATTTGGTGTGTTTATTACAATTCAACTAATTATTATACAAACGTCTTTACCTGTCCCTCTTCAAGGCCATTTAATCCTTCTAGTGGAAAGTGTGACTCAACATACACTTGTCCTGCTACTACTACTACTACCTAAGCAACTACAACCTCATAGTGGTCAGAGTTAAATTTTAATAAAACTGGTTATCTTGGATTTTGATTTAGTTTTAAGAAAAATGTTCTTTTTAATTAAATATGTACGTCTATTAGTACCACCGGGTATAGTTATTGGCTTATACAAAATTCACATGTGAAGATTTCTCCGTGTATTTAACGCAAACAAATGTTTATTTTAGGAATATACCAACAAAATATAGCATAACAGTTTTCCTTGGCAAAATTGATAATGCCCACTACGTGGGCTGAGCTAAACCCTTGCAAATACAGTCCTGCTGAGATTTCTTTTTCCCAATGGCTCTTTTATAACTATCTCCCTTATTTTCTATCAAATCTCTGATAATTAAATAGTGTTTATGGATTGTCAAACTTAAAAATTACAAATATAAAATATGCAGGGTACTTCAGTAAAAGAACAATTTGAATAAGTTGGCATTTAACTATGAAAAAGCTATATTTTCCAAAATAATCATTAGGCTGCGATATATCCACGTATTAAAAACAACTGTCTTTTTTAAATACAATATTCTTTGGTTGACGGAGTTATAAATAGATTACCTTTTTAGTTAATGGTTAAATAAACCTTTTATTTTATCATCTTAAAACCAAATAAAATTTTAAAAATTAAAAATTACCTTGTTTTCTTATTAAAAAAAATTAGGTAACATTTTTTCTCGTTTTAATTCTTTTAAAAAATCACACTTTTATTTATTTTTAGGAACTTTCTATTGGTTTTTGGTGGTAAATATATCTTTTCGAACCTTGAGAGTCTGATGATAACCCGGAAGGGGCTATATATGTATAAAATATTATATATTTTTTTTAACAACTTAATTAATAACAGTGTTTTTGTATTCAATATCTCACCTCTACCTATTTTACTTTCGTTGGAAAATGCTACAAACAAATAACCTGAGCTCCAATGGGTTCTCCACTCTCTATCTTCATAGCTGACATCTTTAGGAAAGCTTTTGAAGCACTAGATTTGGTAACTTCCAAACTAAATCCCTAAGAGTGGTACAGATATGTCAAGCTTCCTTAATGCACTGAATTTACCAAGGAAATTGAGTACAGAATGCCGTAAATTGGAAGTCTATTTACAGAAAACCTGCTAATACTGGTTGATACCTCCCCGTCAATACCAGGCTCAAAAGCGTTTAGTCATCAATTTCCTTATCTATCGATTCATCTCTATTTCTGACAAATGCTTACAAAAATCCAAAACACATCCTCAACCCCAAAGCTTTTTTTACCATACAACAATTCCGTATCGAATCGCATCTCAAAAATTGCTCATAAAGCAGGCATTAAAACTTCTATCAAACTATTCTAATGCCCTTGTCCTCGAACGGTGTCAATAGGATGAGTTCCTCTTGACATGAGTTGTTCCTGTTCTCTCACATTGAGATAGCTGAATACAACAACGAAATCGGACATCAAATCAATTTTGAGAATTCCAGACTGCTTTCCATAGATCCTTACTCTTTTCGCAGGGATATTGAGATCCTAAGACATTAAGTTAATTTTAATAGGATAGTGAGGATAGTATGATCATATTTTGAATACTAAAAAGACTTCGGAAAGCAATGGACCTAAACCTTCTTAAGGATCTATGAATAAACAAACTAACATACTTACATAAGATTTAAAATTTATTAGGATTCGGTATCATTTGATGTTTTTTTTAAACGATAGGTCCGACAATGAGCCACATTCTAAAAATATTTCTATTTATATACAGGATGTCCCAAATAAGATACACAAATAAGTTCTGTTTTTTTAAATGGCCCCCCCATTTTTGTTACATATTTAGATTCGCCATTAAATTGTCAACAGTAATACCACAAGTGATTGAATTTTCGCGATAAAGTCTGTCGATTCATTTCATAACGAAACTGAGTTGCTTGAAAACACCACGAGGCCGCAGGACGAGTGGTGTTTTTGTCAAGCAACTCTGTTGAGTTATGAAATAAGAGACAGACTTATGAGATAAATTCAATCACGAGTGGAATTTTATTAGATTATTTCACAAACAAAGTAAAAGGTAAAAAATCTGAAATTCGATAGAATTAGAGGAAATTAGCAGAAAAGGTAAGAAGTTGATCGGAAACATTAATAAAGTTTAATAAACAGGAACCATTGACATCGAACAAAATACATATTGAATTAAATCAGTTATTATATACAATGCTTTGAGCATGATTATTTGAACACCCGCTTGTACTTGCAATAGTTGTCTTTACGACACATTCCTTGTACTCAGAACCATTCATTTTTATCATGTTGAAGCCCCAGTCCTTTAATATAACTGCTAGTGTCTCGACAGGCGTTGCTCATTTTTAGCGTGGGTATTTATATTTGACGTTTAACTGTCACATACGTAAATCTGAAAACACCGAACTTGATAGGCCAATCAGAGTCAAGTTTAGTGTTATCGATAATCCAAACTTGACTGGAGCTCCTGATTGGTTCATTTTACAAGTGCGTGAAATAGTCGATATAATGCACCTAGGCTTCTTCGACTTATTTGCAATAGTTTTTGACTTATGTCAATTTATGTGTCAAAATAGCGTTGTGCGGAGATCCACAAAAAATTCAGAACTTCAGAACTGTTCAAGATAACTTAATCAACTTTTTTCCAGTCGATTCCTTAAGCTTTAAAGCATCTTTCGAGATGTAGTCGAACTCGGAGTCGATGTTCTATCGCCTGCTACAATTTTTTGAAAATGACAAATTACAAATAGCAATAACTCGACTTTTTCAAATACATCACCCTATATTTTATTAAATCATTGCATGGCATTTTTGAAGAGCTTTTTGCTGATATAGGGTTTGTGGGGTTTATATTCTAAAACTTGCTAGATTTATGCAAAATAAGAAATGTTTAACGGTTTATCCGAGAAAAAAAGGAATCGAGTAGGACGCTGTCGTAAAATTTGACAGATTTATACAATTTTGAAAAGAAAATGTTTCAACAAAATAAAATGGTAATGGAAACAGAAATACATGACAAAGTAAATAATTTTAGTAATACAATTTACAAGAACATTATTGATTTATAACAAATGCTCGTACTTAGGTCACCGTCACCATCATGTTCCACACAAAAATCATTATTTCATGGTATTACTAAAATTGTTTACTTTGTTATATATTTCTGTTTATATTGCAATTTCATTTTGTAAGTAAACAATTTTAGTAATACTATTTACAAGGACATGAAGTAATGATTTTTGTGTGGAACATGATGTTGTCGGTGACCTACGAGCATTTGTTATAAATCAAAAATGTTTATAATGTTTCCTATTAATCATTCATTCATGTTCTTGCAAATTGTATTATTAAAACTGTTTACTTTGTAATCTATTTCTGTTTCTATTACAAATTCATTTTGTTGAAACATTTTCTTTTCAAAATTGTATGAATCTGTCAAATTTTACGACAGCGATCTACTCGATTCCTTTTTTTCTCGAATAAACCGTCAAACATTTCTTATTTTGCATAAATCTAGTAAGTTTTACAAAAAAATCGTAGTAGGTGATAGACAGGCCTGACGAGAGGGGCGGGGTAACGGGGGGATTCCCCCCAGGCCCGCAGTTCTCGATGGGGCCCGGACCCGTACGATAAATCCCTGTTCGCACTATGCTTCACTTTTGTAATGTGATTTTTCTCTCTACGGGCTTGGCGATAGAACATCGACTCCGAGTTCGTCTACATCTCGAAAGATGCTCTAAAGCTTAAGGAATCGACTGGAAAAAAGTTGATTAAGTTATCTTGAACAGTTCTGAAGTTCTGAATTTTTTTGTGGATCTCTGCACAACGCTATTTTGACACATAAAAAGAAACCTAGGTGCGTTATATCGACAATTTAATGGCGAATCTAAATATGTAACAAAGTTGGGGGGTGGGTTGTCATTTAAAAAAACAGAACTTAGTTGTGTATCTTATTTGGGACATCCTGTATAAAAATAGAAATATTTTTAGAATGTGCCTCATTATCGGTCCTATCGTTTAAAAAACATCAAATCGATAGCTTGGGTGGAAAAAAGTTATGGAGCATAAACACACCCTTGGGTCACCCTGTAGAAAAAAAAATTATCTGTTCTCGAAAATAAAACATTAAGTATTAAGAATCAGCAGCCAAAATATATTACGTATCTACATGCATTTAAAAACTAAATTGAAATAAAAATAAAGTGTATGCCTTGCTTTTTATTTCATGCTTTCATACTTATACAGGGTGTTTCATAGTTAAACCGACATACGTTAACTGTAAATAGAGGGTACTTAGGTGATTCCAAATAACCTTGGTTAATGGGTCTAACGCCTTTAATAACCGAGATACGGGGTGTTTCATCCATTTCGGCCAATTTTTTGATAAGCCGTAACTTTAGAACCACCCTGTAGATTTCTCTCATACTTGGTACAGGTATAGTGTGTTAATAGCCCAATTCTATAGTGTAAGAACTACAATTAAAATCCAGATCCGGATTAAGAAGAATTTGTAAAATTTGAAAATCCCCAAAAGAACAGCCTGTATATCAGATTTTTTAAAATTGGGATGGATATTTGAAAAGAACGGAAAAAAATGAGTTAAAGTAAAAAAAAATTTTAAGTGCACATCCCATTCTACTACTGGAGTTTTAACGTCAAATTACCATTTTCACAAGCAGTAACTTTCGAAATACCTGGTAGATTTCTTTCATATTTGGTACAGGTATCATTTTTTAGTAGCCCAATCGACTAATGTAAGGACTATACTACAGTTACAATCCAGATACGGATTAACAAAAATTTGTAAAATTTGAAAATCCCCAACGCAACACGCTGTACATCAGATATTTTTTAAATTGGATCAGACATTCGAAAAGAATGGAAAAAACTGAGATATTCTGACATATTTTTATAAATGCACATCTCGTTCTAGATATTACTAAACTTTTAAAGTAAATTCAATTAATGCAATACATATTGTCATTTTCATAAGCCATAACTTTGGAAACACCCTGTAGATTTCTTTCATATTTGGTACAGGTAGATTGTTTAAATAGCCCAATCGTACAATACAAGAACTAAAGTTGAAATCCAGATCCGGATTAAGAAAAATTTGTAAAAGTTGGTAATCTCTAAAATAGCATCCTGTATATCAGATTTTTTTAAATGTAATCGGATACCTATTTACAAAAAGAAAAAAAAAGGCAAAAGATGTGTTATAATAAAATATTTTTATAAGTGCACAAGAGCGTTCTACAAACAAAAAATACAGATTTAATTTTTCGGATTAATTCCGGATACAAAACTCATTAAACTATCAAGTAAGCTTCGGCAATAATACATCTTTTTTCTTTTTTCAAATAGGTATCCGATTGTATTTTAAAGAATCTGATATACAGGGTGCTATTTTAGAGATTACCAACTTTTACAAATTTTTCAATCCGGATCTGAATTTTAACTTTAGTTCTTGTATTGTACGATTGGGCTATTTTAGCAATCTATCTGTACCAAATATGAAAGAAATCTACAGGGTACTTTCAAAGTTATGGCTTATGAAAATGACAATATGTATTGCATTAATTGAATTTACTGTAAAAATTTAGTAATATGTAGAACGAGATGTGCATTTATAAAAATATGTCAGAATATCTCAGTTCTTTCCATTCTTTTCGAATGTCTGATCCAATTTAAAAAATATCTGATGTACAGCGTGTTGCGTTGGGGATTGTCAAATTTTACAAATTTTCGTTAATCCGTATCTGGATTGTAACTGTAGTATAGTCCTTACATTATACGATTGGGCTACTAAAAAATGATACCTGTACCAAATATGAAAGAAATCTACTAGGTATTTCGAAAGTTACTGCTTGTGAAAATGAAAAAAATGCATTTGATGTAATTTGACGTTAAAACTCCAGTAGTAGAATGGGATGTGCACTTAAAAATTTTTTTAACTCATTTTTTCCGTTCTTTTCAAATATCCATCCCAATTTTAAAAAATCTGATATACAGGGTGTTGCTTTGGAGATTTTCAAATTTTGCAAATTCTTCTTAATCCGGATCTGGATTTTAATTGTAGTTCTTACACTATAGGATTGGGCTATTAACACACTATGCCTGTACCAAGTATGAGAGAAATCTACAGGGTGGTTCTAAAGTTACGGCTTATCAAAATATTGGCCGAAATGGATGAAACACCCCGTATCTCGGTTATTAAAGGCGTTAGACCCATTAACCAAGGTTATTTGGAATCACCTAAGTTCCCTCTATTTACAGTTAACGTATGTCGGTTTAACTATGAAACACCCTGTATAATATTTAAATCGTGATCAAACTATCGTTTATTAGTTTGTCGTAAGAACGCTTAAGACGCGTTTACACCAAAGTTGCAAACGTTTGTTTGCAACTTTTGGTGTTGGCAACATAAATGTTGACAACAATTTATTAGTTGTCGAAGTTGTATTTGCAACAAATATTGTGTTTCGACCTATACACAAAAAACGCAACGATCGTCCTGCGGCAAAAGCAAATCACAGAATGTGTTGAAAAACGGAATGACCGAACACCCGTAGGCTGGAAGGGTGGCGGCAGAAATGTTTTAAACACAAAATAGACGTGCAACATTTGGTTACGACAAATGTTTACAACTTTCTTTGATCTTTACCGACTTCTAGTGGAAAACAAAATTTTTGTTACAAACACTGCAAATCTGTTGACAACACGAAATGTTTACAACAAATTATTACTATTTTGCTAAATGTTGTCAACATTTGTTTGCAACATGAGTTTACAACCTTGGTGTAAACGCGTCTTTACAGGCTAGTATTATTAAATTTGTCTTCAATAGAATAACCAACTCATGCAGTCATATTTTTCAAAAGATAAGTCTGTATCTGAACTAAACGACCGCAAACCGCTTATGGTTACACGTTCAACAATGAACCATCAGTACGCCTTAAACAATTCGTATTGATTTTTCAAAGGTAAAGAAAAAACCTGCTTTTTTTGAGTACTCGAATTCTGAAGTAAATGCTCTGAAAAAAAGGGAATACTTAATTGGAAAGAAGATCGGTCAAGGTTCATACAGATGTGTGGTCTTTGGGTATAATTATATTTATAATTTTGATGATGTCTTTCATGCGAAACAAGTGCAGTAGCACATATCGCTTATCATTCATTGTATTTATTATTATTATTATTATTATTATTATTGAATAATTCAAATTAGCAATTAAATATTTCGAAACTATAAAAGGCTTCCTCGTGCTTCTTTTTGATGAGACAAATTCCATTTTTTTAAATTATATTATGTTTTACTATATTAATGATTGGAGTAATTTTCTGTATTCGTTGTTGAAAGTAGATAATTTGTCCTTTTTGTTACATAAATGTCGGCTTTTTTGTATATTTTACTTTTATTTTCAATTATGTTCATATATCAAATTCATTATCATGGTAACCGCATTCGATTTTATTCGAATAAAAATTTGAGTGCTTACTAGAACACAATCATATTATTGTACAATGTCGATAACTCTTGAGGTTTTTTTAAACAAACTGTAGTAAACATGAAATAACTTTTTAATTGCATTGTTATTTGTAAAATTTCCTTTTTTACCTTATCCACCAATTTTCAGGTACCATTAACCTTTTAAAAAAAACAACAATGTTTACGAAGAAAGAAAATGTTTGATCTCTAAAAAGAAATCACTGTTAATCAGACCGCTTTATTGTCGCGTTTTTAATTACATTAAACATTAATAAATTAACGTTAATAAATTTATGACAATAAATCCTAATCTTCAAACATTATTTAAGCTGTTGTAGACTAAGATTAAACAAATCCTCCCTTGGTTAGAGGAATGATATTCAAATGTGCAGCACAAGTGATTGAAGATGTTTGTGCATTTATCTATGCTCCTGTTAGTCGTAAGTATAATATTTTTCTTAATTTTAAAGAAAATAGCAGCTAGCAGGTGTTCTGATATGTCTCAAAAAGTTTTATACAAATGGAGAAAAAGTTTATCTTACATTTTACAAAAAAAAATCTGGATCAAAAGCTTTGCATGACTTGTAAATCCATAAACTATTATAAAACTTTTAAAAAATTTGCTGGAATACAGGAAAAAAAAAAAATGATGATTGGTGACGGGTTTATGTAAATTTAATCTGGGAAAGCCACAAATCTACAAGTATACATAATATTTTGGTACTTAAAAACAATTTCATTGAATATTTTGCTATCCATTCACTCTAAGTCATAATTTTTTATTTCCCCTGTATTGCAGTAAGCGCTTTAGTACTTTTATCCTACTTGACTATGGATTTACAAGTCATGCACAGCTTTTTATCATGAATTTTTCTTTGCAAAATATAAGATAAATTATTTTGTAACGGTTTGGCGATACATCTTAATCCATATTTCTTTTTCGCCCTAACTGCTCTGGGCTTTGCAACAGCAGGTTTTAGACATTTTTTCTATTTTTTTTTACGGATAAAATGGAAATTCTACGAAATTGAATTTTAGATGTTAAATCAAATGGCATAATAAAAATTAACGAAAATAAATTATTTGTAAGAAAAACAGTGAAAAATGGTGGTAAAAGTAAAAAGAGAATAATAAAAGATGTGGAAGTTTAAGTCAAATATTAAAATATTCGAAAATATTGTGTTTTCCGGTCAAAAATTAATATGAACTTCTGAATTATATGTCCCATTATTTTTACGAAAAATTTTCACTAGTAATCTTCGACTCGGGATAACTTTTAAAAAATTCATGCTTTCGGAAATATTTCCGATAGTAATTCAAGATCGTGGGAGATTCGATAAGAAAATTTCACACCAAAGTAATATAAAAAATTATAACATGATATTTTCGTAAGATACCTATTTATGGCACAAATGAAACCGTGTTCCTTGAATTTTAGTTACATGAAATAATTAAAGACACATTAATAGAACCTTTAGCAGTCCATTTAAATTGAAGCTTTGCTACTAAAATTTACCGAAAATATATTTTTTGCAAATATTCTTGATGATAAGGCCACTTTTTTTAATTTATAATAATTATATTGAGTCTCCATATACCGGGTGACAATGAGACTAGGGCCATGCCTATATCTCCTTCATTTTTCAACCGATTTGAGTAAAATTTGGTACATAGATATGAGACACCATTTTCGATTGACAGAAGTATAAAAAACAAAATGGCCGACTTCCGGTTTCGCCATATATGTCACCAACTTCGATTTTTTAAATGGAACACCCTATATATTTGATATTTTTTGGATTCTATGGCTCAAATTACATACATAGTGTTGCCAATTTTTTAATTTTTCAATAAAAAAATTCAAGACTCGGATATTTTTTCAAGAAATGATTATGTTTAGGTTTTAACAAAAAGAAAATGGTACATAATGTATATCGTTGAATTGGTAATTAAATTTCTGCTGTAGGATTTGTTATTGATCTTATCGTTGAAATAACGATTACTATGAATTACTGATATCAATTAGACTAGATTTTGACCGGATCAAGGCCTCCGGTGCTAAAAAAAATATGAGAATTTTTACTGAAAAATAAAAAATTTGGCAACGCTGTCGTATGTAATTTGAGCCATAGAATCAAAAAATATCAAATATATAGGGTATTCCATTTAAAACATCGAAGTTGGTGACAATTCTACCGAAACCGGAAGTCGGCCGTTTTGTTTTATATGCCTGCCAATCCAAAATGGTGTCTCATATCTATGTACCAAATTGGTTGAAAAGTGAAGGAGATATAGGCATGGCCCTGGTCTCATGGTCACCCGGTATACCAAAAGAATATGTTCCTAGGATTTTAATAGTATGAAATAAACATTTGTTGGTCGAAAATAATGTATTCTATTAGCTGTCAACCAATCTGTATTATTTTACAGTGAACGGAAGGGTGTATTTTTATAATTTGACACTTGACAGAAATACTATCGCTGTGGTACCGCCCAGGGTACCCAGGAGGAAAATACTATCGCCAAGTTTTGTGGTTGCCACAGTAACTAGCTGAAACGAAAGCTTCTTATTGGTTAAAAAATGTTGTTGTGAAATTTTCAGTAGAAATATTATACACAATTTTGTTATAAGAAAATTTAAAATAGTAAATTTCTTGATCGATCGGCCCCAAACTTCCATGTTTAAATAAGGCACCTTGTTTTACTTTTAATTTAAATTTTTGATCATAGAGTGACGCGATTTGTGTATAATTTATTGAAATTCAATGTAACTTTTTTTAACAACAATTATTATTTTTTAAATAACACAGGCCCACAAAAAAAAAGTGTGAGTATGCTACCCCTATGGATTTTGAGCCCCTGAATCCGAATCCGGTCTCAGTTTTCCCCTATCTTAGCGGAAATTTCCCCTAGCCTATGGGAAATGCGTGACATCTTAGAAATTTCAGTATCTGTGAAAGCAATATCGATCTACGCAAAACGATTATGTTTTCACGTATCTCGTGTCGCTTAGTTCTAATCTCACTGTAGAATTTCCCTAGACCCTAGAGTACCTCAAAATTCTACTAGCCTAGGGGTAAGCTGCGCAAAACTTGTGATTTCTGGAAGGTTCTATTTTTGCGCAAGAAAGCTTATATATTTTCGTATTTTGAGTTCCTGAATTCATATTTGACGTACAAAATGAATCACAATACTGTTAGGGCAACAATCAGGCTTCACAAAATATCCATGCTTTTTCTGCTTGTGGTACAGCAGCGATCGCAGAAATGACCTGAGAGGAGTTCATTCAAACCTGGTTCAAAGTTTTCAAAAATTTCTTAGGTAACTTTAAAAGCGACTAAGAAAATAGTGAAAAACATGTTGCGAAAATTTCAAGAACAAGGTTGCCTCATGAGCATATAATTACACTTCCTTCATTCAAATCTTGGTGATTACAGTGAGGAACAAGGAGAACGTTGCCACCAAGATATCAAAGAAATGGAGCGACATTATCAGGGACGATAGGATGAACACATGGTGGCAGATTTTTGCTGGTTGTTGAAGAAGGATGTTGCAGATGAAAGCAAAAAAAGAAAGAGGAATCCGCTCCGTCGAACGTTTGACGATAAAAGAACAAGGAAAAGACGAACACACTAATAAAACATATAAGTAATGGAATTTTCCGTGGGCTAGGGCAATTGTGAGAAGCTGGATGAATATTCTGATGACAGAAATGAACACGGCAACTCAGAAGACGGAAAGATATCACTTCGATTTTTGCACAATTTTCTACGTTTTTCCCTAGGCTAGGGAAATTCTGAAGTACTGTGGAACATTTTGTACGTTAAATATGAATTCAGAAACTCAAAATACGAAAATATATAAGCTTTCTTGCGCAAAAATAGAACCTTCCAGAAATCACAAGTTTTGCGCAGCTTACCCCTAGGCTAGTGGAATTTTGAGGTACTCTAGGGAAATTCTACAGTGAGATTAGAACTAAGTGACACGAGATACGTGAAAACATAATCGTTTTGCGTAGATCGAAATTGCTTTCACAGATACTGAAATTTCTAAGATTTCACGCATTTCCCCTAGGCTAGGAGAAATTTCCGCTAAGATAGGGGAAAACTGAGACCGGATTCGGATTCAGGGGCTCAAAATCCGTAGGGGTAACATACTCACATGAAAAGTTCATTCCACTTTTTTTTTGTGGGCCTGTGTAATGATCTGGGGCAATCTGTTAATTAAATAGGTCCTATTAAATAAAAAAAATGTTTGGCACGACCAAAAATAATATTAATACTAATAAGCAGGGCTGTAACTAGCTTTTTGTGGGCCCTTTCAAAACCAAAAAAACTTACCATGCCTATACGATAGTTCTGAAACTCCTGTTCTTTTATTTTGAAGTTTGGTATAACAGTCTTAATATTCTTTCAATTGTTTATGTCCGTAAAAAATGATAAATTAAAACATCATAAATTTATTTAAATTATATGTTTCTTGCTTTTTTTTCGCAAATTCATCAATGAAATCATTAAAATCTATTTGTTGCAGTATATCATGTTCAATAGATATAATTGACAATTTAGATAAACGCTCTTTTAGTACGGCATAACATAACCAGAATTTTCGACTACCACACAGAATTTCCAAGTATTTTTATCAGTTCTCGGAGAATTGAGAAAAAAAGTTCAGGGTGACGGATTTTTTTAGTCACCCGAAAGGTCGGAATTGCTCTTTAAATACGAAAAAAAGTGGTCTATTTTTGTTATCTCGACACGTCAGTTTTTTTGTTTTTTTTAATAGAGGTAAGTAAATGTGTTGAGAAAAAATTGAGAACTGACATTTTGAGTCACACGCCAGGTTCTAATGGATTAACCCATTAGCGCCCGGAAAAAATTTTTTTCGTATGAATTACTCAATTTAGACATGAAACTACAACTGCTAATTAAAACAAAATGACCGCAACCACCTATTTCAGCGATCTTTGATATATGTATATTGAGATGAGAACATACAGATTGCTTAAAAATCCAGTATTATTTTTTACACGTCACTTTTAATAAGTCATGTCGACATGTCAGTTGTTCATACGGTACCTCTAGGCGCTAATGGGTTAAAATTGGAAAATTACCAACAGGTTGAAAATATTGTCATCGCCACATGTCATTTCTGTTATTATCGGTTATTTTATATGATTCTAGACTAAAAAGTTCGGGATTTTTTTTAGTCACCCGAAAGGTCGGAATTGATCTTTAAACATGTGAAAAAAGTAGTCTTATTTTGTAATCGCCACATATCAGTTCTCTACTTGAGGTATTGTTTTTTTTTTTTTAAAAAGTTGGAAAAAATTGGAATTGATATTTAAACCACCCCCGTGCGAACAAACTGGTTTTCCTTCGTGTGTATTGATGCTTTTAGCATTCTGTGAGTTGGAAAAACCACGAAAGACACAAATAATTTTTGATGCCCCCGAAATACGTTTTCGAGGATGCTGAACACGATGGTGGGGGTTAAAATTGTTTATTAGTTTCCCCACCCCCCAAACGGCCAAAAACCACCCCCGTTAGTTTTGCCGGTGAAAGACGCGATTGTCCCTTTGGCAAGTGGTTTTTTGCCATTTGGGGGTAGGGCTAACTCGAATAGAATTTTAACCCACGCCATCGTGTTCAGCATCCTCGAAAACGGGGGAAGATGTACTTTGGGGCATCAAACATTATTTGTATGTCCGTCCGAGTCACAGAATGGAGCTGAATTGACTGCAAAGATTCAACTCTGTATTGTTATGGTATTAAAATATTAAAAATAGAAAACTTGTAAATTATATAAATGGAAATTATGTAAAGCTTATTTTAAAAGAATATAACTTTTTAAAATTAAATGTAAAAATTACAAAATTTTCAATTACCAACATAAATTAAAAATTTTTGAATGTAACTAAATTTGGTAACTTGATTCTTTTTTTAAAAATTGTTGGGTTGTTGAAAAAACTTGAGAAGAGGGGAAGAAAAATTATTTTTTTGCTGAAAAGAAATATTTTGAGTTTTTCCCAGAAATTGTATAATTATATTGATATGGAATCCAATTAGACTTAATATTGCAAAAAAGGTGGTTTTTGAGTTGAAAGAAAAAGAAAAGGACTTTATTAACGAAAGAGGAGATGTTGGAGTTAGTTTGAAGGAACTAAGTTTTAGAGAAAATCAAAAGAAGAATTCTTTTTGATTAAGAATATTGCACAGTGTTTTTCCTGAAAAAGGCATTTAATAACTATTGTATTGTTGGTGTGATATAATTTTTTCTTAATTATAGTTTGTTCATTTACTTTATTTATAACAAAGTGTCAAAATAGTTTTGTGTTGTTAAATAATTTTGGTGATTTGGTTTCATTTTTGAAGTTCTAAGTTAAAGTTTTTCTTTTAAAAGAATAGTTATTTGTTTTTTGACAGTTTGTGTGACATTTAAAATTGGTATAAGGAATGAATGAGTGTTTTTGAATTAATGTTATAATTTTAATTAGATATAATTTTCCTGCGTTATTGTGTTAAAACCTTTAATCAATTATAAAATAAATAAAGTAATAAAATTGATAGTGATATAAATTCTGGGAAAAACAAGTTATAGTGTCATTACGAAAGTACGCACCATAACTTTTTTATTAAGGGTCTCTCGACAAAAACTTATTCTTGATAAAAGTTTGTGCATCCCCTAAAACTAAACATGTACCAACAAAATATAGTAAAACACTCGTAATATACGAGGAGTCTTCAAAAATTTTAATTTGAGACAAGAGTAAAGTACCCTTATTTTGAAAAATCTCGGAAATGTTATTTAGAAAAGTCGTTCAGCATTAAAAAATACATCTAGATTTGAAGTCGTGACCATCTAAGTGAAGTTTTATTATTTTACCCTTTAAACAAGTAAATCTCCAGAAAATCAATGAGTGTGCCGAAATACTTATTTTATTTTGATGTTTTATGATTTGATATTATTGAATAATAAGTTTATGTTACAATACTGTATAATTTTAAGCAATTTTCGGTGTTAACAAAAAATAAAAACAACTTTGCACCAAAAAGTTTGAAAATTATTTTACTCTTCACAAAAATTGACCGTGGTTAACACAATAGTTGTGTAATTTGTAATATTACAGGCTTTTTAAATAAACCGTCGTATATAGGATGTTGTCTATTTATTGTTTTACCAATTTTTTTTTCGTAGTCCCCATTTTAAAAAAGTAGGTAAAAAAATAAAACTTCACTTAGATGGCCATGACTTCAAATCTAGATGTATTTTTTAATGCTGAACAACTTTCCTAAATAATATTTCCCGAGATGTTTCAAAATAAGGGTACTTTACTCTTGTCTCAAATTCAAATTTTTGAAGACTCCTTGTATATTACGAGTGTTTTATTATATTTTGTTGGTGCATGTTTAGTTTTAGGATGCACAAACTTTATCAGGTTAACTTTTTGTCGAGAAACCCTTAATAAAAAAGTTTCCCATATGGTGCGTACTTTCGTAATGACACTGTATAAGGAAATATTAAATTGGAAATTTTGGAAATTTACAAGGTTACGTCTATTTTTTTTAAACTGTATTTTGACTGAACTCACCAAAGTACATAAAATACTTTTGACATGGGAATCTAAATTAAATTTAAATAAAAAAATAAATTTTGGCTTTTCAACTAAATTTAAATAATAGAATATTATATTTAAATAAATTAAAGTTATAAAATTGATATTTTTATGACAATATATAATTTTCATTTTTTTACTAGGGCAAAGGGAAAGTAAAAGAAAATTAAAATAATTTGTGGTAAGAAAATTCGCATCTCGAAAAAAATTTCGGAAATTATTCAAGCTCTAGGGAGATTATCACTGAAAAACTTTTATACTTAGAAAACACAGTTCGTATGTATAGAAATTTCAACATAGATCGCTTCTTATTTGCAAAACGAGCGTCATATCATAATAGAAAATAATTTAAATTGTTTGTTATTAAATTTGTGTTTACATTTTTATTACTGATATCTTAATAAATAACTTTGCATTAACGTCTTAATTTTTATTTTTTCTATTTGCTTTAATTTGAGTACCCATTGATACCTATCTTGTATAACTAGCCCGCGCAATACTTTTTTCGAACCCTTTCATGACTGTAATTAAAGGATTAACCATCGACGTAATCAGGCCCTGCCCCATCTTTCAGTACCTTTACTTGTTACAAATAGATAAGAGGATTATAAAACCAATACCAAATAAAAGTATAAAATAATTTGCATTTATCATTTGTCTCTTTCCAGTCACATTTATCATCAGATTATTGGTCCAATAAACTTTTGCTTTTGTATTTATTCAGAAAATAGGAAAATACACCGCATTTAATTGTAACTCAAAATGAATGTTTTTAGTAAACTAGCTGCTATTATATCAGTGCTTGTTTTAGTTCTACTAATAATTTTGATTATTACTAACAATACACAGGTTAAATCTGATTCCAATCAGCAAACTGAAACTACTATAAAAGATTTATTTACTCAACAAACTCATTTTACTACTACTATTACTGATTTTTTTATATCAACCGAGTCTGATAAGAAAATAGAAAATACCACTAAATCGAGTGAACAGATTCAAGTTAGTGAAAAAGTATATTATGAACAACAATACAGTAAATCAAATATACCAATTAAAACAACTCCAACTATTGAAAATACTGAAACTAATACATATACGATTATCGGTGAAAATATTACAACTGGTGGAAACAAGCGTAGGCAACAAGCTGAATCTAGCAAAGTAAGTCACTTCAATCAAAGTTTATTTATCAATTAATCAAAGTAATTTATCCTATCCGGTGTCGCTACTCTCATCAGGAGTGTTTTAACTGTATTAAGGAAAAGTTCGAATTAAAATGTATTATTTAGATATAACGGCCCTTTTTATTTTTATAACAATAACAAAATATAACATAACTTACACATTACAGTATATCCTCATATAGCCTACCACTATGACTGGTTTGTCTTTATACGAAGACACCAAATTACCTTGTGAACTCGTAGGTGTTTTACTCGCGACCTTTGAACTATTAAAATGTGAAAAAATTTAATCATTTTCCTTCTAGAAGTCCAAGACACAATCCCATGTATCTTGCACAATCAATCTTTTATGGATTTTAGGATTATCTCCAGTGCCAATAATTTTTTCGGCGTCTTCTGAATTTTTTATATGTGCTACCTTTTCTTTTTATTAGCAAGACATTTGCCTAAATGTTTCTAAATATCTTAAAATGAAATGGGGTTATGATAATTAAGGATCTTGTTGAAATAGCAACCTAATTTGAGGATAGTTGCAAACTTATTGCTGCAATAAAACTATTTAAAATTGGAGCAAGAAACTGGGGATTTAAATTTCGGACCAAGAATAGTGAACATGCGTAATAGCTACCTGAAGCATATTCAAGAATTTAGAAAAAAAGAACAAAAACATATTACTTAGATTCTACATGGTATGATACATATGACACTATAAAGAAAGGATGGATCGATTGAAAAGTAAATAACATCGAAGAATATATATGAGGAAATGTCTACTATTTACTGGCATTGTGGACAATTGTACGCAGTGTTAAAAAAATAGGAAGATACTCGATTGAAGGAGACCCATGTCTGGCAGACAAGAAATCAGCCAAAAAATTGAAAACCTAATATTGAAAGACCGAAGAATGTGGAAGAGAAACGATTGAGATGAAAAATCACTTAGTGAAACCTGCATCTGCTAGTACGACCCTGAATCTAAAAAAGAGTCAATGGCATCAAAAATAAAAAGGCTATTACTCAAACAATCCTGCCAATCATTCGTGGATAAAAGGAGAGGTAAACTTGCAGACAAGGTCAAGAGTTGCTTAGCGAAAATTTACTATTTTTAAATTTTTTTAACAAGACCGCCTTTTAAAAACAAAGACACAATATTTTTGTATTGAAGATGTGTTAAATTAGATTACATTACATTAAAAAAATCATTTATTTTGATATATTTTTCCTTCAGTACCCTTTTGCGGTTATCTCAATAATAAAAGCCTAAAATATTTCTTATAATTCAAGCTCCTGTATTAACTATTCGACGTTTTTTTCAGATTTGGCCTTTTGTGACGTCCAATGAGAACTGCGAGGAAATAGATGAACTTAAACCTTTTGACAAAACATACAATTGTACTACAAATGGACTTTTTGCTGACGAAGCAGATGAAAGTTGTACAAAGTATGTTGCCTGCGCAAGAAGTTATTATTATTTCATAACTCTGTATTTAACTTGTCCAGATGGCACATATTTTGATCCAGATATCAATGATTGCACTATAGAATATGTTTGTCCGTATAAATCTACAAGTGAGACAACTGAGCAGACTACAACGCAAAGATATATTACGTCTTCAAGCTCTGCTACTACTAATGAAGAAGATACTATATCAACAACCAAACAAGATAATACAACATATACTCCATCAACAACTGAAATAAGTATTAATGCAACTACCATTTCCGATGTTTCTACTGAAAAAAGCACAACTCCAACAGAAATAACTACATCAACAGGGGTAACTCCAACAACAGAAGGATCTACATCAACTACTATTGAGGAGTGCATTTATAACAATGACTCGAATTACTTCAACTGTACTGTTAAGGGTCGTTTCAGAAATAACAATGATAAAACATGCCAAACTTACTATTTGTGCAGTGTACTAAGTAGTGGAAGAATCATTCAAACTAAATACACTTGTCCAGAAAATTCCTACTTCAATCCATCAAAACAACTATGTGATGTAGATTATTCATGTCCTTGTTCAACCGTAACTACTACTAGTGCTACTACTGTTACTAGCACTACTACAGAAATTCCTGTTGATAACGTGACAACTGAACAGACTAAATCACAAACACAAACTGCGTCTTCTAGCGCTACTAGTACCAGTGACGAAGAAACTACAATAACAACCAAACAAGATAATTCAACAACTAATATAAGTAATGAAACTACTACTTCCAATGTTTCTACTGAAAAAAGCACAATTTCATCAGAAATTCCTGTTAGCACAGTGACAACTGTACAGAATACATCGCAAACACATACTACACCTTCCAGCTCTACTAGTACCAGAGAAGAAGAAAATACATCAGCAACCAAAGAAGATAATACAACATATACTCCATCAGCTTCAACAACTGAAATAAGTACTAATGCAACTACTATTTCCGATGTTTCTACTGAAAAAAGTATAACTTCAACCGAAATTCCTGTTAGCACAGTAACAACTGTAACACAAACTGCGTCTTCCAGCTCTGCTACTACTAATGAAGAAGATACTATATCAACAACCAAACAAGATAATACAACATATACTCCATCAACAACTGAAATAAGTATTAATGCAACTACCATTTCCGATGTTTCTACTGAAAAAAGCACAACTCCAACAGAAATAACTACATCAACAGGGGTAACTCCAACAACAGAAGGATCTACATCAACTACTATTGAGGAGTGCATTTATAACAATGACTCGAATTACTTCAACTGTACTGTTAAGGGTCGTTTCAGAAATAACAATGATAAAACATGCCAAACTTACTATTTGTGCAGTGTACTAAGTAGTGGAAGAATCATTCAAACTAAATACACTTGTCCAGAAAATTCCTACTTCAATCCATCAAAACAACTATGTGATGTAGATTATTCATGTCCTTGTTCAACCGTAACTACTACTAGTGCTACTACTGTTACTAGCACTACTACAGAAATTCCTGTTGATAACGTGACAACTGAACAGACTAAATCACAAACACAAACTGCGTCTTCTAGCGCTACTAGTACCAGTGACGAAGAAACTACAATAACAACCAAACAAGATAATTCAACAACTAATATAAGTAATGAAACTACTACTTCCAATGTTTCTACTGAAAAAAGCACAATTTCATCAGAAATTCCTGTTAGCACAGTGACAACTGTACAGACTACATCGCAAACACATACTACACCTTCCAGCTCTACTAGTACCAGAGAAGAAGAAAATACATCAGCAACCAAAGAAGATAATACAACATATACTCCATCAGCTTCAACAACTGAAATAAGTACTAATGCAACTACTATTTCCGATGTTTCTACTGAAAAAAGTATAACTTCAACAGAAATTCCTGTTAGCACAGTAACAACTGTAACACAAACTGCGTCTTCCAGCTCTGCTACTACCAGGGAAGAAGATACTACATCAACAACCAAACAAGATAATACAACATATACTCCATTAGCTTCAACAACTGAAATAACTACTAATGCAAGTACTATTTCCGAAGTTTCTACTGAAAAAAGCACAACTTCAACAGAAATAACTACATCAACAGGGGTAACTACGACAACAGAAGTATCTACATCAACTACTATTGAGGAGTGCATTTATAACAATGACTCGAATTACTTCAACTGTACTGTTAAGGGTCGTTTCAGAAATAACAATGATAAAACATGCCAAACTTACTATTTGTGCAGTGTACTAAGTAGTGGAAGAATCATTCAAACTAAATACACTTGTCCAGAAAATTCCTACTTCAATCCATCAAAACAACTATGTGATGTAGATTATTCATGTCCTTGTTCAACCGTAACTACTACTAGTGCTACTACTGTTACTAGCACTACTACAGAAATTCCTGTTGATAACGTGACAACTGAACAGACTAAATCACAAACACAAACTGCGTCTTCTAGCGCTACTAGTACCAGTGACGAAGAAACTACAATAACAACCAAACAAGATAATTCAACAACTAATATAAGTAATGAAACTACTACTTCCAATGTTTCTACTGAAAAAAGCACAATTTCATCAGAAATTCCTGTTAGCACAGTGACAACTGTACAGACTACATCGCAAACACATACTACACCTTCCAGCTCTACTAGTACCAGAGAAGAAGAAAATACATCAACAACCAAAGAAGATAATACAACATATACTCCATCAGCTTCAACAACTGAAATAAGTACTAATGCAACTACTATTTCCGATGTTTCTACTGAAAAAAGTATAACTTCAACAGAAATTCCTGTTAGCACAGTAACAACTGTAACACAAACTGCGTCTTCCAGCTCTGCTACTACCAGGGAAGAAGATACTACATCAACAACCAAACAAGATAATACAACATATACTCCATTAGCTTCAACAACTGAAATAACTACTAATGCAAGTACTATTTCCGACGTTTCTACTGAAAAAAGCACAACTTCAACAGAAATAACTACATCAACAGGGGTAACTACGACAACAGAAGTATCTACATCAACTACCATTGAGGAGTGCATTTATAACAATGACTCGAATTACTTCAACTGTACTGTTAAGGGTCGTTTCAGAAATAACAATGATAAAACATGCCAAACTTACTATTTGTGCAGTGTACTAAGTAGTGGAAGAATCATTCAAACTAAATACACTTGTCCAGAAAATTCCTACTTCAATCCATCAAAACAACTATGTGATGTAGATTATTCATGTCCTTGTTCAACCGTAACTACTACTAGTGCTACTACTGTTACTAGCACTACTACAGAAATTCCTGTTGATAACGTGACAACTGAACAGACTAAATCACAAACACAAACTGCGTCTTCTAGCGCTACTAGTACCAGTGACGAAGAAACTACAATAACAACCAAACAAGATAATTCAACAACTAATATAAGTAATGAAACTACTACTTCCAATGTTTCTACTGAAAAAAGCACAATTTCATCAGAAATTCCTGTTAGCACAGTGACAACTGTACAGACTACATCGCAAACACATACTACACCTTCCAGCTCTACTAGTACCAGAGAAGAAGAAAATACATCAACAACCAAAGAAGATAATACAACATATACTCCATCAGCTTCAACAACTGAAATAAGTACTAATGCAACTACTATTTCCGATGTTTCTACTGAAAAAAGTATAACTTCAACAGAAATTCCTGTTAGCACAGTAACAACTGTAACACAAACTGCGTCTTCCAGCTCTGCTACTACCAGGGAAGAAGATACTACATCAACAACCAAACAAGATAATACAACATATACTCCATTAGCTTCAACAACTGAAATAAGTGCTAATGCAACTACTATTTCCGACGTTTCTACTGAAAAAAGCACAACTTCAACAGAAATAACTACATCAACAGGGGTAACTACAACAACAGAAGTATCTACATCAACTACGATCGAAGAGTGCATTTATAACAATGACTCGAATTACTTCAACTGTACTGTTAAGGGTCGTTTCAGAAATAACAATGATAAAACATGCCAAACTTACTATTTGTGCAGTGTACTAAGTAGTGGAAGAATCATTCAAACTAAATACACTTGTCCAGAAAATTCCTACTTCAATCCATCAAAACAACTATGTGATGTAGATTATTCATGTCCTTGTTCAACCGTAACTACTACTAGTGCTACTACTGTTACTAGTACTACTACAGAAACTCCTGTTGATAACGTGACAACTGTACAGACTTCATCGCAAACACAAACTACGTCTTCCATCTCTACTAGTACCAGTGAAGAAGAGACTACGTCAACAACCAAAGAAGATAACACAACATATACTCCATCAGCTTCAACAACTGAAATAAATAATAATGCAACTACTATTTCCGATATTTCTACTGAAAAAAGCACAACTTCAACAGAAATTCCTGTTAGCACAGTGACAACCATACAGACTACATCGCAAACACAAACTGCGTCTTCCAGTTCTGCTACTACCAATGAAGAAGATACTACATCAACAACCAAACAAGATATTACAACGTATACTCCATCAGCTTCAACCACTCAAATAAGTACTGATGCAACTACTATTTCCGATGTTTCTACTGCAAAAAGCACAACTTCAACAGAAATAACTACAACAACAGAAGTATCTACATCAACTACCATTGAGGAGTGCATTTATAACAATGACTCGAATTATTTCAACTGTACTGTTAAGGGTCGTTTCAGAAATAACAATGATAAAACATGCCAAACTTACTATTTGTGCAGTGTACTAAGTAGTGGAAGAATCATTCAAACTAAATACACTTGTCCAGAAAATTCCTACTTCAATCCATCAAAACAACTATGTGATGTAGATTATTCATGTCCTTGTTCAACCGTAACTACTACTAGTGCTACTACTGTTACTAGTACTACTACAGAAAGTCCTGTTGATAACGTGACAACTGTACAGACTTCATCGCAAACACAAACTACGTCTTCCATCTCTACTAGTACCAGTGAAGAAGAGACTACGTCAACAACCAAAGAAGATAACACAACATATACTCCATCAGCTTCAACAACTGAAATAAATAATAATGCAACTACTATTTCCGATATTTCTACTGAAAAAAGCACAACTTCAACAGAAATTCCTGTTAGCACAGTGACAACCATACAGACTACATCGCAAACACAAACTGCGTCTTCCAGTTCTGCTACTACCAATGAAGAAGATACTACATCAACAACCAAACAAGATATTACAACGTATACTCCATCAGCTTCAACCACTCAAGTAAGTACTGATGCAACTACTATTTCCGATGTTTCTACTGCAAAAAGCACAACTTCAACAGAAATAACTACAACAACAGAAGTATCTACATCAACTACCATTGAGGAGTGCATTTATAACAATGACTCGAATTATTTCAACTGTACTGTTAAGGGTCGTTTCAGAAATAACAATGATAAAACATGCCAAACTTACTATTTGTGCAGTGTACTAAGTAGTGGAAGAATCATTCAAACTAAATACACTTGTCCAGAAAATTCCTACTTCAATCCATCAAAACAACTATGTGATGTAGATTATTCATGTCCTTGTTCAACCGTAACTACTACTAGTGCTACTACTGTTACTAGTACTACTACAGAAATTCCTGTTGATAACGTGACAACTGCACAGACTACATCGCAAACACAAACTGCGTTTTCCAGCTCTACTAGCACAAGTGAAGAAGAGTCTACATCAACAACCAAAGAAGATAATACAACGTACACTCCATCAGCTTCAACAACTGAAATTACTACTAATGCAAGTACTATTTCCGATGTTTCTACTGAAAAAAGTACAACTTCAACAGAAATTCCTGTTAGCAAAGTAACAACTGTAACACAAACTGCGTCTTCCAGCTCTGCTACTACCAGTGAAGAAGATACTACATCAACAACCAAACAAGATAATACAACATATACTCCATTAGCTTCAACAACTGAAATAAGTGCTAATGCAACTAATATTTCCGACGTTTCTACTGAAAAAAGCACAACTTCAACAGAAATAACTACATCAACAGGGGTAACTACGACAACAGAAGTATCTACATCAACTACCATTGAGGAGTGCATTTATAACAATGACTCAAATTACTTCAACTGTACTGTTAAGGGTCGTTTCAGAAATAACAATGATAAAACATGCCAAACTTACTATTTGTGCAGTGTACTAAGTAGTGGAAGAATCATTCAAACTAAATACACTTGTCCAGAAAATTCCTACTTCAATCCATCAAAACAACTATGTGATGTAGATTATTCATGTCCTTGTTCAACCGTAACTACTACTAGTGCTACTACTGTTACTAGCACTACTACAGAAATTCCTGTTGATAACGTGACAACTGAACAGACTACATCACAAACACCAACTGCGTCTTCTAGCTCTACTAGTACCAGTGAAGAAGAAACTACAATAACAACCAAACAAGATAATTCAACAACTAATATAAGTAATGAAACTACTACTTCCAATGTTTCTACTGAAAAAAGCACAACTTCAACAGAAATTCCTGTTAGCACAGTGACAACTGTACAGACTACATCGCAAACACAAACTGCGTCTTCCAGCTCTGCTACTACCAGTGAAGAAGATACTACATCAACAACCAAACAAGATATTACAACGTATACTCCACCAGCTTCAACAACTCAAATAAGTACTGATGCAACTACTATTTCCGATGTTTCTACTGCAAAAAGCACAACTTCAACAGAAATAACTACATCAACAGGGGTAACTACAACAACAGAAGTATCTACATCAACTACCATTGAGGAGTGCATTTATAACAATGACTCGAATTATTTCAACTGTACTGTTAAAGGTCGTTTCAGAAATAACAATGATAAAACATGCCAAACTTACTATTTGTGCAGTGTACTAAGTAGTGGAAGAATCATTCAAACTAAATACACTTGTCCAGAAAATTCCTACTTCAATCCATCAAAACAACTATGTGATGTAGATTATTCATGTCCTTGTTCAACCGTAACTACTACTAGTGCTACTACTGTTACTAGTACTACTACAGAAATTCCTGTTGATAACGTGACAACTTCACAGACTACATCGCAAACACAAACTGCATCTTCCAGCTCTACTAGCACAAGTGAAGAAGAGTCTACATCAGCAACCAAAGAAGATAATATAACGTACACTCCATCAGCTTCAACAACTGAAATTACTACTAATGCAAGTACTATTTCCGATGTTTCCACTGAAAAAAGTACAACTTCAACAGAAATTCCTGTTAGCACAGTGACAACTGTACAGACTACATCGCAAACACAAACTGCGTCTTCCAGCTATGCTACTACCAGTGAAGAAGATACTACATCAACAACCAAACAAGATATTACAACGTATACTCCATCAGCTTCAACAACTCAAATAAGTACTGATGCAACTACTATTTCCGATGTTTCTACTGCAAAAAGCACAACTTCAACAGAAATAACTACATCAACAGGGGTAACTACAACAACAGAAGTATCTACATCAACTACCATTGAGGAGTGCATTTATAACAATGACTCGAATTATTTCAACTGTACTGTTAAGGGTCGTTTCAGAAATAACAATGATAAAACATGCCAAACTTACTATTTGTGCAGTGTACTAAGTAGTGGAAGAATCATTCAAACTAAATACACTTGTCCAGAAAATTCCTACTTCAATCCATCAAAACAACTATGTGATGTAGATTATTCATGTCCTTGTTCAACCGTAACTACTACTAATGCTACTACTGTTACTAGTACTACTACAGAAATTCCTGTTGATAACGTCACATCGCAAACACAAACTGCGTCTTCCAGCTCTGCTACTACCAGTGAAGAAGATACTACATCAACAACCAAAGAAGATAATACAACATATACTCCATCATCTTCAACAACTAATATAAGTATTAATGAAACTACTACTTCCAATGTTTCTACTGAAACAAGCACAACTTCAACAGATATTCCTGTTAGCACCGTAACAACTGAACAGACTACATCGTAAACACATACTACACCTTCCAGCTCTGCTACTACCAAAGTAGAAGATACTACATCAACAACCAAACAAGATAACACAACATATACTCCATCAGCTTCAACAACTGAAATAAGTACTAATAAAACTACTACTTCCGATGTTTCTACTGAAAAAAGCACAACTAGACAGACGTCTTCTAGCTCTGGTTACACTGAGAAAAGTACAGATGTAGAAGACACTACAACCGAAAAAGATAATATTACATCTACAACTTCATCAACTACAAAAGAAGTCACTACTATTAGTACTGCTGATAATATTACTTTAGAAGTTACCACCGCTAAAAGTACAACTTCAAAAGAAATAACAACTGAATCAACTACTAAGGAAAATACAACCACCGAAATATGTTCGCTCTATAACAGTGATCCAAATTATTATACCTGCACCAGTAAGGGTCGGTTCCAAAATGATAACGACTTATATTGTGGATCATATTATTTATGCAGCCTGCTTAGAAGTGGACGATTTATTAAAACAAAATATACTTGCCCTACAAATTCTTACTTCAATCCCGACAAACAACTTTGCGATGTAGCCTATAAATGCGGCTGTAAAGCTTAATTATTGTTAGGTTTTTTGGAAATAATATGAGTACCACGGAGGATTTAGATTAATCGTAGATTAGACCTAATTTTATTTGTTGAAAAATTCCATTGTAATCTTAATTAATAAATGTTTATTTTTCTCATTATCGTTTATATGTTTTTAAATAGGCATCCTTAATATGTCATGTATTTATTATACCGTTTTGAATGTAAAATTGAGAAAAAATGTGTTTGATTATGCATTGACGTAATCAAAGGGTATTTTGAACAGGTAATGTAAATTAAACAATTTTATAAATTTATCATTTCTTTATTTCTTTTTATTTATTCAAATTTTATAATTAAATGAACAAGCTTTGTTTATTATTTATTTTAATTTGGATATAATTTTATAATGATGTTTCAAATAATTTTCTCTATAGCCTAATGAAAATTTTAAAGACATATTATTATGGCCTACTCGTAAATTGTGTGTTTTTACTTATTTTTTTTGCTAAACCAATTTTGATTTATATTTCCACATCCTACAAAATAAAAATAAATCAATTTTTTTAATATATAAAATAAAACAAGTGTTTGTTGCAATAATAAAATACAATGTGTTCCGTTTAAAAAAAGCGAAACCAATAATCACTTCGAGTCTCGATTCGCCCTATATTTATTTATTTATTTACTTTATTGCAGTACATCACAGAGTAACCTAATTGGTACATAGCAACGTCATTAAAATATAATTGAGAAGAAATATAAAAATATAAAATATAGAAAGTACAGGGTTATTCATTATAAATTACCCACCCCTTATTATCGTTATTATTGCCTATAGAAAAAAAGTTTCAAATAAAAGTTATATGGTTATAACTGTTTTTTGTTAAAATGCTATTAAATGTACAGAGGCGTGCAGATTTCAGGGGATACAAAAAAATAATATATTTTTTAAATAGGATACCCTATATATTTTTACATTTTTATAATCCTCTCGATGAGCTGATTTCAACGATGTATCACACTTGCTGTCTAATCTGGATAATAAAGGATCTACAGCCACTGAACAATCACATTTTTTGAGTTAAAGTAGCTGTAGTAGCCAAACGGTTGAAAATCGAGAAAAACATGTCTCTATGCTAACTTTTCAAATTCTATACTGTGGCACTAAAAAATATTGTATACAGGGTGATTAAAAATCAGATTGGGTTTCCAATATCCAAAAAGACAGAATGACACTCTACAAAAGCTTTGGATAGATCGGCGTAAATAACGTCTATTTGATTTCCCTGTTCAATAGAGTTAATTAGAAATTCCTGGAAGATGGCAAGATTGATAGCTGTGGATCGGCCTCTATACAATCCATGTTGATTATGGATAATGTGGTGTTTATAACAGCTAAAGATGTCATCTGACAGTATCGCTTCAATAACTTTTGGAATAGCAGAGCGTAACGAAATTCCACGGTAAGACTCATATTTCTGATAGCAGGATTGGAAATGAGAGGCAAATATTAACCAATAATTTCAGACAAAAATTACAAAGCTATAAAACGCTTCAGGGTGTTAATATTGCTACGCAAATAATACAAAATTGCTCGTATCTGTTAGTATATGTTGTAAAAATCACAAGGTATTTTATTTAAATAAATTTGGCCCCATTAATGCTTCAAAATTCAACATGATTTTCTATCTCTTACCATAAAGGAGTCATCGCACCCTGTATTTAGGAAAAAGTTTGAAAAAACTGTTTTAAATAGAAGTGTGCCATAATTTTCAAGAAGACACATTTTTCTAGGATCAGTAAAAAGGCGGATTGTAAGATAAAATGATTTGGTGTTCTAGGTAATTATATAATAGTTATTTATGTGTCAAGGACGAAAAACTGTCTATTATAGTTGAGTCTGCAAATTGATAGCCGAGGCTAGCAAGAAGGCGAGACAATAGACAGTTTTTCGCCGCGCATATTAGATTTTTTCGTCGACCTCTACAAAAACGTACTAATTTCCGAAAGAAAAATCGACTATTTTTGAAGGCAAGCATTTTTCGTCCGCAAACACTTTTCGTCCGCTGTGATCACTAGGATACGGCACGGTGCGAGTCATTTGAGGACGAAAAGTACTTGCCTTAAAAAATGGTTGACTTTTCATTCGGAAATTAGTACGTAAAATGTCATTTTTTGAAGCGGTCGACGAAAAAAATGTTTAATATATTAATTCGATTCACAGTATAATAAAAATTAAAACGCAAAAGAGAAAAGCATGCTCCTCACGTCTATAATGCATACGCAACTTCATTAAAATTAAGCAAATACATATTGACCTCATCGTTTTCTAAAGTAATAAATGCTCGTTTAATTGCACAGGGGCAATACCTGATGTATTGAAATTTTCACGATTGTCATGAAATCAGCCGGTGTCTTCAAATCGTTGCTATAACAGTTGCACTGTAAGTAGGTAGATGCTAATTTCACATTTTAATTTTAACAATAACTATTCATATATAGAGAGAGAGAGAGAGAGAATATGCTTTATTGTTAAAAAAAAGTTACAGAAATTTTATAGACAAAGCGAAATTAAAACTAATCATAATATAAAAATAAATTACTTAACAAACAAAATAGGTTAGCAATTGCATTGGATGAATATGCATTATCCATAGATATAGGAGAATAAGATAGAGTTTGTTTACATTTCGGCCCTCGCCAACAACAAGTAACAGTCTAAGCGCTGTGTTATTAAATTTATATTTCTAGTTTCAATGTTGTCAAAGTTATTATAATTTTTTCCGTCATTACCAAAATCCTAGATCTATGTAAAAATTATCTTGGAAAATGAGATATTTATTTTGTTTCGATAAAATAATTGTACATCTATTGATAGATAAATATTGACAAAGATACTTTACCACGATTTAAGTTTAGCATTTCTACGGAAATTTGTAAGAAGCGGCTACTAAGCGATATCAAACGTTCTATCTTTATCAATGAAACCAGAGGATAGAATGTTCCGTAGTAAAATAGTGCGGCCATTTTATCACATCTATCTCACTCCATCCTTGGGCACGGAATATTTGAAACTTATAAATGACTTGTTGGGGATGTGGCAATATCAGTCTCTATAACTTTATATTAATATTTTCAATTTAATTAATGCTTCTATATGCTGCAACCCAAAAGTCTAAGGTATAATTGTGCCACTGTGTAAAATGGTCTTTCTTGAAGAAAGGCCCTAGTCGATCTTCTGAACTTATCATATGAATTTATAGATTTACTTAAATCGGGTATAATATATAATAATAATAGAATTTTTTATTAGGTTAGAGGAGGGTAAATTTGAATAAACATCCGTATCTAAATTTCTTGTAGGATATCTACGAGTTGATCTTTCCGATAAATTTTGAATGTGCTTGCGAGCTAAGCAGATGGATTCAAAGATAAATAAAGCAGGATTGGTTAAAATTTTGAAATTTTTAAAGAAAATTTCACATTTTGTCCTACTACTTAAACCAAATATATAACGAATTGCTCTTTTTTGTAATTTGAAAATTGATTCGAAGTGGTATAAGCTACAAGAACCCCCGAATGGCAAACCATACCGAAGGGGAGATTCGAATAAGGAAAAGTAGGTTATTAATGCAGCAGAAGGGGTTGTTAGCTCTATAGAAACATGCAGAAGACAATTTTTTTGCCAAGGTATCAATATGAGTAGACTATTTTAGGAATTTGTCTATATAAAAACCTAAAAACTTAATTGAGTTCACCGTTAGAATAGGATTATTGCTGTAAAGTACCTCTGTAAGACATTGCTACTACGGTTTTACTGGTATTGAAACAAAGCCCATTCGAGTCAGACTTGCGACAAGCATTATTAGAACCTAACCTAACTATCAGTTCCTGATGAAGTCTCGAAAGCTTGAACAGATAAAAGAGTTTCACTTTTCGTTCTGCCTCACTACTGCGGACTCGAATAAAGTTGTCATTTTCCTTAACTTAGACAGTCGTTTAATCCTCTACTATTCAAAAATGTGTGTATTTTAAAACAAAATTAATGATGAGTCAATTAAATACAAGTCGTGGGCAAAAGCCAGTTCTTCCATATTTGGAGTAGGAATTATTTAAAACAGATTCTACGTGGCTACTGTTCAGAATTTTTAGAAATTAGCATTTTAAGGGAAAGTATCTAATAGTTAATTCAACAGAGTAAGTATAATAGAATTTATTGTGTTTGAAAACAAATAAACCGCAAACTTGCGGTCCATACTAATCGACCATTCTCCAATTGCTACTAAAAGTTTCTGCATATTTTATCTTTATTTGCTTTGTTGTGTTTAATAAAAGAATAAATTCAACGGGATCTCGGAAACTACATACATATTAGGTAAGCAAACGAGTTAAGAATTTAATTTAATCGATTCCACATCCTAAGATCGGTTTTTGCCTTTTGGCTTCGTCAATTTCAAACACGTGTAAGTAAATAGTTATATCAGCGAAAAGATAAAATTTGCAAATGCTACCATCTATAAATGAAGCTTAAAAGTAAGTTTTGACAACTTTACAAAGCAATGAGTTCCCAATATGCAGTTGCAGAGTCAAAAATTAAATTAGAAATAAATGCACTTACTCATCTTCTCATGGCAAATTTGATAAACTTTTACTCTGTTTGATGTTGATGTATTTTGAAAATAAAGGATTCTAATTAGGTATTTATTATTGACTATTTCCCTCGTCTTAATTTCCACCAATCACAAACGCGCAATTTTGAATTACAAATGTTTTAGATGAAAAAACTGTATGACAGCTCCTGTCAGTAGTTTTTTCGAGTTTACCCGCGCCAAAACTTGACAGCTGTTGTCACCAAAAATTACAATACCTTTGATAACAAGTAATTATGGTCTCCTAGGACACCAGAAAACGACGTTAAACAATTTTTTATTGTCAATAAATTTTATTTTCAAACAGTGCTAGTCAGCTTATGTAGTGAAAATGGGTCGCTTTGCAAGTGATTTTATAGGCCCGTCCGCACTATAGGCCAAGGTAGGCCAATGCATTGGTCGCTAATATTGGCATAATGGCGGCACTGGCCTTGCCTTCGGCACCACATAGTGGTGGCCCAGTGTCATGACAAATCTTGGACCAACATTCAGTTGCTTTAACCCTATTTCCTCGATGGAACTTGAGAAAATCGCTGCTGCAGCTTTGTGCTTGGCTAGTGCATATAATGTTTATTTAAATGTTATTGACAAGAAAATGATTAAAAAAATGGAAAAAAGGTGGTCTTTGGGATTCCAAATTGTATATTCATTTTGGTACAGTTCTAAAAATGTAAAAGTTTCCTCATTTGTCCACGATTTTCCAGACATTTTTTATTTGTAGTTTCAATAATCAAACTCAAATACATAAACATAACCTTAAACAACGCAAAAGCCGAAACCAACTTTGGACAAGTGTGTGGACGCGTCACTTATCTACTGCGCACTCGCTTCACGCATGTTGGTCTGCTTTAATGGGTCTTGAAAACCGCTCCGATAGCCAACTCAAGCCAATACTTTTATCTAGTCAGTTTTTTTAAAATTCTAATGGTTAAACATTCATCTAGAAAAACAACTGATAGATTATTGTTAACAGTAAACCCATCATGGAACAGAGAAGGCAAGATTAAATACAAAAGAAATAAAAATAACAAACCACTCTATGCGATCGACAGCAGTCAGTAACCTGGCTAAAGGAGGGGTTGGTGAACAACAATTAATTAAAATTACTGGCTACAGTTCAGCCAACTCAATTAACCCTTATTTGCAAATGGGTAATGAGCATTATTCCAACATCATATACACCCTTAGAAGTGACGCCTCAGAATCTCCAGCTAAAAATAGAAAACAGCTGGACCCATCAACAACATTAATGATTTACCTACACCCAACGTTGTCAATGAGTTAACAAATATTTCAAACAATACTCCTACTGTGTACCAAAATTGCAATTTATATTTTAATTGCACCATAAATAATTAAGTTTTTAGTATTTTGTGATTAAATAAATTACCTGTTTTTCTGTTTTCAAATTAATACCTACATATTTATTATGTATGCATATATAAGTATGTTTTGTAAGCTATGTGTATGCAGAATAATCTGTTACTCATGAAATAGTCTTGTCAAATACCATTCGGGCATCTAATTTTTCTTGTGAAAAAAATCGAAAAAACAATGCAAAGTAATTTTTTTTGTGCCACCAGCACTCATGCTTCTTGTTAAAATATTACTTAGCAACGGGTTTTTTCGATTTTTTTCGGAAAAATTAGATGCCCTTTCTTACGATAATTCTTGCAAAACAGGAAAAGTTTATCAAATGATGAGTGATGTAATCAGTAAGTGTATTTATTTTTAATTTATCTTATGCTATCAGTAATCCAACAAATGCCAAATTATTTAGTACTTTGAAAGAACCATCAGTGAATTATGTACGATTTAATATATTCCACAATCGTTTATGCTATTAAAATACCAGACGGAAAGTGAATTTAGTCCTCACCCCCATCTACACCGGCAGGTAGTTTCTAGTCTGTGATGGTACCCCTATATGGGTCACTGGTATAAAACATCTTCGTGACTCTTCAACTCTTATTTGAAGTCTCGAGCGCCGGTATAACACGGTCACAATCCTCGAGATTCTTGATTCTACTTCTTTTTCCCAATCATCATTCGATGCATGTGCTTTCACTCGGGTCGTAAGGATAAAGTGTATGCACGTCAGTTATAACTTAGAGCAGTCGACTAGAATTTGAACTGTTGAGTGATATGATTTGTTGGATGCGGTGAAAACAGTTAAAGTGGTTTCTTGTTTCATTGTATATAAAGTTCTTGGATGGCTACTGTAAGTATATGCATTTTTAGTTTCAAGTTCACGCGTCAATATTTTTTATATCAATTATGAGCATTGAAATTTTAAGGAAACTATATTTTTATTTTTAGTAAAAAAATTTCAAAAACACTAATTTTTAAATAGGCTTTACATTAGAAAAAAAGGTCATTTTTCGTTATCTATTGTGTCGCAGCATATGGGAAACTTTTTTATTACACATTTTCCGAAAAAAAGTTATTCTTATAAAAGTTCTGTATGGTCTAAAAGCTAAAATGCAACTATCAGATATCAGATTTTTGCAGCAGAATACGAGATTTGTCAAAAAATATGAATTTTGCTCAAGACAAATGAAAAATTCCTTTATTATTTATCATCCTGCATCACATTATAACCAAATACTTCAATTGGCTTCTTTTTTAAAGTAAAGCCTTTTTTCATTCAAATAAGTGGTTTTTTTTTCAGAAGAAGGATTTGAATCAAAGGAAACCACTATGAATTACATTATAAGCAGGAATATTTATTGACATACAGGAAAAATAAAAAAAATTAATCCGTTAACTTTTTGCTTAAAAGAGGAAGTCTAGTATGGGTTTGTAATGCGTTTTCGTCAATATACTATTCAATAACTCTCTCTCTCTCTCTTTCCACTGGATTAAAACCACTTAGTTGTTAAAAAAGTTTTTTTATTGACGTTTCGGCTTTCTATATCGAAAGCCGTTATCAAAATGACTTAAAATAAATAAATTTACTAGAAACAGAACACTTGATAATCTTGCAAAAATATGACATCAACATAGTATACATAGAATAAGATTTTGAGATTGAAGATGTCAAAATCTGTTTCAATCATATTTTTGTGACGTTTCTGGGAACGAATTTTTAAAGGATAGCGCATTTGCATATTATAAGATGCAGCATTGATATGCTTAAATAATAACGAATGTGTTTCTAATTGTTCGGTTGATATTTCAAAAATTTGGATACCTATTTTACAAAAAGTGTTAATTGCAAAAAGGATACCCTCTATATCGGGATAGTATCATAAGTTTTTATCTGGTTTTTTCTTATGATAATATTAATAAGAAAACTTAATTTATGACGAAGTATAAATTCTTTTATAATATGCAAATGCGCTATCCTTTAAAAATTCGTTCCCAGAGACGTCACAAAAATATGATTGAAACAGATTTTGACATCTTCAATCTCAAAATCTTATTCTATGTATACTATGTTGATGTCATATTTTTGCAAGATTCTCAAGTGTTCTGTTTCTAGTAAATTTATTTATTTTATGTCGTTTTGATAACGGCTTTCGATATAGAAAGCCGAAACGTCAATAAAAAACTTTTTTAACAACTAAGTGGTTTTAATCCAGTGGAAAGAGAGAGAGAGAGAGAGAGATTGTATTCTGATGCGAACCAATGTTAAATCATATATCTATCAGATAATTTCCATGGCCAGTGCAATTTTGTCTTCAGCCACGAATTCGTGGCTGAGCCATGTTTTTTAGTGGGTATGATGCCAGTTAGATCAAATTAAATTATTTATATTTAAAACGATTGTGCTGGAGTTATTAAATAGTATGTCAACGAAAACGCATTTGGAATCAATATTTTGCAATTTCATGTCCAAAAAAAAATTCTCGGCAGACTCGGCACACGTAAAATCGTCAAATTTGCTTGAATTCTAATTATATTCTAGATTTATTAAAAAGTTAGAAAATTGGGCATTAGAATCATCTTCATAACTATTTCGGGGAAAAATTTATAGAAGGATTGTGCCAGCTTAACAGTTAAGCTAGCACAACACCATTTTCTCGCGAACCACTTGAGTTAGAATATTCTAGTTTGTGTTAGAAAATAGTTAATAAATAGTTAGAAAATACGGTAATACGTTCAGTTGATTGTGACAGTTTAAATTAACAATTGCCGGTCCTTTTTCACAGAATGTACTTTATTAGGTACACGTTTTCCTAAAGAACCTTACTTGATAATCCAATCGATCTGAAAAAGGGGGAATGATGATATATTGCATCATTTATCGAGATCATTTACGTAACAAAAATAGAACGCCGAATCCCGAGTAATTCTACCAATTTTTTTTTCCAAATAAATTAATTTTTTTTTCTATTTCTCTAATGAATATTGTTACTGTTTAATAATTTTTCGCTTTAGGATTTAAATATTTTTTATATATGTATATGCACTTGTTTTTCTAACAATTCCTATCAATTATTTTGAAATTTTTTTTAAATATTTACCAAATTGCAATTTGTTTAATTTAAAATGTCTGTTGTATTATTCATAGTCGTACATTATTTATTTATTTCACTTGTATCTAAATTTTCACCAATTTATTCTTAACATACTTTACTTCAAGCAAATATACACTTCACAGCTGTTTGTTACTAATTGAATTGAGTCGAAATATGACGTGAATTTGAATTATTGTACTTTTTCAATTAGTTAAATTTATTTAGAAACGTATAAAGTTTTCTTCACTTTCTTAAATAAATGCATCCGTGACAGACGAAGTATTTCTAACACAAGTCACAAATTTATAGTGTAAGAAAAACCGTCTACTCGGTGTATTACCTAATTAAAACATACGCTCTATAATAAGTGATTTTTCTTTAAAATTGCTTTTACAAAAATGCCAACTTATCGTTATAAATGTAAACAAATACAGTAACTTGTTGTAACTAATTGTGGGCTTTGAAAATGTTATTAATTAAGAATTTAGTCATTAAAAATCTAGTCCAGTCCAGTGAAGGGAATTTAACTCTCAAATGATCCGTTTTATGATACTACTTATCATCAATATGCTATAAATGGTTTTAACTCTGGCTGATATTTTATTATAGTTGATTATAGATGTGATATTGGAGCTAATTCGCCAGTCCCTAATTTTTTTGTCTTCTTTAGGATATAATATTTTTTCACTCATTCTTACTCCATTCGTACGATGTTTATTGGCAAATGTCATTTTTCTTGAGCAAACTTCCTCCTGGATAATAAAACAACTTTTTATAATAAAATATTTTTAGTATTAGAAAGAGTGCAAACCATTATGAGCTACAGAAAAAAAATATTTTAAATTTGCCAAATAATCCGCTATTTAAATTATTGAATATCTATAATTTACAAATTCAATATTCAATTATAAAATTTTTTGGTATCTATTTTAGGATCCAATGTAATTTTCCATACATTTTTCCAACTTTTTGCACACCTTTTACCCACTTTTGCCCCTTGGAGTGTATTTTTATATTCGAATGATGTGTATGTGCGAATTTTAATTTTCTTGTAAAAAATTTGCTATTGAGACTATTGGCATTTGAATTTTTTATAAAAAAAAGGTTTTGCCTCTAATTTTAAAATCTGATGTAGTTTTTCAAATATTTTTACCATTTTTCGACATTTTTCATACATTTTTACTATTTTAATATTTCGCCCATTTCTTACTTCGCAAAGGCCTTTGATTGTGTTAATCATAAAATCTTAATTAAGAAACTACAAATTTATGGCGTACGGGGTTCTCCTTTGCAATGGTTTAAAACTTACTTAGAAAATAGAAATCAGCAGGTACGGGATAATGGTGAGGATTCTTCAAATATGCCAATTAGCAGTGGAGTACCTCAAGGTTCAGTATTAGGTCCGATTTTATTTTTATTATTCATCAACGATATCACAGACTTAAAAATAAGTGGAAGAATTACTTTATTTCCGATGGCACTAGTGTAACCTGGAGTAGTTCTGATATACAGACATTACAATCTAGCATTAACAAAGATCTGGTAACTATCAAGTCATGGTCTGACTCGAATGGGCTTTGTTTCAACACCAGTAAAACCGTAGCAATGTCTTTCAGAGGTACTTTACAGCCTATAACTCTAAGCAATAATACGATTCTAACGGTGAACTCAATTAAGTTTTTAGGTCTTTATATAAACAAATTCCTGAAATGGTCCACTCAAGTTCTTCAATATAGCAAAGCGCTGCGTAAAAATTTTTAATTTTTGAATGATTCAAATTGTATTTTGATTTGGCTGCTTATGCCGCCCCCAGTTATGGAACTAACTGTAAGAAGATCCTACTTTATAAAAAAATTCTATCAGAATGCTGGTTTGTCGTTTCCAAAAACATTACAAAATATTTTAAGCAGATTTTGACATTAATGTTATCTTTTTTCTGGAAACTATGATAGTAGTTCTATAGTATTTTAATTTATTAAGCAGTTTTGACAACTTCAAAAAGGAATAAAACATTTATTTTAAGACAGGGCGTAAAGTACTCATTTTAGGCACTCCAAACAACTTTCTGGAACACATAAATATAAAGATTAATTTTTAAATACCGATTTCAATTATATATTGCTGTACGATTAAAAAATCAATCATTGCAATACGTTGAACCAGAAGTAAGAAGGATAATTTAATGTTGCACCAATTTAAAACACAACTTTTATTTATGTAAGATGTAGGCATCACATGTTTTTACATACGGGAAAGTGACAGTACATGAATTAATTATAATTAACGTAACATTTATCATTAAAAAGCAATTACAACGAAACGGCGGAAATGAAAAATTATCGTCAAAATTTCCAATATGGTTTTGATTAAACCCGCATGAAGGTTGTCAAACCCGGTTAAAATATTTTTTTGCAGAACTCTCACTTGCACTTTATAAGGAAAGTATTATTAGTTTGGTTATGTAAAATCGTTATCAGCATATTATAGTTATGAGGCAACGCGAAGATTTTAGAACAGCGATATTTTAGGAAGTATGTAGTGCAATTTTTAATTTTAATTTTAATTTGGTTTATTAAATGGTCAACTTACTGTAAAGAAGAATTTTAATTTTATTTTAAACAAATCATCAATGGTAATTGTGTTAAAAAAATATTTAATTGTAGAGTGTCTATAATTTTTATCAATAATGTCTGCATTGGGGTTTGACGGATTTTAAAACCCGGTTTAAAAAAAATATTTGTCACATTCGAAAATCAGTTTTTAATTCATTTCTATAACTCTTAGTGATGGCTTTGTACTTCAAATACTCTTCATAGCATACATACATAACATAACATACATAACAAAATATATAATAAAAACAATAGAAACAGAACACTTGATAATCTTACAAAAATATGACAGCAACATAGGATTTTTAAATTAAAGATGTCATAATCTCTTTCCTTCATATTTTTTGACGTTTCTGGGAACGAATTTTAAAAAAGGATAGCGCAAATGCAAATATTATAAGAGAATTTATACTTCGTCATAAATGAAGTTTTCTTAATAATATTATTATAAGAAAAAACCCGATAAAAACTTATGATACTATCCCGATATAGAGGGTATCCTTTTTGGAATTAACTCTTTTTGTAAAATAGGCATCCAAATTTTTGAAATATCGACCGAACAATTAGAAACAGATTCGTTATTATTTAAGCATATCAATGCTGCTTCTTTAACTTTGCGGTTAGAATTATTAGGTTCTTTTAATAATCTAGTTGAAGAATTCCATTGTATTTTATGACCAAAATCCCATGCATTTTCACATATTTTTGATCTTTCTAATTGTTTATTTTTAATGTATGATTGGTGTTTATTAAGTCTAATATGAAAAGGTTTTCCCATATAAAATTTATTACATTGGCATGGAATTTTGTAAATACAATTTTTTGTATTTTGAATTTCATTAAAAGGTTTTATATTTACTATTAAAAATTTTAATGTATTATTAGTTTGAAAAACTGTTTTTAAATTAAGTTTATTGCCAATCCTTCTCATTTTTTCGGATAATTTTGGAATATAAGGGATTTTTACTATATTTCAATGAAGTATTGAGGGATTTAAATTAAATGTTCTCGATTTATAAATTTACTTGGGTAGTTGTTCTTAATCAACATAGATTTAACAAGTGATAATTCATTATTTAAAATATTGTCATTTGAACAAATCGTCTTTGATCTGTCGGAAAGAGATTTGGAAAAATCACATTATTATGTAAAAGTAAAAGTATTTTTATATCTGTTAATTGAACTAAACAATTTAAACACGGCAATAAGTTTCAAATTATGTAACGCTTTAGAAGAACGAATTCAAGAAAGAAGACAAGTAGAATTAGCAACTCTTTTGCTGTATTTCCAAAATCCACAAAACATTTCCAGTTCAGCAAAAAAAATCTAGTATCTTCAGCTTCAAAAACTGAAATTATTAAGTTACCTGGAAAGATATTGTCTAGGATATTCCTAAATTATTATGTGCAAAATGATTCTGATGAAGAGCAAATCAAACAAAGTGAAGAAACTATTCATCAGAGTAATGCTTTTTTTAAAGAAGCATGGAAAAAGACCCTGAAGAAAAACAAGCTCAGTAGCTAGTGAACGAGTATTTTCAGTTTCAGGCAATATTGTGCTCCAAAATAAGAACAAGACTAATTCACCGGTCAGTGAATATCTTTTTTTGTTTTTTTTAAAATCCTATTAGATATATTAGAAAAAATTAAAATTAGTGAAATAAATATTATTTGTAATTTGAAATTTTTGTTTGTTTTTGTTGTTTTATATAAGTAATGTGTAATCACTTAATATATTTTTTAATTTTTGACTTTTGACTTTGATATTGATTTTGTTTTTTGTTATTTTATACAGGGTGTCCCGCTGGTAAACGGAAAATTTTAAAGGTAGGTAGAGGTCTCAAAGGCAAATAACCCATATATAATGGGTCTCTTAGCTTCCATAACCGAGTTACAGGGTGTTTTATCAATTATGCATAATTATTCATTTGGCCAGAATTTTTGAATCACTTAGTATATCTTTTCCATTTTCAGAATGCAGATTACACTTCTCACGAATAATGTACTGAAATATTGAGAGGTATGAAAATCCAGGTTCGGTTTTAGGAAAAATTGAAACATATTAAAAATATCAAAACAACACCCTGTATTGCACAATTTCAATATTTCTTTAGAATACACCTTGGATTTCAGATATTCCTATACAGCATAATCCACTGTGCTAAAATAAAATTATACGAGGAGATCGAAAAGTAATCAATTTAATATTTTGTTTAAAGTTAAAATGGTGTTAAAACGGACAAATAATAAAAATGTGAATAATATATTCAGTTTCAAAAAAAAGGGACTTGCAAGAAAGTGCATGAAACAAAATAGTGGACATTTTGAGCAATTTCGTTAATTATTAATAAATTTTTGTTAGTTACTATAAGCGTTTATTGTCCCGCTTTACTTTATACTGGGCGTTTAAAAAATAAATACCTAATTTAATTTTTTTCCCTAAGTACGGGCCTGCAGGTACACCAGTACAGTGTAAAATTATTTTAAGCCAAATAAACAAGAAATAGGTAAATGACGCGAAGTGAATTTTTAAAATTGTTAAAGGAAAAATGAGTTTCATAATATGTTTTTTCTAAATTAAATGAAAATTTTACTTTCACTTTCAAAATTTTCCAATTCGAATCGGTGGCGAGATAAAAACAACAACTTGTTTCAATTCAGTTTTTTCCCCTCTATTCAAATCTAAAATGTAAATATTAAAATTGTGTTATACAGGGTGTTGTTTTGATGTTTATAATATGTTTCAATTTTTCCTAAAGCCGAACCTGGATTTTCATACCTTTCAATATTTCAGTACATTATTCGTGAGAAGTGTAATCTGTATTCTAAAAATGGAAAAGATATACTAAGTGATTCAAAAGTTCTGGCCAAATGAATAATTATGCATAATTGATAAAACATGGTTATGAAAGCCAGGAGACCCATTATATATGGGTTATTTGGAATCGCCTTTGTGACCTCTACCTACCTTTAAAATTTTTCCGTTTACCAACAGGACACCCTGTATAAATTAAATAAAATATTTTTCCCTATTCTATCTTTTTGACACCGGTTTTTTTTGGAAATCTGGAATTCGAAAACCGGATTTTCAAAAAGTAAGTGCTTGAATAAACCCTAGTCTGTATGTGTCTAAGCTCGCATGAATAAATTGACAAAATATAAAAGTTCTCACCATGTTTCTTCTCCCATCTTTTTGTTGTATTTTTTGTCTAATATTTTTTTATTAGCGTTTTCCGACGTGTGCTGTAGTTTTTATTAAGGAAAAATGACTTTTCTCCATGTTTGTATTTTTTTAAATTCACAATTTTCTGTATTTTTGACTTCATTTTCCACATTTTTGCTCACAATTTTTCGAATTGTTTCATTTTTCACAACATAATTATTTGCCATATATTTTAATACTTACAATTTCATATGTATTTCCAAAAACAAACAAACAAACAAACAAACGATTTTATTTCCATAACCGGAAGGAATCAATTTTTTTAAGCTAATTAGTTTTATATTATTTAAAAAAAAATCTGGACTATCATGTTGATGGTCTTGTGAGGTTTCCCAATCATCAGTAAGTCGCCCCAGAGCACCACGGCAAATAGTAATAATAGCCGTCCCTCCCCCGCACAAACTCTGCTTCTGGGGTTCACTCGTGAGAGGGTGAATTGAAGTGTGTATAGTATTATTATAAAAGTACCAGCAAATAACTATAGAGAATTTCTTCATCAACCTTCGTTATTTGAAATCAAAATCCATAAATATTATCGCAACTAAAAATGAAATAATCGAATACGAAAAAGTGAACATTAATTTCATTTCTAATTAAATAATTTTATGTTGTTTCAGATTTCCCACGGGAGAATCTTTCCACTTCTGTAGAAAATAATGTAAATGATGTATTGTTCCAAGAAATAGTAGAAACTAGAATGATTAGATATAAAGTAAGTTAATTGATAATACATAATTAACAGATAAGATGAGTAGAAGCATTAATAAAGTTATCTAAAGAATTCATAGACAAGTAAATACGACTTGTAACAACGTGTCTGGCTTCCATTAAGTTTATTTCACTTTTTTTGAGGAATTTAAAAAATGAAATTCTAAATTTATGCTATTTGTCAATTTCCATATTGTGACACATACATAAAATATCGTTTAAATAAAAATCTGGGTTAAGCTAACACCTCACGAGTATGAAATGAAGACTGAAAACAAAATGAAGTGAAACTGAAATGGACAACATTTGAATAATTTATTGGTCAATTTGATTGCCCAACAGGTGGACGACTGATGCATGTACTGAATATTATCAAGAAAAAGCGGTCTAATAAAACGAAAAGTGTATCGAAATTTATAATCACACCAGATTTTAGACTCGTTAAGTAAAGAATCATTCCATGGATAAAGAATATCAGATGTCACTTGAACATCCGCAATCGCGCTCCTTTTTCTTAAATAAGTGGCTTTCCAAACTAAAAAACCATAAGGAAAATTTCTAGATTCTATTTTAAGTTTGTTCAAATTGCAAATGAGAAAGAAATAAAATACGCGTTTCCTTCGTATTTAATAATAATAATAATATCGTCTTTATTATTTTCAGTCTTCAATTTACAATACAGTATAAAGTTAATATAATGTAGATAATAACTGAAAACAGAAGGCGAAGTTTATTTTTATTGCTGAGTCGACAATAAAAATATTCTTACTCTTAACCCGAAACGTGCATTAAATTAATTTAAAAAATTTTATAATTAAAGTAAGCAAATATTAAAAAAATCAATAAAAAACATAGAGAAAAATAAATAGAAAAAATGGTTTTGCAAAAATTTTATTTTATTTTTATTGGTTTGATGACGTGAGCCTGGTTTAATGTTTGCGATTCTAGAAGAAATACAATGCCACCGGTGTTTGCAGATTGAAGAGCATTTTAGGCCTGCTTTGCGGCAAGAACACGTTCCGGCACAGCCCTTCTTGCAAGCGCATGAAATTGTCTTCAGCAGTGACAAGGGGGCAACGTCCTTGTTAGTTGTTTCCTAACCAAGTTTGAATTTGATGAGATGATTGAATGAAAATAGAAGATTTGCATAGAATGCAGGTACATATCCAGATTTCCGGTGCAGACGCTTCTAGTAAAGACGTGGAAATATTTAACAAGTTGGATGTACGTCACATAAAATTGTGCTGTCTTTCCATGCTCTCCAGCTATCGTCGTATCTCTGTACCAGTCGTATTCCTCTATAAGATCTATGGTGGCTTGGTCTTCAATTTCAGGATCCTTTACTTTACTGATTGGTCTATATTACGATTTGCATCAGTGAGGAATCGCTCATCAAATTTAATTTCTGTAGAACCAAAGCGATCATTGGGTGAAGGCGATTATAACCTATGCCAGTTATGAATCCTTTCATAGATCCATTTGACAACAATTCGCTATTTACCATCACATGTGCTAAACCGCAACCTTCTATAAAAGATCCGAGGCAATGGAAATATGCCATAGTTATATGAAAGGCTCCTAGATGTATGAAAATCCTCTTGAATGTTTCCTTTTCTAGAGACTGTATTTTGAAGGCCATTCTTGCTATCGACAGGTCATACGGGACCTCTATATACTTGGATTTACATTCATCCGCTATTTTTATTGCCATTTCAAGAGTTTGATAGACAGTAGATGCTTTTGTTGGTGATCGTTATTTGGCGGCAAATATGACATGCCTTGGATCGGTGATTTGTCAATAAAATTATGAAGATGACAGATGGAAGGAATAAGTAAAACAGCGCCTAAACAACTCAAGCCTGAAAGATGGAATAGCTAATAATCCTTTCCTTCTTATATTAATATTATAAATGTCGGTCCGATAAGTGATTTTACGATAGATATGGGGCTTTTTATAAGAAATTATCTTATGATATAGTGTGGCAGCATGTAGCATTTCTCATTAACGTTACATGAAAAAGCAACAAAGACATTTCTGACGTAAAATTTCCCGTAGAAAAGTCACGCCAACCGTTTTCAATGATTCCCCTCGGAAAAGCCGGAAATTGATTTTTTTCGAATTTCAAATTTCTTAAAAACATATGCACTGATTGAGATGAAATTCACATTACTTATTCTAGGAATCATGCTTTTCCAAATCCATATACTCAAGCGTTACCCATCATATTATTTTCATGAGTTATATACATGGAACATTAAATCCTTTAACAGCATAAAATATACTTTTTTTTATTGATACCATATTTTGCTTATTTAAAGTTCCTACGCTTTAAAACGCGCGTGTTTTAAAGTTACCATGGCAACAATAACAACCCGAGAAACGCGAAATCTAAATGTCAACTGTATAATTATTGATCTGGCAGTACCTTGTAAAAAATAAAATATTAACCAATGTTTAAAGCATTCAAATATTTAACTTCTTTACTATTTTACCTTTTTTAACCAATATAGAACTGTGGTGATAACATTTAATGGTATGTGACAGATTACAAATTAAATTTTGTTTTTCTCATTTATATGACAACGAAAGGTATGTTGATGTCATATTACGAATTCAACCATTAATAGTTCTTATTTGTATTAATTAATGACACATAAAGAAATCATTAGAAGAGAAAAACATTTGTGCTACTATCTTTCTTAATGTAGCACAAGCATTTGATAAGGTTTGGCATGAAGGCTTAATACATAAGCTCAGGCTTTTCCTTCCAAAACAATATACAGATATCCTCCATTCACAGTTCTAGAGTTATACAGGATGGATAAAAATAACCATTTTGTTTTTTACGCTTAGGATGTTTATGTTTTAAATATTAGAGGATTTGTTTCATTATGAGATGTTAATTTTTCGATACGATGTTTCGTCTATTCAGGACCACCAACTTTCTTTTAATATGTAATTACGTTTTATATTTTGAATCTTAAAACAGTTTTAACTATTTTTAAATTTGAAGTTGAGTAATTGCTTTTGAAATTTAAATGGTCTTTTACTACAAAACAATCGAATAATTTATTTTTTTTACGGACCTGTGATTTATGTTTTATATTTTTTGAATACTATTATTTTTAATCTAAGAATATAGGTATGACAATAGGAGATAAAATCTATTTTTTAATTTAAAAAAAATGTATAGATCTGTTTTCGTTATTATTACAATGTTTATTTATTATATATTATCAAGTTTCTAAAAAAATTCAACTTCTCGTAGGGATAAAATGGAACAAAAGTTTTGATACAATTTGAAAAACGTTACATTCATGAGCTACATTTCTACTTGAAGTGTCTCAAAATATCGTAACTAATTTTCTTCATTTGTAGGATTTCTTTCTGAATGACTTTTGTCTTAAACATTCGTTTAAAAAATCTTTCAACAGGTGGTCTAAAAGTATTGCATATCAATTGAAAACGTTCGTTAAAAACTAATCGAATAACAAGAATCGAACTAAAATTTTCGAACTTTTTTTTTATCTAACATCTAACATCTAACATCTGTTGAAAATGCTATTTTATTATTGGCTGTTCTACTAAACTCCATTTATCGGCAAATAGAAAATTGTTAATCTAGAAACAAATGTTTCTCTTAATTTCAAGTGTATAAAAATAAATCACTACATTATTGTAGATTTTTCTAGGTGATGGTCACCGATCAGTAACACACTATTATTAGTGTTCAATCATTAAAAGAATATTGCTAATCTGGTTAGCAATAAAGTAGAGAATTGTTTTAAATTAGGACTTCCATATAAACAATTATAGAGGCCTCATTTGACGAAAACTTCTTAGGTGTAAACTGTTTTTAGTAGGGGAACTAGTTGATACTATGAAAGGACTGAAACCTGACGAATATCGTCAATAAATCCGAAGTAAATTAAAAATCAAATGTATGCAGGGCTGTAGTTTTTGTTTTAATCGGGTAATTCTACTGCAAGAACTTTTTCCTCCTTCAGTATAACATATACCTCTTCAATTATTATAAGTGGGGAAAAACTTTTTACTATTTACTATTTTTAGATGTGCTAGCATCTATGATTAGAAGAGAGTATTGACAATTTTTAAAGCAAATAATTCCCGATGTATTGGGGTTGCATACACAATTTGCATTGTGTGTTGCAAAGCTTTTATTTGACTGATTCTAGTCAAAATGTCACTCTCTTTTTTCGTATCCCTTTCAGAGATTAATATTAATATTTTTATTTACTATTATTATATTATTATAATTTTTAAATTATGTATCAAATTAAAACGCACCTAGGATTCCTAGAAACGAATGTTAAGTGTCCTATAAAAAGATAGCACTTTTAATAACAGGAAAAAGTCGTAAAGATAACAACTCATGACTTCAGAGAGAAAACTGTTTGTTCTTTATACAAAGATGTTTCTCTTATTTGCTTACACTACATGTATTAGGCATTTGCGTATTTGCTGTTTGTTTAATTTTTAATTAGCGAAATCATGCAGGAAATTACTTTTCGAAGATGAACACATCTAATCTGTCAACAAAGTTGCGAATTTGTCTTTAATATTATTACCTGATCTATCAATGAGTTCGTAGGATAACATATAGATGGTGCCACTATAGTATGGTTAATCTATTTTCAATTGCAGAAATTTAACAACAAAAAATCCAGATGTGCCGACAAGTTGCTTTGTCGGCATTCGCGGCTTCTATAAAGCGGGATTATTTTGTTCTGCAATTGAAAATAGATGAACTAAACTAACATCCAAATAATACGTGTCAAAATTTCATGGCAACCTGATGTTTAGTTCAAAAGTTTTACTGACGCTTCTTTTGTAATTTAGAAAACAATGGAAAAATCAGAATTTCTTGTGTTGTTATAGCATTGCTTTTTAACGGGAAAAATGCCATTTAAGCCAAGCTAATCTCATGTCTTATTTTTGGTTATTTATCCGATCGTTTTCCAAATTGTGGTCGGGTAACCTACTGGGAAAGAGTTATTGATAATAACGAAAGTTTTAATATAAAAGCAGCCCGTGACAAAAAATTTAAGGAATGATCATTTAATCCAATAAAAATTGCACAATAAGTAGCATTAATTCACGTAACAACACATTCTATTCACCAACCGTGAAATGATCGATGGTACTTATCAGTAAACTGTAAACTCATATTACGGTCCGGCGCTTTAACAAGTTCATGGGTTTGTGAACTAGTACCAGACCGCAGAATTGGATCTAATGAAGACTGTAATTGACGTTTTAGTCCGGTCTCAAAATGCTATTTTACAAGTAACGCGTACAAGCAAATAATGCTATACTGAAGGATTAAACGCGGAAAAAAGTTTTTGCACATTTTCAGCATTTATTAAGGTTCCAGAATAATTTTATAATTATCTTGCAATGTATCAAGAAGTTTCTGGTGTTTATTTAAAATACTTGCTTTAACCAAGTAATTTGTTTAATATATTTTATCCAACACATGACAGTTATGACTGTCATTATTAATGTCATTTTAGACAAGTAAACTATATCAAATAACACACTAGTGCGATATAATAGTGAATTATGGGTTATAACTCACGTTCATATTTAAAGTAGTATTATACTTATTTATTACTATTACAAGCAGAATTCACATTGATATTGAAATTTAAAGAAAACGCTAACGGTTTATTGGAACCAGACGCTTCCATATCGGTACAGCTGCTGATGGTGCTGGAAGACGCCGACGCATTAGAACCTTGTAATTTTTCTGCAATTTATATTTTGTTGTGCACCGATTCTTCTAGGTATCCTTCTGCTACGGTCGAGGACTTCCATCCTCCGTGACGCTTCAAAGTAGTCATGTTAGCCCCTGCATTGGCCAAAAGAGTCGCCGAAAACCTTCGCAGGCAGTGACCGGTGTAGAGCGCTGGTTCCTCCAATTTCAAAAACATTGCAATTCTTGAAGGTATCTTCGACAACGTATTTATTCCCACACACTGGCTGGTACACCTCCCATTTTTGTAAAAAAACAAAAAAGCGGCTAGAACTAGTATTTTTTGGTCTCAACGACATGTATTTTTTAGACAAATTGATCGGGTTGACTGGAAATCCTTCTTCAAGTATGGTGAAACTTCTCGATTTCTTGGTCTTATTGTCTGGCAAAACTACATGAAAATATTTCGCTTTGTCTTGAATGTTTTCTATTTTCAAATTGACCAATTCATCGCATCTACCCAAGCACCGCTAATCCCCATTATCAAAGCCACTTTCATCAACAAGTACTCGTTGTCGGGAGCTTCGTTCAAAAACTTCTCTAGTTCAGGTCGTTCTAATATCTTCTTCGGTTTGTATCCCTGTGATTTGCTTTTCAAAAAGCTCGTTGGTTTGCCATATTTTGAGATGTCGATTTTTTTATAAAGGCGAATAGTCGAGAGAAGCATCGAGTATTTGGTCCATAGCGACGATGGGGCTACTTTTTTTTGCAAATGTAAAAAATAAGCCAATAGAACATTTTTATCGATACCTTTTATCTTCCGTGAACTCATCCAAGGCCGAAACATTTTGAATTCATTGTCGTAAGCATCTCGGGACTTTTCTGGCAAAATCTGCATCGCTGCTTCTTCCGCTTCCGTAAGGATATCCTCAGGAACGTAAATTTAATCGGTTTCCTCCATTTTCTATACTTTTTTTCCTCAAAAAAGTTTCCCTTTTATCGGCGACGGTGGTTCAGTTGGCAAAGGCGGTTACATTTCAATATGTACCATTAATAGGCCTGTCCGTGCTCTGGTTCGTGCCCCGGTCTAGACAATGAGATTTTTAAATAAAAATTTTCCTTGCCTACTTCTGGGCATGATTTGTAGCGTATTTAACATTAATTACTTTGATGTTAGTTTACGATGCAAAGATTTAAAATCCTGGGGGAGTCCATCGTTGTCGATGATGGTGTTGTGTTGTTTTTCTGGGTTTTCCTACAACTGTAAAGCAAATGCGCCATCAAGCAATCAGTAAGTCTCCCCAGAGCGCCACGGCAAATAATAATAGTAGCCGTCCCTCCCCCGCACAAGCTGCAGAGCTTCTGGGGTTCACTCGTAAGGGAGTGAATTGCAGGGCGTATATTATTATTATTATTATTATTATTATTATTATTATTATTATTATTATTATTATTATTAGGAAAACTGACAAGTGTCAAAATTTATTTAAACATTTGCTAACAATGTATCATGCCCGTGGCAACCAAACAAACAACCTACTTTGACCAAAATGTAAAAAAGTCACTGTCAAGTCATTCTGACATTTATAGGGCACTCGCGTGTTATGTTTCCTAAGTCACTTGAGAATTTATAAATTTACACTAGTACCATAAATAACTATTATCTTCCCCTCCTAACTTTGTTATTATTCATCCAAATTAAAAAAGAAAACAAGGATGTAACGACACTGTTTGTGATACAGTTTCGTCCTACCTTTGTAGCTTTTCGACTGGCTAACTTAAGGTTTTAGGCTTTTTCAGATATTCGTATCTTAAATTAGAAAATAAGACAGCATTTTTACATTTTTTAAGTCTTGCTTTTTTGACTGATGTTTAGAATACTGAAAGCGATAATTTCGGGTGAAAAAATGCATTGTCATTGAAATTTACGAAAAAAATAGACTGTGGGAAAAGAGGTAAAAAAACCTGTGGAAAACTCAAATCCTAAAATTGTTTTTTATCGACGAAGAAACATACGAAATTATAATTTTAAAGATACCTATGTCCAATAACCTAAATTTTTGCGGTTTTTTACAACAAAATGAAAATCTCAGTGCACTAAAAAAACAAATCCCCCCAAAATATGTATCTAGCTCCAGAAAGAAAGTATTGGCAATCAAATAGAACCACTAAATTTTATAAACAACAAAAGAACAATCTATTTTTATGCTCTTAAATATTTTTCGCTATTTAGTTCATTTTCCCCCTGACTAACTCATCTCTAAAACATAAATATAGCACCATTAGAAGACGAAATGAGAAAAGAAGAGAGATTACTGGCTACTGGCAATATTTGCGGTGACGTTCTTAGATGTGATTATTAAATTTTCACTTTACTTTTTTGTTCATATTTGGATTCAAGGAATGTTATACTCTTACTTTCATCAAATGTTTGTGTATTTGACATTTCTCGGTATTATTGCGGAAACAGTTAATAATGTTTATTTTTTTCTTGACAATGTTACTATACTTATGTTTAATCGTGCAGACCTCTTTCGTATTAGATATTTGCAGAAGAAGATATTTTTCCAATTTGTAATTGTAATAATTGATCATTATGATGTTGATGCTTAGATAGCTGAAGGGTTTAACCAAGTAATAATAATAATAATACATTTATCAATAACACTTATGCTTTGCCTGTACCACACTTAAACTAGGAAAATGTAGGAAGAACGAGAAAAGTAAAAAAAAAAATGGGAAATTTTAAGTTCCACAAATCAGCGAAAAAAAAAAGTATCTTATCAGGAGGCAAGAAAAGAACAGGACAAAAAAATTATGGAGAAATGGAAATCGAAACCATTTTTGATTTGAATATATCGATCCACAAAAACATTGTTATGTTTTAGTGGAATTTAAGATATAGAACAAAAATGTGTTTTATTAAATGGAAAATTTTTTAAAAGAAAACAATAATTTCAAAAATATTATTTGCCGAACGTATAGGATATTTCTTTGATTTCTTTGAATAATACAGGGTGAGTCACGGTAGACGCGACGGTCCATTGTGGCTAAACGGTTAATATTTTGAATATTTTGTTTATTCATATATGTAGGTTGATAAAGGCTACATTTTAAAATTATTTGGAATTATACAGGTTGTCCCAAAAAAGTGTGGCGTATCAAAGTTATATTATTTGTTATGGAAGACCCTATATTTTGTTGCATTTATAGATTATATCGTTAAAAATAAGATAAACTTTCTTAAGTATTCCCTATGCCTAACCTTTTTACTTTTCGAGATATTTTGATATGTCTAAAAATGGAAGCACTTACAAGAAAACCAATAACTTGGAAACCTATGGAATCAGCCAAATCCAATTTTAACTAAAAGAAATTAGACTAATAATTGAAAGCAATAATGTATTTAGAGTTGTTTAAAATAATACAGGGCGTCCAAAATGGGGTGATTCTCTAATGACATATTCAAACGACAATATCGTTCTTATTTTTAATAGGCCACCCTGTATTTTAAAATCCTATTATATAGAAAATTTCGTTGAGGTCTACTATGCCTAAATCTATTAATTTTGGAGTTATTTTTATTTTTGTTTAATTTTACATTATTTTTCCACCGTAATCCCTAAATATGACACCCAATATTTGATCAGCTTAGACTATTGCAACATCACTTTTTATCTAATATCTAATGATACATTTTCCAACAGTTCTCAGAAACTTTTTCTTAAAAATTGCAAAAATTTCCTCCCATTTAAATGGCCATCAAAGAAATATAGGCCAATAACTTGGTCGCCTATAATTCCACCGTATACATTAATGTTCCACCGGTTCTGATGATCTATTGTTTGGAACAAATGTTGGTTTTGAGTATCATAATAATGAAAATTATGACGGTTAACTAATCCATTATTATGAAAAGTGAATTCATCTGTAATTTTTTCGAATCATAGTCTAAGTTGCTCAAATACAGGGTGTTATATTTAGGCACTACAGTGGAAAAATAATATAAAATTTAACAAAAATGAAAATAACTCCAAAATTAATAGATTTAGGCATAATACACCTTCATAATTTTTAAAAAGTAATGGAATTTGCTACATGACAGGATTATAAAATACAGGGTGTTCTATTTAAAATAAGAACGATATTGTCGTTTAAATATGTCATTAGAGAATCGCCCCATTTTGGACGCACTGTATAATTTTAAACAACTCTAAATACATTATTGCTTTCAATTATTAGTCTAATTTTTTTCAGTTAAAATTGGATTTGGCTGATTCCATAGGTTTCCAAGTTATTGGTTTTCTTAAAAGCGCTTCCTTCCATTTTTAGAAATATCAAAAGTTTATCTTATTTTTAACGTGTAATGTATAAATGCAACAAAATATAGGGTCTCCCATAAGAAATAATATAACTATGGTACGCCACGCTTTTTTCGGACAACCTGTATAATTCAGAATAATTTTAAAATGTAGCCTTTATCAACTCACATATCCATGAATAAACAAAATTTTGAAAATATTAACCGTTTAGCCACAATGGACCATCGTGTCTACCGCGACTCACTCTCTATAAAAATGAAGCTGTCTGATCCTGTTCTCTACGCAGGAATTAAACTTTAGCAATCTTATTTAACTTTTGGAGTATTATTTGGAAATCCTTAAATCAACTAAGGTTAAGTACTACTGGTTTTATGTTTTTTATGTTGTTTCTTAATAAATGGTTTCAATGTTATGTATTTAACTTTTGGAGTATTATTTGGAAATCCTTAAATCAACTAAGGTTAAGTACTACTGGTTTTATGTTTTTTATGTTGTTTCTTAATAAATGGTTTCAATGTTATGTATTTAACTTTTGGAGTATTATTTGGAAATCCTTAAATCAACTAAGGTTAAGTACTACTGGTTTTATGTTTTTTATGTTGTTTCTTAATAAATGGTTTTAATGTTATGTTTAACATTTAAAAATATACTCTGTAACAAATGGGCTTAAACGTTTACTCTATTACCCACATCCGTTCAAGAAATTTAAATTCAAAGAATATTTTTTTTCGCTTATTAAATGTTGTTTTCACAACCAACTGGATTTGGCGTTTCCGCCGTCAAATAAAAATACTCCCTTAAACGAATATCAAATTCTAATGCAAACAAGTGAAACTACCAATTTCCAAATACGATTTTCTTAACACTTTTCTCTTCACTTTCGATTACTCTTAAAATGTAATACCAGTCTATCTCACATTCGCGATTGAAGTACGTCATTAGGTATGCGATTCCCACGTTTTCGTTTTAACAATAAGGCGTCAGATGGGTACCTGTGCATAGGTGCACGGAATTTTCTTTCTTTGTTGTAAAACACCAGTACCGAACATGAATGGAACTCTCTTTGGCCTTGATTTACGCAAACAAAAAATATATGCAACTTTCATCTCGCTAGAACTTGCACTTCGCTTTGTTGGGATAGTGCCGAACGATGTTACGATGCTAATACATTATTGGAAAATGCACTTGACTGCAAATGTCAATGACATGAAAAAAGGAATTTTTTGTTACTAGTGTTTGTAATTATAGAACTTATTTCCTTTCGTTTATTTTCTACACTAAAAATCCGAATGAAATTTGCACCGCCCACAGTCGATGTTTTGTCTGCAATAGCACAGAATCATGATTCTATTTCTTTTGCTCAAAATAACCTTCTTCGCTAAAATTAGTTGAGAATCTGCATTGAATGATTGCCTATTAATACAATTCTGTGACAAATACCTGTGCCTGAAATATGTTGTTGTTTGTTAATTTTAACGTCTCTTTTCTGACCTAATGGCCTAAACTGGACGGGACCTACAGCTTATCGTGGACTCCGAACCACGGTCCTCAATCACCCAGGACTATGCCTTTGTCATGCAGGTGATCTACCGACTAACAAGTGTGTAATTGTGTCACCAACCCCTATCAGTTTCACGAGATATCCGATCTCATCCGGCCTGTCCGGCGTGAATGAAACTGCGTATGACACAAATACCTTTTTGCACTTGCCAAAGTCTTATCTGACTTTAATTCCACTTGAATGCGGCAGGATTCGAACCTACTCTCCGAACACTGACCAAGCTGAATTGGCAGACGCCTTACCAACTAGGCCACCGTGTCCGATTGCCTGAAATATAATAGCGCATATAGTTAGATTTACAGATAATTCAACTCTAGGTTTTCTGCTGAACATCCTGGCTCCTACACAATTTGGGGTATTGGAACTATCAGTCAATACTATTTGATCTGTCATTCATCTCTCTTGGGAATCTAATTAATTCTCTAATTTACTCAACAACCTAGAAGTGTCCGTTGAATGATGTGTAGAGGAGTTATTTCAGAAAAGAATTCTTTATTGGTTATTATGCCTGTGACGGGCTAGACGCTGTCATCTGTTGATAAGGCTTGAATCCCCAAGATTTACCACAGCCTTTCTGAGATTCCAGAACTTCCTTGCATGTTTTTCCAGATTGCAGATGAGTCTTTTCCTAGAATGATCAATTTTGAGGGGTTCTCCTACGCGACATCTATTCACAGTATTCAGGAGGTTCAGAAGCATATTCAAAATTACCTCAAACAATTACAGACCATCCACTTTGCATTGGATATCCATGCCCTTCTTAAATAAGTCATTCTGTGGGAGGTAAATACATAAGAGATCCATTTACTATCAATGTATCAATAAAACATAAACATAAATCGTGCATATTTTTAACAGGTCCTCTATAAACAAATAATTTTGGCTTCATGGAGAGCAGTTACATTTTTCGATTCGCCGAATAACGGTTTAATGTATTTCTTCCTTTCTTTCAGGAAGTTCTGACTCATATCAGACCCCTTTCTATAATAATACCCTTTTAATTTACGTGTAAACAATTATTACCAAGCCAATTTGAAAGAGAAAGTTGTTAAAAACCTTATTTAAATAAACGAACCACGCCAAAAAAACTCACACTACTATTTAAATTAATTAGCGCTTTAATTTACAACAATAATTATCTATCACAAATGTTTAACTACTGTTATTAATAATACAGAGTGATTGACCGTATGTTGTTTCATGACCAAGGCCATTACAGCCAAATCTTCATCTTGATCTTAGCATGGCCTACTAAAAATTGTTCAAATATGTTATGTGAACCGTTTCACTTTATTGTTAGAACAATTATTAGAGATTATAAAAATTATTTTCTCATGATGATGGTAGATCAAGTGAGATTTTAATATGGTAATTTATCTTTTTTGAGACGATTTAAATGAAAGCGAAAACGTGATGGTAAATGTCAGGAGGTTTTTGCCAGTGAAAAAGGACTCGAAAACCAAATATTTTTTTAACAATCTAGAAGGTCGTGCTCACGATGGAACAGAATAATGCTTATCAAGCCACTGCTTTACTTGAATGATATTTTATCTAATTAAAAAATCGTTTTTACAACAGATTTCTTCCTTATGCAGTTCTTTATATATAGTCTATTTTTTTCAAAACATTAGTTTTAGACTTCTAAACCTTAAAGTTTAGAAAAGGCTTCTGTCTGCCTGTACGCATTTATAACTCAGCTTACAGAACCGATGGAGACTAACGGACAACGGATACCTTGAATGTGTGCACGCCTAAATTTCAGCTTTCTACTACTTCCGGTTTCAAAACTGGTTTTAAAAACTTTAGGAAGTTTAGTAGTCTATTGTTCCCGCATTCTAACGGGTGCCGTTACTACTTGTTTTGTGATTGCTTTATTTAGTATTCAAGGTAATTCATAACTCGGTGACATCATTTTCTGAACTTTAATTATACTTTTAATTGTATTTTCCTATACATAAACTTACTTATTTTCATTATTTAAATGACCCTGTAATTTTTGTAATATAGTGAACCTAACAAAAACTGTTGTTTATTTAAAACGCAGTGTAAAAACATTTATTATTAATGGGGTCCTAGAAAATTCTGAAAATATCGATAAACTCCATGAATAAAAATGTTTAGAAAAAAAGTTGTTCTAATTCAATTCATTCAAAAATATTTAGTGATTTTTATCTTCGAATATAATTCATACTCCATTTTTATACTTTGATTTATTTTTCAGCTCTTCTTTCTTCTTCTTACCTGCCTTACAATCACAACAAAATGCGAAATAGAACAAAAGAAAGCAGAAGATAAATCCCGTACAAATGCCATACTACAATCGTCAAAAATCAACATTTTAAAACCTGCAGGATGGATTTTTTCACCAAGAAATTCTTCTAAAAGTAATCAAGATCAAATTCCTGCTGCTGCAGAATTTGGAGGTTACCATTATTTACCACCACCTTACCCACTAAATAGTGGCTATGACAAGGACTGTAGTCCTTGCAACCTTGAACCATGGGTACCAATTGCAGGCCATAGTAAATATAAACACAGATTCCCCAATGATTTTTCTAGTCCTATGCATAGCTTAGAAAGTATATTATCAAATAACGGATACCCCGGAATATATGGGACACCTCCAAAGGTAGAATATGGTGTTCCAAAACCATTGTATGGAGCACCAAAGCCAGAATACGAACTACCAAAACCAGAGTATGTACTTCCCGATCCAATTTATGGGCCACCAAAACAACAATATCGTCCTCCAAAACCTTTATATGGAGCACCACCACTACCTGCATCTACTGGATTTATAGCAGATTACATGTTACCTCCTCCTCTTCATTACAAAATACCTTCTCTAGTGTACGGCCTACCTAATAATAAATATGGTCCTCCTCCAAAAGCGCTTTATGGAGCACCGCCGAAATCCTTAAATGGACCTCCTAAAGTTTTTGGACCACCAAAGACTGATTATGGTCTACCTCCCAAACCCGATTATGGACCGTCAAAACCATCTTATGGACTACCTCCCAGTACTGACTATGGACCGCCTAAGCCTAATTATGTGCCACCGGCACAAGATTTTTCACCACCAAACTCTGAATATGATCCGCCGAAAGCACTATATGGTCCTCCTCCTAGACAAGAATACGGCCTTCCTCCAACCATATTTAATCCTCCTATTTATAATGCCCCTCCAGCGCCAGTTTATGGTGGACCCCCCAAACCAATATATGAACTACCAAAGCCTAATTATAATATACCTAATTTGCCATCACCTCCGCAAGGAATAGATTCTACTGTTCTTGAGCCTGTACCTAAAACTTTTTCTAATGTAAACAATTTACAAGATCCTATTTCTCAAGGTTTTATCCCGCCTCCGCAAGCTTCCATAAACAATTCTCCGTCTATAATTGATAACTTCCCACAATTTGTTGATAATCCTGCATCGCAATTGTCTGACATTCCATTGGATAATGGTTTCATTCCACCACCAGTACCTTCAGATAGTTACGGAAATACTGTGACTGGTGATAACTTTGATTTTAATTCACAAATGGACTCGTTACCGGCTCCAAGTGGCGATAACGATCATCCTTCGAATGGTCACCAAGGTTTTCAAAATAATCATCCCAGTTCCCAAAATAGTCAGATAAATTTACAAAGTATACAAAATGCTCAAGTGCATTTACCAAATTTGAGTCCAGTACCAATTTTACCTATATATGAGTTTAGAAATTTTCGCGGATTTAAAGAAACACCAACTAATGATCAAAACGTTCAAGTTCAACAAAGCGTTAAAGTTGCAGATTATGTAGCATCTGTAGAGCATCCAATAAATATTATACAATCACCTTTGGTTGAACTTCAAATTAACGAAGACCAAAACTATCAAAATAATTTAAGCTATACTCGCAATGCCAAAACGCATTATCCTGATTTACAACAATTTTCCGATAATATCGAAAACTTCAAACTAAGTGAGAACCCTATAGTAGTGGAAGATACTCATACAGCTGCAAGTAATATAAACAGCAATATATCTAACCTAGACGATTCTCGAAAAAGGAACACAGATAATTATTTATCCAATCCTAACTCAAAAATAAATAACTTACAGGGCCATACAGATTTCATTAAACAAATTTTATTAAAAAAAGGTATTTTAAGTGATCCAAAAACAAAATTAATAGACCCTAAAGCAGTTACCCAAAATTCGACGTTTAAATTCCCTACCTTAGATAACAATGATTGGGTTCCAAAATATTATCCACCAATATCTAGTTCAATGGTTCCTCCACCTTTTAACAGTAAATCACCCTGGGTTCAAAGCAGTACTCAAAAACCAATTCAAATTATAATCCCGTATACAAACAAAATGCCCCCATCGAATAATAAGAAACCAGCTGAAAGCTACACAACTCTTGTTCCATCTTATACACCGCCCATGCCAACTGAGAGCTCTGTTTGGGCTAAATATTTAAATAATATTGAGATTACAAAATTAAATAAAGTTACTGGAAAACCCTTTACTAAACACACCACAAATGTGTACAATATTAAGGATATATTGGCTTCTAACAGTTACAATAATTCCACCAGAGAACAACTACCTTATGACATCATTTCCTTACAAAAAAATATAGATGATTGGACACATCAATCGTTTTCACAAGGAAAGATTGGAGCTGACCAAGTGTTACCCCCAAAACAAATACCTGCAAATTTTTTTACATCAAAACCAATACCAGAAACTACTACATACTCTAATGAAATTTTTGATCATCATTTAGCGGAATCTTCTAGGAAAGAAACCACTGTCGATGCAGATATAGAAACAAACATTATTGTCGCTGCTGAAACAGTTAGTACGGAAACTACTACCACACATTCGCCAACAACATTAGAGGATAATAAAGTAGGCAAATCATCCTGGAAATCGGCTTACGTGACTGTTAGTCCATACACCAAAGAGAAAGTATATGTAGTAACACCGCAAGCATATAGTTTCGTTACTGCAAGTCCTGCAAAAGCTTGGAGTATGGCTCCAAAGATAGAAAATGGTACCTCTAATAACATAACACTGGACTCACAGAGATTTTCTATTAGGATAGAACCTCAAAGTCAGGAATCCAGAGAAAAGATGCAGAAGAAAATGAAGAATGCTATTAAGGTTGTCTACAGCGAATGGCCCCATTTAAGTAAGTACTGAATTTGTCTTCTCTTCTTCTTACGTGGTTACTGCTTTCTGTTATTGGCGTTTCATATTCTCTTGAAATGTTGAAGACAACCCTTTCAGGTTATCGTTTATTGTATTATTATTAGTATATAGAATTATGCACTATATCTAAGATTCAAGCATCCTGAGCCAGTTAAACCTTACCAAAAGTAGACATATTTCATGACAAATCCTATCGTAATGTCTATTAAAAGAAGCCTAATCTGGTACTCTCTTATATTGGAATCTCTAACAATGACCAAGTAGATGAGCTAGCTAATGATTCGGTCAATTACCACTTAATCGTTTTTCCAAAATTGCAAACCCGATTCTCAGATCTCACACATTTTTACCGTGACATAGTGAATGATTGGTGACAATCTATCTAGAATGTGTCAGTTAGCCAAAATAAAAACCTCTGTTTTCCTTGGAAGAATATCCGTCATCAAGTGATCCTCTCCAGACGTAGAATTGGACATATCAAATACTATTAAACGAGCAAGGTTTGTATGTGTATGTGTGTGTGTGTGTGTCCAGAGGGTCTCGAAATCCACTCGTCAGAATTCAATGAAACTTTCAGGGTAGACTAATTCCTATCTAAATCGGCAAAAAATGTAGGTCTCATGTCTGTGAAAATTCGATCTTCCGAGATATTTACAAGAAAAGTTAAGCTTTTAGTCTTATTTCCTAGCAACGGCAGATATAATAACTTGTTTCTATAGTAATATATACTATAAAGGAGAGAGGAATACAGTAAAAGTGGGGATATAACGTCACATTCCATAGGCGTACTTTGCAAAATAAGTTTCTATAATATAAATAAGGTCACAGCATATAAAATATATATACGCACTTCGTAGATTAAATTTTGAAGTTATATTATTTACAAAAAATAAAAATAAACCTTATGCATCTGATACTTTAACATTTAACGAATTAAATTTAACCAATAAATAACAAGGAGGATTATATCTTGGGATTAAACTTTTTTTAATCTCTTGGCATTAAAAGTAACGCTTCAGTACTTACCTAAACTCAAAGATTAAAAAAAAAGTAAGTTCAAGAACTATCTTTAAAAGTCACTGTCTTCACTAAAACTACTGGTATCACTATAATTGTCTTTTCTGAGGTTTATTATTATAGGTTCTATTAAATTTTCAATTGATATATCCACTTTCCTAAATGAATTTTCTACCTTTTTAACATGATCAATGCATTTTCCCCAATGTTCTCTATTTACATCTGAAACTGCCTTCAAAAACAAATTTCGCACATCAGGAAATTTAAATGTTATATTGTTTTGAGAAACATAACCTTTTAATAATTGTGACCAGATCAGTTCAATGGGATCTAACTCTGCGTGCTAAGGAGGCAATCTCAGAATTTCAATTCCTTTTTCTCGGACCATCTCATCTATAATATATATTTTGAATTTGTTTTTATGTTGCCTTGCTATTACTAATAATTCTGCCTTCAAGGATTTAGGAGGACTGATAATATTTTTAGAATGAAGCCATTTTGAAATATATATTAATACAAAATTCCGAATCAATTAAAATACATACGATACCGCTATGAATAAATAAAGTCTGACTTATCTGTCAAAAGAACAGGTTTATTACAGTAAAAACCATAGAAACAAGATTAAATCTAGACAAAAACTATATTAGGCCGATCAGATGTAGTAAAATTTAAATTTTAACTACAAATAAGCATTGAAGGATGAGGTAAAAATAAAATCTGTACCTCTTGAACCTGTACTACGTTCTGCAAATTAAATACTGCACTCCTTTCTTCTGTATAGTATAGTAGTAAAAAGGTTTGACTTTATTTAATTTCTGGCGTTTCAATCTGAAAGAATTCAATTTTAAATTTGCCGCTTTATATAAAAAAGGAAAGGTTCATTTGACCGACATAAATAATTTGTTTGTCAAATGACAGCCATCTTATAAATTCAAAGTTGAAAATACAACGTTGCCAATTCAATTTCAGAAATCATGGGTTTAGGTAAATATTTATAGGAACGTTGAGTAACACTGTTAAAATGGACACTTGTCAAAATGTGACACCTGTAAAAACGTGACAACTGTTAAAATGTGATACGTGTCAGAATGTAACAACTGTCAAAATGAACAGATGTCAAAATATGACACCTGTCAGAATGTAACAATTGTCACACGTATCGTACTTTTCTTTATTTATTACAAAGATCTAACCTAACCTAAAGCTAATCTTTTTTTTTTGGCGGGTGGAAATGCTTTATGCACATCGGGTAAAGGTTCTTCCCTTCCCCGATAGTGTGAGACTACCCCTTACGGCTACTATTTTATTATGCGGACAGTTTTAATTTTTAAGTTTTCATTATCATAGAGAGAGAGAGAGAGAAAAAGAATGAATGCTTGTACACGTGTACTATTAACATAGATTTAAATTTTTTATTTTACAAGAAACTTTAAAGAGCCATTTAAAATTCTCTATTTTCATAGTACATTTTAAGGTTGATTGTGACTGTATTTTCCAAGAACAAATTGTAATGTAATGTACGAATGAACTATTTTTGTAACTGAAAAACTTTGAAAAAATATGATATCAATATCTGCCACACGTCGAGAGTCTGGTCACAGGTTTTTGTGGAGGCTTTTACCCAAGTATGAATATTAAACCTATAATTTTCCTTCACTGCAGATCAATAAATAATGAAATCAATTGAACATAGAGTTTTTCTTATATAGTGATAAATAGAGTGAGCTGAGCGATCTTCTGTTGACGGGACCTGTGCCCTACACGCTGCTGTTGTCCGTCCCGAAAACGGGACCTGTCCGCCGCGAAGATCAAGCGTCAGTAGATGTTGCCCTAAAAGGGTGAAATCCCCAGAAACTAGGCAACTTTTAATGCATTTAACTAACCTCTGTGACAAGCAGTTGATAAACGTCAACAGCTGCATCCAATTGAAAATTAACACTGACGCTTTTTTAATTTTCCCGCCTACTTTCAAGCCAATCGCCAATCAACTTTTTATTTATCTCCCTTTCAGTAGTTCAAGTAGATGTCGCCCACCTCGTGATTTTCGCGAATTAATTAATAATTTGTCATGTTATAAATATACCTAAAATAATATACTCATTGGGCTGCTTAAAAATGTAGATTTGAATATTAAGAGCGAAGCTCGGTGACCAGATATTACGACTTATACGAGTCAGAGGTCGATTATATGATTGTTAAATATCTCAGCAACCCTCTGAGCTATATCGACATAATATGATCAACCAGGGTCCTTATATTACGATGTTTACTTTAAGAAAATCTAATTATAGTGGAGTGAAATTAGACGAAAATATTCTGAAAATGGATGTAAGAGCTAAGTCAATTTGTTTTAATTTTTTCGATTTTATACACAAAGAGAAGCTTGTCAAAAATTTGTCAATAAATTTGGGCTGGAGCTTCGCGAGATATGTGCCAAAAACGGCATTTTTGGTATTTTTCGAGTGGATTGCTTCACTATTTTTTAAATATCTCCGGCTCTAAGAGTCGTAGAAAAATAAAAAAAAATTAAAATGACCGTGATGAAGTAGAGTATCGATCCGTATAGTATGGTTTTTTTAAAAATTCATCCTAACCTCAAAAAACGAATTCCCGCACATTATTTTTACTTTCCCGGCCCATCGCCAAAGGGAAAGTATTGTGAACGCGCTAAAAAAAAAATTGAGGTAACCACGGATATATCCATTTTGAGGTCCCCTGAGACGATTAAAACGATTTCCAGATGGAAGTTTGTCCGTCTGTGTGTCTGTATTCTTCCACGATAGCGTCCGCACGCTTAATCCGATTGAGCTGAAATTTGGTATATGGGTTTCGGGTGATCGGGGATTGAACCTATTAGTTTTTGGTTGAAATCGCCCCACCAGGGGGCGCAGGAGCCCTATGTACATCGCGAATAAAATATAAGACTTAAAGTTTTTATTTGATAAATCCAAATGACATTTGACATGTCAAAGAAAAAGTAAACAAAATTCTGACCCTAAAAAATTTATGTATTTTTTTTGACTTCTGAAATGTTTTTCCTTTTATAATATTTCAAATATCATTTTTACTTATAATAGTGAAGCAATCCACTCGAAAAATACCAAAAATGACGTTTTTGGCACTTATCTCGCGAAGCTCCAGCCCAAATTTAATGAAAAATTTTTACAAGCTTCTCGTTATATATAAAATCGAAAAAATTAAAACAATTTGACTTAGCTCTTACATCCATATAAAATTCTAATTTCACTCCACTATTAGGGATGAGCAAAATGGAAAAGTTTGGTTTTGCCCTACTAAAAAAATGTATATACAGTTCAATCTTAGCGTAATATTGTTTTTTGTTTAATTTTTAGTTAATAATCTACAAACTACTACATCGAAACCTACATCTGGACATCCACTTTTTGGTCTCATGGGTATTACTGCATACACCCCACCGCCTAATTCAACAATAGAAACATTTTTTGGTCATTCAAAGGTAAGACTCTAAATTTCCTTTTTTCCACTATAAATATTTTTTTTGGTAATTTCAATTTCGTCAATCGATCTTTCATCACAAATTGCATTTTTTTGTTTATACGACTTCTATTCTTAAAAAAAATGAAAATATATTATAGTATTTTTAAATTCACAATTTGCTATGCATTTTTTTTTTACTTTTTCTCTCTTTTTTTAAGCATTTTCTACAATTTTTACAATTTTCGTCTACCGATTTTGACGTCGATTTTAAAATCAGGCGTAATTTTCGAGATATTTTCTCAATTTTTTTACACTTCCTTCCTTTTCTTACTAATATTTTCTCCCGGAAATTCCCTATCGATTTTTCTTTCAAAATGACCCTTTTGTATGGATTTATAATTTCATTTTATTGTGGACTTTTCATTTTTCCTGTAAAAAAATCCGCTATTTGATCTTTTTCACTTCTGTTTTTTTCAAATTCACAATTTCCTATGTATTTTGGTCCAAAAAAATGCTGTCCACTTTAAGGTTTGACTTCATTTTCCATTATTTTCCTGGTTTCTTCATCAATTGTTCACCCTTTTTGCCATATTTCTTTTCGTATATTTTCACAATGCCATTCGATTTTGCACCAAAAATTACCCCTTAAATTCGTAAGTGCTTTCTTTTTATAAAAAATCGAAGATGACCCTACGTATTATGGATGCACAATAATAATTGCTCTGCTTCTGGGATTCACTCGTAACCTATTTTTATTATTATTTATTGGCACTCAAATACCGTAAAATGTCCTACGCTGCATTGGACCTAGATGAAGAAGTCTTTAATGGTTTTCACGCGACTTTGATCTCCATTTCTAATCATTTTCGCGCGCCATAGGTTTTTATTTGTTACTATAATATCAGAATTAAAACAAAATCTCGAGAAAAAGTGATTCCAACAAAAGATCAAAACACAATAAGAATTGTGTTATATAAATTAAAACAGTTCTCACGAACTAATGGCCTCTTTGATTGGCAAGTAAAAGATGGAAAATTTAAATTAATCTTTACAAACATTTCACCAACAATGTTTGTTTTTCAGATGCCTTCACGTATTACAATGTAAACGTCTCTTAAGCTAGCAGAACAAAGTCAGCAGAATTAAAAATCAATACATGGACAATTAAAAGCTCATTAAATTAATTAAATTATGGTAATTTTCACGTTATAGGCAATTTCAAAGTTTCATGTTAAATTCATTTATTTGCAAAATCAACCATAAAATAAAAATAAATTTACATTGTACATCTCTTAAGCTAGCAGAACAAAGTCAGCATACATGGACAATTAAAGGCTAATTAAATGCCCTTATTTAAAATTTTCTGCTCTGCGAATTTTAGCAATAATTACTGTTCTGCTAGCTTTAACTTAAGTGAGCAGAACATGACCGAAAAAGAGGTTGAAACAAAAAAAAATGCAATTTTCTTTGCACAGTTATTAACGGCTCATTAAAGGCTCTAGGAATACACTAATCGCGAATTTCAGGCTCGATTTATTTCTTTGCGAAAATGGAAAAAGTCACGACGTGGTGGTAAGGTTTGCGGAGCATGGCGGAAAACGAATTTAACAATGAAAATCAGTGTTTCGGTAGTATAGTCATTGAAAACTTATTAATGGCTGATAAAAAAGGCAATTACAAATTTTCTGCTGTGCCAATTTATGCAATAATTACTGTTCTGCTAGCTTTAACTTAAGTGAGCAGAACATGATCGAAAAAGTGGTTGAAACAAGAAAAATTGCAATTTTCTTTGCACAGTTATTAACGACTCATTAAAGGCTCTAGGAATACACTAATCGCGAACTTTAGGCTCGATTTATTTCTTTGCAAGAATGGAAAAAGTCACGGTCATGTTTTGCTCATTTAAGATAAAGCTAGCAGAACAGTAATTATTGCGAAAATTCGCAGAGCAGAAAATTTGTAATTACCTTTTTTTTATCAGCCATTAATAAGTTTTCAACGACTATACTACCGAAACACTGGTTTTCATTATTAAAATCGTTTTTCCGCCATGCTTTGCAGACCTTACCACCACGTCGTAACTTTTTCCATTTTCGCAAAGAAATAAATCGAGCCTGAAATTCGCGATTAGTATATTCCTAGAGCCTTTAATGAGCCGTTAATAACTGTGCAAAGAAAATTGCAATTTTTATTGTTTCAACCACTTTTTCGGCCACTTAAGTTAACTTAATTTAAAGCTAGCAGAACAGTCATTATTGCGAAAATTCGCAGAGCAGAAAATTTTAAATGAGGGCATTTAATTAGCCTTTAATGAGCCTTTAATTGTCCATGTATGCTGAGTTTGTTCTGCTAGCTTAAGAGACGTACAATGTAAATTTATTTTTATAAGATGGTTGATTTTGCAAATAAATGAATTTAACATGAAACTTTGATATTGCCAAAAACGTGAAAATTATCATAATTATACGATTTTTTCTTTGAGCCACTTGTGCTGTCGTTAGCATACAAAATTAATTTTTGTTACAATCTCCTGATAGCGAATAGAGTATAACAAATTATTACTTTAATGTTTCAGGTGGTCACCGTTGTAACTCCATCATCCAAAACCAAAAACACCAAAAACATTTGATGCGAAATAGAGATACTTCTAAGAATCATCTCCAAAAGTTGTAAATAAGTCTGAATATTTTTATTTATATTAAATATTCTGTAAAATATTTTGAAAACTGTAGAAACCAAAATAATACATATTAAATATAAATAGTGTATATAGTGTGTTCAAATTAAAAATGTCAAATGTTGTATACGTGCTCTTTTTAAACGATTTTTTAGTTCCACTGGATGTAAAAACCTGGAATTAGATGTTACAGTTTTGAAAAAGTACCTATGCTCTACAAAGTAAATGTACTTGTAGATAGTTTCTAATATTTTTAAAGAACCCTGTAAGCTCTCACCAGATAATTATAGAATAATCTATTAAAGACTGAACATTTTTCTCAGAAATTATATTTTAAAAAATTGCACCACTTAGCAGATGATAAAAATCTTGAGGTTTCTTCCATACAAACGTTTCACTATACCATAGAACACACCAGACTCCCCTACAGTTGTAACAATGTCCTGGTGAATCTGCTGCTGCTGTTACTGCTTTCTGCTCGTCAGAGTTCATTTTCTTCAGATATCGCGAGATTTTTCATGTGAAATAAAAACGCCTCAACCTATAATCGTTATCTGAAGAAATGCCAACCAGCCAGACACCAAAAATTAAAAAGCGGAGCAGGGAAATCTATTTGACTTTCATATAAGTATGGATAAAAATGGTTACGTATAATTTAACATTAGTGAAAAAGATTATTTTTTCTGAGACAATATTTAAAAAAAGAAATAAAGGTATAGAGCAATTTAGAGCAAAATGTAATATTTTTGAAAAAAGTTACTAAAATATTATTGTTTTGGCTGAACAAATTAATGTTTCTGTTACTTGTTCAGTAGATCTGCTAACAGTCTTAATGAATTATTCTATATACATTATATTTGAGTGTTTAAGATAGAAAGTAATATTTATTTTTTTTTAATTTAGAATATAATACATTGTAAATAATATCTAACAATAAAATAAACTTTAAAAAATTAAATTTTTATCATTACCCTACATACTATTTCTTTTTCTCTTAATTAGATACTTTTCGATTTCTGGCCATTCTCTCCATTTCCTACTTTTCGTTTATTAAACTTTATCTCTAGTATAATAATGATAAATAAACTAACGAAGCCACTAAAGAACAAGTAATAACTGATTTATTGATTTTACATTTTGTTTATTGCATAAGCAAACTTCCACTCTCTATTTAACAAGCACATCTGATTGATTGGATAAATTCTTTTAAGAGATTATTATTTATGTATTCATTTTTGTGCTCAAAGTTCAGCAACACTAGCAAAATAAGTTAAATTTCTCAACCTGATATTATCTAAACTTCTTTTTATTTCTAAGTTTTGTCTTTTAATTAATATGATAAAGCAGCTAAACACCTATACTTTAAAAAAAGAATAAATGAAGCAAAAAATAGACAAAAGGAGACCTGGAAGATAATAGATGAATTAAGGGGCAAAAGGTCTAAATCTTTGGTTACAAATTTAAGCCCTAGTGACATTAACAATTTTTATTGCTCTGTTCTCTCCACTCAAATAACTCCTTTAAATGATGCTTTGTCTTATTTAAGTAATCTAAATATTAAAGAATCATTTTATTTTATACCAAATGTTGTAGAAATTAAGGATATTTTTTCATCTATCACAAAAAAGAATTCCTCGGGCTGGGATGAAATATCAGTTAATATTCTTTCACATCTTCCAGAGCCTGCTTTAAATGTTTTAGCAGAAGCAATTAATCATTCATTTTTGAAAGGTTCTTTCAGTGATATTCTAAAAATAGCCAATGTTATACCTATCTACAAGGGTGGGGATCATAATTGTCCTGCTAATTATCGCCCAATTTCTTTATTACCTACTTTGGCAAAAATTATCGAAAAATTGGTTAAGAAGAGGATGTTAGAGTTTCTTAAAAAACACGAAGTGATAACACATCCCAGTTTGGGTTTCAATCTGGAAAAAATAGTACGGATGCTATGTTTTCTGTTCTAGAAAAGTTATATTTAGATTTAAATGATAACAGGGTAGCTGCTGCAGTATTTTGTGATTTTTTCAAAGCATTTGATTGTGTGAATCACAGAATATTGTTGAGCCAACTAGAAATAGGAACAGCCTTAAAGTGGTTTCAGTCTTACTTGGAGAATAGAGTACAAAGAGTTTCTTTCAATATGCAAATGTCACCGCCTGCTACTGTCCACTGTGGGGTTCCACAAGGATCCGTTCTGGGACCGGTTTTATTTTTAATCTGTATTAATGATATCATTAAGGTCAATATTAATGGATTCTTCGCCATATTTGCAGATGATACAACAATACTTTGGGAGAGTGATACTAAAGAAGAGTTGTATAATTTGATTAACAACGATATTATTAAGATTAAAGAATGATGTAATTCAAAATATGTGTCCCGTAATATATCAAAAACAAATATTGTTTCATTCAGTGGTGATATGGGTATAATTTCAATTGGACAACAACAAATGTGTAAAAAACCAGAAAATAAATTCTTAAGCTTATTTATTGACAAAAAATTAAAATTCGAGGTACATGTTAATACCTTGTGTAATAAGCTTTCCTCTGGATGTTTTGCAATAAGAACTGTTACATACAATTTAGATGTATCGATTGCAAGGAGTGTATATGCTACATGCTTTTGGGGAACATGTTCTTCAGAGTTATTCACAAGCGTTTTTGTTCTACAGAAGAGAGCCGTAAGATATATGTGCAAAGTTGATGTGGGTGTCTCTTGTAAGCCATTATTTATTAGGCACAAAATACTAACAGTCACATGTATACTTATTTTCGAAACGTTACTGTTAGTCTTTAAAAAATATAAAAGTAATATTATTACCCACAGCAGTACTCGACGAACTTTTTGTCTTCCCTTGACTATACCCTCTTCCAGTTTGGTACATAACTCTATTGTGTATACAGGGAAGAACATGTTCAATCACCTGCCAATTGGTATAAAAAAGGTGGATTCTTTAAAAATGTTTAATAAAAAGTTAAAAAACTATTACTTGAAAAGGCTTACTACAAATTGGATGAATATTTCTGTGATCAATTAAGTTAAATATTTAATATTAGTTTCTAACTTTGTGTCTATTTTCTTTCTGTCCTTTCTTAATGTTCTGTATATTGCTTTTATATTTTCAATATTTTCTTTGACTATATTTGACCTTTCATTTTAAATTATTTTTTTTATAACTTTTATGACTTTTAAACTTTGTTTTTTTTGCTAGATACCTATTTTACAGCTTTCTTTATAAGAATGTAATTATTGTTCAACAATAAAACAATTTTGACTTTGACTTTGATGCTTCCACCGATATGTTTGTTTGCAGCTTTTGCATCAATACCCATGGTATTAACATTTTCATATTTTCGATGTTATCGGATAATTTATCAGATAAATACGGCTTCTCTAAAAATGTAACTCCATTAATATTTCCGTAATTTATTGATAGTACAGTAAGTGCTTTTTTGAACAAATAGGTACATACATTTTCCACGAAATCGAAGAGACAAATACAAGTTTAATTTATTTAAAAAGGAATGTAGGTATGTATACACTTATGCAGTTATCATTATAGCATACAAATGAAAAATGATTGAGCACAGATTGTCTCGATGAATACATAAAGTCTATACTATATCCATCTTAAAAAAAAAGGAGTAAAACAGCAAAAACATCTGCACAGCGCGTGATTACGTTCAAAAGTTTCAAGCGGACTGAATTTGTAACAGGTAAGTATCAAACTACAGTGGCATATTATGACATTGAAATTAAAGATGAAGAGTGATTTTGTACAATGTTTTTATGCTCTATTAGCGTTTATGTAATTGTATATAAAAACAATTTAAATTACTTAAAGCAGTTTTGAAGTTTTTAGTTATATTAAAATAAAATCATGTCTGAGACAGAATCTGCTGAAGAAGTTGCTTATAGCCCACCTAGAAAGTGATAAAAAAAGCATCTAGTCTCAAGTTTCACATTTTAAAATTATTTAGAAAGAAACGGGGTGTTCTATAAAACGGCGCCAGATCAAAGTTTAATTTTTAGTTTTATTTTAAATTTGGATTCTTCTGCTTTTAACCTCCTCTATATAATTAAAGAAAATGTATAATTAAATAAAGCATTATCTTTCTATTATTTCACCTACTGTGTAAATGGTAAGTCAAAACCCAAATATAGTACTTTTTGTGTTTTTTAAATGGATCAGCCTATATGGAAAAAAACCATTGGTATAGTTCAATTTCTCTTCAGTTAGTGTTTTTGGAAGTATTTAAAAAAATTACTAGGAAGTCACAATGGTTTGCAAAAAAAAGTCTAAAAACATATTTAAAAGATTTTTTTCATTATTTGGATAAAGTGATCCTGACTTAATCGACACCCAGTACATCAGTGCATAAGTAACTCTATATAATTTTAGATAAAAATACAATGACATTTTTCTTAAATAACACATCAGAACAAACTTCAGTCACCAGTACAATTGGAAACAATTCAAGCCAGGAGATATTACCAATAAATTCAAATCGAAATGAGGAACGACAAACAACTCACCATCTGTTAAAAAGTTTCTTATTAGCTTCGCAAATTGGTGGATTTTTGCCCGTGCACAATTTGGGAAATCAAGACCCAACAACTTTAAACTTTAAGCTGGTTTCGCTGAAAACTCTTTTTACCATCTTAAATGCCCTCATGGCACTTATATGCATGGCGGTAACTTTTTTATCTGCATTTGAATTTACTCCTCATATAAGTCACATGGGTGAGTATATATTTTTTGATTCCGTCCACAAATACAAATAGAAATAAAACGTGGAAATTTTTTTAGTCTTTCCTCTAACTTCTGCCAGTGTAGTAGTATCGTTGTTAGCTTCGATAAGAGTAGCGAAAAAGTGGAAAAAATTTATTGTAAAAATTTTTGATATGGAGAAAAGATTTTTGGAAAAATATGGAACACGTCAAAAGTTAAATACCTGTTTATATTTAATTATTTCAACAGTTTATTTCATTGGATTCGGTAAGTATATTATTTTTTTTAAATCATGTATTAATTTAATCCTTAAAAATTTAAATATTTATAGATTTTAAGGTAGGTTGTTTGGCTAAATAAGCTACATTTGCACCTTCTTGTACACCTTGCCAATATGCTGGGCTCATTTTTTATATTCTTAGGATATCTATACTCTATCCACGATAAAGAAATGTATATAGTTATTGACGAAATCTCATATATCAGATCCTCCAACCATGGGCACCGTTACAAAAAATGTCAGGGGGGGGGGCACATTTTTTCAATTTGCAGGCATTCATAGGTACATTTACCTCCGAAAATCTCAGCTACATGGAATTTGTGGAAGGGTGGGAAAATGGCTCTAGAGTTCCCGAAAATCCATTTTTCGACGATATCTGCTGAAATATGACGATTTTTTAGACGAAAAATGAAGAGCAGTTTTTTACCTACAAAAGTTTTCCCTATGATTTTTTTCGCGTCACTAATATTTTTTGCAAAAACGGCGTTTCAAAAATTCGCAATTTTGAGAATCTGAGAATTCGCAAAATTATTGTGGTGAAAACGGAAAATTTGAATATCCTGCCAAAACTTGAATATCCTCCCATTTTTGTCTGAAGACAAAAGATAAGGCAATATTAACTAACTTTTTTTTACTTTTTGCACTTGACTAATAAATTTATTGAAAAAAGATCAAATTTGAGAAAGTTTGAAGGCAGAGTATTTTCTCGTGCACTTAATAAAATACTTGATAGCTTTTCTAATTTTTAAAGTGTTTGAAATCAGTTTAACACGCTACATGACATAGAGTGGTGGTAGAGTGACAGGTCGTACATTTGTTTAAGATAATACAAAATTTTTATAACACATCGTTTATACGGGGCGATTCGTTAAAGCTAAAATACGTTATATGCCTTCTCTAACTACATTTATGAGTCACCCTGTATAAAATATGATTTATCATCAAGAAGTAATTACTTAAACTATATATTCATGATACAATGACATTTGACTGTATTTTTAAAGCTGTTATAAAAAAATAATTTCTTTAAAAAAACCACATTACTTATTTTCGAACCACCCTGTAAATAACCAAATTGTCCAGTAATTTTTTATAAAATATTGTTGCCAAATAATCTATAATTCACATTTTCTACAACAAACGCGAATAAAACAGGTCTGTTATGAGAAATCTGGTTACAAAAAAGTGGCATTTCCGATGTTTAACACCCTGTACCTCGAAAACTAGCCATAGGATCGGTTTGGGCCAATGGACACTTTTTGTCAGAGCATCTAGTTCTATATCATACCAACTTTTCAGAAAATTTGACGGAAAGCCATTTTTCCATAAGAAAGGTGCTTGGTCCTTTATTCATATTTTTTTTATCAAGACTAATTTCACCGAATCATTTTGGATACGACCTGTCACTCTACCACCACTCTATGTCATGTAGCGTGTTAAACTGATTTCAAACACTTTAAAAATTAGAAAAGCTATGTTTTGTGTACCACCCTGTATTTTAAAAGTTTCTCAGTCAACTTTATAAATTAATACATTTTCACATTAACAGAACTTCAGTAATTAAAGGAGCAAAATTTTGTTGTAATCCTATGACCAGTTTTCCTAAAATGTGTAGCCGTCGTTCTCTTTTTTTATATTATTTTAGAACTAGTAACTATGGGTACATATTTTAGGAAAACTGGTCATAGGATTACAACAAAATTTTGCTCATTTAAAAAGTGAACTTCTGTTAAAGTGAAAATGTATTAAATGTATTAAAGTTGACGGAGAAACTTTTAAAATACAGTGTGGTGGACAAAACACAAGTTTTATACTTTTTAAAGTTTATCACGCTGTATGACATAGATTGGTGGTAGAGTGACAGGTCGTACATTTGTTTAAGATAATACAAAATTTTTATAACACATCGTTTATACGGGGCGATTCGTTAAAGTTAAAATACATTATATGCCTTCTGTAGCTACATTTATGAGTCACCGTGTATAAAATATGATTCATTACCAAAAACCTCGAAAACTAGCCATAGGATCGGTTTGGGCCAATGGACACTTTTTGTCAGAGCACCGAGTTCTACATCATACCAACTTTTCAGAAAATTTTACGGAAAGCCATTTTCCCATAAGAAAGGTGCCTGGTCCTTTATAGGTGGGTCAAAATATCGAGCAAAAACAAACTTTGGCCCGGTTTTTCAATAATTCAGAGAAATAGATGAAAGGAAAAAGTAACATGATAGCTACTAGTTTCTTCTTTCATCTGAACTTTGAATCATGAAAAAATATTAATTTTTACGTGATTTATTGAAAAATTTGTAATCAGCTTGGGAGTACTCTCTAAATGCAGGGCAGGAGCTAAAAATGGGGGTGCGTTTTGGAGCCGGTTATGTCGAAAAGTATCATATTTTTGACAAAAATGATAAAGATCTTTTTTGTAGGTAGTGATCTGATCTTCATTTTCGTCCAAACAAAAATTCTCTAAGCCTCATATTTTCGGAAATATCGGCGAAAATAGGCGTCCGCCCCCCTTGCCCTTAAGTAACGGCGCCCTTGCCTCCAACAAAATCTACAGTTCTTCACACCAACATTTAGTAATGTTTATTTATTTATTTATACAGGGTGTTTCATAGTTAAACCGACATACGTTAACTGTAAATAGAGAGTACTTAGGTGATTCCAAATAACCTTGGTTAATGGGTCTAACGCCTTTAATAACCGAGATACGGGGTGTTTCATCCATTTCGGCCAATATTTTGATAAGCCGTAACTTTAGAACCACCCTGTAGATTTCTCTCATACTTGGTACAGATATAGTGTGTTAATAGCCCAATCCTATAGTGTAAGAAATCCCCAAAACAACACCCTGTATATCAGATTTTTTAAAATTGGGATGGATATTTGAAAAGATCGGAAAAAAATGAGTCAAAGTGAAAAAAAATTTTAAATGCACATCCCATTCTACTACTGGAGTTTTAACGTCAAATTACATCAAATGCCTTTTTTTTCATTTTCACAAGCAGTAACTTTCGAAATACCTGGTAGATTTCTTTCATATTTGGTACAGGTATCATTTTTTAGTAGCCCAATCGTATAATGTAAGGACTATACTACAATTAAAAACCAGATACGGGTTAAGAGAAATTTGTAAAATTTGAAAATCCCCAACGCAACACGCTGTATATCAGATATTTCTTAAATTGGATCAGACATTCGAAACGAATGGAAAAAACTGAGATATTCTGACATATTTTTATAAATGCACATCTCGTTCTACATATTACTCAGCTTTTAAAGTAAATTCAATTAATGCAATACATATTGTCATTTTCATAAGCCATAACTTTGGAAACACCCCTTAGATTTCCTTCATATTTGGTACAGATAGATTGCTAAAATAGCCCAATCGTACAATACAAGAACTAAAGTTAAAATCCAGATCCGGATTAAGAAAAATTTGTAAAAGTTGGTAATCTCTAAAATAGCATCCTGTATATCAAATTTTTTTTAAATGTAATCGGATACATATTTAAACTAATAAAAAAAAGACAAAAGATGTGTTATACTAAAATATTTGTGCACAAGAGCGTTCTACAAAAAAAATACAGATTTAATTTTTCGGATTAATTCCGGATACAAAACTTATTAAACAGTAAGCTTCGGCAATAACACATCTTTTTTATTTTTTCAAATAGGTATCCGATTACATTTTAAAGAATCTGATATACAGGGTGCTATTTTAGAGATTATCAACTTTTACAAATTTTTCTTAATCCGGATCTGAATTTTAACTTTACTTCTTCTATTGTACGATTGGGCTATTTAAACAATCTACCTGTATCAAATATGAAAGAAATCTACAGGGTGTTTCCAAAGTTATGGCTTATGAAAATGACAATATGTATTGCATTAATTGAATTTACTTTAAAAGTTTAGTAATATGTAGAATGAGATGTGCATTTATAAAAATATGTCAGAATATGTCAGTTTTTTCCATTCGTTTCGAATGTCTGATCCAATTTAAAAAATATCTGATATACAGCGTGTTGCGTTGGAGATTTTCAAATTTTACAAATTTCTCTTAACCCGTATCTGGATTTTAACTATAGTATAGTCCTTACATTATACGATTGGGCTACTAAAAAATGATACCTGTACCAAATAAGAAAGAAATCTACCAGGTATTTCGAAAGTTACTGTTACTGGTTACTGGTTTTGAAAATGAAAAAAATGCATTTGATGTAATTTGACGTTAAAGCTCCAGTAGTAGAATAGGATGTGCACTTAAAAAAAATTTTCACTTTAATTCATTTTTTTCCGTTCTTTTCAAATATCCATCCCAATTTTAAAAAATCTGATATACATGGTGTTGTTTTGGGGATTTTCAAATTTTGTAAATTCTTCTTAATCCGGATCTTAATTGTAGTTCTTACACGATAGGATTGGGCTATTAACACACTATACCTGTACCAAGTATGAGAAAAATCTACAGGGTGGTTCTAAAGTTACGGCTTATTAAAATATTGGCCGAAATGGATGAAACACCCCGTATCTCGGTAATTAAAAGCGTTAGACCCATTAACCAAGGTTATTTGGAATCACCTAAGTACCCTCTATTTACAGTTAACGTATGTCGGTTTAACTATGAAACTCCCTGTATAAGAATACAAACAGGACGAGCCCAGTACAGTATTCACTGTTTACTAAATTAATACAAAATGGATAAATCCTTATTAAATGTTGCTTAACAATAAAAATAAGAAAAAATATATATTATACAAAAAGAAACTAGTCAAGATAAGATAGATATAATTTTTTGATAGTGTTTGTAAAAGTTATCAAAGAGGAAGAGAAGATATCCACATCGGTGAGTGACGAGATTGTATTGTATGATTTACTGCATCTCTGCAGAGGAGAATTTAGGTAGTAGTTAGTAGAGCTTTTTGACTAGTTTTGAAAAGATTTTTCCCTCGCGTGTTATAGGATGGAGTAATGAAATTAATTTTACTTAAAATTTCGCTAGATTTAATTTTCCCGTTAACGATTTTGTAGATAAATTTAACATCTGAAAGTTGACGTCTGTCGACTAGTGATATGAGCTTCAGTTCTCGTTTGCAAATATCGAAGTCTGCATAAGTATGAAATTTTTTTGAAACATATTTTATAAATTTATCTTGGACTTTCTGTAATCGGTCGATATAACACTTATAATAGGGATTCCAAATAGAAGAACCGAAACTTAAAACAGTATTGACATATGCCATGTATAGATTTCTAACAGACTCTACCTCTTTGAAGTCGTGACAAACGCGCATAGGGAATCCTAGTGCTTTATTTGCTTTTTTTGAAACATATTCGATATGTTGGTCAAAAAAGAGTTTGGAATCGATATAAATACCGAGATCTTTGACCACCGAAACTCTTGTTAAAAGTTCATGATTGAGAAAATATTCGTTTTCGATAGTGTCTTTTTTCTTGAGAATGTTATACATTGACATTTTTTTGTGTTCAGATAAAGATGGTTTTGCTGGCAATACAGAGTCAGACGATTTAAATCTTCTTGGATTAGGAGTTTATCGGAAGAATTAGATATTTTTCGAAAAAATTTCATTTTGTCAGCAAACCCCAAGAGTTTTGTATTATTGAAACAAGAGGAGATATCGTTAATGTATATGTTGAACAGAAGGAGGCCCATGTGTGACCCTTGAGGAACCCCTGAGGTTATTCTATTTCCGACAGATATAGATTGGGATCTGTTGCTGATGTAGGAACCAAACCACCTAAGCAGATTGCCGATAACCCGCGTTTCAGATATATAATATATGTAAATAAATAAGTTGGATTCGATGGAACGTCTCTTCATAAAGCCATGCTGTTCCAAAATTATAATTGATTTAACATCTGCATATAGAAAGTCGGTAATAATTGATTCCATTATTTTCGACATTAAACATAATTTGGAGATTGGTCTATAATTTTCAACCATATGTTTCTTGCCAGATTTAAAAAAAGGAACAACGAGAGCTGTTTTTTAAACTGTTAAGAAGCAGCCTTCGTGAAGTGATTTGTTAAAGAAAATGTGTAGTATTACTGACAGCTCGTTTGCACAGTTTAAGAAAGAGGTAGGTATTTCATCAGCACCAGCGGCCTTCTCTGGAAGCTCTAAAAGTTTATTTAGGATGGTGGCATGTGGAATAGAATAACTGTTTCCATGGTGTGGATTTGGGTTAGTGTTGTCTAACTTAAATACATTCTAAGGCGGGTTAAAAACTGAACTGAAGTGGTCAGAAAATAAATGGCAAATATGTTCGATATCCGTTACCATATGATTACCAACCTTCAGAGCATTAATAGCAGAAGAACTACCATTTTTAGATTTGACGAAGCTCCAAAGATGCTTCGGATCATCACAAATACCCGTTTGTTGTAAAAATTATTTACGTTTTTATTTCAGTTGAACACTCATTTGATACACTGTCATGGATCTACTTTTTCAAGTCAAGAAATGCCTCTACACGATTTACAATCCAACAAGGTTACATTTACCACAAAATAGGTTTACCTCTTACCGTTGTAACTTGGGTAAGATTTTTAATATTAGTCAAAGTATTATTTGGAGCGTATGTAATATTAAAGTTTTTAAATATTTATTCATTCTGCAATTCTCATTCTTAGCTAGAAAATCGTTACTTTAGTTACTTTATTCATAAGGTAAAAAGCAAATAATTTATTTTGGAAGTTTTAGAATAGAAGCTTTATTAGTGTTCACTTACAAAGTCACAAGAATGCAGTTTAAAAATAAAAATACATGAAGATATTGTATGCAGTCGCTGTACATAACTATGGCTATTTAACTAACTAGTAACGACATTCAAATCTTGTTTTTTAGTTCTATGGGTGGCTTGTATGGTTTCAATGGATTACCACAGACGTTTTTATTATAATCATTAGCAAAATATTTGCATCTAGATTTAAACTTTTATCATTTACTCTTCAAAAGTATCTAGATAAAAGAACAAACGAACAGGAGCATGTATCAATAGTGGTAAGTCTCTTAAGACAAAAATTTTTATACTTTAGTATACATTTTTTAGCAGGATGGTTTTTATAAACAAATTCGAGAGGACTACTTTGAACTTGCCGTAGCAGTACATAATTTAGATGATATACTAGCTATCTTAATTATCTCTAGTTACGTCTCAAACGTTTGTTTCATACTAATTCAACTATTTAACAGTTTACGGTAAGTTTAAGTACATACTACAATATTTACTTCAGTTTACTTTGTCTCTTCTAACATTTTTGATTCGTCGATTATAATTTTTTATCTCAAAATCTCAAATGCTAAAACAATAATTCTGAAGGTAACAGAAATAGAAACTGCAATCTGCAAGTCGTGCTCGCGCATAACGATTTTCTTACCATGCCACACCGAAAAAAAAATTGCTGTTAACGTTTTTAACACAGGATATCTGTCCCCTTATCGGGATTACAGGGCTCTAAAGTTGGAACTTAAAAATTGTTTTTATTTATTAGCATACATAAAGAAGAACATTTAAACGTTTTATGTTTTGTGGTTCTACATTTTTTAATTTTAGACCATTTAATGATGCTTTAGAAACAGTAAGTTTTTTCTACTCGTTTGGATTTGTCATTCTACGTCTATTTCTTGTGACAATTTATGCTGCATCTATAAATGAAGAGAGCAAAGAATTTGGAAGAGTTCTACATAAAGTTCCTGATGATGACTGGAATCCAGACGTAAGTAACACGTTGGTACTGCTAAATCTACTAGTCTAGATGGCGAATTCTTCTTCGACTATTCCATTTCTAGAAAAACAAAATAGTCCAATAAACGAAGATGCCAACCCGGGCATCAGGTCTGTCCGGCACCATTTTTTTTTTGGTTTTCCGGAAAATTGAGAAAAATCTCACTCCTTTGCAAAATTGACATTTTTTTTGAGGATTATTTTCTTTTCGTGCTAAAATTTTTAGGGGTTAGGAATTGTACTAAATAAAAGATCACATTATGACCTTTTCATCAATATGTATATCAAGTATTTTATTAAGTGCACGAGAAAAAACTCTGCCTTCAAACTTTCTCAAATTGGATTTTTTTACAATAAATGTATTAATCCAGTTCCAAATGTGAAAAAAAGTTGGTTATTATTGCATTATCTTTTGTCTTCAGACAAAAACAGGGGGTTATTCAAGTTTTGGGAGGATATTCAAATTTTCCGTTTTCACCACAATAATTTTGCGAATTTTCAGATTATCAAAATTGCGAATTATTGAAACGCCGTTTTTGCAAAAAATATTAGTGTAGCAAAAAAATCATAGGGGCAACTTTTGTAGGTAATGAGCATTTTTTGTCGAAACAAAAATGCTCTAAGGGTCATATTTCGGCAGATATCGTCGAAAAACGGATTTTCGGGAACTCTAGAGCCATTTTCCCACCCTTCCATCAATTCCACGTAGCTGAGATTTTCGGAGGTAAATGTACCTATGAATACCTGCAAATTAAAAAAAAAATGACAGGCAGACTTGATGCGCAGGTTTGGGGTTTTTGTGGCGTTAATTTACTGGACTAAAAACGAAAAAATCATATGAGATTATTGTGAAAGTGAAAGTGTGGAAAATTAAGTCAAATCTAAAAATTGATGCAATATTGTTTTCCTCTATGCCTACTGCGGAAAATGACATATTCCGTATTGGTTTTTTAAACATCAAAATTGACAATTCCCTACAAATTTTTACACAACTGTCTAAATTAATTTTATCTCTCATTCCACAGAGTTTAGTGCATTACAATTACAATCTACATTCTCTAGACTTAACGTCTGTCGTATTTGTTTTATGTAAGGTTTAAAAGCCCATATCTTATTTCTTGTTTAACCCTTTCAGTGTCGATTTAATTTTGTAGCTGTAAAAAATTTTTTACTGACTGTAATGTTTTATTTTAGTGTAGATAAACATGATTTTGAGGTTTTTAATTTTTTTTTTATTACAGTAAAGAAAAAAAATTATGGGTTCATTTATACCCATCAGCACTTAAAGGAAAATGAAGTTAAAAAATTATAAAACTTAAAACGTTTATTTTTAATCAAAATATATTCTGTCCTAAAAGTTATAACTACATAAAAATAGGTAATATTATTTTTGATGGAAATTCATACGCACTTTCCATAACCTGTCTTCGTTGTTTCTAGGTGCCAAATTGTCTACACAATGTACGTGCGTGCGTAACTTGAAAAATCGCTTTACAGTCATTGTTTCCGTAAATAAATTTACTTTCAGCTTCCTGTCCCAATATATACTAAGTCTAGGAAACCTTAAAGTTCCTGCTATTATGGTCAATCCAAAAAAGGCCTTCATTTCTGATAAATTTGTTGGCTGAAAGCTAGTGGTCCCATTCTGAAGAGCGTACATATTTGTATATTGGAATATATCTTCCAAAAAACTATTGGGAACATATTTTAGAAAGTAATTAATTGGATAATTTTCAGTTATGTCGTTATTAGATAAGCGAGAAGTTTGACAATACAAATCTTTTGTTATGTATTCCACATTCTCTAACCATTTCACATTTTTTTTTGGAGTGACCCATTCATAAACGTTTCCTAATATCTCATCCCCCTCATCATCTGAGCTGTCCTCGTTTTCTCCACTATTAGCTTCAGGTTCTTCTTCGTCCTGTATCCTTTCTAGAATTCCCACATCCTCATCACCATCATCTGCGTCGTCACTCAAACACTCTATATCAGATATGCATGTTTCCAGTTCCTGCAGGAGCTCCTCTTCAGTTAAAAAAAGGTCTTTTCCATCGCTTTGAAGCCATAGTGAACTAAATAAAAAACTAATACTTTTTTACCAAAAAAAAATAAAACCCTACTCTAGTGTTTTTGGGTACAGATGTAGACACGAATTAATGTACTTAAGTGTTTATGGGTACAAATGTACCCATCAATTTTTATGACACTTATAGTCAGTCACACAAATAATATACAAACAAAATATATTTTCCATCGGTAAAATACAACTTTCTTCTTTATATTATAACAATAAAAAATAAACGATGACCATTAAAACGAACAATAATATAAGATTAAACATAAACTTACTTACTTCGACTGTCACTCATATAAATACACTGACACTTAAATGGTTTAAACGTCAAAATGATGACACTGTTGTTGTCATCTATGTAGAGAAAGTCAAATTAGATATACAAGTTTACAGTTTCCATTAATACGACTACATCAATTAAATATTTAAAGCGTATATAGATTCCTAATTTCAACGGGTACAATTGTACCCATGGCCACTGAAAGGGTTAAAATGTCGATTGATGAAATATTTAATTTTACTGATTTCAGTTGCAGAGGTTACTGACTTTTATACAATATGATTCTTCGGCTTTAACTGGTGCACATTTTTTTAAAATTTCGAGAGGATTAATACTAAATGTAAGTAATAATTTCTGTTTTAATATTTATTAATTATTAATAGAAGACCTCAACTATTAGTTAACCTTGTTATTACAAAATTAGGTACTTAAAGATTGAAACCATTTAAATAAACAAGAAATAATCATATTTATGTATTTTTTAAAGATTTGTTCATTTTGCGAAAAAAATTATTAGTCAAAAAGGGCGGAAAAAGTATAAAAAATTATAAATTTAGAAATTTTAGATGTCCAGTAGTCTAAATAAAAACTTTACGTATGATAACCTGAAAATAAAGTCACTATAGTGGAGTGAAATTAGAATTTTATATGGATGTAAGAGCTAAGTCAAATTGTTTGACAAGTAGATGTTTATTTTTTAAACATGTCAAATTAGCTCTCTTGCAATTTGTCAATGACGTTGATAATTACTTTATTTTACTAGTAGTGGAGTGAAATTAGACGAAAATATTCTGAAAGTGGATACAAGAGCTAAGTCAAATTTTTTTAATTTTTTCGATTTTATGCATAAAAAAAAATTCAATAAATTTGGGCTGGAGCTTCGCGAGATATGTGCCAAAAACCGCATTTTTGGTATTTTTTGAGTGGATTGCTTCACCCTTAATTAAATATAAGACTCGTGGAAAAATAAAAAAAATTGCCAATAAATAACCAAAGAATCCTCGAATTTTCTTAAAAATTGGAGAAAATATGTTTTTTTTATGTCGGGAAGACATGGTAAAAATTTTTAAAAAATTGAATTGGTCGCCATTTTTGGAAAAATAATAGGAGAGAAAAATTTTTTCTCTTAAAAAGAAGGATTTTGTATATACTTTTGTCTAAAAAAATCCAACATTTTATTATAATAATACAAAAAAAAATATTTTTGTATTTTTTATATTGATTTATATTAAATTCGTTCCCTCAAAAAAATCTTACTTTAGAACCTGAAATATTTTTTCTTTTTTTTAAACATTTTTTGGACTGACATATAGTTTTTCTAAGAGAAACAAGCATAAATATCGCAATAAAAAAATTGGAAAAAAATGAAAATCGAATTTTTATTTTTTATTATTCCCTAAATTGGACACTTTAAATAAAGAAATAAAATGTTGGATTCTCTTAGACAAAAGTACACGCAAAATTCTTCTTTCTAAGATAAAAAATTTTTCTCTGCTATTGTTTTTCCAATAAAATTTTTTTTTTTTTTGAAAAATGCCGATTTTGGCTGGACACATACATTTTTTTTTAATTTTTACCATGTCTTCCCGGCATAAAAATACATATTTTCTCCAAATTTTAAGAAAATTCGAGGATTCTTTGGTTATTTATTGCCAATTCAGTAAAAAAAATAATGTGCGCGAATTCGTTTCTTGATGCATTTTTAACAAAACCCTACTATACGGATCGATACTCTACTTCACGGTCATTTTAATTTATTTTAAAAAATAGTAAAGCAATCCATTCGAAAAATACCAAAAATGCCGTTTTTTGGCACATATCTCGCGAAGCCCCAGCCCAAATTTATTGAAAAATTTTTTACAAGCTCCTCTTTATGTGTAAAATTGAAAAAATTAAAAAAAATTGACAGGTCTTACATCCATTTTCAGAATATTTTCGTCTAATTTCACTCCACTACTAACTAGTTACCATCTGGATTTGATTGAATGATGATCTTAATAATCTTTTGCTAATTGAAAAATGAGTTGATTAATAAATAAGTTTTTCAGATAACCGCATCAATTATCACATACGAACTTGTTTTAATACAATTCAATCAAAAAACTTGGCAAATATATTCAACAATGAGGATATGAATATTATTGGTTTGGTCATGGGAGCCTTCTCTCCAAGGAATATGGGAGATATGTATCTGAAGAGACTGTAAAGAATATTTTAGTTTAAATAATAGTAAAAAAATATTTGTAGAATTTGTTAATAAATAAATTAAACTGATGAATTTTCACGCAAATCTACTTATCAATTTGGAAATATTTTATAAACACCTTAGTAAACTAGAAATTTCTATACTATAATCGCAATCGATCCGGAGTAATATATGTCTGTCCAGACGTGGCTGCCTATATATTATTTTTCGCCTACCATGCCTGAAAATGAATCATATCAACCCTAAAAATCAGACCGAAAGTAATATTTCAGGCCCTTGGGCCGCAAAAATCAAAAAGAACACGATTTTCACTATCAACGTACCTTTGACTTTGACATTTCACATACATTTTCATTAAACGTCAGTGTAGAATCAAGAGAATTAAACTTTAAAATAAAAATACGTTCTGATTCTGAATAATTGTGATTATGTGAATTAGTGAAAATGAATAGTACCTAATTCAGGCAGTGATGAAGAATTTACGAATACTCCACCAGACTTGCAAGAAGAAGGCAGATAGTAATGTTTCTCTAAATTTGTTACTTAACAAGACAACGCGCAATGGTACGAAAAGTCCTATGAATTGTTTAACAACTGGAAATAATATATAATAAATAAATTGGTACATTTTTATTACTCAAGTTGATCATTAAATTCTGTCTGTATTTATAAAATTAAAGATTTTTGTTATATTTTTTGTTTTTTTTTTTGGTAGGCGAAAAACAGTTGTGTGTCACACATGCAGAAAACGCTTTAGCAGCCCGAGGCTATTAGCTGCTATGAGCTGCATGCCCTTGTGACACAATATACTATTAGGGGGTACATAAAATCATCATTTAAAAATATATATTTTTTGAATATGTATTATTGAGTATTATTTCGGTATGTTAAACAGTTAGCAAAATGTGGCAGGACACAAACATTCAATCTTCACGACAAGCTTTTTTGGAAGGATTATCTACAGGATTGAAGGTTCCTTCCGGTAAAGGACGACGTCTAATTATAACTCATATTGGAAGTGATAACGGGTTTTCAAAACGACGTTCTTTAATATTTCAATCTAAAAAACCGAAGATTACCATGAAGATATGAACGCTGATGTTTTTGAAGAATATTTTCAGCAGATCATAGAACATTTACCAAAGGGTTCAGTTATAGTAATGGATTACGCTAGTTGCCATTCCCGTCTAATTGAACGTGTGCCAAATACTTTATGGAAGAAAGATGATATCATTAAGTGGCTAACAAATAGAAACATTAACTTTCCAGAAAAATCAATAAAAATAGAACTACTAGAAATTGTGAAATTAAATAAGCCTTCAGTACGTTATGTAGTGGATGAACTTGCAAAAACACATGGTATTGATGTTGTGCGTCTTCCTCCCTATCAATGCAAACTAAATCCTATTGAACTGATATGGGCACAAGTTAAAGGATATGTAGGTGGACATAATACTACATTTAAGTTAAAAGCAATCGAGCATGTGTTAAAAGAAGAAAACATGTGGAATCTGGACAAAATCTTGGATGTCGATACTACAGTGCCACCTTTAATAATATCAGTAAATAATGACTCGTCAAGTCAATATAGTATAAGTAAGTAGTTTTTACATTCATTTTAAGAATTAGAGTAAAGCAGGAGTTGAAGATAAAAAAGTTTAAAACTATTTCTTCGATTTCTCATAAAATTTTACTATCTAAGATAGTATACACCTTAATCTCAATTGAAGACAACATTTTTTGTATCAATTTTAGTTTCACTTCACACCCAAATATTTCGTTCTAAATCTGAAGTAAGAAACAAGAAAGTTATGACCCAGTTTTTGTTTGACAGAAAAAATTATTTGTATCATTTAACCTAATTATTCATTATTCTGAATATACGATATACATGCACTCTAAATTTCATTTGTAACGAACTCTTTCATGTTATTTTATAACACAAATTTGCCATAAATATTTAATGGCATAGAATTATAGTTTTTCATTAAGTCTAATGAAAACTGTGACATTTCATAAAAAAGTTTCAAATTAGGTTTATAGGCAATAGTTGAAAAGAAATAAAATCATTTTACGGTTTTTACTTTATTCGGAACAAAGTAATGTCAATTACATTTGAAACTGACCGGTTTAGGAATAATGTTGTTGCATTTAAAAAAGGTAAGTACCCAAATTCCTTTTCCACACCTTTTAATATTTTTTTTTCGTAAATTTTTATGTCAAGCAATATTTTATCCAAAATTACTCCAATGGAATTTTTATTGTTTTTTTTATTTTTCTTAAGTAAGATGGTAATAAAAGAGATAAACGAAACAAATATTAAAAGAAATAAGAAATAAATAAGTACATAGATACATACATTACAATTCTAAGTACCTACTAAAATATTCAGTTAATGCATAGAATCAGTTTTTATCAGAAAACTTTTTAGGTCTTTTTGAAAAATATTTCATTTTTAATATCATTTGGCAGGACTTAAATATTCGTAACCCCATAGAACCAGGAGATTTATAGCTGATACACCGTTTGGAAAATGGTATATTAAAATCATTTTTATGTCTTGTGTTTAGTGATTGAACTTCTTTATTTAATTTAAACTTATGTTTATTTTGAAAAATATACAGACACGTTTCATAAATGTAAAGTGACGGTAAAGAGAGTATTCTATATTCAATAAATACATCTTTTGCTAAGGTGGAATTACCCCAAAAACATATTCCAGATCTTATACGACAATCTATCTGTGCATAGTGCAGATTTAACAGTTGAGTTCTTTTTAAAATTTTCCTTAAGTTTTTAAACATGAAATGACTAGAATTAAGGGTTGACATAAGATTTTCACAATGAGGTTTCCAGGTTAAAGAAAACTAACAGCTTCCGCATCATCATTTACTGAACAATTATTCACAGATATAGTAAGTGACTGTTGAGAAGTGTGAAACTCTGTTTTCACTGTATTAAAAAAGAGCTTATATTCGTTAAACCACTGGCTTACGACCTCTAATATCTACCGAATATTTTCTGATGACCTATTAGATATTAAGGATAAATCATCCGCATACATGGTCAAAAATAGTTCACTTAGAAGCAAATGCAAACTGTTCACATAAAGTAAAAAAAGACAGGGACCCAATACTGAGCCTTGTGGAATACCTGTCTCCACTATCGAGTATTCAGAGTTATATTTATTTATGGTAGTCTCGTCTATAAAATGTATTTGAACAAATTGTTTCCTATACCTTAAATATGATAAATTTTATAATTTCACTATAAAAAGAATAAGTCGCTGTAACAATGGACTTGCCCGCCCGAAACCCATGTTGCTTATCTGTTAAAATATTAAATTTTTCTAAACATTTCTCAAAACGAGATAAAAAAGCATACTCAAAAATGTTTGAAATAGAAAAAGATACTGTAACAGGTCTTAAAGAAAATCGTCAAAAAATCTGGTATTTAGATTAATGGACATTGATTTTTTTAATTAAAATTTTCCTAGTCAATGAGACTGAAGAAGAGCGTAGGCAGCGTATAATAATCACAAGGTCAATCCTTGAAATGTGTGGAATAAATCTTGAATTGCCATGTTTTTCGCATAGTCAGTTGTACGTTGCGTGCTCGATAATCGGCCAATAAGTGTTATTTGTTTTCTCTCCGGAAGGAAAGCCAAAAATATTGTACATTACAAAGTATTGCAATAAATTATGGTCGAAATTATTTAATCATTTTATTCTTTTTCTTCATTAGTAGGTACACCCTTAGTTGTATATAAATGTTTGTATTTGAACACAAAAACAGTTATTTTAATTAATTTTAATGTCCATTTGCTACTTTGTTAATGCTTTATATTTTTCTTATCAGCGATTTTACCTTATCTTCTTATTAATGATAAGTGCTTGATTACCAAAATAGTCTTTTTTGTACGTTAAACAAGAATTCTTCCCGTTTTTACTATTACAATATCCTCTGTCGATTAAAAACCTCAAAACATTTGGAAATAGAAATAGTATTTTATAAACCTTCATTCTACAGAAATCTATATAATTGCGTCCATAAATATCCTACAAAAAATCTAACTGTACTCTCTAATTTAGTCGTCGAAAGTAAGGAAAAGATTTATATGACTAGTCAAAGATATTATTTTCTAGAATCAGACTTATTCTTCCATTCTTCTACCAGTTGAATATACGAGAGACCTCTTAAGTTTGTAGTTAAATAAATAATCCAAAATGACCAACAAAAACAAATTAGATGCTATAAAATCTATCTTTGAAGGTAAAATTATTAATATTTATCAGATTTATTTATTTATATTTAACAGTAGCTCAAAAGAATTGGCCATTGAATGATGTAACAATAGTATATTACGTAACAAGTGTTGTAAAAAGCATTTTACGCACGAATGGAAAAATTGCATGAGTGCGTAATTCCATGGGAGTGCGTAATTTCATGAGTGCGTAATTGCTTTACAACACCCATTATGTACTATACTTTACCTACGCCCATATACAGTGTGCCAAAAAGTCTGGACTTATGACAGGGTACTTAATTTCTTCAAATACCCTGTATTTTATTGCATCTTTAGATTTTTACAAAATTCTCTTCAAATCCAATAGATTCCCGCCTCAATATCACTTTACATATTGAAAATGTAGGTATTCTTTTTTAAACAGTATGTATCTTATAATCATTAATTAGAACTCATTTGTCTTTCAAAAAAGTTTGTATTATTTTGATTTTGAGAGTTGCTATGACTACGCTGATGACGGGCGATTACGCGATCACTACTTACTGGCGAATAATTAAATGTTCCGCTTACTTTTACGTATAAACTGTGCGTTTTGTTTACGGTAAACAAATCGCACGGTTTTGTGTTTACCTTGCATAATATACTGAGGCTGTGTGTCGTGTGTTATCAGTGGCGTAACTAGAGTTGACTCATGGGGGGTTTACCCCCACCAGTGAACCACTCCAACATTATTTCTTCTCACATTTGCGTTCTTACTGTTGCCGGTATAATAATATAAGTAATTGTAAATAAACAGTACACAGATTGACCAATATACTTCTATTTTCAACTAATTTCGTTGTTTTTTACATGAATGTGGTTGTGGTCCGTACTCTTCACCTAAGAAAACAATTTCAGTCAATCATAGTTCTCTCGGATCAAGAATAACATTTCTTATCAAACGTGTTCTGATGACGAAAGTACGTACACATGACCTCCTCGACCAATAAGCAGAACTAAGTATTAGCGCCGAAGCAGAACGGCACCATAGGCGCCATTGTGAATAGTGAACAAGTGCGTTTGTGTTTTTAATGGTGCATAGGCCCGCGCTCTGTTCTGTTTGAAATTATTTAAAACGAATCAGCATGGAAGTCAAAAGTTTTTTGGAGACGAACCATTTAGAACACCTGTGGACGACTTGTTTAGGCATGTGTGCTCTTTTCAATCAACTGTATACATTTCGTCGTGTCACACAATGATTTTCATTGAGTATCATTTGCAATTATCTTAAAACTCTGTTCAATCATAACTATTTGTATGTTAAGAATGCTTTGTTTTGTGTTGTCAATCACTTATTACGATTTTTCATGAGTCAGGTTAAGTTCATTTTCTTGAAATAATAATTCATTGCTGTATCCATACCTCAGCACCAATCAAATTCCTTTTGAATCAAGAGGATCATTGTTCACATGGGTTGAGAAATCAGCTTCATCCAAGAAAATTGTTTCTCAACAAAATTGAAATATTCTTGTCTGAATCAAACCACATTATTTAAGAAGAAAGTTAACATTTGACACAAAACTTTCTGTTACCAAGTAATCAACAAGATTTTGTCAAAAAATCAAACTAATATTTGGTTGGACTTATTCAAGAATACCATTCTCTTGAATTAATGCGGTTAAGAGATTCTTTTTTTCAGTGAATTATCTTTTATTCATTTAAATAACTGTACTTGCACTTTCTTTTTATCTTGCGTTTTTGGCATTATTGACCTTTACTTCTTTAATCCCACAACAATAACTTTGAAAAAGCAAAAGCTTTATTTTTTTAAAATTGTGGCTTACAATTTTTTTTGATTTCTTCTAAGCAATGGAGGGGATTACATCCCCAATAACGCCCCTTCCTCGTTACGCCTATGTGTGTTGTTGCCTGTTTTCTGTAGTGGCCGTAGGTAAAATAAATAAATGTAAATTTAGTTTGTTTTTCCTTTTGCAACTTTAAAATGCCCTGTTATTTATTTCGCTATGAATTAGGTCTGCCAAATCCATCTTTTGACCAAACTAAATTGTACACCCAATACCTTTCCGTGTGCAACATCAATAATTAATTTTTTATCTTAAACCAACAATGTTTTGCATAAGCTCTTCAATGTTGACACGATAAAATTTCTAAATTTATTTCTGTTTGTATTTCAGAAATGCACGCCAGTTTTCATATCAGCAATAATATACACAGTGACATAAAATACGTAATCAGAACAGCACAATTTTTTGGAGTTTTTCCAGTATCTAACATTTTAAATGTTAAGTATGACACAGTCTGCTTTAAATGGTTGTCGCTTTGTACGATTTACGCTATTTTTTCTATATTAGGTACTTTTACATTGGTTATTTTAAGTTTTATAAGACTGTGTGTTAATGATTTTAAACTACATTTACTTGGTAAGTATCTCTAATGCGAGTTCTGATACATTCTTTTCTTGGACTTTTTATTTTCAGATAGTTTTCTTTTTTGTTTAAACGCTTTAATAGTATTATTTGCGTTTTTTCAACTAGCTATGGATTGGCCGAAACTATTGTACAATTATTGCAGGACAGAAAGTTTGCTTAGGAATTGTACTTACCAACGTAACTTAAAATTAAGGTTTATCATCATACTTTTTATTTCGACTTCAGCCATTTTTCGTAAGTACCAAAATAAATCTGAATATAACAGTATGTAAATATAATATATCCTGTTTCAGTTGAACATTCCTTAGCGATTGCTAATACCTACGTGAACATAGATCCTGAAACTGTTGTTCAAATGAACAGAACGAGATTGGAGCAATATTTTATAGAAGAATTCCCCTTTATTTTCGATTTCACTGAGTATTCGTTGACACTTGCACTTTTCACTTTTGTTAGTATTACCAACGAACTGTAGCCGAGCACTGATGAAAATTGCTTCGCCCACTAGGCACTAAGCACTGAGAAAAAGTGCTTGTAATAACCCAGCTCGAAGCAATTTAAGTAAAGTGCTCGCAACTACCAAGCACTTTTAAATAGTAATAAAAAATTACGAGCATTAAGCGCTTTTTAATAATAAGATTGAAGAATCATTATTTGAACTCTATTAAATAGTCAAAATAGTAATTAAATGGTAACTTAAAAGTAAATTACAGACAAAGTTGGGGTTAATATGAGGATCAGGTGGTCAATATTCAATACATATAATGACTCAATATAATCTGGCTTATTCAGACTAACATTAGTTATTTCTCAATAAACAACATTGGTTATCAGGATTCTTCAATGTTGAAAAGTTAGCGTATTCAGACGACCACCGTAAACTGTGTCGGAAGTTGTCAGATATCTGTTAATGTTCTCACCATGAAGTTGTCTACACAGAGGTAGAAATCTTGGGGTTTTTGGCCTATGGTCACACCAAGTTGAGAAAAATGACAATATAGTCCGTTACAAGATAATCTAGAAAGCGCAATGGTCTGGCAACATCTTGAAACATTTGCAAACATGCTGATCAGAGCCGGCTTAGGTTGAGTGTTATTTGTTCAAATGTTAAAGATAATTTTTAAAATTTGATTTCTACAAAGATCCTTTTGCGGTCTAAATTGCATTGAAAAAAATATAACACGCTGAGAACTAAAAAAAACATAAAATTATGGTAAAAATTAGAATTACCTTTCATCTTCATTTATAATTGCTTGTATTCAAAGGGGAAAATTCAATTGATCCATTACTATAACGCACTCAAAATAAATGGTTTTAGCCTAAAACATTTTCTTATTTTTCATCACATTTTTCCTCATTTTTGACTTTTTTGGTTAGGCATAAAATTTCTTTTTGTATTTTCTGCACGAATCACGTCTTTCTGTGCATTTTGGAGCAAAAAAAAAATTTCAAAATTTTTCCAATTTTTTGGTTAGGGAGGTTCATGCATTAAATTTTTTTTTGTGTTTTCTACACGAATCACGTTTTTTAAAGCAAAAAAAATTCAAAAATTTTTCCAATTTTTCCAAAAAAAATTTTGTATGGACATACCCGACCTGCCCCAAAACGACGACACACAAAAATTCTGTAAAAACCAGGCCAAATAACGATGAATGAAAGCAAAAAAAAAAAATTTTTACTTTTTTTGCACGATTACATTAGATGTATAAATAGTGGACGGCGGAAAAGTAAACATTTTTCTCACAAATATCTATAAATTATTCTTCTGACACAAAAAACAAATGTGTAACAGACAATATTACAATAACCAATACGCAAAATAGTAGCCCTGAGGACTATTTTAAAATCCAATATCCAATTATCTGTTCTTGCTTAAAAATGGTCATCTGAATAGGGTTATTGGTTTTTTGAACTGATCTTTCAACGTGCACCTGAATAGGAAACCGCCATGATTATTGGTTATTGAAAAATAACTAATATCCAATGGACGTCTGAATAAGCCTGAATGAAGGAAAAATATTGTCAGTGCCCCTCAAATATATTGAATAAATATTATGTCGGTCGCTTGGCCTAATTTTTCCATAAGAAAGGAAAATGAGCACTGATAAAGTTAAAAAAATGAAAATTTGTAAACCAACTTTTTCGATTGAAAATTACAGCTTATTTAAAACACAAAAAAGAACGTCTTATTAAATAGGATTTTTTTAATTCAAAAACACTCCGGAAAAATTGGCTTGCGCCCCTCGTTATAGCAAGGGTGAAAAAAATTTGACAACACGTAAATAGTATATTACATAACGAGTGCGGAAAGTGACAGTTTTCACACGAGTGGGAAATATTGTCGCACGAGGCGTAAGCCGAGTGAGACAATCCCACGAGTGTGAAAAATCACTTTCGCACAAGTAATGTACACTATTTTTCCTACGACCACGTGATAATTTTACCAAATATTGTGAAATGTGTTTTATTTGTGTATTTAGTTTAGTTTATATATCGCGGTCGGATTATTTAAACTGTCAAACTGACACTCTTTGTAATTATGCAACAAGTTATCGATGCATAACCTGATTATTTTGAATTACTACTGAAAATGTTTTATTTGAATTGTGTGCAATAAATTAAATCGAAAAGAGGCTGATGCGAACCATTTCAAGGGACTTCTTTAGTTTCTAGTGCAAAATTACTTAAAAGACCACAAGACACTTTTAATTTTTAATAATTTTTTATTGTTAAAAATTCCTACAAGATATAGATACCTCAAATAAGAATTATTTACTATCATGCCGTATTAGCTCAGTGGTTATAGTGTCTGTCACTATTTGTAGATGCGCTACAATGCTCTAGATTAAAAAGCTGATAATAAAACAAACGTGCGGAAAGTTACTTTCCACACGGTGTGGAAAGTACCACCTTCCGTCGGAGTAGAGAGTGCGATATCTGTTACTTTCCTATGTGGTCGTAGGAAAATATGTTTTCAATATTCAACAGTATTGGGCACGAAACGTTAAATAAACAATAGTGCCCGAGTATCTTATATGTGTTTGGTATTTATCTTTATAACAGACAATTTGATACTGGCTTTAACCGAATTAACAAATATTGCTAATGTTTGTTTTGTATCATCAAAAAAAAGTACGCAATGTAATGCAAAAAGGCTATATTATTTGAATAGTACTAAAATAAAAAACACTATATTTTTAAAATGATCTTGAACTGGTAATTTCCCGCGTCTTAAGCTAGCAGAACAAAGTCAGCAGAATTAAAAATCAATACATGGACAATTAAAGGATCAAATATGCCCTAATTTAAAATTTTCTGCTCTGCGAATTTTCGCAATAATGATTGTTCTGCTAGCTTAAACTTAAGTGAGCACAACATGACCGAAAAAGTGGTTGAAACAGTAAAAAATGCAATTTTCTTTGGACAGTTATGAAAGGCTCATTAAAGGCTCTAAGAATACACTAATCGCGAATTTCAGGCTCGATTTATTTCTTTGCGAAAATGGAAAAAGTCACGACGTGGTGGTAAGGTTTGCGGAGCATGACGAAAAAACGATTTTAACAGTGAAAATCTGTGTAGAATTATGATCGTAATTGAAAATGGTATCTTTGGGCTACCAGTATAAATTATTTATATATTTTGTTTTTAGTTTATCAATACTTGCAACGTATTTTCATGGAGTTTTATAGATTGTTTTATCATGATAATGAGCTATGCTATAGCTTATAGGTTTAAACAAATCACCATACAGTTAAAATCAGCGATTAAAAAAAAGGTAAAAAATTATGTATTTATACTTAAAAATCTGGCAATTTTTGAAAAAACTCTTTCAGATATACGTATACCGTGTGTACCACCATTTTTTAACGGATAATTATATAATTTTTTTACTCCACAAAACCAAAATTGATTGCTAAATGCGACTGATTATGCAGCGCTAAAACTCACACAACAAAAACAGTTTGGGACCATTTGTAGACTACATACTTTAAACTGGTTCAGTTACGTCTTTACTAATCCTAAAAATTTATATTATTGGACATCTATATCTTTACATTCACAATTTCCTGTGTCTCTGTCTGAGAAAACGATTTTTTAAAATATTTTTCGGGGGAATCAAACCACGGTTTTAATAATTTTTATATTTCTCAAAAAAAAAACTTTCCATAATGCTAATTTATCCATCACTGACTTAAATGTTTAATACTTTTTATTTTTCAGTATGTGTCTACTGTCCTTTGGGCCAAAATACGAGAAGACTATACTCAGATGGCAATATTATGTCAAAAAGTTAATAAGAAACTTGGGAATATAATTATTATTTCTTTTGGAGCCAACATGTTTTTTATTGTTACTCAGTTATACAAAGGATTAGTGTAAGTTGTTGAATAAAATAAAGTAAACTGGCAACCAACTTATGTATCCTTGAGACCAGAGGTTCTCAAAGTCAAGTGAATCACGGACCCCCACCTAAAAACCTACAGTACTTCGAGGACCCCCAACAACCAAAAAAACGCATTATGCTAATTATTCTTAGTTTTGCCCATATCGTTATGTGTTTAATTTAATTTTGAATTTGATGAAACACCAGAGATAAAAAATGTGTTGTTATACAATTGTCAATTGATACTTGATTTGGTGAAATGTCACTCTTAACTGTATAGAAAGTGCTATTAATTTCAAACACAAAATAACATTTATTAACAGCAGTCTATATTTTTTTTTTCACATTCCTTAGGCCTTAAGCTAGCTCCGCGGACCCCCTGGTATAGGCTCGCGGACCCCTGGGGGTCCGCGGACCACACTTTGAGAAACTCTGCTTCAGACAACCGATAATATACCCATCGAAATATCATCTTATTAAATAATAATAAAAATAAAAAGAAATACAGGGTGTAAGCCACAGATTTATTATTCTTTTATTTTTATATTTTTTAGAACGAGAAAGACCACTGTAGACCAATGTTATTTTATATATTCATTCGGACTATTGGTATTAAGGACTATTTGTGTGATTATGTATGGTTCCATGGTACATTCTCAATCTAAAAAACCTTTAAGTTACTTAGTGTCTTTAAAAAATGAAATCTTTAATGTCGAAGTAAGTACCAATCAAGTAATAAACCAAGTATTTCGTAGCGAAGGATTAAAATTTATCACAAAATTGATTATTTATAATGTATCTATATTTTTCAAATCTGCAATATCGCAATATCCCATTTTAGGAGTTGACATAATTTGTCATACTTTTTTAATCCTCTTCAGACCAAAAAATTTTTTTTTTGTGGATTTCAATAATGTCAAACAAGTCTTTATCCAAAACCCCTTTGTGTGATTTTTCTTTCTTACGATTTTTACGTACTTTCCTAATTGGTAGTTTACATTTCTTAATATAATATTTATCGCCTTTTTTAGACCAGAAGATTTATATTACAAGTTTTTACTAATGACTTCTCATTATCAGGTGGCGAATATTTTGTTGTCACAAGAGGCTTATTATTTCAAGTAAGTATCAAAGCAAATATATCGATTTTCTATTTTTAAAGGAATATGCGTTGATCAACCTAACAAGAAAAAAATGTAAAAAAAAATTAATTTCTCAATATGTAGTAATTGGAGAAATATACTTACTTACATACTCTCTATGTTGTTTATAATAACCTGAACGTCAACATGTTGACAAGTTTCTTTCTCATAGTGGTCTGATACCCCTTTTGATCACGTCAAAGTTTTTCTTCTGTTCATTCACGACATTACCATTTTAAAAGATATTTGGGATTTTTAATGACTGTAGTACTTGGGTAATATCAGACGGAAACCAAAAAACTCTATTTTTGTGAGAGGAGGATCCAAATTTTTGATTTACGCATATCAATGCAACAACTGCTTTATATCATTATCAATATTAGATAACGAATTTCGGAAGAAAGTCTGAACGTCAAATAATTAAAATAAGTTCCGATCTGTTTATAAATTTTACATTAATTTATTATTATTTATTTGTTGTAGATGGCCGCTGCTATAATAACATATGAGCTATTCATGGTTCAAGCAGGTATTTCTATCTACATTTAATGCTATTAATGGTATAATCAAGAGACAAATAATCAAGACGTAGGAATTCTTCTAGAGTATAACTAAATCTACAATTTAGAATTATTACTATGTATTTTAATTTTTTTATGTAAAATTCATTTTAAACACCTACGAAAGAATCAACTTTTCTAATAAAATTTTAAAAAATATCTAAACACTTTTCATGCAATGATTGAATTTTATTTTGGCAATAATTTTCTACTAATATTATCTAGATGTCATTATTTGAAAGTCAGTAAGTACTTCTATGTGCTTGTTTTGTTATCATAAAGTGTGGAGTAATCGACATGTGTCGATAACACAAACATTTTCTCTTGATCAGGGACGCAATTTCACTTATAAAAAAACCAAGAGGTTGAAATTTAGTATAAACTATATTTCAATCAATAACGGATACAGAAATGTACTCGCTTTAAAATATATAGGAAAGGTGAAGTTTAAAAATCCCCACTTTTTCTTCCTTTAGTCTAAAGACAAAAAATTAATTGCTTATTAACCGGAATACCTAACATTCCTCTAAAAAATAATTACAAGTTATGAGATTTTTTTTGAATAATCGAATTCCTGAGAAAAGAAAAGACAATTTTCCCGTACATTTCCCCCGTCAGTTAGAGAGGAAAGTTGTCCACGTCGAGAAAAAAATCCCAGTCTTAGGTGGGTAATTACAGTCGATAATAATTAAGAATTGAGATAAATCAAGAAAGAAAGAACGAGGGAAGTTTTAATTTGAGAATAATTCAGTGGCGGAATTTCAAAATTTAACATAGGGTAAGTTAATCGAGCGTTTAAAAGAAAATACTCGTTTAAATTTTAGTAAAGGGTTTTTTCAACATAACTTTAAAAATAATGGTTTTTTATTAAAAAACACCAAAAAAAGCTACAACCAAAAAATTGCTTTGTTCGATTACAAGGATCGGTAGAACTCAACATCTCCAGACTTGACCACGTTTGATTTTTTTTATATTACTAAAAATCGAAAATATACTTCAAAAGACCATGTCATACAAGGCCAAGCCGGACTTGTAGCAACTGCCGAGAGGTAAACCTAGTTCACAAAGAGAATAAAGATCACCTGGCAATAAGGTAAAAATGCAAAACCATTTAATGAACTATACAATCTACAGAATAAACGGATGAATCGGCATTGTACCACCATAACCTCTTGCTGCGTTCTAGATTTAGGAAGAGGGTCTGATTCGAAAAGTGAGTTACAATCTCCTTCGGCTAACATACTACAAACACTCCTACCATTCCACAGGCTATTGATGTTTCTGGGGCGGCAGCTTGAGACAAAAGAAGCCGGAAAGTCCAGAAAGCTTATAAAATAAATACTCATTTATCATGTGCCACTAAGATACCACCAAGATACGCCCTAGCACAATTCCAAGGAAATAACCCCATTAAAAGATCAAAACTTCCTCAAGTTTGAACTAACAGGAACACTAACTGTATCATTTCAGCCATTAACTCAGAATTAAAAGATCACCTAGAAGTCCGCACACTTGAGCAAATTCATTATCTTGTATGATTAGCAACAAGTGCGAGAATATAAAACCACATTTGCAACGACGTCTTGAGATTTCCATCAATAATGTACCTAGACACATTCAAGCAAAAATAAATCAAGATACCTAAGCCTAAAAACCAAAACCAACTATTTTCCTCACACCAACTTTTACAGGCAAATTAAAAACATTTCTACTAATACCTACAATATAATAAAAAAGCTGAACAAGAGCCTATGAACATATCTCAAATCGAGATAAATACAGTTAAAGTGGTCGAAGTGTTTAAAAACACTAACAATTGGAGGTAATCACACCTTAAACTTCTGGTGTAGGAAATTTGATTACTTGCATGCCGCTTTTAACTAAATAAAACATCTGGATTATATCCCAGCTTTTGTTACCCTCGGCCAAACTCACATATGACTAAAATTTTTAAACTTAAGACAACCATTTCAATCGATATTACTCTCCAGAATTTTCTACTTACTCCGCTCCTGTCTTTTTCCATCCCCACAATAGTTTCAGGTGCAAAAACACCACAGCCTAGATAAATATTCAATTTGTAAAAATGTTTACCGCCTCCTGATAATCAGATAAAATTTGGAAAACAATAAATCTAACACGGAGTTCCTTTGTAATAAAATTTCTTTCCCATATTTTATCTATACCTGTCATCATGAAAAAATTAAAAACGTAAAGAAAAAAACAATGGAATTTTCCGTAGTTTCCATTGAAATGGCCTCAGAAAGGCAAGAAATCGTAAGGACTTCTAATCAAAATTATTTTCATGAAGATATCAAATTTGTAATACGAGCAGCCCAAGCATTTGGAGTGATGCCCTTGTATGACATTAATAAAAATTGGAATGAAGTGCATTTTAAATGGACTAGCTTTAGGGTAGTGTTTTGTTTATTAAATGCTTTTGGGGCTTTTGTTAGCACAATTTTTTGGGTAGTTAAATTTTGTGTAGATGGATTGATTGTGGACAAGACAGGTAAGTGCTTGAACTTGAATTACACATTTAATATGTTAGTTTTAACTTTTTGGTTGTGCTACTAATAAGTAACTTTGCTAGAAAAATATTTTAGAGAAGATTTTGTGCTCGATTTTAGAATTAAAGTAATTTCCCAAACATTTATATAACTTTCTATGTGGATTTTTAATTGCGTATGATTTTGATCGTGGAATTTTCGTTTTTTGAAAAAAAAAATGGAAAAATACTGAAATAATTTAGATTATTGGACATTTAAAATTTTTAATATATTTTCGCCCGAAAAAAAAGCGATTTTAATATTGATTTTATAATTAATCAACATTTTCCACACCTTTACACAATTTCCCGACTTTTTTATAGTTTTTCACCCCTTTTCACACCAATTTTTTTTGTCCATCATTTTTTCATCTAAAATTGGCGTTTTATATGAATTTTCGGTTCTGAAAGAAAAATAGCAAGAATTAAATGCACCAACGACAGAAGTGTTATTAAAGATTTGGTTTACGTAATTCGATTCCAGGGGCCTAACTGAAGAAGGCCAAAAGGTAGAAACCGGTCTCGGGATGTCAAATCAAATAAATTATATTGCGAACTCGATATTTTCTCATTATATAGTGCAGTGAAATTAGACGAAAATATTCTGAAAATGGATGTAATTGTAAATCAATTTTTTTTGTAAAAATGTTTTCACTAAATTTGGGCTTCGCGAGATATGTGCCAAAAACGGCATTTTTGGTATTTTTCTAGTGGATTTTTTAAATATCTCCGGCTCTAAGAGTCGTGGAAAAATAAAAAAAAAGAATTAAAATGACCGTGATGAAGTAGAGTATCGATCCGTATAGCAGGGGTTTTTTTTTAAATGCATCCTAACCTCAAAAAACGAATTCGTGCACATTTTTTTTTTTTTACTGAATTGGCAATAAATAACTAAAGAATCCTCGAATTTTCTTAAAAATTGCAGAAAATATGTATTTTTATGACGGGAAGACATGGTAAAAATTAAAAAAAAAATTAATTTGTCCAGCCAAAATCGGCATTTTTCGAAAAAAATTGAATTGGTCGCCATTTTTGGAAAAACAATAGTAGAGAAAAATTTTTATCTTATCTATCAACATCATATACAAATCATGCAGTGAAACAAATTTTTTGATTATTATTATTATTGAAAAATATTTGAAATTTTTTTAATTGTAAAGTATTTTGTTTTTATTTCATTTTGAAATTCATTTCGAATATTATCTAAAGCATATACTAATTATATTTTAGCTCATCTGGCTTTTTACGTTTGTACATTTTTATCTACAATGCAATTCATAAATGTAGCTCGGCACTGGCCTGGTATATTAAAAGAATGGTCAATTGTGGAAATAACGATGCAAAGTTATGAACATGACGTAAATTTAAAAAGAAGATTTTTATGGATATCGTGTACTTCTTTCTTTTTAGGAACAGGTGAGTTTTACACCTATTTTAAAACATTTCATTCGTATCTTGTTAAACGATGGATTGAGAAACTTATTGTTTGAGTTCGGTCAACAATGATTTTATATTTTTTTTATATCGCGTTCGTAACCATTATATTATAGTACAAATTGCTGCCTCCGGTGAGGACTATGAGACGTAGAGACGTATTTTCCCCACCAGTATAATATAAAAAAGTTTTACTTGAACTGTGTTTATCAAAACAAAAAACATTCTCACAAATATATATCGTATCATCAAAACGCTTTTTTCTAGCGTGAATTCCAGTTTTTTCCTCTTTATTGTCTCGTGTGGCATTTCATTTCAACAAGATCCTTATTATCAAAGCCATATTTCGTCTTGATTTTTATGAAGATTTGTGCAAATTTCTTGAGATTATATAGACAAATGAATTGTTTGTTTCCGAAGAATCTTCACTTTTTATACATTCCCAATGCCTCCATATAATGTCCAATTAATATGTACTTAAAAAAACCTTTTTTTATTTGGAAGTTGTAATAGCGCAGAAAACTTGCGAATCATATAGACTAAAAAAAAGAAAAAAAATATCAAAATCGGTTGACATCTTCTGATCGCGCATAGGCCCTAAAGTTTGACAAAATATGAAAAACTTCATTTTTGCGATTATTTTTTTAAAAATTTTTTAATTAGATGTTTTCGTAATGTAATAGTTTGTAACGTCTTCAAATAGAGCCTAAAATACTGTGTTTTAATTTGATTTAAATCAGTTGATATCTTCCATTCGCGCATAAGCCCCAAAATTTGTCAAAATATTGAAATTATCACATTTTTACACATTTTTGGTATCATAGGCCCACAAAAAAAAAGTGGAATGAACTTTACATGTGAGTATACTACCCATATGGATTTTGAGACGCTGAATTCGAATCTGGTCTCAGAATTTCCCCTGGACCCCCCAGTTTTCCCTTAGCATAGGGGAAATGCGTGAAATCTTAGAAATTTCAGTATCTCTGTGAAAGCAATTTCGATCTACGCAAAACGATAATGTTTTCACGTATCTCGGGCCGCTTAGTTCTAATCTCACTGTAGAATTTCCTTAGAGTATCTCAGAATTCCACTAGCCTAGGGGAAAAAGTAATAAGCTGAGCAAAATTTGTTATTGTTATTTCTCGAAGGTTCTATTTTTGCGCAAGAAAGCTTATACGAATCGCTAACTGCAGAAAGCCATCATATCCAATGTTGTACGAAAATGGTTTATTTTATTAAAATTGTAATTAGGAGCAACACGAATCTTTTACTGCAGAAAAGAAACACGTCCTCACAATAGTCTAGCTATGGCATCGCCTTTAATATTACGTTTACCGCAGAAAGGGATCTAGTCCAGGACCTGTTACCATTTTAATAAAAAAAAAACCATTTTCGTAAAACATTGGATATGATGCCTTTCTGCAGTTAGCGATTCATATATTTTCGTATTTTGAGTGCTAAAAGTGATTTACTTTTAACACCAGTGTCATAAAATGACATTTTAGACACTGACAGCATGCGTTAAAAATTATACTTTTACTGACGTTTGTAGAAAAAAACCTTGTTTTTTACAGTGTTAAAAATGTCAAATTTTGTTTTAACCAAGCAGCATTTGCGGGAGGTTTTAATTTACAGCTTTAATTTCAAGGAAAGTGCACCTGAAACCCATCTACTGCTTAATAATAAACTATTTCCTCAAATTTTAAATAGATTAAAACGTAAATGAGTTCTGTTATTGTTTGTTACCGCTACATAGAAAAGTTTTAATAAACATGAAAAAAATACATTTACTCATCGATCCAGTTAACTCCAGAACTACAGGTAACCTTTTGAGATGCTTTGAGAATAAAAACAACTCCCAACAGTAGTTCTGAAATATTTAATGACATAAAGATCATTTTATATCAAAATTTGAAACCAAATGATTTATTTGACATTATTATTATCGTGTTAAAATGAAATTGGAATAATGTAAACGTTTATATTTTCAGTTGAGCATATTTTGTTTATTGTTAATGGAATTTACCAATCAGAAGCTTGTAGTAGTTATGAAATAAACCGTTTTAGAGCTGCAATGGAAGTTTTGTTCAGCAATTATTTCACTTTTATTCAATTTAATGTTGGGGCTGCAATCGTAATAAAGGTAAGTTACAAACAAAAACATAGATTGTGCATACATATCGTTACTACAATTTGTAAAAAAAGTGCAGTTCCTAGGAGCAGTCTAAAAGATAGTTATTTGTAGAGTTAAAGTAGGGGCGAGTGGGACAAAACTGGGTACTTATCTAAGGCTTGCTGGAACTAAATTTCTGGACCAACTTCAATTAAAAATGAAACGATTAATCGGCAGTTATTCTATTTTACATGAAAAAAATAAAATTAAAATTTTTTAATCTAACTTTTAGTGATTCTATTAGTTAATTAAAAAATGACAAAATTATTTTTATAGATTAGCAATATTTTGGCCACTTTTACATGGATTTACACAGATTTATTTGTAAGTTTAGTGAGTCTTTCAATGACTGCAAAATTTAGACAACTCGTAAAAAGATTAAAAACAAATAAGGTAAGAATTTGTATCGTTTATTTTCTAAATAAATTAAAATATTTATTTTTGTTGTCATAACATATAATTATGACAAACTTCATAATGATCTGATAATTTTTTCTACTTCGTACGTTTTTAATCTATTTTTTTATCTTCTTTAAAGGACATGAGTCAAAAATTCTGGAGAGAAATTAGGCAAGATTATCAAAAGTTGTTTTTACTGAGTAAAAAAATTGATAGTCAACTATCATTTCTAGTACTACTGTCTTATATCCACAATATTTTCTTTTTATGTATCCAGCTCTATAATAGTTTGAGGTAAGTTAAAATTCCTAAGAAATTTTACATACCGGAAAAACACAGAAAAGTTACGGATACTGCGAATTTATTTGAAAACAAGAAACAAACTCCGATTGAGAATAACAAAATACATTGTTAATTTTAATGTTGACAGATTACATCATTTCCAAAATCTAATTATTATATTCGATGTTTTCAAGTTTTTCGATACACCAAGTCTTTCAAAAATCATAACTGCCCAACGAATAGAGATAGAGATTGAAAAAAATGCATAAGCTACATGGCAAACGTATAGGTTCTGCTTTTTTGAAATAATTGATATTTCTATAAATGCATATAAAAGCCTTTTACTTATTTAGGGATTTTCAGATGTCATTTCAATACGTCAGGTATATGATTTTTATTGCGAAATAACCTTTTTTTTATTTAAAAATCATTGCAATTTTATTTTAAATCATAGTTACACCTAGGATTCCTCATATTGTGTTTTCCTACAAAACAAGTAAGACTATCGAGGCCTGGGTGTATAAGGGACCGTCGTTTTCCCCTGGTTTCCTATTTACTTATTATGTTCGGTTCTCCCACTGCTATTTAAATCCAAGCAATAAATAATCGTCCTCTACTTGATTCCAAATAGACATTTTATAGAAAAAAATTCTAGAGCTATATTACATAAAAATGGTAAGAGTCAAAGTTTAAGTGCGTCATATAGAGATTTTCAAAAAATAAAAAATCTACAATTACTACCTGTTACGACTGAATAGTTCATTTTATATATTTTTTTAGACAGAGGAAAGGAATAATTGAAACGGTGTATTTTGTTTATTCTTTTACATTTCTAGTAATGAGAATAATAGCCGTTTCAATGTATGGGGCACTGTTACATGACGAAGCGAGAAAACCTATGGCACTTTTGCATAATGTACCCACAGAATATTATTGCACAGAGGTAAATGAAATTTAGAAATAAATATTTTTAATTGCAATCGAACATAAAATCATGTATATAACGCGTACATAAACAGGCTTTATGGACTCATCATTTAATAGCCTCTCTCGCAAGCTCGCTCGGCCATAAAATTATTCGTTCAATAAAGCCCTTGTTTATGTACTTGTAATATAAATAGCTGTTATGTACGATTGACCAATAAAACGCTGTTTATAGAACAGTTTTGCGTCAACAAAGTAGCACTTTATTTTACTGTACTACTATAAAGTGCACTTTATTTTACTAGTAAAATAAAGTAATTGTCAACGTCACTGGCAAGTTGCAAGACAACTAATTTGACATGTTTAAAAAATAAACATCTACTTGTCATCGCAAATGCTGTCAGCCAAAATCGTATCAAATTTTTATTTTTTCAATTTATTATTATTTTTTAATTGCAATCGAACATAAAATCATGTATATAACTCATAATTTTATAGCCTCTCTCGCAAGCTCGCTCGTCGATAAAATTATTCTTCAATAAAGCCCTTGTTTATGTACTTGTAATATAAATAGCTATTATGTACGATTGAACAATAAAACGGTCTTTATAGAACAATTTTGCGTCAATAAAGTACCACTTTATTTTACTAGTAAAATAAAGTAATTGTCAACGTCATTGACAAATTGCAAGACAACTAATTTGACATGTTTAAAAAATAAACATCTACTTGTCATCGCAACTGCTGTGAGCTAAAATCGTATACAGGTATAATCATATTTTTATTTTTTCAACTTATTTTTTTTTTAATTGCAATCGTACATAAAATCCTGTATATAACTCGTACATAAACAGGCTTTATTGACTCATCATTTTATATCATAAAACGATTCGTTCAATAAAACCCTTGTTTATGTACTTGTAATATAAATAGCTATTTTCACTAGGTAAAGAATGATTTGAATGTAGAGTAAGTAGCATATTTTATTAAACAAATAAAAGTTTACCTCACTTTATTCCTTTAATATTGACTAGAAAATTAATTTGGTTAAATCTAATTATTAATGTAAGTTTTGATAAAATCTAGATACTTCATCATCATCTATCATGTTTTGTTTATATTTTCGTATTTTCTTCTAGATAAGCAGATTAATCGATCAAATTTATGTAAGTCCACCAGGAATTACAGGGTCCGGATTTTTTGTAGTAACCAGAAATTTTCTTCTACAGGTAAATGTTACTTATTTTATAAGAATGTGCGCTTACTGAACGCATTTTTGCGGGAAGGCAATTTAGCAGCAACAAAATGGTCACTTGTCAGGGTTGATAGAAATCATCTATAATTGATGATCTAAAATGGGTTTTAAGGCAAAAATGCATATGTAATTACTAAAGTTTTTAAATTAAACCAAGTAGTCCTTTTATTTTTTTTTAAATAATAAATTTCTACTTAATTTCTTCTGTATCTTTTTTTTCTCTTTTTTAGATGGCTGGTACGATTGTAACTTTTGAACTGATGCTGTTTCAATTTGCACCAATTGATTCAAGAAATCGAGTATACAACAGAACTGAAGTTTGTATATGAGAAAGCATTAAATAAAAATTAATACCTATATAATCCCAGTACTCTTTTTAATTGTTTTTTTTTACAAAAATTCATACATTCATTCAGACAAAGATATATTAAATTAAATGAAGTGCTGATGTAGAGGGTAATCATGGGAAGTATTTATTTATTTATTTTTCACTTGTATATTATTTGTTTATTTTCCCTTGGATACGGTTGCTATAAATACACCCATAATGCCCTAGGGCATAATGAGCGGGCGTTATGGCCATAACGCCCGCTAATTCTACGAGGAGAGTCAGGATTACTCCGGCAATAAATTTTTGGTTGCTTTGGGTGCATATTTTCTTGATATTTTTTTATAGGACATATCTAACACAAAGCAGCAATGAGGTTCACTAAGTATAATGAAACACTGACAGCAAACGTCAAAATATTAAAAAATCTGTTTTTCATTCAAATAAAATAAATTTTTCGTGAAAAATAAAATCTTGTATGCACCGCGAGCGTTACTGGATCCTAACAGGCGTTAGGATCTATATAACGTACTTGGTGCATAAATAACTATTATTCATTAATACACTATAAAAAAGTGAGCGCTCTTTGTTAATTTATTGAGAAAAAAACCGTTTTTTCAATGAAATTTTCGTTATTCTAAAATTCAAAGTTGTGTGAGATTTCTTTGTACATTTAGACAAATTTCTTACGCCAATAAATAGAGATGTACACGTTTTCTCTTTATAGAAAATAGCTCTTGTTAATTAACACCTTCACGGTTTCGATAGTAACCCTTAAAGTCAATTCTGGGGAAATTCTTCTTTAGAGGTAAAAAGTCGAGTTTGTCTGCTTCTTACTGATGAGGCACAATAATGCCGAAACCGGTCTAAGAATGACAGGCTCCTTTAGTAACAAAATCAAAGTTGTTGGTTTAAGTCCCCAAGCGATTCAGGTCCCAACCGCGTCCGGACTTCTGTAATTCAATACCTGTTGGGGCATATAGCCCAAGGAGTAGTTCTTTGAGGTCCAGACGACAGTGCAGTGTGTGACATTTTCTAATGTCGTAATTCTTGGGAGCTGTGATTTCAACTTATTTCACATCTTTCATGCAATTTGATTACTCCCAGTAAAATATTTTGCTATCCAAAATATTTCATTTTTATCAAATAAGAATCTGGTTAGAAGCGCATGGACTATAAATGTGAATGTTCGCTACTATAAAGGTAAGACCGCACTAGGCGGAACTGCACTTCAGCGGAATGTCGATGCAAAATATTCTTTAATGGATAATAAGGTATTTTAAATTTATGCGAATGATAAATGAAGTATTGTGGCGCGCCGTTGCCGCTTGCTATACGGCACTAGTAGTGTAACTGCACTTCACTCTGCATCGCAGTTGCTGTGACGCGAGCATAGTGCGGTATAGATCATATAGATTCCATTAAATAATATTTTGCATCGACGTTCCGCTGAAGTGCAGTAGACGGAACTGTACCCCGCGCTACGCTACGCGGCACGGCACTGCAGTACAAGGTTAAATTATTTCAGAACTCTGTCGTGGCGTGGCGTGCCTCGTAGTTACACTGCCGCTAGTTGGGTATAGTTAGCGACGCGACACTGTTTGTCATTTGTGTTCGCCGGACAAGGCCAAAAGTTTGTTTGTTAAAATGGTGCTCGACGAGGAAAAATTAATTCATTTAATTAGTCAATATCTTGAGTTATATGACCAGCAACATGAGCATTACATGAATATTACCAGAAAAAATAACATTTGGAAAGGAATTGCCAAGGAAATGGGAGAAAAAGGTAAGTGAGAATTTTATGTTTTTTGTATTGTACGGGGTGATTACTACAGGTTGTTGCAGAATGTGTCCACTTTTAAGTTCGCTGCATAAATGGGAAACTTTTTTATTATTAATTTTACGAAAAAAAGTTATTCTTCATAAAAAGTTCTGCTTGGTCTAAAACCTAAAACGCAAGCATCAGGTATCGACATTTGCCAGTCATATACGAGGTAGATCAGAAACTAAGAATTTTACCCAATAATAAAATACTTTTATTTTTGACAATATCGAAAATTTATTATAAAATTTATGAAAATGCTTTATCTATTTTCTTCCATTTCTCTTCATCAAAAGATTTTGCGATATAGTCCAGTAAAATAACGCCACAAAAACCCTAAACTTGGGCATCAAGCCAGTCCGTCAAAATTTTTTCGAAAATCCGTTTTTCCACGATATCTGCCGAAATATGACCCTTAGATCATTTTTTTTGGGCAAAAAATGAAGAGCAGTTCATTACCTACAAAAGTTGTTGCTATGATTTTTCCCTACACTAATATTTTTTGCAAAAACGGCGTTTCAAAAATTCAAAAATATTCTTTTTAATAATTTTGATAATCTGAAAATTCGCAAAATTATTGTGGTGAAAACAGAAAATTTGAATATCCTCCTAAAACTTGAATATCCTCTCATTTTTGTCTGAAAACAAAAGGTAAGGCAATAATAACCAACTTTTTTCACTTTTTGCACTTGATTAATAAATTTATTGTAAAAAATCCAATTTGAGAAAGTTTGAAGGCAGAGTTGTATCTCGTGCACTTAATAAAATACTTTTGATATTGATGAAAAGGTCAGAATGTGATCTTTTATTTAGTACAATTTCTAACCCCAAAAAATTTTTGCACGAAAAGAAAATAATCCTCAAAAAAATGTCGATTTTTCATAGGGGTGAGAATTTTCTCAATTTTCCGGAAAACCAAAAAAAATTTGAAAAAAAAAAAAGAAAAATGCCATCGACAAGGGGACAAGCTAAGCTTTCTAATGATGTGCGTTGAAAACCGATATGGTCCTTGATTATCTATTAATTCCCGATAGACCCGAGCATTTTCGAAAACTCCGGAAATCCAAAAAAACGCCCTAAAAAACATGTTGTTTATGAAAATACACAAAAATAATTTATTGAATCTTTCTGAATATATTTAACACCTTGCAAAGCCCCATTATCCACAAGGATTCGGTGAAATTAGTCTTGAGAAAAAAAAATATGAATAACTTTATAGGTGGGTCAAATTATCAAGCAAAAACAAACTTTGGCCCGGTTTTTCAATCATTCAGAGAAATAGATAAAAGTAACATGACATTATAGCTACAGGTTCCTTCTTTCATTTGAACTTTGAATTATGAAAAAATATTCATTTTTACATGATTTATTGAAAAATTTGTAATCCGCTTGGGAGTGTCATTCCTTTAGATCGTGCTTACTAAATGCAGGGAGTGAGCTAAAAATGGGAGTGCATTTTAGAGCCGGTTATGTCGAAAAGTATCATATTTTTGACAAAAATGATGAGGACAGACCTGATGCCCGGGTTGGGATCTTCGTGCAAGTAGCTAAGGACCCTAGAAAAATAAACAATGACTTTTTTTTCAGATACTGTTTGCAAAGAGAAATGGAAAACATTGAGGGACGGTTATCACAGAAGTATAAAAAGACGCAGAGAGAAGAGTAGAGACGGTGCTATTAAAAGAAAAAAATGGAGATTCGAAAGTCAAATGGAATTCTTACAACCGTATCTTCAAGAAAGAGCAACGAAGAGTAACATTGAAGAGGTAACAATAACAAGTGTGAGCCCTGATGATAATAACGATACCAATGAAAGTTATATTTTCAATTTCATGCCAACCTCTCCTGAGCCTGAGCCACTAAACTCATCGCAGTCTTCACGACCTTCTTCGTCAGCAGCATCACCAATGTTTACAAATATTTCTGATGCAAGGAAAAAGAAGCAAACGCAATTGAGTCAACTGTCATCAGTAGCCAACGTTTTACAAACTTATTTGGATTCACGGCCAGTTACAACTACACCACCAATTGACACTGGAAACCCTATGCACTCGTTTTTTAAAGCTATGGCCGATTCTGTCGTTGCATTGCCTCCATACGAGCAACTGAAAATAAAAAACAAAGTGTATGCAATAGTTTCGGATGCAGAATACAAGAATTTAACAATGAACTCGACATCATTCACGAAACAACCTGCTACAGCAATAAACAAAACATCACATCTACATCTTTGCAATTGCTTGAAACCCATTTCGACTCCAAAAGTACAACCTTTGAATGTTCAAGACCAGCAAGTTCAGAATAACGTTCAAGACCAAATCGACAGTATCATTCTTGCAGAAACTAATGGCATTCCTGGCCGAATGAACGACGATGCAAATATTGTTGTTGACTTCAATGATGGTCCAGGTATCAACTATGTCGTAACCAAGGATGGCATTCTAGTTCCGCGAAAATTAACTATGATGTAGATTCATTATAATTTAATAAATAAGAATTACTTACCTTATTGTCACCATCATTTTTTCTTCTACTCCTATCGCTTTTCGAAAGCGTATGTCCAATTTTTTTATATCGGGCTGCATAATTTGCAATAATTCGCCCTTTTGATTTAACGTCCTTATTAATTACAATCAATGTATATATTAAATATGACAAGCATTTTAAAAACGTATGCTTATTTAACAGATATTTTCATTTTTCATAGCTCGCGATAACAAAAATTTTATAAATTTTAAATAAAACTGTGTAATGATGAATATTTTAAAAATATTTATTTTTAGAAAAGACTGTATGACTTGTACACACTTAAATGTAGCATCGAAGAAAAAATTTGTAAATTTTAAGAAATTAAAAATCTCTTTGAAGTGTGTAAAATTTTAATTTAATAATTAGCTAAGCGCTTTCGACCTTAAAGGTCATCCTCAGAGCCGCAACGTCAAAATTTGAGATACCTCAAAAAGGGGTTCCAATATATATTGAAAAACATGACTAAGTGTAAAATAAAATTGGTAACTCTTCACTTAGTCATGTTTTTCAATATATATTGGAACCCCTTTTTGAGGTATCTCAAATTTTGACGTTGCGGCTCTGAGGATGACCTTTAAGGTCGAAAGCGCTTAGCTAATTATTAAATTAAAATTTTTTCTTCGATTCTATTTTAAAAATAGGTCAATTATCTGGACTTAAAACAGTTTTTCGTATATATTTTTATGGATCTGTATTAAAAATTTTGAATAAAATATCCTAAAAACTGAATTCTGTTTAAAACGTCTACAAAATATTGTGACATCCTGTATTTATTATTCATGTTTTCACTCATTTCTATCACCACTGTACTTATCAATGAAATAACTCAATGTCATTCAAAATATAGTACTATATGGGCGTTGTAGTATACTACTTCATTCATAAATATTGAAACAGTTGAGAATCAACACAATGGCCGACTCTGTAGAACCAATATAAATCAACGTTTCAACATAATGGCCGACTCTCTATAATCAATAAAAATCAACTTACTACAGTCATACGAAGGAAAAGGCCACAACAATTTTAAGGTTATGTTAAATGTCAGATTTAAAATTTCTCGTATTTTTATATCTTAATAAAAACTAACGAGGGTCTTAAGACGTTTTATAATGTTTATTCAACGTATATACAAATCTCTAGCAATAGTGAGTCGTTGTTATAGTGTAGAAAAATCTAGTGCAGCAGAGAAGAGATGAATATTTAGGTATGTTAGAAATACTAAAGGAATATATATAGTGTGCTGGTGTGCAAGTTTGTTGTTTAAATCTTATCTTTTGGCTTAATTATGTTTTATGAAGGGTTCATGAGTTTACCCAAGTTGAAATGTTTATTGTTAGAACTCCAGACATTACATACACTTTTAGAAAATATAACAAAGTTATTATGCACAACATCAATATCAGTGGATGTCGTTTCCCAATATTTATCTATTAAGTCCATTCTTAGATCGTCTATCCCAAAAAGCCACATTGTGGAAGAAGTCCGACTTAGTGCAGCCTACTGGAAAAGCATTCCAGACCAAAGTCAAGCAAAAAGGTTAATACGACCTTCTGACATTTGATTACCAAAGTGAACTAGAAATTTGTATGTTAATTAGTAAGTATTTGCCCTGTAATAAATTTAATAAAGAAAAATTAAAAATGTTGTAAAACTTCTTATCATCCATGTAAAAGAAAAAGAGGAACAAGAAACCAATAAAATTTAAAATGAAATTTAACTTTCTTTTTTATTATATAAAACAGTTTTGTGTATATTATGTTTTATAAGTTTTTTATAAATTATAATCCAGGAGGGGGGGGGGGGTAATTATCCCCTGTACCCGCCGTAAATCCGCCATTGCTACAGAATAACCCATATATTTTTGAACCGAATTCAACAAAATCACACTTAAACCCAAAAAAAAACTTTGTATTTAAGATATAATTTAATAGTTATAATAAAAAAGAACACAATTACTTAATAAGAAGGAACACAACTGTGTTTATGGGAATTATCAGTCAGGAATATTTACAATGTAGATAAACCACTCAACAAAAAAAAATACTGCTGCAGTAAGCGAAGTTCCCATATCACAAATGTTTTATCATTAAACATTGTCATGTGAAAGCTTACTGCTTCCAGGTTTGGAATTGCTCAAATTTCCAATGGTAAAGTTTCCAACAATAATTATCCAGTCAACTTTTATCTGCCTGTATATTAATCATTCATTGTTGGTGCGCGCTGAGTACAATTTCATTTCGGCGGGTCTTATGAATTACGATTATTTATATAAAAAGTAATAAAAATATACAGGAAAAATTATTTTCGGGTAGAAACTAGGTAAGATTAACGAATAATATTTATATTATCATTGGTAAATGCAACTGGATTAAGTTATGGTTACTCTGAAATCTCTAAAATTACAAAATACTTTAGTATTTGGTTTTTTAATAATTATTCAATTTTGTGGCATAGGAACTTAGCTGAATTTTAAAAATACAAAACCAGTGAGAACATTAGTAAACGTATGAAATATTTAACAATAATATTGACTTCTAGAACATATCACATTTACCACTATATCCGGACAAATTGCCTGGCGTACCATCTTCATGTACAACACGAAAAAATATATTTAATTTTTCTAGTTAATTATGTAAAATGAGCGGGTTTGAAATTAGGTACTTTCAAGAATAATTAGCACAATATGAATGCAACACTTAAAATTATAGGCGGAAAAATTAAAATAATACAAATTATAGAAAAATAATTTAATGATATTTAAATTATACAAACTATGTAAAAAACGACACATTAAAATTCTTAAGATCAGAATTACTATTTACAAAAAATACATTAGGTATCAAACAGTCTATAACATATTGTCCATTTCTCTAAATAAATATTCTTGGTAGACACTAGACATTTACCTGATCCACTAATGCAACCATAGATTAAAAAATTTATCAATGGATTCCAAAAACTCGCTTTGAATTATGAGAAACTAAAAAAAACTCGTCGTTTTTCATTTATTAATTGAAATTATTAAACAGGATATATTTTGAAGTTTTCACATTTTTTTGAAACTCTAAAGGTGCCTACAGACTGGTGAAACGTAACCAATGAAAGAATTTTCCGTCCACATTGATGTAATGTATCATGGAAGGTAACTCAATTCTCATAGTCTGGACACCTTACGCGCGCGAACAGATATGTGCATGGTTGTTTAGTTAAAGCTAAACAATATTGTAACCGGCACGGAACTGTTACATAAAGAATGAATTAAATCAAGCCCTGAGAGGATTTTACGAGAAATGTTCCATGCATTTTTGCAAAAAAATTACAATAAAGATTTTACAAACAAAAATTCCCGCAAAGAGATAAATATGGAGTAAAAGAAAGTATTCAAAAATTCGGGAAATTACCGAAAAGATCTGGAAAAGTAAGGTAAATCGTAAAATCTTTTTTTTGGATGGAAATTATGGATTAAAAAAAAGGATTTTTTCAATTTTATTGCAAGAAAAATAAATACCATTAAAAATCGTACTAACATAAAAATCCACACAGTGGGCTAATTTTGTATGAAAAGTTGATTCGACATTTACAAAGGAAAAAAATTGTCCAAAAAGGGTGTAAAAAAAGTCCGGAAAATAGCGAAAAGGTCTGGAAAATTAGGTCAAATCCTAAATCACATGCCAATTTTTTTTGACAAAATACATAGGAATTGTGAATTTGAAAATATAGATGACCAAAGGTCTAAATACCGGATTTTTAAAATTGTTTTGCCAATTTTTTTAAAGAAAAATAAAAATTGCATAATATAAATTGTATGAAAATCAACACAAATGAGTAATTTTGGATAAAAAATGGACTGCAGTGCATTAAAAAGAAACTTTAATGTATAAGACAACAAATTCTCCTCATTAATATTTTTTGGCATACTAAGATATTTTTCACAGCAGTAACACTCACATGGTGTAGAAATCAGGTAAAAGAATTTTAAAGGATATTTGCAAATTCTGTAAGTTCAGATGTGACAAAAATCTAATGATCAATTGCTTATTAACGAATCCAATGTTTGGATTTAATCAATTCATGAATTGGTTATTCCAGATCAAGTTTTTTTATCAAAAATTTTGCTTTAAGAAATGAATTCAAATGTTTTCCAATATGGTATACACTATGTGATACTTTTTCACAATCAGACTAATTGTTTACCAATAATAAGAAATTTAGAAAATTAATAAATAAATACAGGGGGAGTTGGACTGATTTTATAAATACCCCAATCTAGTTTGAAAGAAATTTTCTCTCAGAAGTAAAAATGTTCTTAATAAAATAAAACATGCATTAAACATTTTTCTATAAACTTGGAATTCTTATCAAAAATGTTTACCAACAAACGGTAATAAAATTTATAATTAGAAATTACTAAAATCGTTGATAATTTCTTAATAATATAAAAAAACTATTTTTTTCATAAATAAAAATCTTATTGATTTTTATTTTCAAATTTATAATTTGACTTCTACATCTTACGTACTCAAGTCTTCATAATTTGTTTTCTAACTATAAAAACACGAATTCTGGACACAACTGAAATAAACAGTTCTAAAATCTAATCTCACTTGAATAAAAATTAACTGATTAAATCCTGGATGACACAGTGAATAGTCTTTTATGTGTCTTCCATAGCAGGTAACCAAAATGCCATATTTGTACATGCTGAAGCCAACATCATATACTTTGGATTAAACTGAACACACTGGACTGGTCCTGGATGATCAGCATTCAGAACACATACCTGGAAAAAAACAAAAAATGTCAAATTTTGGGAATATATCAGGTCTACAAATAAGTTTTGTCAAAAATTGGACAATTATTATGAATGAACAGAACTTAATGTTTTAGTTGAGTTTTTTTTTATGAATATTTGGCTAACTAATAATAAATAATTTTATTTTTAAACATACCTTATACCCCGTGTCGGCATTCCATACATGCACTCTACCATCTGTAGATCCACTGAAGATAAACTGAGAGTCTGGACTAAAAGATGCCTCAATCGGAATGCCCTTGTTATTGAGATGTCCAGTAAAAGTCTGTAGTGGTGTCCCATGGAAAGCATCAATCAGTCTAATTATAGATCCATTGGTGCTTATAAGAATTGTTTTGCCATCCCTTGAGAACTTTAAGCCTGTCCAATCGCATTCTTTTTCTTGGGTTAGTTTGAATGTAACAAAAGGGCCCTAGAAAAATAATTATGTGAAAATACTATAGACAATAATAATAATTCTTACCTTGTCAAAAGACCTTAAGTCATATAATTTTATGCTCTCTGAATTGACACCTGCGGCAAAAATAAGCCCCTCAGGATCATATGCTGCCACGGGCCTTCCAGATAAATGCATTAACCCCTGGCAATTAGGAGACCTCAAATCCCACAGTCTGAGAGTTTTGTCTGCAGATCCAGACAAAAATGTATCCTCAACAGGAGATAAACAGAGAGATACTACTTTCTTAGTATGTCCTGGAAAATACCTAATGTACTTATTGTCATGTAGGGACAAGTATCTTATCGTATCGTCTACTTTAGTGGAACTGTGTATGGCAGTATTTTTTGCATGAGTGAAGTGTATTAAATCTACTCCATATTTCTTGCTATTTACAGTTCTGACTTGTGTGCCTTTTTCGCAATCATAGATTACAATTTGGTCGTCCTCACTACACGATATCAACGTCTCGCCGTTCGGCGAAAAATCGATACTGTTTATTTTGTCTGTATTTTCTCGAAAAACTTTTGCCACGCGGAAACTCCGCACGACCTGATCGACAAGTTTCATCTTCATATGGGCGGCCGTTTTTAGACTTTTATTTTATCAAAAAATTGTTTAAAATGTAAGTTGGAAAATAACCACAACCTAAACAAAGTAGAAATCCAAAATGGAGGCTAATACAGTTGGCATACTTGGCATGGAACAACTTAAAATTGACTTAAGAAAAATTAACTAGATTTTATTAAAAATAGTTATAATTTTGAATGATTGTATTATTGTTAATTATAAATTTACTTTTTATTTATAATTTATCTAGAAATTTTAACGCTTTCGTTCATATTCTTAGGAACTTTTAAATCTTACCACAACACGATATTAGTTGTTCAACCTGCAATAGAAAACGAAGAGCCACAACACAAATAAAAAATATCCCTAATAATTATTTTGGTACGAAAAAATTACCAACCGAAAAGAGTTACGTCACTGTCAATGTGACAGCATAACCTCACAATTTAGTACTAGTGTTTATGGGTCATCGTGGATTGGGTTCTTTGCCCGGTCGTTTTCGTTTTACTTTCTCTACGAAAATTAAAGCACGAACAACATTCACTTGTATCTACTCCACCCTATACTCTAAATAGTTAGTCTAGTTTTCAAGTAAGTTATTTGTTCATAATATTTAATAATAAAGTAACATATTGCATCATTTTTATTTGTTAAAAAATACTGGAGTTTAGAAATATTATCGTTTTGAAAATGCAGAAAATTTAATAAAGTAATCCAGTACCCTATATGTTATAAATGTTTTAGTTTCAGATACTTTTTTTAATTGACCATTATGGCTGTAACTATGACTGCAAAAGAAGTGAGGAGTGCTTACATGGAATTTTTTAAACAGAAAAATCATACTTATGTACATTCCTCATCAACAATACCTTTAGATGATCCCACTTTATTGTTTGCCAATGCTGGTATGAACCAATTCAAATCTATTTTTTTGGGAACTGTAGATCCTAATAGTGACTTGTCAAAGTTAGTTCGTGCAGTAAATACCCAAAAGTGTATCAGAGCTGGTGGTAAACATAATGACTTGGATGATGTTGGTAAGGACATATTTTCAAATATAATAAAAAATATTGCCTTGTTGACGACATTATTGATGGGTCTTATTCATTTATCTCTAAATTACTGGCTAAGGAAACTAATTTGTGTTTAGGTAAGGATGTATACCATCACACATTTTTTGAAATGATGGGTAATTGGTCATTTGGAGATTATTTTAAAAAAGAGGTATGTGCTTGGGCTTGGGAATTTTTAACCCAAAAACTCAAACTGGATGGTGACCGCCTTTATGTGACTTATTTTGGAGGAGAACCAGCATCTGGATTAGAACCAGACAATGAGTGTAAAGAAGTAAGTTTTCCATAATTTCTAAAATATAATAGGAAACAAAAAAATAATCTCTAATATAAAAATTTATATTTACTTTAATAATAATTTATTTATTTTTTAACTTGATATTATTTTAAAACACATTACACAAACATTATAGTGGCATATTTACTTACTTTACTTCTGTGTCAATGGCATCTGCTACTATGGCCATTAGCCTCGTGTTCTGTGTAGGCTTTGTTACTGTTTCCCAGCGCCACTTTAGGAACAGCACTGTTAATTAGAACCCAACAGTGAATGGTCGAGTGAGGAATCATACCTGGTAAATGAAAATCAATTTCTAAATTTTTAATTAATTAAAAATCAGAAAATGATTTCTGCCTTTGGTGTGATTCGAACCCACAACCCTTGGATTATGAGTCCAGTGCTCTACCGCTGAGCCACTCACCCCCCTATAGTGGCATATTAATTGAGTTTTAAAATTTGGAAACAGAACTGCAGTAATTTTGTTATAGCCTCAACTGATCAGTAAATTTTACTGAAACAAAAACGATCCACACTATTTTATGCCCCATTATAATCATTCTTTGAAATAAATTGTTTTAAAATTTTTAAGATATGGCTTAACTTGGGTGTAAAACCATCTCACGTACTTCCTGGTAGCATGAAAGATAACTTTTGGGAAATGGGTGAAACTGGACCCTGTGGTCCCTGCTCTGAATTGCATTTTGACAGAATTGGAGGTAGAGAAGTTCCAGAATTAGTAAATATGGATGATCCCGATGTACTAGAAATATGGAATCTGGTGTTCATCCAATATAATAGAGAATCTGATGGTAGTTTGAAACCTTTGCCCAAAAAACACATTGATTGCGGACTTGGATTGGAAAGATTGGTTTCCGTCATACAAAATAAGAGGTACAAAGTTCTGTGAATATATTATTTAAATTTTTACAGCGTTTCCACAAGTAATTATGATTCTCCAATGAATTATTCTCAATTTGGATAAAAAGTATCTCAAGAAAAACAATGACATTTTAAAATTTGGCGTAATATTTTGCAGGTCAAATTATGATACTGATCTGTTTGTTCCCTTGTTTGAAGCCATTCAAAAAGGAACAGGAGCACCACCATACCAGGGCAGAGTAGGAAAGGATGATAAGGATGGTATAGATATGGCCTACAGGGTGTTAGCAGATCATGCAAGAACTTTAACTATTGCATTGTCTGATGGGGGTCATCCAGATAATACAGGAAGAGGGTAAAAATTAATTATATTTTTTTTTTCGTAAACAAACTTACATTTTTTTTGTAGATATGTGTTAAGAAGAATTTTAAGAAGAGGTGTACGTTACGCTACTGAAAAATTGAATGCTAAGCCTGGATTTTTCTCTACTTTGGTAAATACTGTCGTCGAAATTATTGGTGATACCTTTCCAGAAGTCAAAAGAGATCCTCAAGGTAGGCAATTTGTTTAAAGTTAAATAGTAAAATCAGAACTACTTTTGATAATATGAATGCTATTGAGGCGATGTATAAATATGTTTAGTTTAATTTTTCTTTTTTTAAGGCATCATTTATACAATTAATGAAGAAGAAGAACAATTTTTAAAAACCTTATCCAGAGGCAGAAATCTCTTGAACAGAACCATCTCTAAACTAGATCCGAATGTTAAAGTTCTACCAGGAGATGTTGCCTGGAGGTTATATGACACTTATGGATTTCCTGTAGATTTGACCTCATTGATGGCTGAAGAAAAAGGGCTTAACGTTGATATGGAAGTATATGAAGAATCAAAAAAACTGGCTCAGATTGCATCACAGGTTAGAGATCTATTTTAATAAGATATATTGTGAAAGAATGTATTTTATGTTTTGATCAAAAAATTCTTAATTTTATTTAGGGAAAAGGCACAGGAGTGGCTGACACTATAAACCTCGACGTGCACGCTATCACAGAACTACAAAACAAAGGTGTGCCACCTACCGACGATGTCAACAAATATTCCTACGAGTCCACCGAATCTCCAGACTCTGAATATGTCTTCAAATCTTGTGAAGCCACTGTAATCGCGCTCCGATTCAACAAAGAATTTGTAGACGAAGTTCACACAGGTCAGGAATGCGGTGTACTTTTAGACAAAACCAATTTTTATGCTGAACAGGGAGGCCAAATTTACGATATAGGATATTTAGTGAAAGTTGGAGATGATAGCGTAGAATTTTCTGTTAAAAACGTGCAAGTTCGCGGAGGATACATCATCCATATTGGTAATTTAGAAGGAACTTTGAAGAAGGGGGACAAAGTTAGTCTTCACATTGATTCTGCAAGGAGGAGATTAATTATGAGCAACCATACTGGTACCCATGTATTGAATTATGCCCTTAGGAAAGTGTTGGGTAAATTAGATTTTGGTTTAAGTGGTTTAAGTTTTTTATTTTTATTATTTTTTTAGGAACTGAAGCTGATCAAAGAGGTTCACTGGTAGCTCCAGACAGACTTAGGTTCGACTTTACCAACAAAGGTGCCATGAATGCGGATCAAGTAAAAAAAGCCGAAGAACATTCAAAAAAACTAATATCTGGAAATAGAAAAATCTATGCTAAGGACTCTAGCTTAGGTGTAGCCAAAACCATTAGAGGCCTTCGTGCTGTTTTTGAAGAAACTTACCCAGATCCTGTAAGAGTAGTTTCTATAGGAATACCAGTGGAAGATTTGGAAAAAGATCCATTTGGAGCAGCTGGAGATGATACTTCAATAGAATTTTGTGGTGGTACTCATGTCCAATATGCTGGACATATTGGAGACTTTGTAATTTCCAGTGAAGAAGCTATTGCTAAAGGGATCAGGCGAATTGTAGCATTAACTGGTCCTGAAGCTACTAAAGCACTAAAAAGAACTGAATTATTAGAAAACGCACTAAACCAACTAAAGTCAACCATTGACAGTGATAAAGAAGGCACTAAATCAAAAGAACATGTCAAAAGTATTGTAGAATTAACAGAAGAAGTTTCACATGCTTTGATACCTTACTGGAAGAAAGAAGAAATCAGAAATACTTTAAAGAACCTCAAAAAATGTTTGGATGATAAAGATCGTGCTATCAAAACCTCAGTAGCTAGCAAAGTAGTTGAAGAAATTAAAGCATTCATTGAAGCAAACCCAGGATTGCCAATTTTAGTGAAAGAACTAAAAGCTTTCAATAACACTAAAGCATTAGACGCAGCACTAAAACAAGTAAGATCTTTAAGTCCTGGTACTTCAGCATTATTTGTAACTGTGGATGAAGATTCAAACAAAGTGTTTTGTTTATCGTCAGTGCCTAAAGATGCCATTGAAAAGGGCCTTAAAGCTAACGAATGGGTACAAGCAATAGCTAAGAAAGTAGGAGGTAAGGGTGGTGGTAAACCAGATTCAGCTCAAGCATCTGGTAATAACAGCCTTCCTGTTTTGGAGATTTTGGATTTAGCTAAAAAGTTTGCTGAAACTGTGTTGTCTTAAATTTTAAGCAGCAAATATTTGGTCAGTTTGGCAGTGCATTTCAAGTTAATTTTTAAATTATTTCATTAAATTGGTTAATAAACTTTTTTATCATTTTTTTGTTTTATTATATTCTACAAGTCTTCACTCATCTTCAACTAAAAGAAAAACGTTTTTCATAAAGTCCTCAAAATGTCAGAAAAATAGCGTAAATATGTGGAAAGCGATACCAAAATTGTTTTTATGAAAATATATATGAAATTGTTATTTATTTGACAACCTAAACAACTACAAACATTTATGTTTATATATTTACAGTTCTTTTTGTTTTCTGTCATATATTATCCTAATTTCTCTTAAGAGTTCAACTATATTGGTTCCTAGCTTAGCACTAATGGGTATCACACACAAACTAATATCCTTTTTGAGCACTTCTAAATTTTCTTCAGCACCTGGTAAGTCCATTTTATTAGCTATTACAATTTGTGGTCTCTCCTTAAGATCATCATTAAACTGTGAAAGTTCGTATTGCAGCACTTTTAAGTTTTCCTGTGGTTCTGGTTGGGACATATCTATTATGTATAATAGAGCCATACATCTTTCAGCATGTTTAAGAAATTGAATACCTAGGCCTTTATTTTTATGAGAATCTGGTATCAGACCAGGTAGATCAGCAACTAAAAAGATAATTTTTATTTGTAGAACAGCTTAAATATGATCAATAAATAAATGCAAATCTATACAATAAAATGAGACTTCAGTATTAAAGTACTGACTTTTTCAAAATAATGGTTTATACCTGCTATTTGCTCATAGTCATCATATTGGACCATTCCTAAATAAGGCTTTAAAGTTGTAAAAGGATAGGGAGCTACTTTGGGTCTTGCTCTTGAAATTGCTCTTAAAAGGGTACTTTTTCCAGCATTAGGAAAACCAATCTATAAAAACAATTAAAATATATTTCTCAAATTTAACCCGCTAGTGAAATCTTACCAATCCCACATGAGCCATACTCTTGATTTCAATGGTATATTCTAAATCTTCACCTTCAGCTCCATATTCACAAATTTTTGGGGATTGCTGAGTATCGGAAGTAAAAAATCTATTTCCTTTACCACCTGCACCTCCTCTAGCAGCTACAAACATCAAACCTTGGTTAGATAAATCCCCTACAACTTTTCCTGTATAATCTTTGATTACAGTCCCAACTGGTACTTCTATAATATAATGGTCAGCGTTTTTTCCATGACATTCATTGTTAGTACCATTTTCACCTTCCTGAGCCCTCGCTACACTAGGTACAGTGTTTAAATCTTTGATATCATAAGTTGCTTCAAAAATAACGTGGCCACCATTTCCACCATCACCTCCATCTGGGCCTGCAAATTCGTTAGACCAAAGAGATAAAAATGAAATACATCCATCTCCTCCTTTACCTCCAACCGCACGGAGATGCTTGATGTCTACAAAACTTTGAACCTAAATTAATTTGTTTAAAATAACTGTTTATAAGCGCTGGAACACTAGAATACTTACTGAATTAGCGGAAGACTTGGGTTTTTTACTTCTAAGAGGTTGAGCAACTTTTTGAGAAAAGTTGCACACATTTTTGAATATGCTCAATGTTATTCTAGTGTTAATAAACATTATTAAAACTTTAACTCATTTACTAAATTGAAATCATCGGATTACACAAATAAATTGAGGTTAAGTTTTATTATGGTCTATATTCATAGAACAAGCGGTTATGACCACCAAAGGAAAGACGAAGAAGCTATTCACAAAACTCGAAAACAAAGCGTTTTGGAAATTTCTAGTACTTCTTTGAAAAACCTCCTATGCTATTCCTAGTGTAGCTAACAATCTTTGCCTTCGTCGTCTCTAATGGACGGGTTGGATAAAGCCTTTAAATTAAAATAAACAAAAAATAATTTTAGTATTGGCAACATTGTTGATACCGGTCAGAATTGTCAAAGTCAAATTTATCTGTCAAAAAAACTAAAGTTAGGAGCAGAATTGCTCTAATCGTTAAAATCGGTTTAGAAAATAATTACCAATCTAAAACAATGTATTTCAGTAGTGTAATAAGATTTAATGCTTAATTAATATAGCTTATCATTACAGTGTTTGGGTGGTGCCTTATAGAAACAAAAATATTTTGCAGGAAAACCTAACCTTAAATTTTATTTACCAGAAACTCCAAGATGGTTGTTGATAAAAGTCCCTTATCTGGTAATGTTTTAGAACAATTCGTATTACTAGCAAAAACAGCAAAAGGAGCTGCATGTACAGAATTAGTAAGACAAGTTTTAGAAGCTCCAGGGGTGTACGTTTTTGGAGAACTTCTGGATATGCCAAATATCTTGGAACTAGCAACTGTTGATAGAAAACACTTCAATACACTAGAATTATTTGCTTTTGGAACATTCAAGGATTACCTAGTTAATAAAAATGAACTTTTAGAGCTTTCTCCTGCTCAAACAAAGAAATTGCAGCACTTAACTATTGTTACTTTAGCCACAAAATCAAAATGTATTCCTTACAATACTCTGCTTATAGAATTAGATATTAAGAATGTCAGGGACTTGGAAGATCTCATTATAGAAGCTATTTATGCTGACATTATACATGGAAAGTTGGATCAAAAGAACAGTCAGCTTGAGGTTGATTATGCTGTTGGAAGAGATATCAGAGCCGAGGATATAAATATTATTGTGAACTGTCTTCAAGACTGGTGTTCAGCTTGTGAAGGTTAGTTTCTTTTTTATATGATTAATTCCTTAAATAGGAAAATTAAGGTTTAAGCATAATACAAAACAGTTTTGTGAAATAATTTGTCATTAATACTAGTGATGGGAAAATCAGATGATTTTAATGTTCTGGAAAATTGCTATCTGAATATTTTAATAATCAGGTAATGATCTGGATGAATTGCAAATTGTTCAAGTGTTGGACAATTCCTCAGTGCTCAGATCTCAAATATTTCAATAATCAGAAGAACAATTATTTTTAATTTGGAATATCCCATGACTAATTAATACTGTTAAGTATTAGCCAAACCACCATTTTAATAAATGTTGCTTTTACTTTTAAGGTGTATTAAGCTGTGTAGAAAACCAAATTCATAGGGCAAACTCAGAAAAGAATAGATGTATACAAAGAAAGGCAGACATAGAAAATGAGATTGTCAACATTAAAAAAACTCTTAAAACTCAGCTTCAGGAAAGATCTGATGGCACTGATGAAGTGATGGCTACAGACAGCAGAGAATCAGCATCCACCGGTGATAAGGGCAAAAAGTCTCAAAAAATGAAAGGATTAAAGATCCTTCGTTAACATGAACTAATTTCAAAGGTGATATATGAAAAATTGTCTAGGCGAGATGATTCGTGAATTTTTAAATAAATGGCTCTAAGTAAAGTAATTTCTTACTAAACAATCAACTTTTTAATTGTTATTATTAGTACTAACCATCAATATAATATCCTTTAAAATTTTGATCTAGACTCTAGAGCCATTGAAAAGTGCTTTGTAATCGATTTAAAATTTTCATAAATCAACTTTGACATAAATGTTTTTCAGTTTCGAAAGGTATTTCTCACCTTAAATAAAATCAATTTTAACAAAAATGTATTTAATAATGTAAATAATAAAAGTTTTTCAAATTCATAATTGTTGTAAAAATATTTAACCTTTTTTAAAATATAAAAACAAAATTCCCAGATGTGCCGATAAGTTGCTTTTTGTGGTCAAATTAAAACGGTTCTTTTTCATGTTTGTAATCCAGCATTTTACTGATACTCGGAAATATTTTCTTAAACCTCACCTATAACATTTTTTTACAAAATTTTTCCTTTTCATTTGTCCACAATAGAAATTTTTAAAAACTAGACAGTTATTAAAATAATCTCAATTAAAATGTAGTGCAAATTCTCCTTGGCTCATTTGACGTGTCTGAAATAGGTTAGGAAATAAATGATGATATAACACTATAAGTACTATATTTATAAAAAATTAAAACAAGTTTTGGTGTTATAAAATTTATTCACACAACCTTTTAGACAGGAATATACAGAATATTGTGCTTGCGATAAAGAATCTTTGTTAATGTTACATAAACTGTCCAGGACGGAACATTCATGCTGGTCTCACTGAATCGGCGGCAAAATTCCCAAAAACTACATCATAACAGAACTCTTGGTATGGAGGTATGCAAATACACCTCACAAAAATTCCTACAGGTTTTAGTTATTGTCAAATAATCATATATAATAGGGTGACCTTTTGAAGTAGAAATTACAAAGTCAAAAATATCTGTTTATTTATTCAGTTTTTACTTTCAAAATTAAAAGTCTACCCCTATTTGTCATAATTTTTCAATATCTTGACAAAGATGCAATTTATAACCGATTTTCACTTAATTTAGATATATTTTGATTATTAGGCAAATTTCACTTTTACTAGTTTTATCACAGAAAATGTGTGTTAATCGATTAATTAAAAAGATTCTCGTAATAACAAAAAAACCACCCCATCCAAAAACACTTAACAGTCTGGAAGGCCACTTTTTAATACAAAAAATTAATAATATATATTTACACGCAAATGGCAGAAAGTCACTGAAATAAAATTGTTAAAAATTAAAATTCATTTTACTTAATGTCTAAGGTTAAAATGTATCCCATCAAATATATACACTAGCATTGAGACAAGAGTTAAAAAAGTGTATTTTTAATAAAGTATTACCAGAGCTGCATTAAAACTGAAAACATTTTTAGTTTTAGTGGAATAAATTCTAGACACAGTTATATTATTTCGAATATTTCTGCCCTGATGCAACAGAGAAATTACAACGCATATACTTTAACTCCATCTACTTGCTACTGCAATGTTAATTGTACAGTACCAGTACACCACATATAGGTTACAATGATTTATTCTTTTTTAAAAGAGGGTGGTATTCGAATATTATAAGTCATTTATTAAATTAAATTCTTACTTATATTTAACCCTATCAATGTGAACATGAATCTATATTCCAATATTTCGACTTCAGTGTGTAAGTAAAGAAAAAAAATTAAAAATCAAATGTTTGGAACTTGAAATATTGATCAGAGCGTACGTTTACCGAGAACAGTTCGGTAGCGATCTCCTTGATATATAGCCTGATGAAACAACAAGGAATGAAAGATTGCAGACAGAGAATGATCTTTGCGTCAGAGTATTTTAACCATACAAACACCAAAATATTGATCAAACCTTATGTATTACATCCGTCTGTCGTTGTTAATAAAAATTCACACTGAATGAGCTAAATAAGTACAACTTTCGTACATTCAATTAAATGCATACAGTCACTTAGAGGCGGATTCAACAGAATACATCGATTTCCAAATCGTCCAATCGTTGAATTTACTCATCGTAACGTAATCGGTGAATGAGGAATATCACTGGGTCTGTTAAATGACTTGAAACTTCATAACCGTGTAGCCTAAATGTTTAGAAATACGCCTGTTTTTATTTCATTTAAATCAAGCAAGTAGTGTAAAGTTTCGACAATTTTAGTTTCCGCCATATTCAAATATTTCGTGAGCGCGCCATTCTCGCGTGACGTCATTGTACAACGCAACGTTCTCACCGTACACTCATCCGGGTAAATGTTGGTCCATTTTTCATGGTTTTTTCCGACTCACACACGCTACTAATTCATTTCTTTCGACTTTTAGGTTCGAAAGGAAAAATAAACAACAACGTTTCGGGTGAATTAGTAGTTGTATTTAAACACTTTGGCACAACACACGATTTTCTAGTTTCTGGATTCGACATTTTTATCAATTTTCGACGCAAACTTCATGCACACAGGTCGGAAGCAGAGTACGCACTGACCGACCGTTGTACAGTGACATCACAGCGGGCGATGACTCCGCTTTGTCGCACCCTAGCTAAAAAATTGAATATCTCGGAAACTATAAGACGTATAAAAATTTTTTTATTTTTAATACAGTGTATTGTAAGGTAAAAATCAGAAGTTGCTGATATTCTTCATTAGCGATCGATTCATTCTCTGGATGCGTCCAATTCCATCAAATTAATGACTTTGGCGTTTAACACATTGTTTTGTTTGTTTGTTTTATTTTAACCTTCTGCCACACACACAAAAAAAATTGTTCTCGCGGGGTACTATTGACAAGGCAACCACTGATCCTTCTTTTTGCATATAAGCGTACTTTAAATAATCCTACTTAAAAGAAGCTAACCTTAAAAATTATAAAACAGTTTATAAGTCGATTCATACATCAATTACACTCCTTTGGCTTAGCGTCGTCACCGTCTTACATAATATAACGAAAGAAAAGATTCTTAAAATAGAGTAGTCACTAAAATAAAATCGAGAGTAAATAATTGGCGTATGAATACTTATTAGACGAAAGTTTTTTTTGGCATAACTTTGATAGAACTTGATAAATAAATATACCATAACAAAAAATAATAAATTACGTAGAGGTAAAGTTAAAAATAAAGAAAACCAGACAATTACATGTCGTTAGGTTTTGTTCTTTCGTCTGTCTGTTTACAATATTAGAGAGGTGAATAGAGAGATAAAATATGAATTTTTATAATTATTATGCATCTACTAGAGTTAAATGAGCTAAGATTTGAATATTCTTAGGGCACACTGGCAATTAGACTCTTTGACAGACGTGGAAGTCTCATAAAAACGGATTATTCGAGTTCATTGTAGTTGGTCCGCCCACCTGAAATAAATAAAAACATGAATTATTGTTTTAATTTGAGCACATGGCATTTGTCCCGACATAATGGAATAGGTAGATGCTATGTTTATGCCGCCAGTCTCCATAATAACTACAAAGTATAACTTCTTAAAAATATGTGACAGATTGGACCCTAACTAACAAATATCGAGAAGCTAAAGCACGTATAAGTAAACCTACAAAAAAAAGAGCTAAATTCTGTCGAGCATATGAGCTAGAGGATAAATCAGACAAACACGTTTTGTGAGACCGTCCAAGCTTAACTTAGACCTTCTGCTTGGTGACTGATGGTCAAACTTAAGATGATATTTCTCACGCATCTCCCAACCTTACCATAAACCCTAAGAAATCGCCTGGGTTCGATCTTATTACGGGAGATGAGATACTAAAACAACTTCCGTGGAAAGCTATAGTAAAACCTACATAACTATTTAATGCATCATTTAGAATGAGATATGTTCCACGGATGTGGAAAGTATCAGAAGTTATCGTGATACCAAAACCAGGGAAACCACCACATGAAATTAAGTCTTACAGGCCTATATCCCTACTTCCTGTAATTTCGAAACTGTATGAAAAAATATTACTAAAAAGACTAAAACCTATTATAGAAGAAAAGAAACTAATTCCCTTACACCAGTTTGGATTTAGAGAAAACCATTCAACTAGACCAAGGCCGTAGAATAACTAATATCATCGAAAAAACCTTAGAAGCTCTACTGTCTTCCTTGATGTAGCGCGATAGAGTTTGGCATGAAAGACTCAAACACAAAATGAATCTATGATTGCCAAAACAGTATTCAGAATTATTAGTATCATATATATCCTGTTTAGGATTAAACAGGAAGAAGCATACTCTAAAATTAAAGAAATTAAGGCAGGAGTACCACAAGGAAGTGTATTAGGGCCAGTCCTATACCTATTATACACTAGTGATATTCCTGAATTAGAGCAAAATACAATTTCCACCTTTGCAGATGACACCGCTATCATGGCAGTAGGGAAAACACACAAAGAGGCTGCAAGAAAACTACAAATATCATTAGATAGAATTAATAATGGGACCAATCGTTGGAGTATCAAATTAAACGAAAATAAATCGGTACATGTTTATTATACTAACAAAAACAATGAGTATATACCAGTCAGAATAAATAATACCCAGATCACTTATGCTAATTCAGCAAAGTATCTAGGTATTACTTTAGATGCGAGACTACGCTGGAAGGTCCATGTCAAAAAGAAACGTGAAGAACTCAACATAAAATTCAGAAAAATGTATTGGCTGCTTGGATGAAATTCTACCCTGTCATTATATAATAAAATATTGTTGTGCCAAACAAATTATGAAACCGGTATGGACATATGGTATCCAGGTTTGGGGCTGTGTCAGTCATAGTAATTTACTCATAATACAGATATTCCAGAACAAAGCATTAATGAGCAAAGTCAACGCTCCCTGGTACTGCAGAAATAGTGACCTCCATCGGGACTTGGAGATGGACACTGTTAACCAGACAACTAACAAATTTGCAAGAAGTCACGAACATCGACTCCACCAACACGTGAATGTCGAGGCTATCCAGCTCCTGGACAACGGTGAACTAGTAAGAAGACTCAAGAGGAAGAAGCCCTTTTGAGTTAGTGTAAGTGAAAGTGACAGAAAAAAGCAGAGCATAGTGCGCAGTAGTGAATACACGTTAAGTAAGGTGTAAAAAAAAATTATCAGAACCTAAGGTACACTAGTGAGTAGACCAATCTTCACGTATTAATTTTTAAGTTGGACAAAAATTACTCATTGATCGTTATGTGATCAGATTGTAATATTAACAAGTGTCCCGGAAGTGGTATTTTAAGATTAAAAAAAATACAAAATCTCTCCACCTTGTGCTTAGTTTGACTATTAGACTAAGATAGCTGAGCTAAGTTAAAATTTCTTGTAGAAACCTTAATCCATCCAATGTGAAAATAATATAATATGTAAGTTTAGGATCATAGGAAATCTATATATTATTAAGGGGTCCACTGTTTTCATCGTTAGGAACAACGTATTATATTTAATTGATATTTTAAACAATCTATATAACTTACCTTAAATGGGTTGGGTGTCCATCCATTGGTACCGTTAACAGCCAATGGCATGCCATTAGTCGGAAAAGCGGTTATCGGTTGGAAGTTATTTGTGTAACCATTAGATTTTAAAGTGTCTCTGAACGGATTGGCGAACGGTTGTTGAGCAGGTTGCATCCCGTTGTTAAGGTTCGACCAGTTTAGACCGTTTACCACCCCGTTCATGTTAAAAGGGTTAGATACTACACTGGACCCGTTGGATTCTTGACTTGGAGGGAATGCGGTCATAAACTGACCTAAAAAAACAACAAAATATTGGAGAAAATTGACCTTATTTTCGTATCGCTTTCTTACCCTGACTAGGCGATCCAAAAATGGAACTCTGCGATGACGGCGAACTGTACACCGACCCAGTAGGTGTAGGTGAACTGTACAATGATCCATTTGAACTACTACTGTTTGCGGACGATGTCCAATCCAGACTACCGTTCTTTTGAGATTTAAACTCGTTGTCTAAATCTTTTAGTGCCGCGTATCTGTCTTCTACGGGAGCAGCGGTACCATTGAAACTACCATTTAGGGTGTTTGTACTGTTTAAGGAACTCTTTACACTCGTGGACGTGTTCGATTTGTTCCAACTATTGTTGTTGAATGTTGCTGGGATTGGTAGACCTGGAAGCAAAAAACAATGTTGCAAGGTCTGTCTTTTTAGATAATGATAAATATAGACCAGGGTCGATGATTTTTGAAACCAAAAAAAAATAATAGTAGGATGAAACCCATTGGAAAAGGAAGAGAATATAACAAAAATGAAAGGAAAAATAATTTACGGGCGATCTGAGGTCGGGAAGAGGAAGGGGGTGAGTTTTTAAGGGTAAAAAAACTGTTTACCTCGATTTCCGGCAAAACTACAAGTCCTATTGAAAAACGTTAAAGGGCAAAGTTGCAGGTAATAAAAAGCTCTACAACTTTTGTACTTACACTTTTTTCACATAACCTCAAAATTTATGTGAAAAATTCAATTTTTTTCTTTTTATTACCTACAACTTTGCCATTTAACTTTTTTCCATAGGACTTGTAGTTTTGCCGGAAATCGTGATAAACAGTTTTTTACCCTTAAAACCCCCTTCCACTTCTCGACCTCAAATCGCCCGTAAATTATTTTTCCTTTCATTTTTGTTATATTCTCTTCCTTTTTCAATGGGTTTCATCCTACTATTATTTTTTTTCACTTTTTACCATTTTCAAAGACTTCCTGGTCTAATAATAAAATTATAAGAAATAAACTGCTGAAAAGGTATTAATTAGTAAAGGAGCGTATGAATAAAATTTGGTGCTTTTCAAGAAACAAGTTACGGATAGACAGTATCAATGTCGTCATTCTTTGATCCATAATCGAGAGTTAAAATAATTAAAGACAATTATTTTAACAGATTTAAATTTCTCGAGGATGAAAATAATTTGAAATACTGTAAAAATGATTAAACACTGTTATGATACAGTTGACATTTCTCCCAAATTCTTGTTTATGAAAAGCTAAAAAAATAGGCACGTAAATCTTAGGAACTACCCATTAACTTGTTATTTGTTAGCATAAATTTATTTTTATCGGAAAAGACAAAAAATACGCCTGCATCACCAGAATGTTTTTAGACGAATTTTATATGGGTAATTAAATATGTAATTGTAAATGTAATTGTTTCTGGATTAAAAACATTACAGCTGGGCTTTCTAAACATGACATACAGTAAATTAAAAGTTTCTCATTATGCTAAAATTTTCGATTTTTTTATCTTGAAGACATTGGAATATTGGATAATATATTATAATTAAGAATGGACTAGACAGATCTAGAGAGTGACTTTATCGAAAATATTCATCAGTAGGCAGTTTCTAAAAACAGTATTTCATATGCTCCTTTACTCTACGAACAACAGCAGCCTGAAGACCATACAGGAATATGAAGTGTTCACCTAAGGCAATAAAAATTTCCAAGCGCTACTATGGCTGGTAGAATTAAATTTTAAGCAGAATTTCTAATGCTATAAACTAAAATAAATAAAGAAATCTCAACTTGACGTAGCGTGAATCTTATTAAGCCATGATATCGTGTCAACTGTCAACTATAAAGAAAAAATCAAGTTCACATTTATCATGTGACTTACTCCAGCGGTTGATACTGCACTTTGGAAATAGAGGAACTTGATTCAAAATAGGTCCATAAGGTTCAGTAAAGCACAAGTCGAATATGCTGAAGTCATCTGTAATTGACGGTTATTTGAAGTCAATAATTGGATATACTAAGTAGAAATAATATTTTGTTCGTTTTTTAATTATTTAAAATTGTAAGTATAAAACAATTCATTCGCAAATGTGCTAAATGATATAGCCATTGACTTACGCGTATTTGGAAGTCGATTTATTGGATTTCTAAAGCCTAACTGACTAAAAAATATTAATTGCATTTCCTTTTCAACTAGAACAAGTAAAAAATACTACAAAGGAGGTTAAAAGTCACTAACATTAAAAGAATAAAATTTGCGTATGTATTACTAAAGGTTATTCACATCAGTTATAAAATTAATTGTATTTTGTATTAATGTAATAATTTTTTCCCTAAGGTATTGTCTGGTCCCTGTTTTGTTCTATTTAAAATACATTTTTGTACCTGTTCAAGGATTTTTGTTAATGTAGCAAAAAAATAAAGTTTGAATTGGGGTTATAGATTTATTGAGGTCTAAAACATTAATAGATTGACTAGACTTTTTTACCAGTAAAATGTTTTTGGTGGAAATTATTAAATTTGTTATCATTAATAGATACACAAATAATGCTATTAACATATCTATTAAAAAAATTATGGTTTAACAGACAATAAATCACATTTTCTTCAAGGTGTTCCATGTTTAATAATATCAAAAACAAACATATTCAAACATTAAATATGTTAATGTCTGAATAAACAAAAATGTCGCACCTTATAACATAAAAGTAACTGAGAAACCAGATAATACCGTAAAAAAAATCTTTACTAAATTTAAATCAATCTCAAATAAAAAAGGAATAAATTAACTATGCAGATCTAAATACCCTATTGAAAATAACCATAATTTCGACTATAATGAAATAAAAATAGTAACTATCGAAAAGATCTATTAAAGAAATGATTCACATAAAACAAAACACTGTAATTTTAGATCGGATGTGGACAAGCTTAGTAATTTACAGAGTGGAAAAAGTTCGATATATATAAAAAAGTTAATAACGAAAATTATAAGCAACCTTAAGCTTTACTTTTTAAAATTAATGACAAATATACATCATATAACAACTGAAAGTTGCGTTATTTAAATTTGAAGAAAGGACCCATAACATAATTACCGATAATACCACCCTAAACGTTCAAGGTACATCTCGTTTGAGTATACGTAAACAAATGATACGATTTTGTTTGTAGAATATTAAGAATTTATGAAAATTTTGCATCCAAAAAGCACAAGGTGAAGAAAAATCTCTTTGTATATCAAAACAAATCAAGGGCGGCTCTAGCCTAGAGATTTGGGGGGGTAACGTCGCGACGGCTGTCAGGGTTATATATATAAAAGTTTAAGTAGATAAAATTCGTGGGAATCAGTCAATATAAAATAAATTAGTTTGATTTCTTCGTTTTGGTCAAGCTTTCGAAAACGTTTATTTTCTTTGTTAAGACTGTAATAACATGAAATACGGAAAAAATTAAATACAAAAAGAAACATCCCACGAATTTTATCTACTTAAACTACTATTGAACAATCACGAAAATATCCACTTATAAAAGTTTAATATGTTTGTGAGTTTTTTAGGATATAAATGGACCTAGAATCTACAAAAAAATTCAAATTTGATTTACGCAGAATGAATTTTGTATATGAAACCATTGACAATGTCAAAATTACCGAAAAAAAATGTATGGGCTATTTTTGAGGGAAAAAGTGGGTTTTATAGGATATAAATGGGCATAGAATCTTCAAAAAAAAATTAAAAAAAATTAAAATTTGGTTTACGCCGAATGAATTTTGTGTAAAAAACGACTGGCAATGCCAAAATTACCGAAAAAATGTTTGGGCCATTTTTGGGGAATAAAGTTAGTTTTTTAGGATATAAATGGGCCTAGAATCTACAAAAAAATTAAAATTTGGTTTACGCAGAATAAATTTTGTCTAAGAAACGATTGAAAATGTCAAAATTACCGAAAAAAAATGTTTCGGCCATTTTTGAGGGAAAAAGTGAGTTTTTTGGGATGTAAATGGACCTAGAATCTACAAAAAAAAAACAAAAAATTTAAATTTGGCAATTGTCCCTACTACCCCCCCTTCCCCTTGGAGCCGCCGTTGAAATAAATTATAATATACCGCAACCAGTATTTTTTACGGAAATATGTATTAGTTTCAAATTACTAATATAATTTTTTGATATCCTAACTTAATTTCTTGTTAAATTTTTCTTGGGTCGATCTCGATAAATAGGTACCTACCGAAAATAGAACGGAAACAGAGTGTGCAGCAGTAATAAATCTTTTTTTATACAATTAGGTGCCATACCGACCATTATTCATTACTATAAAGCGAGTGTCGTAAGCGGAGGCAAATCGTGTATGTGGTTTTTGCTTTTATTTATTTCTGTCCCACATTTGTGCAGTTAGATACAGAGTTCGTACCGTTTTAGATACGAAAATAAAATAAAAAAATCACAGACCGATAAGTTTCTAAATAATGGTATCTATTTATGTATTCGGATTTTTTTTTTGTCGACGGAAGTTAGATTCCATCATTTGGCCTCTAAATTTTATATTCTTTTACAACTCAAAAATTTGATTATTATTAACCCGACTGCACAAATGATGTGAAATAAAATCACACAAGCTCCCAAAAAAAAAGACATTAAAAATGCCATACATTGTCTGGACTTGCGTAATTCAATACCTGTTGGGGCATATAGCCCAAGGAGTAGTTGTTGAAGTCCAGACGTTGGTGCAGTGTATGACATTTTAATGTCTTTTTTCTTGGGAGCTTGTGAGATTTTATTTCACATCATTTGTGCAGTTTTGTTACTCCCAAGGTAACATTTTTAAAATTTTTTGGTTAAAAAAATTTCACCTTCGTGCCTATTATTAACCCCTTAACGTGTGCGCTAATCGTCACCTTTTCAGGACAAATATTTGTTATTTATTTGTTAAAATAAAGACGATTTATTATTATTATTATTATTACATTGAAGGTCAATTTTGCGATTTAGTTGTGAAATAACAAATACTTGCAATGTTGGGCTATGTGCTGCAACTTGCTTCGAAATATATCACACAAAAGAAAGTTTTGAATAATTTTTAAAAAATAAATACTATTATTATATCTGTCGAAAAAGTATAAATAAATATTTTTACTGATAAAAATGTTTTTTTGGAAACAGTAATTAGAAAAGAAAGATAAGATTGCAATATTAGGCAATGTGGATCAAAATCCAAAATTAAAATAAAAATTTTGGTTAATTAATTAAATTGATTTTTTTTGTTTTTTTTAATGTGTGCATTAAGGGGTTAAAAGAACTAAACTGCTAAAATGAAGCTCTTAATGTTTTTATTTTTTGAATGACTGTTTTTTTATGAAATGTTTTTTATTTATTATTATGAACCCGATCCAAATCTTAGGTACACCATTGGTTAAAATTAGAGATCAGGGTCACAGATTTCGTTTTAGAGGTCAATCGGACGAAGAACTTTTTGTTCTCCAAAAGAAAAATAAACCTGTTTCACGGGTAATTATTCAACAATTTTTATAACCTGCATTTTGTACTATTAATTATAAAGTTACATCATTGAATTTGCCTTGGTAAATACCAAGTGTGTCTTTAATTTTATGGGTTTTTCACAATTATAGGAAAATGGTTTAAAATTATGAACGGATTTATTGTAAATCGCAAAAGATTTTATAGAATATAGATAGAAGATTTATTTATAATTTTTCATTAAATCATTAATCTTAATTAACAAAATTTATTACTATCAATTATTTTTATCTAATGCCGGAAAAGTTCATAGATATTGCAGAAACTATGAATATTAATAATTATTAAATTATTTATAATAACACTTTCGATATTAGTTTGAGATTGAACTTAATTGACTAGACCCATAATTGTATAACTTGTTCTATAAAATTTTTAACACTAAACAATTTCGTCTAGAAAACTAGGCTTATTGGAACTTTATCCTTTAACCATTGTTCGATTTGTGTTACCAAACAATATTTAGTTTTAGTATTAATCTAAAACTTACTATTACAATTTTGACTTCCAAACAGGGCCGAAAAGGTAAAACATTAATAAAAATGAAAAGAAAATTTTAAGCTCACTTGTATATTATTTGTTTATTTTACCTTAGATGATATTGCTATAAACACACTCATAACGCCCTAGGGCATTATGAGCGGGTGTAATGGCCATAACGCCCGCTCATTGAACGAGGAGGGACTGGATTTCTCCGGCAATAAATTTTTGGTTGCTTTGGCTGCATTTTCTTTGATATTTTTTGGAAGGATGTGTGTAAAAAGTAAACATTAATGGACAATGGACCAACAGACTGTGCACTAAAATTCTATTTTCTTAAACTATGCTATGCTATTGGGAAATCGAGACTGATTTTGATTTTTCAATAACTATTTAAAATTCCGCATATTTATTCGACTTATTATATATTATATAAGTTTTAAAACCAGCAACCAGCTATGAAGTGGTCAGTAGAAAGCAAATAAAGTAAAAACATGCTTAAAACTTAAGTGCCCTATTTTCTTACATGCTTAAATTACTTTTCAAGCTGATTAAAATTAAAATAAAATAATTTCAATTCTTGTTCTCGTTTAGTGTTGTTCGAAAATCCGCTTACGCAAAAGTAAAAACACGACAAAGATACCTTCACCGCAATTTTTTTCGCAGTCGACCGTAAATTTCCTTAGAAACGTATTTACCGAAACGGCTCGGTTGGCTGACAAAAGAATCGCGAAAAAAAATTATGATACCGTAGAAGACGTCTTGCGTTTGGAGACGATCAGTAGCGTATCATATTATGAGTTAAGTTGTGATCAGAAAAATTGTATCAAAGTATATATTAAATTTCAAACTCTATATTTTCTCATCTTTAATATGTAAAACTGATATCGATGCCGAACCAATTCGCTACACGTGATATTTTTCCGCACGTATAAATTAGAAATATATAGTTTCAGCCTTGAAAAATATTAAAAACAAGTAGACGAGAATCACCAGTGATTCTGCATAAGACTTTTACATTTATTAGTGGCGTGCGCTTTGACCATTTTAGGTTAGATTGAAGTGCAAAATAACTTAAAGTAAACTAATAGTGTAAGTAATATAAATAATATAAAGAAAATATAAATAATATGATGCATAATGCTTGAGAAATGTCAGATGTGAAGATTAGAAATAAAGATACTAAAAAGGAAAAAAATCTTTTTTCTTAAACATTACAATTGGCGCAGCAACGCGGGGCTCAGGGCGAGTCAGATAATAAAATTTTCAAAAATGGACAAAATAATTGAAGAAAAGGGGCAAAGGTTGGTGGATTTAAAAGTAACTGAATTAAAATTTATTTTAACCAAAAGAGGACTTATTACAACTGGCAATAAGAAAGAACTAATGGGGAGACTTTGGAAACATTTGGCAGAGGAAAGGATAGATCCGGAAACATTTATTATACAAATGGATACAATAGAGGAAGATGTTGGTGAACAACAAATATAAGAAAGAGGAGATGGAGATAGATTGAGTGAAGATGAAAAAGAACAGAGGAAGAGACAAGTAAATGAAAAAATTGCAAGCACACAAGATTTAGAAAGTGGGATAATACAAGCAATGATGGCTATGATACAAGAAGTTGGAAATAAAATAGATGGAGTTCAACAAAACATAAAAGAAGATATGGCGAATATACAGCAAATTATAAAAGAGGATATAGAAAGAAATATACACCAACAAAATCATGAAATGAATAAACACAATAGATGAGAAGATAGAAATGGATAAGGAAATATTGTCTAGAATAGAGACTAATGAAAAACAAATGGAGAAAAATGAATCAAGAGTCAAATTTCTACACTGAAAATAAAATAGAAGAGACAAAAAAAGAAATAAGAGTGGAGATGATAGCAAAATAGAAGAAGTAGAGGTATTAATAATAAAAATAAGAGACATTACGAAGAATAATAAAAATATCCAAATATTGGAAGAAAATTTAAATAAAGAAATAAAAATGAATTTTGAAATAGCAGAGGAAGAGAATTTAAGAATACGAAAAGAAATCAAAAAAAAATTCAAGATATTAGAGGGAAAAATAGAATCCAATATAGAGGTAAGGAACGATTATAGAAATGAATATCATAATATGAAAAAGAAAACAGAAATTTATAGGAGGGAGATGCTGGACAAGCTTAAAATAAACACTAAAGAAATTATTAGAATTGAAGAACAAATCAGAAGAGAAGGTTATACCAATAGAGAAAATTACATGGGGCCCAGAATAATGGCATTTAGTGGGAAAATAACATTAAAAGATTACACCGAAAGGAATTTTTAAGAATTATAAGAAATAATAAACTAATGATATACCACAAATGGAAGATAAAATTAAAGAAGTAAAATAATAATAATTAATATTATTCTCGGAACAATTTAAAACACAGATAAATACGTAAACTTAATAATAATAATAATAATAATAATTAATAATAATAATAATAATAATAATTTTAAATAATAATCATAATTTAATAAATATAATAGCAAAATTTTGTTCATAAAGTATAAAGGAATCAAAAAGTAATGAAATTAGTAAAATTCGTTGAACTTTTCTTATTTATTATATTACAAGAAAAGATTCAACGAAATTTTAGGGAATGTTGTTATGGTTTAAAAAATTATGTAAAAGAGACTTAAAAAAAGTGTGTTTTTTGAAATGTTTGAGAAATGTCAGATATGAAAAAGTAAAAAATCTTAAAATTTCTTAAACATTACAATATGTTCCAAAAGAAGGCTACAGTTGTACCATGGTTGTACCCAATAAGAGTTGAATAGATAGAAGGTATCGAGACTTTTTAATATAAAGAAAGAAAGATTTTCTCAGATTTCAATCGAGAAATATAGTTGTGTTTTAAAGTTCAATGTGTTTCCCCTTTTTAAAAATTTGTAATGCTTTCTTCTGTACTGTTTTAAGACACTCAAATTTTCTTTCTAATCCTACTGTCAACGGTTCTCAAACTGTGGTACATGTACCCTGGTGGTACATTACAATATTTTAGTGGTACAATTTTTTGTATTCAGAAACACATATATTTTTCAAGTTTTTGACTTAACAGCTCTAGCTTTAATATTGAGATGACTTTTCCAAGAGTTTAGATCAATTTCGCGACACATTGATTTTTAATGGCGAAATGCTTTTATGGTGGTATATATTTTTTTGTTTCATATTTGTTTGGTACAAAATTTGAAAAGTTTTAGAACCGCTGTACTATGTAGATTGGTAAAACAGGCTATAAACAATAAACCATTTTCTTATTATTCCTTTAAAAACGCCTATTGCTGTATTAATACAAAGCAATGCTTAATAATAGAAAAAACATCACCTTGATGTACTTAAACAATAGACTCGGTAGTATAATATCAACAACTACGCTTTTTTTGTATGTCTAATTGATATGAAACGTTTGATTTATTGTACGTTATACATTTTACAACAGGTACAAATGTTACTTCCTCAATAACTTCGATGAAGTGCACGTAGAATGTTTGAACGTACAATACAGGAAGACTAACACGTGTCGACGGTTGCTTTTGTGAGACAAAGCAAATATGTAAAGTCGTTCAAGACTATAGTTTGTTTGAAAAATAAGGCGAAGTAAATTCTATATGAAAAAACCCAGAATTTAAACTATGTATGTATATTGTAGTGTGTAAGTTAGGTTATAGTTTGTTATAGTGTAATAGGGAGTATTTTGACAGTAGTTAGTTAGGGAGAGTTGTAAATTTTTTTAGAAATGTCAGATTAGGAATTCACAAAAACCCTAAGATTTATTAATTTAATAAAAAATGTTTTAAATAAAAGGCCTTAATATTAAAATATATCGTGCACACAAATATAAGAGAAAATTTGTATACAGGGAAGTACAAGGAAGGTTTTTTTAGTAGGGAAATGTATGTAATAAGAAAATTGGACAAATTGAAACACCTCAATCCTACAATTTTGTCGGAAGACATAATATTAAAATATATGTCGCCAACCAACGTGGGGCACGAAAACTAAAACCGTAAGGCGTTTATATACATAAAAAAAATAATAAAAACGTGTAAACAGATATAATATAATAATAATAATAATATACGCCCTGCAATTCACTCCCTTACGAGTGAACCCCAGAAGCTCTGCAGCTTGTGCGGGGGAGGGACGGCTATTATTATTATTTGCCGTGGCGCTCTGGGGCGACTTACTGATGCTTGATGGCGCATTTGCTTTACAGTTGAGGGAAAACCCAGAAAAACCACACAACACCATCATCGACAACGATGGACTCCTCCAGGATTTTTAAATCTTTGCAGCGTAAACTAACATCAAAGTAATTAATGTTAAATACGCTACAAATCATGCCCAGAAGTAGGCAATGAAAATTTTTATTTAAAAATCTCATTGTCTAGACCGGGGCACGAACCAGAGCACGGACAGACCTATTAATGGTACATATTGAAATGTAACCGTCTTTGCCAACTGAGCCACCGTCGCCGGATGTACTTAAGAAGTGGAAACAAAAAGATGGATACCGCAAGAGAAGAAGATAGAAGATCAGATGATCGAATTATGCAAATGTTAATTGCTATGAATGAAAATCTGCAAGAAGTTATAAACAGAAATCAAGAAAAGATGGAAAAAACATGAAAAGAAATAAAGAAGAGATAAAGACAGATATGATAGAATTGAAGAAAGATTTGAAAACAGATATAATGTATTTGGAAGAAACTATGAAGAAAGAAATAGAAGTTATAAAATTAAACATGAGAAATCAGTGTGACAGCAACAAAAATGAAGTTAAAGTTCTACTTAAGAAAGAAATAGAAAAGGTTGAATCAGTAATAGAAAAACAAAGAAAGGATACCCAGAAAATGATTAAAAATATAGAGAACACACGAAAGGACATACAAGAAAACAAAGAAGAGTGTAAAGAAGCATTAAAGCAATTAGAAGATAATTTAAAGAAAAAGCAAGAAACAAATGAACAAAAAGTTATTATTATGGGAAGTGAACAGGAAAATGAAATACAATTTTATGGTGATCATAAAATTCATCCCATGAAATACATTAGGAAATTAGAAGAAAATTTAAAAGAAATAGGTGTTGAATTTTGGAAGAAATGGGTAGATAAAACTAAAATAAACTACCATAGATGGAAGATAAGAAAATAACTAAGGCTAATTTGATTGAATAGTAAACGACAGTCACGGAATTATCACCAGAAATTTTAATGAAACAAGAGTATCCAGATAGGCCCTGGATAATTGAAAGTCAAAATTTTCAAAAAACACGAGAAGATGTTAAAATAAATTTGTTAAAATGAGCCACACGATACAAAGAAAAAGAAAACAAAAAGATAAAGAGAAAAACAAAATACAACATTGGAGATTTAGTAATATTAAAAGTAAACAGAATTACAAATTCAAGAAAAAGAGTATGTGGAAAATTTCTACTTCCATTTGATGGACCGTTCAAAATAAAGAAAATTATTGGAAATAATGTATATGAAATTGAAGAAACAGAAACAGGAAAATGTAGGGGAAAGTACCATATTGAATTCTTATTCCCATATTTTGGAAAATAATGTTTGTAGTTCTAGTTGTAGTTATTTGACAGTAGTTAGTTAGAGAGAGTTGTCAATTTTTTTAGAAATGTCAGATTAGGAATTCACAAAAACCCTGAGATTTATTAATTTACCTAATAAAAAATTTTTAAAATAAAAGGCCTTAATATTAAAATAAATCGTACAAACAAATATAAGAGAAAATTTTTATACAGGGAAGTACAAGGAAGGTTTTATTAGTAGGGAAATATATGTACCTCAATCCTACAATTTTGTTGGAAGATATAATAAAATAATATATTATTTAAAAGTGTTCTCCCAAAACTCAATTGAATGAGCTGAAAAAATCGATAAAAACATTAATAGATTCGCCGCTTTGAACTTAGTCATAAACAACTCCAGACGACTGAATAGGAATAAAAGTAATGTATGTACGTACATCAGAAGATGTCAAAAGTGAAAATACTGCAATAAAATTCACAAGGAGCTCATATCGGAAGTAGGTACAGAAGAGAGACTCGTGAGTTGATCGAGATCCAATATTGATAATGAAAAAATTGAGACCCCATAATGATAATGGAAAAAATATATATATAAACTGAGTAAGTTATCAATTTTTCCCAAATGTGGCCAATGTTTTAATAAATAAAACTCCTCCAAGTCAGTACCACAAAATTTTTAATAATAATAAACATAAGGGGACAACTAGTTTCGGCAGACTGCCATCATCAGGCCCAAACAACAATAATTAAAGAATTTAAAACTTTGTAACTGTATTTTAGTTATTTAGTTACAAAGTTTTAAATTCTTTAATTATTGTTGTTTCACATTTTTTAATGTTCTACTTCAGCACCCTATGGGCCTGATGATGGCAGTCTGCCGAAACTAGTTGCCCCCCTTATGTTTATTGTTATTAAAAATTTTTGTGGTACTGCCTATAATTAAATGATACTGTCTTGTTACTTCAATCCAAATTTTACCTTTATTTTCTTCTTGTTTTCTGGTATCTTTTAATATATCAATCTTTTAATCTTTCATTTTTTTTTAATTGTTTTTATATATTTATACACACTTTAGGTGATAAAATAGTATGTCTAATGTTCTAAATTTATTATTGTTGCAATTTAATCATGTGGTTATCGTATTTTTTGAATTTATACATAATTGTAATTATTTTTTTCAATAACCTCTTAAAATTGAAACTTATTTGTTTATAATAAAAGTTAATGGATTCAATAAATATTATTTTTGAATAAATTTCAACTTACCTATCGTTGCATTGTTGCTGACATTTGAATTATTAAAATTGTTCTCAAAATTAGCGAAATCGTTTTGTTGCTGGTGTTGCACCTTCGCTAAACTACCATTTACCACCGTCGTACTTCCTCCTGTGAAAATATCTGCTTTATCGAAATCGGCTACAAAACCGTTTGTATTATTTGTTGTCGTATTGTTTAAATTATTTATATTGTTAAGGCTGTTTCGAGTCGCGGTGTTTCTATTAATTTCTGGCCTCGGCCTCTGCGTCGGTTGTATTTGTGTACCATTTATTTTTGGTGCTTTCGATTCCTCGGTGGGTTTTACGTTTACGGGGTCGAGATAATACCTAGAAAAATAATTAATCATTAAATGTAAGTGTATCAAATGACGTAAGTTTCACGTTGACGGTTTTAATTTTATTTCACCACCCGAATTTCTAATTTTCAGAATTTTTTCTCTTGACATATTTTGACTACCTCCAATTTTTATTTGCTTAAAGATTAGATAGAGTTTCGAGCCAAAAAATCTAATTATTGTAGGAAATTTTTCATTTCATTTTATCATTTTCCGAGTCTCTATTTATTATTGACTAGTTTTTTTATCCCCATGGCGGATTTATGGACTTAAAAAATTAAAATATAATACCAATACCAGGCATATAGACCAGCGTCGATAATTTTTGAAACCAAAAAAAATAATAGTACGATGAAACCCATTGGAAAAGGAAGAGAATATAACAAAAATGAAATGAAAAATAATTTACGGGCGATCTGAGGGCGGGAAGTGGAAGGGGGTGAGCTACAAGTTCTATGGAAAAAAGTTAAATGGCAAAGTTGTAGGTAATAAAAAGATCCAACTTTTGTATTTACACTTTTTTCACATAACCTCAAAATGTATGTGAAAAATTCAAATAACCAAGTTTTTGGTTTATTTTTATCTTTTACAAAAAAAAATTTTTTTCACGAAATTTGGTGAAACCTTACCTTTTTATGTCCGAAACACACTATAATTTTTTTGATTTAAAATATTTATTTTTTCACCTTATTTTGCCTTAATGTCGAAAAAGCACCCTAATTTTTAATCGACAATTCTCACGTCAAAATATCTGCTTTTTTAAAAAAATCGGTGGGCTTTTTGTTTGTTAAAATCTCTACTTTTTGTTGGTGTAAAAAAAATGTACATTACTATGGTAAATGTTCTCAAAAAATGCAAAGAAACGAAAAAAACTCAAATCCGAATTTTTTTTTTAAATCAACATGTACAATTTTGAGCTATTTATTAAAATTTATACTTTAATTACTCTTTTGTTTATAGTATATATTTTAATAGCTCAAAATTGTAAATGATTATTTAAAAAAACAAATTTCGGATTCTAGTTTTTTTTTGTTTCTTTGCATTTACCGTAGTAATGTATATTTTTGTTTACACCATCAAAAAGTAGAGATTTCAACGAACCAAAAGTCCACCGAGTTTTTTAAAAAAGCAGACGTGAGAATTTTCGATTGAAAATTAGGGTGCTTTTTCGATATTAAGTCAAAATAAGGTGAAAAAATAAATATTTTAAATTACAGTGTGTTTGGGACATAAAAAGGTAAGTTTTCACCAAATTTCGTGAAAAAAAATTTATTTTTGTAAAAGATAAAAATAAAAAACCAAAAACTTGGTTATTTGAATTTTTCGCATAAACTTTGAGGTTACGTGAAAAAAGTGTAAATACAAATGTTCTAGATCTTTTTATTACCTACAACTTTGCCATTTCACTTTTTTCTATAGGACTATAGTTTTGCCGGAAATCGAGATTTCTACCCTTAAAAGCTCACCCCCTTCCACTTCCCGACCTCAGATCGCCCGTAAATTATTTTTCCTTTAATTTTTGTTATATTCTCTTCCTTTTCCAATGGATTTCATCCTACTATTATTTTTTTTTTTCACTTTTTACCATTTTCAAAGGCTTCAGAACTGGTCTAATATTAATCTTTTTAACTAGAACAAGTAAATTGAAGTTTAAAACAACAAAATAAAATTTTAAATATCAAAATATTACATGAGTACAGAAATGTGTGTACATAGTACATAGAAAAGAAGTTGGTTGAGTTCTATTTGGGTTGCTGGAATTGGAATTATAGAAGTTGTGAATTCTTTGTTTTATGAATTCCTAAAATTATTTTTACTGAAGTGTGTTCTCCTTTGATTAAAATAATTTGATAGTTTTATCTATCAAACTATTCTTTTTTATATTTTGATAAATTATAAGAGTTTGAACTTAATTATCTTTGAGGCCATACATCTTTTGTGTAACTCAACAATCTCGCAAAAAACTTCTAAAGATAGAGGTGTTAATTGTTTTGTCATTCGATTTGTTTTTAATATACATTATGGGTAAATCCACAGCTATATTTGTATATACTGACAACGTTTAAGAATATTAAGGCTGATTTTGAAGAATAATTTTGTTTTTTTCGAATTATCAGAAATTTTTAGGCCTATTTATATACGAAAGAATATTACATAAAAAAATAGATAAATTGTATATGAATGGTACTTGGCCATTACGGCTTATATTATTTTTATATTTTTAAATCAATAATACGTCATTTTAGACAATTATTCGCAAAGCAGTTGATCCTTGTCTGCGTCCTGCTGGTTCGATCCCAAGGATTTTTTTTAAGTTATAATGTCATCTAAAAGGTTTTTGATATTTTTACATAATTATTGTTTTGTTTTTATTAAAGTTGTACGTAAAATTTTTAAGAACATTACCTACTTTGTTTCTTAAAATATGTTTTTCTCATAATTTCCTAGAAAATTAATTATACTTTCGATACTAGCAATAATATATTCAATAGGAAATAACTGTAGATACACTATGATAATTAAATTTCTAACGAATCTTTTTAGGAATTAGTTTTTTGAAACTACTTTTGGTATAAAGTCGAAATGTAAAGAAATTAAAATTGGTTTTATCCACAGAGAAGATACTTTTAAGGAGTAAGCCAGAAATGTATTATTTGAATTTCATTTTGCAATATGTATGTTTTTGATATTTTATTGTTGTTTGGCAAATAAAAAAATACTCTGTAATTTAAAAGTATTTAGAATATATAATTTAATTTTCAAGATTACGGGAAAATAATAAAAAATATTAATGATTTTGTTCAACGTCCGGTTATAACCATAATATTAAATTTATTTTCTTCAAATCATAAAATTATCCCACCCAAAAGAGGCCCAAAGATTTAAGAAAGGTGAAATAATAAAAATAAGTATGCAAAATATTTTTATGATCTCATATTGTAAAACAAATAATTCACAACTTGTATACTTTTTAAATCTAAGTTTGCAAAGACAATGTATGAATTACACAAGAAATAGTGGAAAACAAACCCCACTCACCTACGCTTTTCAAATTTTTCAACCATAAAATCCCTAATCAAAGTTTCATCCCCATTAGTTGGTGGTGGCGTGCCCTCGTATAACCCGAGCCACACCTGTCTACAATAATCGTTGCCTCTGCTTTTCAATAAATCTATTTCTTCGTTGGTAAATGTAGCCATGGAAATGGATTTTACGCGGTGTGGTGGAGTGATACCCCGTCTGAAACAAAACAAAAATTAAGTACAGTCGACAAAAAAAAACATAAACAATTTCAATTGTAGAAATTTCTCAAGTTACAAACAGAAAATAAGTTTTAAAAGGCATTATCAGGCCAAAGACTTTTACTTTAATTTTAAATAATACAAAAACTAGAATTATCATTTGTTTAACATGTTTGGCGCCTTTGCAAAAAACACAATTCTAGGAATTATCGGTAAATAAATACTTATGTTCGGTATCACTAAAATTTCATAAGCAATAATATATTTTTATAATCAATTCATTATTCTTTAGTTTGTTTATTTTTATTCCTAGATCGCCTCATTATTTATAAAAGATAACTGATAATAAACTTTCCGTTAAACTTGAAAAAGTCTAAAAATATTTGAACGCCGGTTTATCTATACGAAAAATATGACTTCCGCTTGACAGAAATTATATGATAAAATTTTAGCATGGGAAGTTTAATTTTCATTTGCAGAAAATATATAACTACATAATAATCATAAATAACAGGAAATTCTTTCCATAATATATAATAATTATCTTCGGAGGAAGATATGGGAAAATCATCAATCAATTTTTGTTTAATAGTAAACCAGACATAAAGTTATAGCCCAGTTGTCAAAGAGTTTGACCTCGCACAAAATGTGATATCGATGAAACTTGGCATTTAAGTACTTCAATGGGTGTAGAAAACGATAAAAAAATTATTTGCTCCTCTAAAGTGTATGCTAACTTCACAATTTCGAAAATAAAATCGAAAATTTGGTTTTTCCATTATATCTCGAAAAAAAATAAAAAATTCGAAAAGCTAATAGCACCACGTGAAAGAGCGGAAAATTTTACTAAAAATTATATTATAAGTTATTAAAAAAATTTGTATTAATATATAAATTTATTAAAAATAAGAAAGCAAATTCGAAAATTCTACGCGCGCCGAGCCGTTGAATTCAAGTATTCAGGTGAGGCGTTCGGAAAAACTAAAGTATCTTTGCCTAAAATGTACGCAAAGAAAAAAAGAAAGCATTTTAAATAGGAGACTCTGAGCTTTCTCAGGAAGACATTAGTTTTTAAATTTTATTTTGTTTTCTCATAGAATATTTGACAACAAACAAAGAATGTAAAAAATTATGAGTGGATTTTTTCCTTTTCTCAGGACGCCTCTCATCTGACTGATGCCGTCATAATCACTTGACAAAATAAGGACCACACATATTATTTTTCTAAAAGTGGAAAATTCGAACAATTTGGTAGCTGACAATTTTATAATAAAATTAAATACTTTTCATCTATCAGAAAAGTTTATAAAATTCTTTTTAGGAGTATCGAAACTTTAGACCCGTGAAAATTACGAAATGGAAATCATTTCCTTCTTTTTCTTTAGGCCTCTCCCAATTCTTTCCAAATCTTTTGACAGCCATAAAACATAAATGGTGAGATACAAGGATGAAGAATCTGTGTTTTTAAATTTTGTTATACTTTGTTTTTTAAATCCACGAAAATTATCCAAAGTTTGCTCGTGATCTGATTTTCCATTTTAACGCCACGTCATTTTACGAAAAGAAAATTTACATTTTATTGTTTTTAAACTGATTATACTGATTGTAGTTTTTCTAAATTACATTGATTTACAAGTATTTATTCAATAATGAAAATATGTCCTTGCACGACAAATATATTATAGGAGAATTCTGATTTAATGATGAAATTTTATTAAATAATTTGTAAGAAAAATATTCGTGACCTTTAATGCATTCGGAGGAAAATTTATCAAAACCATCCGTCATTGCCAATAAGTGACGCGCTTTTTAGTATTTTTATCAACCACTCGCGCCAGTCTCGCCTATTTTTAGAAACATAAATAACAGAAAAGAAAAAACACAAAATACCAGGATGCAATCAATTTGTTTCGCTGTGGAGGATTGTTTAATCCTCGGTCGAAAATTTTTCCTCGAAATTTTGACAATATAAATAGCAAAAAAATTTAGACAACTGTAATTCTTGTTCGTTGACCCAACATATAGTAGATTAAAACTTTAGAGATAGCAATAATTCAGTAAAAATTAAATTATCACAGTTCCTTTTTCCTCAAAGTCCAGGTCCTCTAATTCAGATTTATTCTGTGTTCATGTTCCACCAGTAAATGAGGCGTTGACACTTATAACATTGTTTTTGTGACTCCACTTTAGAAAATTCGTTTTTCCGATCATTTTTTAGCTCGGAAAGTACGTCGTTGCCAGTCTAGATCGGAAAATTGACATAACTGGCAAAGTATTACTTACCCGAGCTCTTATCTCAAAATTTTCATTAAAGACAAAATACCAGAATTTTCGAAAGGTATGTTAAATGTCACAGTTGCCATGACAATACGTAGCCATCTGTCAGTAGATGTTTTTGACGTTTTGATGCACTTTGTGTATTATTATTATTAATTTTGAGCGATAAATAGTCTGTTCCTATATTATTGTCAAATTATTGGTGGCTGCACAAAAAATATTGTACGCGCCACACTCGGAGAGTGTATTTACAGGGTATACAAGTATCTCTTTCCGAGCTTGTCACGTAAATATCTATATAAATTATAATTATTTGTCACTTTTCGCTTCATACTCTGGATATATTTAACGTGTATACGTGAAAAGAGTTTGTCATTCTTTTACTTTCATTTGGAATCAAGTACAGTTATCCATCTTAAACGAAATTTTTCTATTTTTAACTCACCAGTTTACCGTTTCGGACGTCAGCATAATTTTATTTGTATTAAACCCGACGTTAAGTTTATGCTGGTACTTTTAATTATCGAGTTTTATGTTAAAACTGGTGAACCGTTGAATTTGCTATTTTTTTTTTAAATTATATCTGTACATACAAACCTATATAATTACTTGTTTGTACTGACAGCTTGGCATGAATAACATTTTACGTTTTATTGCGCATTTGGATGGATATGTTTCTATTGTAATATTTTAATGTTATGAAAATAAAAAAATATATATAAATTATCCCAAAAAAATCTTGATAAGTAACAGGAATAGTATTTCCAATTGGCTGGGTCCAAAGAGTACCCTGTATAAGCAAAATTTTACTTTTTTTTATCGAACGAATTGGGGTAAACAAAAAATTGTCTAACAAGGTACATCGTAACTTAGTAATATTTAAAATGTTCTGGTGTAATTCGTTGATTTAAAATTTCACTTCATCTGGCAATAAGTTTGTGGAAAAATAGTCGAAGAATTCAAAAAAAAGTATAACCAATGCAACACTCCAAAATACACAGTGCCAGATCTGTGTACAATTGGATTCATAAAATTGGTTTTAGGTTTAGGAAATTTAACAATAGAAAATATTTAAAAAAAATTGCCTTCGATTACAGCAAAGACGTCAAGTTTTTCGATATAATACTTGAAAGAAGACCATGAACATTTTTCAGCCAATACTTCTCGACGAAACATGCATGTTTGGTAAGAGCGCCTTTAGAAAATCAGGACATCGCGATCCAATGGCTACAACATAATTATAAGAAATGTAGTAAACTGAAAAATAATAAAATAGGTTGCCAAATAGTACCTATATATTTTTTATTTTAATAGAAAATGTTGAGTTAATATGAACGCCAGCAATTTCGAAAAGTGATTTGAAACTGAATGTATTCCAAATTATGGACAAAGTTAATTCTATATTAACAGAAAAGGTGCCATGAAGAAATGGATCTCCGATTTCTCCGAAATAAAAATAATTGAATGGTTGGACAGGCATCAACTCAGCACTTTATTACCCTCCGGTAAACTATTGAACCCCTCGTAGATATATCAATTCAGCACTTAATGACTTAATACTTATCCCTTTAATTCTTGTTAATTTGAATTTATAAGTAATGCTTGTAGAAGGGTTTGATGATATAAATGGAACTAGAATCTACACAAAAAAAATAAAATTTGGTTTACGCAGAATGAATTTTGTATAAGAAACGATTGGCAATATCAAAATTACCGAAAAAAAATGTTTAGGCCATTTTTGAGGTAAAAACTGAGTTTTTTAGGATATAAATGGACCTAGAATCTACAAAAAAAAATCAAAAAAATTAAAATTTGGTTTACAGAATGAATTTTGCATAAGAAACGATTGGCAATGTCAAAATTACCGAAAAAAATGTTTGGGCCATTTTTCGAAGGAAAAAATTAGTTTTTTGGGATATAAATGCACCTAGAATCTACAAAAAAAATTAAAAAAACTTAAAATTTGGTTAATGCTGAATGAATTTTGTAAAAGAAACGATTGGCAATGTCAAAATTACCGAAAAAAAATGTTTGGGCCATTTTTGAGGAAAAAAGTTAGTTTTTTAGGATATAAATGGACCTAGAATCTAGAAAAAAAATTCAAAAAAATAAAATTTGATTTACGGAGATATGAGAAATATCCTCTCACTGCCGTTGCTCCTGTCATGATAATAACAAAAAAGTTAGAGAGGCATTAAAATTCACAAATAAAAAAATATTAGAATTAAATAATGGGGAAATTACAAAATTTGAAACTAAAATCGATGTATTTTAAATTTATATTTTTATATTGATATTTCTTTTGTATTTACTTTATGTTTCAAAATATTTATAAAAAAACATTAGTTGCCAATGCACTCTTACAGATAAAATCAATTTTAACTAACGTATCGTACTTTTCTTATTAGGATTAAAGGATTAAAAATATTTATTAAACCAGGTAAAAGTGCTCAGTTGATGTATCTACTTTTATTGCCTTCAAGGGACGGTGCTCAGTTGAAGTCTACCCGAATGGTTAGAATCTTAAAGTATCGATTATTCAAAAACAGGGATGAAGGATGAAATATGGAAAATCGTTATCAACATTTACCAAAGGAAGTTTACTATCGTAATGATTACGCCAAAAAAGACGGTCATAAAATTTCTAAGAAAATTTCACACCAACATTTTTTAACCAATAAGAAGTTTTCGTTTCAGCCCGTTACTGTAGCAACCAAAAAACTTGGTGATAGCATTTTCCTCCTGGGTACCCTGGGCGGTACCATAGCGATAATATTTCTGTCAAGTGCCAAATTATAAAAATATACCCTTCCGTTCACTGTAAAATAATACCGATTGGTTGATAGCTAATAGAATACATTATTTTAGACCAACAAATGATTATTTCATACTACTAAAATCCTAGGAACATATTCTTTAATTATTATAAATTAATAAAAGTGGCCCTATTATCACGAATATTTGCAAAAAATATATTTGCGGTAAATTTTAGTAGCAAAACTTAAATTTAAATGGACTGCTGAAGGTTCTATTAATTTGTCTTTAATTATTTCATGTAACTAAAATTCAAGGAACACGTTTCATGTGTGCCATAAATAGGCATCTTACGAAAATGTCATGTTATAATTTTTTATATTACTTTGGTGTGAAATTTTCTTACCGAATCTTCCACGATCTTGAATTACTATCTGGAAATATCTCCTCAAGCATGAATATTTTTTAAAAAGTATCCCTTGTCTTTGACTCTGGATAACTTTTAAAAAATTCATGCTTTCGGGAATATTTCCGATAGTAATTCAAACTCTGGGGAGATTGCTAGTGATAAACTCACCAAAAAAATCCATAAACGCGATGACAGTTCGATGAACCGTACAATTCGTTAGAAACAGAAACAACACAATCGGCGGTATCGAATGGCAACGTAAACAAAACGTTGAAAACTTTTTCGTGAGTCATTGTACTTGTATTGGGCCAACCAATGAGAAAGCAAACCCTTAGTCATCAGTTTATTTTATGGATATTTATTCTTTCATTTCTCTAATGGGCTGTCTACATAATTTGGGAAATTGCGGTGTCTATGTTTATGCGACTTTTATAGGAGTGGCATGAGTACGATTTTTTTAATATGAAAGTATGTACCAGGGATATGCTGATTTTTTTTAAATACTTGAAAATCTTACAATCGGCGAACTTATCTTTACGCCACACTCTACAGATGTAGATATTATACTAAGACTAAGGATTGAGAAAACATTAAGAAAAAAAATTAAATGAATGTAAAATTGCGCCCCTTTTAACAGTTTTCGGAAGATTCTTGGTATTTAAAATTTTTCGTATCTCTATAATAAGCACTGAAAATGTGTTTTTCTAATAGTAAAACTTGTGTGAAATGTGACATGTTTATGACAGGATGACAAAGTGTTATTATATCATAATATTTTTTAATTATATTTAAATGTAAATTGTCCGAAAAAAATATTTGTTATAGTCTAACAAATATTTAATAAAAATGTTTTTCTCTCACCGTGGCCGAAATATTTTCTAAACGCATAGGCGAGATTTGTTTGTTTTGTTTATACTTTTCAGGATTAAAATTAACGCACATAATATTTGATCAACTAGTCAAGTAAACGCGAGAGAAATTCAGAATTTTTTTAAAAAAACTAAATTTTAAACTTAAAATCGCGATAATTTAAAATTGGTCCCCAAAAAGTAACTGTCATCAACTAAAAACTATTTTCTTCTACAATATCTATTGAAATTTAGTTAGTTGGCTTAAAAAGTATTAACGAAGTAAAATAATCAATAAAATCGCCAACAACTACACTTCAAACATAAAATACTAACCGAAAGTTTTACCCTTGAAAAGGTCAAAAGGGCTTAATTTCCTGTATGCCATAAATTCACGCTATTCGTTTTGCGTTTCAGTCTAAAACTGTTTCCAACTGTCTCACGATCTGTAATTTACATACTTTGTTCTATTTTAAAATTGTAGCTACTTTACGTTTTTTTTAAACCGGTAATCGAATAGTTCTGATGTTGATGTACATTCGTACTTGTCTAAAATTATTTGAGTTATAATAAATAGTATATTCTGTGGAATGAGAATTTTCATTCCAACAGAGTAACAGACTGTACTTTCTCCACGGCCACAGAAAGTATGAATTAAATATAGTAAAATGAAACCTCAATCTCTCAACATTGTGTAGTATTTCTATATCCAAGCTTGGATTTTTGCAGCAGCAAATTTTGAGTTATGGTATCGGCATATTTTTTTATTTCTGGAGGAGTATTTTCAAATTCTACATCTGAATCGTTCGATTTTCAACTCATTTTTAATAAATTAAAAGTTTACAAACCAATATTAAGACCACAGTTACTTTGACATTCATGGCAAACCTTATTTTTTTAAACAATTACGGAATGAACATTCTTACACTAGAGTAAGAATGAAATACATAAGAGACAAGTGTTTCAGAATTTTCTTTCAATCTCAAGAGCGAGAATGTTGCTTTTCTGCTATTAGAAGTGGTTTCAGTTTCAGTAGTGGCCGTGGAGAAAGATCATTTCCGATGCAACCGTGAATTAGTATACCTACTAACGTTCCAGTTGTATGGAATGCTTACTGACGTTGTTTATTACACAATTCACTAGAATAAGATCGAACATTTATGGAAAGTAGTCCTTAAAAATCTTTATTACCGGTGTTTCTGATTATTCCCCTAATTCAGTCTAAATAGAAAATTTATCTGACTCCACGACTAAAGCTGAATATGGATAGTAAATTTCGTCTCCTCAGCGATCAAGTCTAGTCAAATGGTGTACAAAAGTGCCTGTTTCGTAACATGAGTCCGGTAGAAAAATTTTCAACGGAATTATATGTTTTTTGGAGTGCTGAACACGAATCTGAAGTTTGCTGCCTCGTAGCAGGAACGGCTCAGGTCGAAAAACACAAAAAACCTAGAGTTTTTCAGGTTTTCCGCTCATTTCTTGCAAACGACGCATCGTACGGAAAATATCGCGGTATTCAAAGTTGAAGAGTATAAAATTCTGCGTCGAATGACCTCCCTAACATCCTAGCCTCAAAATTTATAAGGTCGCCATGGTCAATCGAAAAAACCCAATTTTCGAGGTTTTTTTGCGTTTTTCGACCTGAGAAAAATTTTCTACCGGACTCATGTTTTCGAAAACCTACCATTTGATTAGACCAGCGTTTCCCAAACTTTTTTGACCGCGGCCCGGTACGAGGTTTTAAAATTTTTCGCTACCCACCTTTCGAAAAAAAAATATAAGTAATTAAATATCAGTTCACACTATTCAACTGTGATTCAACTCGACCGGAGTACACATGGAGCTACTCAAAAGAAACTGAAACTGAAATTACTAACCGGTTACTAACTGATTAGTGATGCTACATCCGCACACACGGTCTACCCAATAGTGATCGAAATCAGTAATCTCTGATTACAGATGTGGTTGAAAACATCTATTATTCACAATCTGACTAAAAATGGATACCGATTCGACTTTATTACTCTTTTATTATTATTCTTTTGCTATTTCACACCAAGCATCATCAGTTTGATCCCTCTTGGAGTAGCCTAGGAGCTTAAAACTATACAATACGGAGATTTTTCAACTTCTCCCAATAATTTTATATTTATTAGTTGACCATTCATTGACAGATGAAAATTAGAAACTGCGTTATTCAAGTCAAAATTGAGTCACCATGTCGAGTTGCCTAAACTGATTACTAACGCGTTACTAACTGGTTAGTAACTAGGAGCGTCGTCTGCGGTGTTCCATTCAATTACAATGGCTGCGACTCGTTGCGTACTGGTTGGTGATTTGCGTCAGAATCACGTTTGTTTTGAGTAGCTCCATGTGTACTCCGCCTAAGTCCCCAACTTGAAAGCAAAAGTTGAAACAAATTGAAAGATTTTAACTTTTGCTTTCAAGTTGGGGACTTAGGCGGAGTACACAATAATTGGTGCAACATGAAACAAATTGAAAGATTTTATGTTGCACCAATTATTGCACTTGAATTCAAGTAACTTGTAAAGTCTGAACGAGCCTTTAACACGTACCTACACACAGAAAAATGAAAATCTATATTCAAGAAAAGCTTTGTACTCGGAAGATTATACTTCTTTAAAGTAAAGCACAGTTTGCGCCAAATAATATTTCTCGATACAATAAGAGAATAAATGTTGAATCAAATGAAGGTTTAATCTTGTATTTTAAGATTAAAAATTATTAATCTGAAACTTAATTATTTCATCCAAATGTAGAATTGTTAACAAATCCAAGAATGCTTTTAAGTTTGTTGTAAGTGTAATTTGCTCTTAAAACTGACCAATGCGGACTTGATCTAATGTTTTAGGACTCAATTCAATTTTATAATGGTATTAAATTCAAATGGAACTAATAATTATCTTAAGCATTAAAATTTCAGAGCAAGAATTAAAAATTCGAATCAAAAGCTTATGTACTTCACATAAGACTAGTCAGAACAAACCATTGTACGGTATTGCCAGCTTGAACTTTTTTAAAATATAGCCTCAGCACTGGTGCACACTGCACACGCATATGTACTAGTCGAAGCTAGAATTTATATTATTTAAAGCACACCTACAGAGAATCTGGCAAATCAGCTAATCAGCATCACGTGTTCATGTCCCAACAAGATCCAGTTCGCGAAGCCATTTTTTGTTCTTTCTTGTTAGTGATTTAGTGCATCGTGCAGCTTGAAATGTATTTTTAATTGAAATGGAAGAATTATTCAGTACTTGGGAGTTGGGTGACCTAGTACCGATATTTAAATGTAAGTAAATTGAGTTCACTTATTTGTAGGTAAGTAAATACAATTATTATAAGAACACACGAGGCAAAAAACAAAATGTGATAGAAAAGAGCTAATGCCGACAAATATGTACCTACCTAATATGCTTATTGCTGTTATTTCTGTAGTAAAATTGTGAAAAATGATTTTCTGTGAATTAATGCTCAAGAACTATCTTTTGGTATTTTTAAATAGGTATAGTACATGACAGGATGTTTTTTCTTAAGGAATGCCTCACATTTTATAGAATTTATAGATTGTATGTAAAAAACAAGTATTTTTTATTCCACTTGTGGTCTTAAATTATTACTTTTGGAACCAAAGACCTTTAAAAAAGAGGTTTTTAACTTTTACTCTTATTATTTTTTAAGCACATGAAATAAATCTTCAAAACATCTGTAAACTGGATGAGGAGCTGATAGAAGAACTAACACCAATTATAGGCCAGAGAATGAAATTTTTTAAAAAATGGAAAGAATTTAAAAACTTATCAAGCTTACCAGTGGTAATATACAAATATATTAATGGAAAAACAAAAACTATTAGAAATTATCGTTCAATTCTAAATTACTTAGGTACTGCAGTTTCAAAAGCGATTATCTATATACCAAAGAGATTGTAAATACCACAATATAGGCAAATTATTAATTTTTCTTTAATATTTAAGTTTGGTTATTTTTTTTGATTGTATGTATTCTCTTTTTTTTTTAATTTTTAATAACGCGTTTTATGTTTTTTAAGTCTTTAGTTAATATCTTAATTTTTATAATATATTGTGTTGTATTTATTGTATTATTTAAAAATAAAAATTGTTACCAATTTAAATGTTTTTTTATCTAACTTTGAAGCGTTCTGTCGACATACCAAACAACATATATTCTCGAAAAACTAGGCAAGCTTAAAATTGGGATAAATTGTATGTGTTAGTTTACGGTGATTGGTCGTATATATTCAGTCTAAAAGTGTCTTTCTAAATAAATTATTATTAATTTTTGGCTAATGTTGAAATTTGGGCAGACTCTTTTTGACTGATTCTATACGACTGTAAACTAACACTTGCAAATTATTCTATTTTAAGCTTTGCTTTCGAGAACATCTACTAATTTTGATTCAATAGTAAGACTTAAATAAAGGCAAGAACAGTCTGTTCTTATCTCAAGACAATTTCTTTTTGAATAAAACTATTTTATCATTCAACCAAAATCAATATATTTTATAGCTAGTATTAACATTTTTTGAAACAAACTTAGCTGTACTAGATTTAAGAACAACGTAAACTTGAATCATTCAAATATATCTTGTTATAAGAAAATAGTTTCTTGAATGAAAATAAAGTATATTCAAAGAACGTTTAAGTGTATTTCATTTAAGATTAGAATATACTGCAATTGGATGTCAGATAGTCTTAAATTAAATTGACATATTTTATTAAGGCAAGTTGATTTTAATCTTGAAGCAAAATTAATTCGCTATTGTTAAACAAGCATTACTATAATCTTAAATCGAGACTAGTACTACTTGCGGCTATTTAAACACAACAAACCATTGAAATATAGTACACCTTTTTCTCTGTGTAATATATCAATTTAAAAAAAAACAAATTGTGAGTTTAAGTATGTTGTTTTTATTTTCTGTTTGTATTTCTTTGTAAAATGAAGTGTAGAATTTTTCCTCTTATTTTTATTAAATCATCCACTACATTACAACTTTTATTCCAGCAGGAATCACATCATTCGACGTCATCTTTGTAAACTTGAAACAGAAATCATTCAAGTAAAAATTTCAACTTGAAATGACTTGAATGAAATATGAACGTTCACTTGAATTCAGGTTACTCCTTTCAAGTTACTTGAATTCAAGTAACTTGTAAAATTTGAATGCCGCTTTAGTGCCAAGGATGATGGTGTTTGTCATCACAAAAAAATTAGGAGATAATGTTAATTTTATTCTCAACTTAAGTTTGACATTCAATCTGTTTCGATACTTATTTTTTAAGTACACCAAGGCTGCTTCACACGTATAAGTGGTGACAAAATGCACCCTTTTTTATATTATTGCATATATCTTTATTATTATTTTTCTTTTTTTATGTTTTTACAATTTTGGTCGCGACCCTATAAAATTTTTCTGCGACCCACACTTTGGGGAACGCTGGACTAGACTATATCTTCTTTATCAACGAGAACAGACTTGTCTTCCCATAAGAAGTTCTTTCATCAATTTCCAAAGTTTTGTGCGACCTACTGTATGTAATTCAGTATCTTCTTGAATTATTTTATCCAAAATAGGAATATCTTTCTTAAAACGAAAGTCAGGTACTGCCCTTCGGATAGCATTATTTTCTTGGTCATTTATTTTCATTTTCTTGCGTCCATCAGAACGATCTTTTGCTGAGTTTATAATCACCTTTTTGTTTTTTCAAATTCGATACAATACTTTTCACATGTTAATCAACAGCAGAAAATTGTAATGTTAGAAACAATTAAGTCCCTTTTTCAGAAATTGATTAATATTAATTTAATATAACCAAACGGATGATCAGATGGAGTTTCATTTCAAATATTTTCTCGCACTTTAGTTATCCAGGTCATTTTTAAATTATTATTTACCCAGAAAAAATTAGTATTATCCTTGTAAGATGGCATAACCCCTTAAGCTACGGTACAATGACTTAAAGAGAACTTTCTTAACTAGTATCATTAAAAGCGACGTTACGCTACTTAATTTAAGTTTCTGTTACTTAATTGCAGTTTGCAATTTCCTCCAATTTGCAAGTCTTTTTAAAGAGGATAATTTAAAGGTAAGAGTCCATCGCGGGTTTTGAATCAAACGCGGACACCTACTTTACACGTACAGTAAAAGCGACTGACGTCGTCCATTCTGTATGTTGTATCTGGTACCGATTGTGACGGCCTTGACTGTCGATGGCATCGTCATCGGGTTCACCGGGAAGTGGTGACCACTGCTGACACGCGCACGCCGCATCGTACACATTCATTTCGCAGTTGGTTTATCGTTACGATACATTTTTGTTTTTATTACTTAAGTGCTATCAAAAACATCGATGCATTTTGTAAATGTTTTAAAAATTCTGAAAATCTAAACAGAAATTTTTCAAATAGTTAGTCGCAAAACAAAAGTAATACACGATACTTTACTTTATCAAATCACGATTTTTATCCCTTGTTTTTCTTATCACTTTTGTATTCCAAATATTTTTAATCTTTTCTATTTTTGTCCTCTGGTTTCTACTCCAATATTGTGTATATTGTAATGCCTTGTTTTTTAATTATCCCCACTATATTTATTTTTTTCGTTATTTCTGGTATTTCACTGTTTTATTCCTAAATTTTCACCCTTTTTTTGTCAATATCATTTCCATACCGTATATAATGAATGGCCCCATTATATTTTTGTACATTCTCATTTTAATATTTTTTCTTTTATCAACCTTGAATCGATAAAAGTGACGGATAAAACGCAAAATCCCATTTAACAATCTAATTACAATTTGGTGGTTTTAAAAGTATACCCACGCAAAAAAATTTGGAAATCAATTCTTAATGGTCTAGTAGTTATCGACCATCAATGAGTTTTTCTTTTATTTATATCAATTCTATTTTTAACTCTCATTCATATTAATGAAGAACGAAATCTTTTGTTGTGAGCGACGCGTAGGCCGGAGGGGAAGGTTTTCAAGATGAGGGTAAACACGCAAATGAAATACACGCTATTATCAATAAAAAATATCTAGGAAATTGTGAATTTAAAAAAAGTAAAGGACCCCGCACCATTCTTATGGAAACGGGAGCACCGTCAAATTGTCTGAATTTTTGATATGTGGTAGTACTTGATGTCCTGAATAATAGTGTCCATGGGCCCAATCCTATCTTACGGCTAGATTTCGATATACAGTGCGTTAAAGTTTAAAATTCTAAAATGTGTACCAAAAAGTCCCTGGAAAATATTTTTAAAAGTTTCTGGCGAATATATGTAGTCAAAATACACAGGTAATAAATAAAATCAAAATATATTTCCTTAAAGGAAGATTCATGTTTCCACAGGCCTTTTTGTTCAAAGTATGTATTTTTAACATGCAGAAATAGCCTGAAATACCAATAAAAAAAGTCGTCGTCAAAGTTTCTGAATATTGGATATAATGTAGATCTTGACGTCCTCGTTCAAAATTGTAATAGATTAAATTGGATCCTATGGCTTGTTTTCGAGAAATTAAACGATTAAACTGTAAAAATATCAATTTTTGCCAATAGCAACTTTTAGTAATAAAAAATAAACGAAATATTGTAAACTAAAAATTCATACTTACAGGGTGATCTCACTTGAGCTTGTAAGATGACAAAATCAACAAATCTAAAACAGCTGCCAAACAATTAATAATTAATTGTTACCTTTTACTTATTTTTTAATAAGTTAATCTTACAGCTATAGCAGCCACCAGAATTTACAAAAATGTGATTTTTGAGTAGCTGTAGATCCTTACTATTTATCTTATATAGTAAGTGTGACGACATATATCGTTGAAATCAGCTCATTGGGGAGATTTTAAAAATGTTAAAATACATAGGACGTTCCATTAAAAACCAAAACCAAAAAAAAATCTACAATTTTTGTAAATAACATTTTTCCGTATCTTTTATTATAACAGTATATATACAGGGTTGCTCAGTATATTTTTTTAATACTTTGATAATTAAAAAATAATATCATAATAAAGCTTTAAACTCAATTATTTACACTGTATTTTTTTTCAGATTATTCAATTATTTATTGGATTTAATAAACTACATAGGAAAAATATAATTTTCATGTGAAGAATCTCTCGTAAAAATTAAGAAACGCTATTAAATAAATATATAGGGTGGTATAATAGGAGGCATTTCAAAGCTCGATGGAATAATTGATTTTCCACAATTGCATATGATTCTCCAAAAATATCAGTTGAATATTCCTAAAAAGGGATAACAAGTAAACCAAAACGCTAGGGCTCTAACGCATTGGTGTTGTAGAAACGAGCTTAAAATATGAATTATGGGTTCGATAAAAAAAACTCAAATATACCTACCTATTTTTTTATTTATTGGAACAATAAACCTTTTAATTCTTTGGCAGCTGTTTTAGATTTGTTGATTTTGTCATCTTACAAGCTCAAGTAAGATCACCCTATAAGTATGAATTTTTAGCCTGCCTCCAATTATTATAACGGTGCAATATAATCTAATACAGTGTGTAAAAATATTTAGTTTATTTTTTATTACTAAAAGTTGCTATTGGCAAAAATTGATATTTTTACAGATTAATCGTTTAATTTCTCGAAAACAAGACATAGAACGTCAAGATCTACATTAAATCCAATATTCAGAAACTTTGACGGTGACTTTTTTTACCGATATTTCAGGCTATTTCTGCATGTTAAAAATGCATAGTTTGAACAAAAGGGCCTGTGGAAACATGAATCGCCCTGTAAGGAAATATATTTTGATTTTATTTATTACGTATGTATTTTGACTTCATATATCCGGCAGAAACTTTTAAAAATACTTTGCAGGGACTTTTTAGTACACATTTTAAAATTTCGGAATCTTGAACTTTAACGCCCTGTATATCGAAATCTAGCCATAGGATAGGACATTGATCAGGACATCAAGTACTATCACATATCAAAAATTCAGACAATTTGACGGTGCTCCCGTTTCCATAAGAATGGTGCGGGATCCTTTGGATGAAAAATGGATTGGAATTATAGAAAAACAAAACTAATATAAATAGTAGATTTTTACCAATTTTTTTTAAGAAATATCTCGCAACAAAATTATACAAACTTAAAAATCGATACGAAGAAAATCCTCATATTTAATATAATCGATTTTAATGATTTTGTGATACTATTGAATCTGTAATAAAAAAATGACTTTTTATATAAAAAAAATTGGATTTACATAAACAAAAGATTAATGCAAGAGACGGGCTTTAATATTGTTGCGTTCGAGAGTAATTAATAATATTTTTTTTTCTAGAATTTTATAATAAACTAAAATTGAAATAATTTTATCGTCAAGCAGTTTGTGGTAATTATTAAAATTAAGTTATGAAAGCGAGAAAGTAACCTTTGCACCTTAGTAATTGCCGCGTTTTAAAATTGCAACAATATATATATGAACCTTTTTTAACTGACATTAGAAATTTCGATGCCTATGGATGGTCATAAATTGATAATATTCTGCACTTCGAATGTTACCGTCGTCATTCTGTATTATTTGCCATCAGCTGAAGAATCAGCAGGTCAAATACAAATAAATTTTTTTTAATTAAACCTTCTACCTAAGGTTGTGAAATAAATCACACTTGTTCCCAAGAACAAAGACATTAAATGTCCTACACTGCACCAGCGTCTGGACTTCAACAACTACTCCTTGGGCTATATGCCCCCCCAGGTATTGAATTATGAAAGTCCAGACGTGGTTTGGCGCCCGACCAAGTCGGGGCTTTAAACCAAAAACTTTGATTTTATTATTAAAGGAGCTTGCCATTCTTAGACCGGTTTCGGAATTATTGTTCCTCTTCAGTAAGAAGCAGGCTAGCTCGAATTTCTATCTCTAAAGAAATTCTGAAGATCGCTTTGAACCCACCAACTCTTAGTACAAACGGTTAAGTCGAGAAAGAGGAGGTGAGTGCAACGCCATCTCTTCACTTTTATAATAAAACAAGTGTGATTTATTTCACAACCTTAGGTAGTTTTGGTACGCCCATGGTCCTTTTTTGGTATTTTTATGGTTAAAAAAATTCCACCACCGTTATAATTAGACCTTGAAAGTTGTACACACACTTTATAATGTAAGTAAAAAAAATATTATAGTGTATAACAAATTAATTTAAATTCAAATTTTACTCCTTTATCCAAAATACTTTTTTCCCCTTCAATTTAAGTCATAACATTTTCAAAAAATCATTTAAGTCATATACCATAACAATTTTTCATTTTTCATTTTTTTGAAGTAATTATTTACAGTTTACCACCAGCTGCTTAATTTTTAAACAACAAACATAGACACCTGATAAGTTTATTTAGTCAATTTGGCTAATTTACATTTTCAAGTCATTGCAATGATTACAATGGGACCGATCTTAGGTTAATACAAAATAAGTTATTAATGAAAAATAATCAATTTCACTTTCTCACATATTAGGCATTTCTACCGTTGTCAACAAAAACAGAACAAAATATACCTAATAAAATATTATATACACATATGTGTATATATTGATTAAAATACTAAAACATATGCATGTATAGCTGTCATAGCTAAATCTTAAAGCTAACCAAACATAATGAGAAAGTGGTTACTAGGTTTTCTATAGATTAAGAAAATATGCCTTTAACTTCGTCTTGAAGGATGTTAAACATTTGATCTCTTCTGGTAGATTATTATATCTATTAAGTCCCTTGAAGGGTATGTGTTAATGTGACTTGTTGGATATGAAAGTCAGTCCTGGACCTTGTATTGTATCCATGGATTTGATTATTGTACATAACTTTTTCTTGTAGGTACGTTGGGGAAATTTTATTTCTTATTTTGAAAATTAAGATTAATGTTTGGTAGATGAGAAAATAATTAATTGGTTACCATTCTAGTTGCTTCAACATATCTCTTATTGGTGTTAGTCTTTTGTAATTTAAAATTATATACGCATGGCTCTATTTTAGAGTTTCTGTAAACGAGCTAACTTATTTTGTTTTAGTAGATACAGAATTGTAGAACAATAAGTGAGATGGGAAAGCACTAATGAATTGTAAACAGTAAAATTGTTGTCCACCTTGTTAAATATGGGGCACAACGAGATAAATAATGTATTTTAAATGATATCGTCTTCATAATGCTTATAATCTTTAAACTGTAATCCTCTATCCACATGAACTCCACAAGGTATTTAAATTGGTTGACACGTTCCACATTATCAGGACCTAAACTTATCTCAAAATTTTGGTTACAAAAGTACTTATTACCATGTACTTATGTCTTCTCAACATTTATCTTCAAGTAATTAGCACAACACCAATTGTAAAGTTCTGTTGATGGTTTATGTGAGTTCCGTGTGATATCATTACATGAGAAATAAATCAGTGTATCATCTGCAAAAAGATGAACTGAGCACTCACCTACCGCCTCTGTCAAATCATTGATATACATCAAAAATAATAGGGGGCCCAGCACACTTCCCTATGGTACTCCTTGATCACATTCTATATCATCTGATACTTTATAATTTATCTTAAGTTTTTGTTTTCTGTTCTTCAAAAAGCTTTCCAACCATTTCAGGACTATTCCGTCTATTCCTACTGATATTAATTTTTGTAATAATCTATGCTACAATGTTGCCAGATCTTTAAAAAACCGTTCTCGAAAATAATAAAATTTAAAACCATTTTGTTTAATGACAATGAATGTTGCTTCTCTAAATTGAACTGTTGTTAAAATCCATGATTAATTTCTCAAAAAGTTTCATAATATAAAATTATTTGAAAATTTTAAATAGTTTTAAGTAACCTATAAAAGATATAAGAGAAAATTTCACACCAACATTTTTTAACCAATAAGAAGCTTTCGTTTCAGCTCGTTACTGTAGCAACCAAAAAACTTGGCGATAGTATTTTCTTACCATGGGCTGTACCACAGCGATAGTATTTCTGTCAAGTGTCAAATTATAAAAATACACCGGTCTTACGAAAATGTCATGTTATAATTTTTTATATTACTTTGGTGTCAAATTTTCTTACCGAATCTCCCACGATCTTGAATTACTATCTGGAAATATCTCCTCTTCGACTCGGGATACTTTTAAAAAATTCATGCTTTCGGAAATATTTCCGATAGTAATTCAAGCTCTAGGGAGATTACAAGTGATAGTATGTCTTACAATGTTTCTAATAAAGATTGAAAAATATTAAATAAAATATCAAAACCAAAGACATCACTATACATTAACATGAGAATTTCCTCTTCATATAATAACGATGTGCTTGTAACTAATCCATTTCGATAGCATTATACTGACAGTAATCTCCCTAGAGCTTGCATTACTATCGGAAATATTTCCGAAATCATTAATTTTTTAAAAGTTACTTTTTTAAAAAAATTCATGCTTTAGGAGATATTTCCAGATAGTAATTCAAGATCGTGAGAGACCAAAGTAATATAAAAAATTATAACATGACATTTTCGTAAGATACCTTCATATATACCAAAAGAATATGTTCCTAGGATTTTAGTAGTATGAAATAAACATTTGTTGGTCTAAAATAATCTATCTATTAGCTATCAACCAATCTGTATTATTTTACAGTGAACGGAAGGGTGTATTTTTATAATTTGACACTTGACAGAAATACTATCGCTGTGGTATCGCCCATGGTACCCAGGAGGAAAATACTATAGCCAAGTTTTGTGGTTGTTGCAGTAACGAGCTGAAACGAAAGATTCTTATTATTCACCATAAAAGTGAAAACACGTATAGTAAGTATTTTTTGGAAACATTTAAATTCAATAGGTTTTCTCTATGAACTATTCATTAAACTATTTCACAACGAGTCTATTTCACTAATTAATGGATATTTCATATATGCACCAACTCTACCTTTTTCTTTGTAAACGTTTTCTTTGTTCTAAGAGAGAATTGTCGGTTGATTCACCATGCCAAGCGCTTCGTTACATAATTCAAAGGCTAGGTAAGTTAAGCGTTTAACGTTTTCAATTCGTATGCTGCGATCTGAATCTGTGTGTAACCGTTTCAAATTGTAAACACCTTACTGTAAATAACCGAAACACCTGGCGTGCTGTCTGAGAGAGATGAGGAGGTTGTGGAATGGAATGAATAAGCGCACAATCTGGCGGACGAGAAATGCCCACGTTTTTACCGATTTAAACCTGTTTGTAAATCAGGGAAGTATCTGAAAGAAAGAGGGGTAAGATATTACAAAGAAATAAAAATAATTAGAGAGCTCCTAACCGGATAATGCCCTCTGAGATAATACCTCCATAAGATGGGTAAGGTAGAGACTGCACTGTTCAGATTCTGCTCGAACACAGTTGAACACAGCCATGAAACTTGTGGGCAATAGACAAATATAATTAGAATAGGCGTCACTAGTGAAACTAGCTTCCAGGAAAATTCTCGAATTCTATAAAAGTCTCGGATAATTGAACACAAAAGATTTCTTTAACCCAACGACTCACTTAAAAGTCTACAATAAAGAACTTTATGTGATCCTCGCTCTTGCCTATCCTACTAGCCCAGTTGTCAGAGACTTTGACCTTTCATAAAATGTGATATCGTTGAAACTAGTTTCTTAGGTACTTTGAACAATTGTTGCATAAATAATTATATTTGTCTATTTTGACACTGAAAGTCGTTTTTTCGTTCTCGATTGATCCTTTAATCGAAATTTCAGGTTACCCAGATTATTATTGTAGATTTTAATATTTTTAGGCTAGAAATTTTACAAAAATTGTGTCATTTTTAGCGTACTTTCGCCCAACTACACATTCCTCAAAATAATTAAATAGTTTGGTCGAGTATCTAAACACTGGAAAATGTCCTATTCCTGAGATGATTAATGTAAGGAGGACTAACAAGAAAATTTGTCAGATATACAAAGAACCATCAGTACAGGACAGGATAAAAAATGGAAAGGATAGCAAAAGATATCCTTAAAAGTATCGGAATACAAAAGAAAGGGAAACCAAGAAAAAAGTAGGGTTCAAGCCAAAAATAGGAAAACTTGGAAAGAAATAACAAACTCTAGAACTTATATTTATTCTTTTACTTTCTAGCTACGCCACTCTCCAAATCCCATTAAAAATGGAGTCTTTCGCAAAAAAATTAAGAACAAAGGGAAATGCATTATGTATAGACCTGTCTCCCTGTTAATGCTATTGTTAATAATTCAATAAAATATTTTCTTGGATTATTTTTGCTTGAGACTTTGACTTGAAAAATTTCGTTCGAAACAATCGAAACTAGGTGGTCGGTGAAAGTTTACTATTTATAGTGTTTATAAAAACTCGATTATACACTATTATTGTAATTATCTTTTGTTTTACGGTATGTCGTGTTTTGTTTTGCTTAATTCGACTTAACGAGCTTTAATTAAAAGCTTTTAGTGTAAATCAGAATTTTAGATATATAGATTTATTCGTAACTTGAAAACAAAATTTTCATTTTGCACGTCAAAATAACAGTGACTATTTCCCTCGTCTTAATTTGCACCAATCACAAACGCGCAATTTTGAATTACAAATGATTTCTAGATGAAAAAACTGTATGTCAGCTCATGTCAGTAGTTTTTTCGAGTTTACCTGCGACAAAACTTGACAGCTGTTGTCACCAAAAATTACAATACATTTGATAACAAGTAGTTATGGTCTCCTAGGACACCAGAAAACGACGCTAAACAATTTTTCTGATTTTATGGTTAATAAATTTTGTAATATTGTTTTTAAACAGTGCTAGTCAGCTTATGTAGTGAAAATGAGTCGCTTTGGAAGTGATTCTATGACTAATATTGATCTGGCGATTGAGAAAAGTGTACCGTACAAATACCGTTAAAACCCATACGTCAATAAGGAAACAGTTTACGGAATTCTGCAAGGCAAAGAAATACAAGCTTTTGGAAACTACAAGTTTAGAGCAACTAAACCTAATCCTGAAAGATTGGGCGTGGAATATGAAGAAAGAAAACGATGAAAATTACAAAGAACTGGTAGTGTGGAACACCGTAGCCAAAAAAAAGCAAGAGATGTATTTTATGAAGTGGAAAATAATTTTTGATCCATTTAAAGATATTACCTTCAAGTCTTTTAGGGAAGCTCGTAATGCGAAACGAAGGAATTTGCAGATGTGCGCTAATAAAAGGAAATCGAGCTCTGCTTCATTAAAATTGGAAGAATACTACGCAATGGTTTCATTATGGGACTCCAGCGAAAATTTTACCATATCGCTTCAGTAGAACTTGCCTGGAGAGGTGGAGAACCAGTCAATTGCAGAGTTCATTATTTTAAAGAAGATAATTCTACTTTTTAGGAAGATAAATAATAATAATACGGCCCAAGGTGGAGAAAAAAAAAGATAGTAAATAGCTGGTCCCCAACACGAAGAACCCTACCTTTTGTCCAGTCCGTCTTTTTTAAATTCTAGTGGTTAAACGTTCTAGAATAACAACTGATAGATTATTCTTAACAGTAAACCCATCATGGAACAAAGAACAATCAAGTGGATGGTAGGAAAACACTCAAGAAGCAGCAGAGAAGGCATGATTAAATACAAAAGAAATAAAAATAACAAACCATTCTATGCGGTCGACAATAGTCAGTAACCTGGCTAAAGGAGGGGTGGGTGAACAACAATTAATTAGAATTACTAGCCACAGTTGGGCCAGCTCAATTAATTCTTATCTGCAAATGGATAATGAGCATTATTCTAACATCATAAACACCCTTAGAAGTGACGCCTCAGAACGTCCAGCTAAAATAAAGAAAACAGAAGATCCTGCAGCCAATCCTCGAGCTTCTCACTCTACAGCTGGACCCATCAACAACATTAATGATTTACCTACACCCAACGTTATCAATGAGTTAACAAAGATTTCAAACAATACTCCTAGTGTGTACAAAAATTGCAATTTATATTTTAATTGTACCATAAATAATTAAGTTTGTAGTATTTTGTGATTAAATAAATTACCTGTTTTTCAGTTTTCAAATTAATACCTACACATTTATTATGTATGCATATATAATAGGTAGTATGTTTTGTAAGCTATGTGTATGCAGAATAATCTGTTACTCATGAAATAGTCTTGTCAAATACCTCAATTTTTCCTGTGAAAAAAATTATAAAAACTTAACATAAAGATAAAAAACAATAGTATTTAATTGGGTTTGGTTTAGGAAGTTCTAAGTTTAATTAAATTTTATTTTCCTCTAATATAGCAGGAGGAGAGTGAGTTGATTTATCATTTAAAAATAGAAGTTCTGTTCTATAAAATTAAAGATAGAGCATCTCTGACTTAGAAAGCCTGAAAAATGGAAAGAAACATTTTATGTGGTAGAATTAAACAATTTTTTCAATTGCACGGAAACTTATACTTTATTTTGTTTAAAAAAATGCAATATTGGAAAATTTTGAGGGTGTTTTTTTATGGAAAGAGTTGATGTTCAAATTCACATCAAATTACAAATATTACTGATATATAGGTAATTCGTAACCTATTAAACTTTTTTTCCATTTATTATCTTATGTTCAGTGCTAGGAAGTCTTTAGATGTACATAAAATTCGGAGGGTCCAAAATGCGGACCAAAAATGGTGGACTACCTGCCACTAGAAATGGTCCTATAATCTTCGGCGGAGTGGAATTGGATGCCGTCTAATTACCTAGGGTATTGGAAGGATCTGAGTTGGATGCCATTGGGATTAACTGGATTTCCGCCAAATAATATGAAAGTATTTATTTAATATGGAAGTAAAATCAATGTTGAGTGAAAAAGGGAAACAACTTTTATTAGTGAGCGGTGAAAAGTTTTATTTTCAAAAAATGTTAGCGCACCTCACTACCAATTAAAAAATGATTCAGAAACAGAAAATACTCATCCAAACATACACCAATTTTTAACAGTACTTTTAGAGTTACATTAAAATAAGAAGCAGTAATATTATTAGTAAAACTTATGATAAAAATATTTTAAGAAGAAGAGAATTTGTAAATCTAAAAATGAATGGACTTTCTAAAAATAAAATAACAAAATTTGAATTCGTTCAACACGTGTCTAATTATTGTAAAATTAATTAATTTACTTAATAATTAGTTGTACCTACTTAATTTGTATTAATCTTAGTAATTTAATGTATTTTATATTTTTAAATTTGTATGCATATACATAAAGTTTGTAAATAAATGGTTTTTTATATTTTTCTGTGTTTTCTTCACATTCCTGGACATTTGGCAACGACAGCGGATATTTGTATGGATTTAAATTCAATTCTAAGAACCCAACCCGGTCCTGCCCATAATCTTAGATAAAAATTGCGCACTAGACCTTTTTATTATTATATATATTATTGTCTTCATTTGAAATAATTTTATGAAGACAAAAAAAATTAACCTGACGTTTTATTTATTGATAATAATAAATAAATAATTCTTTGTATTAAAACTTACCAAATATAAATAAAAGTTAAGTAATTTTCAGTGAATTTTTCAAAATTAATAGCACAATACAGAATGTTTCTTGTCGACTATTCAAAAACGTGTGACTGTCATTTTAAACAATATTAAACATTTATTTAAGCATTTAAAATAATACGCACATTGCAGAGTATTGATTTCAAAATAAAGACGTCACAAATTTGCATAAAAATAAAACAAATACTCCCCAGAGTCGAATAAAATTCCATAGAATTTGTTTTTGTTGTGATAAATGATAATTTCGACAGAAATTTCTGTCTGTCGTGATAAAATGGATTCCTGTTAACGACCTATCAAAGTCTATCAGAATCCGAAGCAATCATATTACTAATAATACTGTCCAACACTACCGAATAAAATTTGACGCACTTCGCATTATCGCATTTTAACGGAACACAGAAACACTGATTAGTTAAAATTGATGGTGCAAATTAAAATTTAACTGATAGTGAAACGAAAATTAATATGTAGACTATCGACACAATAACCAAGAAAGAACAGATCATGTACCAGAATATAAAATGTGTCTCACTTAAAAGTATTTAATAATAATAATAAAATGTTTTTATTTTGTACAATCAAAAAATAGTACAATACGTTAGGCGAGATTTAGCATGTGTATTGTACAATAAAAACAGCAGCAAATAAGTTAAACATGATTAAATAAGTTAAACAAGTTATTGCGTAGTTAACCATCGAGTCAAGGAAAATTCAAAAGAAATATGATCAAATTTTCTAAGATTATTGATGAACCTGCAACAAGAACAAATTTGTTGGCATCGAGTAGACGTAATGCACTGTAGGCTTCTTGCAAAATATAATTTGTATGTTTATCAAAACAATTAGATTCATCAAGGAATAAACCCAAATTGTTTGCCTCATAGACATGAGGAATGCTATCACCAGAAATTTTTAAGTTTCAGCTAACATGATCTTGAATATGTTGTTTGACAATTTTCTTACAGAAAACTAGAAATTTGGACTTAGAAGCATTTATTTTTGAGTTGTGGTTTGAGGAGTACGTATTAATTTTATTTAATTGATTATTTCCACAGTAGGGACATATTCATTAATTTTAAAATCGCAAAATAAATATTTTCTAAAGTGACATTTAAAAAAATTGTGTTTAGTTTTTCGTTAATTAAACTGAAATAATTTCATTTTTATGACTTCGGCTTCAGATTAACTTTATTATTTTTAATAGAACACCCTCTAAATTTTTAATTTTCAGATAGCACATTCAACACCTAAAATTTTGGAGATATTTTTAATACCATATTGAATCCCTATTTTGTTTCTTTTTTAAGTTAATGGTCATGCTTAAGATCAAATAGACAGTCTGATGTGTTAAGAGCAAGCCGAACCTCTTGAAAAATTTTAAAATCATTCTAAGCCGTTAGTTTTAGTCTGATTTTTGTGAAATTTTCAGGAAATACTAATAATTACAAAACCTAGGGTGGAGATAGCTTGATTTTTTATAAACCTTCGAAAAGTACTTATTTTGTTAATTTTAAATGGAAAATCACAAAAAGAAGGGTCCGCGCCATTCTGTATTAAATCTATGAAAATTTGCTCCCATTTGTTTTAATAAATATCAAGTAATTTTTAAATAATATGCTTTCCCACCTTTTCTTAAATATCTTTGCATAGTGCTGCCTCGTCGTTTCAGAAATTTAAAGCTATCGAGAAACAATCCGTCGCCAAGTGTTCTCATAGGCGCGCATATAAATACAATTTTATATTAAAAATCCTCATAAAATAGAAGTGAAATTTGCTTTTCACAAGAGCTCCGGATTGCTCTTAAGATTATTACTAATTGAATATTAGATATAGTTGATAAAATTGAAATAACTTATATTTGTTTTCAACCGACATTTCTTCAATTTGAATCATTGTTACTTACATAATTTTACACAAATTGTTTTAATTAAATGGTAAAGTAATAACGCCGACGCATTTTTCTAAGTGGCATCGCGTTATGAATTATTATATGATATTTTGAAAAGTTTGGTTCCTTGCACGTATTGCTACATATTTTATGTTGAATTACAAAGACCAGCGGCGGCGAAAATATGTTGAATTTCAACACAGGGTCTGATGTTTCGTTTATACAATATTTTTATTAAGTTGGCTTAATGGCAGTAAAAGGTGTAAGAATAATACAGAAATTACGAATAAGGTTATATCCGATATACTGTAAACTATAAATGTGAATCTTTTTGTGCCTTTTAATCCCGTCTATATTTAAAGGGCGGAAAAGCGTAGAATCTGATAAGGAAGATCAATCTTATTCTATCTAATTCACCTTCATTACAGATCAATCTGATAATTTTAGTTGAAAAGTATAGTATAACCAGAAACATAGTAACCTGTATTGTTCGAGATGTAGTAAAGCAATAAAATTGTGTGACTCTTAAAAGATTCCCAGGTCCGGTTAAAATATCTTATGATCATTATACCTATAGAATAGAACTTAATGACTAGAGTAGCTACGTCTCGGCGTAGACCGCCTGCTGATAATTCAAGGGGTTGATGATTTATTACCTTACTATATTTTTGGTCAGACCATATCACAGTTACCATATGAAGAAGAACAAAAAATGTGGGACATAGAACAACGGATTGATCAAAATATTAAACCAGTCATTATCAACTTTGCTGACGATAGCGGTAACGACATGCATCTGACGAATCTGATGTGGAAGATTAGACGAAAGGTATGTATAAAGATACAGTAAAAAATATAAAATAAAAAAAAAAGTTTTTAGTCTATTGTAAAAATAATTAACTATTTACTGTTGGCCCTCTTAACCCTTTCAAAAACTCTCAATCATTTTTAGTTCTAGTATAGTCTCATTAATAAATAATTGATTGTTTATTAGGTTTAATCAATTTTGTTTTTTAAATAAAATACTAAGAAAACTAAGAAAAACCGCAACGTATGAGTTGTAGACTCCTAATGAATATAGAAATGGATTTTAAAATCTATTAGGCTGGTTTTTAAGATTTGACACTCTTAAAAAAATTCCTAAGATTGTACGGTGACGTTAGTTTTACGTGAAAAGTTGATCTACTTAAAAATTTAAAGCTATTTCTCTATACGCTAACAACATTACTTTAAATTGAAAGAGATTATCGCTTAGAAAATAAGTGTACCACATTACTTACCATTTACTACCTACTTTCGTTTTTTTATACATATACGGGGTGAAATCAGAACAATCGTTTTGGTTTCGGTTTCGTTGTTATTATACATTAAAATATATCGTTGTATTTGTTTTGATTGTATAATTATATTCAATTAATTTGCGCCATAAATATTCATTCGAAATTATTTCATTTATATTTATTTTAAATAAATATTACCTATTCATGATGATTTTTAAGAATTTTAAATTTAAATTTTCTCTAATTGAAAAATATTTATGTAAATATGCCCATACATTTGCATTTACTATACTCTGTTTGAAAATGATTAGCAGCAAAATTTTTATGACCCAGAATAAACCCCAATATAACATCATAAATCAGTGACTACCATGAAGAAATGACTGCTGATGTTTTTGAGGAATATTTCAGTCAAATGATAGATTTATTACCGAACAATTCTGTAATAGTTATGGACAATACCAGTTACCATTCAAGATTAAAGTAAGAACTCTCCGATTGGCTAATAACCAAAGAAATAATGAGAGAAGAGGGATTACTCAAAAAAGACCAATCGCAGTTACGTAAACAACATTCACCAAAATTTAAGAAGTATAGTGTAGATGAAATAGCAAAAGAACATGGAGTTAAAGTGTTGAGGTTACCACCTTATCATTGTGAACTTAACCCCATTGAACTAATCTGGGCTGAAATAAAGGGATATGTCGCGAGAAACAATACATTTAGATGTTCGTCAACCATTATGTGACTCCATATCAAAAATTTCACCGGACAATTATTGGCAAAACGCTATAAGACATAGAGGAAACAATAGGGCCAATTATTATTTCTGTGGGAAGTGAGAAAACTGATGATGACTCCCTATCGGGAGAAAACGACTTACTTATTTAGGTATGTAACTCTATATTTATATTAATTATAATAAGTTTATATGACGCTAGTACCCGAAATACAAACAAACAAATTTATATGGAATCACGTCATATTTCTAAAAACGAAATATGCGTGTTTTATGAGAAAATATTTTTTAGCAAAGATTTTTTTTGGTATCTATATCATATAAATTTGATATATTTATTATTAAAGTTTAAGGAAATGTCCTAACCTAATATCTAGTAGGCATACTATTTTTATAAAAATAAATGTGGGTACTTAATATTGACAGTTTACTATTTTTTATATTAAAGTAATTTCGTGTTCCCGTCACTGAGGTATAGAATTATTGGTTAATCCCTTAGGGTTTGCTTATTTACATTTTATTTACAAATTCAGATAAGAAGGTATCAACATTTACTTTTTTTCTGCATTGAACAATCCGGTATAAAGACCTTTGACATAAAAACTGTGCTATCATGCATTTTCAAACGGAGTATAATAAATGCACGTTTGGAGGCTTCTCTACAAATTTCAGACACTTGAATACATTTCTAGGAAGAAAGAACAACAATAATTACATTTTCAGATATTACCAACTTTTCAAAGAATAATTTACAATATATTAATAACAAAATATTAAAATAGTATTTAAAACAGAATGTGTTTTCACTTTAATTACCAACAGTTTTTTCAGTAATATTTTTGCCGGACTAGATGGGCAATATAAAATATTTTTAAAAAACTACGCTACTGATTAACTTCGAGTAAGCCACTGGTCAAAAGTTTGACATATGGACATAATTCGATAGGAAGCTCGTTAAGTTCACACTAGATCTTCTGTAATGTGATTCTTTATAAATTTTATAATCCAATTTGTGAAAAATTCAAGTAACCCGAACTGGAATCACTTTCATAGAAAAACTCATTAGAGGGGAACTAAGATCGGTGATTCACGAGTGAATCAGAATATTTGTAAGGTTTTAATGAATACAATTTCCTCGTCATTACTTCACGTTCGCTTACAATTTATTTCTATTTTAGTAATGCACAGGTCTAGACGGTTTTTTTAACCTTTAAAGGGTTTAGGGAAATATATTTAAAAAAAAGTGCAGTAGAATTATTATAGAAGAGGAAAAAAATTCCGTTTTAGAATCTTTAGAAAAATAAGGATCGCCTTTAATCCTTATTTTTAATTCATTGGATCAGATTTGATGATTTGACCACAAGGGGTGACCATTCCAAGATATAAGCTTGCTGCTATCAGATCCATTTTAGAATCGTTTGTAAGAAACTTTATTGGCAGCTATAATACTAGCATACCAGTAACTATTGATGAAATGTTGCATAGTTTTAGAGGTCGATGTGCTTTTATACAATACATGCCATCCAAGCCGACCAAATATTGCTTCAAAATGTTTGCTTTATGACACAAAAACATTTTACAAGAATAATATGGAAGTGTATTATGGCAAGCACAACCTGGCCTCTATCTAGTTGACAACAACCACTTGAAAAAGCAAACAAAAATTTGACACCAGCATATCACTGGTTGAGATGATGCTAGAAAAAGGACCGACTACGGTTGGCACCTTGAAAATGAATAAAGAACAAATACCTCCATCATTTTAACCAGACAAAGCCTGGGTAGTAGGTAGTTCAAAGTTTGCATTTAAGGATGACAAATGATGGCGCGGAAAACAACAACATAGCCATCTAGTTGACAACAATCACTCTCGAAAAAGGAAACAAAAATTTGACAACGGTCAACTGGTACACCAGCATACCACTGGTTGAGATGATGCTAGAAAAAGCACCGACTGATTGGCGGTTGAACATGACATGGCACTAAGACCATTGACGAAGAGACTATCAAATCAGAAGTCACATTAGATGATCTAACAAAAGGAGGGGTGGACACATGTGATAAAATCTGTGCTGCTGATTCGGTGTCCCGTATGACAAGAAGACTTTTTTAGAAAAATTTTGCTATGGGTCTAATGAAAGAACATCTGACACCTCTCGGGCTCAAATTAGATCTCTCCCCCAGGATATACCTGCATATTATCGTCATGAAACTGACCAAAATCAACATGCTGTCTCTGTGGTAGAAATAAGCTGTATCCTTTTATTTTCAAACATCTGTCTAAACCATAGAGGTATTACCGACAACCAAAAGATCATTACGTTTATACATAGAATACATCTCTCTCTTTCGCTTTCACGACATATGGTGAAGCAGATCAATAAATTACCATTTCAGCAACTCTTTGGATACTATTTTAATCATATGTAATAAAGAGTTCGCTTCATGTAAGAATTTCAAGTATCTAAAAACTTTAAGAATATCCCTCGTATACACTCTTACATTTATAATTGTAAGAATTAAAATTTAACCTAATAAAAATATTATACAGGTATTTAAACATATTCTTTATTGGTTAATTATTAAAAATTAAATTGAAATTTCTCTTTACCTCATGGGTATTATCGATTTTAATAATATATTTTCGCATCTTGATTGAAACACGTCGATTTAAGGGACACGAGTTGTGCCCACTAATTCTTTAAAAGGTAAAAGTGTAAAGGTCTCGATAATCCGTATGCCCAACTCGTACCCGTTTGAAAAATATACCTGTGTATCTAATCTAATTTAAATCTAGGAAATAATAAATTCATAGATTTAAATGCATGTGAATCATTTCATAGCCATTTGAATAGTTCCTTTTATAATTCGCATCCCTCGTTATTTGTTTTTGTTGAGGGATTACTAAAAATTCGATATAAAATGACGAAGTGTAGTAGACTGTCACATAAAATTGTAAAAAATTCGGCTTGTAGAATTTTTTTTTTCAAAAATATATCACCGATAATTTTAAAATAATATCATAGTACTCAATAATATTAAGTTTGAAATTTTTATATTCGTATAAGTAATAAATTTATATATGTTTTTTAGTAGTTTTATTTTGAATATATATGAATATACCTACAGTATGTCTACGTAATAACTTTTTTGGATGATAGAAAACTTTTCCAATATTTTAATTATTAAGAATTAAAGTCCTTGGGCGCGAGTTGGTCAGTTGGTTTTCTACATGGTATTCGGTCGAGCACGAGTTGGTCAGAAATTTTTAGGGGCAGGTAAAGACGTGCACGAGTTGGGAATCGCCGTATTTAAGAGGCCCTTAAGGTTGCTTAAGATCTCTGAAATGTTAAATCCGTCTAAAAACCCATACCGTTATAGATAATTTTCTCATAAAACCAATTGTGGTCTCGTTTAGATAATATAATAGAAGGAAATAGATAAATTAATTCCTCGAAATGAAAAAGATTTTGAAACCACAAAATTTCAATGTACAACGAAAGTTTCTATACTAAAAAAACTGTTAACAAGGAAAAGAATATATGTTTAGTAGCTACTAAATACCTATGGCGGAATTTTCCTTATTCCTTATTTGTTACGAAAATATTCGCCCGTAAAGTTTTATATGAATCACGTTGTATACACAAATTAGAAAAATGCTAGTAAACTAATTAACATGAACCTTATTTAAAAGGTAAGCATCAAATAAATTTATAAAAAAATAAAATAACAAACTTCTCATGATTACGATTATATGTATGATTAGTAAGTTGGTAACAAATGTATATAATAACCGAACAATGCCAGACTTTGAATTTGAATAATATCACTATTACATAATAATGAATAATTGCTTGGGAGTACTTTAATAAATAAGGTGGAATACCATCTCCTTGACCTTTGTTTAGTGGGAACGCGAGAACTGAAATTGATCCTTTAACATGGGAGTTTGCTTAATATTTTTGTTATTAATTTGCAATCTAAATTTCGATTAAATATAAGAGTGTTCAGAATTGAATTGCTTATTTATGTTCCAATCCACAATTTAATTTTGCGTATTTATGTCCCAATCCACAATTTAATTTTGAAGAAGTTTGTTTTAACGTTTTTCTCTCAACCCCCCCCCCCCCTTCACTTTTAGCATACATAGATGTAAGTTATCGTTAATAACCAGTAAAATAATCATCAGAGATGGCTTTCCAGCGACATTTGGAAACTATTATTGTATATATTATAAATAATGGAGCCCTTAAAAATGAGCCTAGCACGAAGTCACTAACCCTATCTCTTATCCTTCTACAGAGCAAAACCCTTTCACCCCTCTCTCTCCCTTCCTGATTATCAAATCGAGTTCTTGTAGGGCTCAAATCAAACAGAAAAAATTTCCTCATCCGATGGCGAATAAAAAATTTCCCCCACTTTACTCTTTCGAAAAATAAAATTTACAAAATCCGAAATTCGGTCGCCATTTATCCGTTTTCGCGAAAATCATCATCTCCTCAATATATTCTGTAGCAGTGTCTTCAAGAAAGAATTTGCCAGTTTGCTAACCCGGATTGGTCAAAAATTAAAAAAGTTACCTCGAGCCAAAGATTAATCAGTGTTTGACCTTCCCCTCCTCCCCAAATTAAACTAGCGACTTGAAATTTGGACACAATGCTTGGGTCATACTATTTATCGAAGTCACTTTCTTCTCTGCGAAAAACGCGAACACGGCTCTAGGTGTGTTCTCACCGCGGCGAAAATTCGTATACTTTCAAATCGCAATATCTCGAGAACCGCTAGACCGATTCGGACGGGTTATGCGTTTTCGCGAGCCCTTTATTTTATATTTAGAAGTCGTTTCGACCCGAATAAAACCCAGCGAGTTACGTGCGAAAAACCGATTTCCTATATCTTTACACGTTAATTTACCCCCCTCCACATCTCCCTTAGCTTTCATATAGTGATCATGTGAAAGAGGGACCTCGAATCCATTAAATCACAAAAAAAATCCGAAAAGAGCGACTTCGTTTTCAAAACCAGATCTACTCCACTAAAACGGTTTTTTCAATTGCTTCATCGTCGATTTTTTTTATGGAACCCCCTGTATATTTTCATATTACGTCAAAGATGAAACTCTTCTTCTTCTCGAAAATGTACACTTTATTGCAGTTGAATTAAAAATTGGTTTTCATGTTGATCCTTACTAAGTTTTGACTAAGAATAGATAAAAAGATATGCCTGGCTAACACCGTTAAATTCTTTTATAAGGGTGTTTTTAAAGACCCATGTTTTAATATTAAAAAAATACCTATTTGTAAAAAATAGCATGACAAAATTGAGAAATGAATAACTACTTGTAACAAAAACATCTTTAAGATGTTCCAAACGATTCAAAATTATCCAACACAATGTATTCTGAGTACAACATAGTTTACCATTTATTAGTATTAGTCAATAAGGGTAGGTATAGTTCGTGTAATCGCTTTAGTCCGACCATCTGAAAAGTTCTACAATTTAATATATAGCTCGGGAGCCAGAGAGTGGAAAGTATAAATTAAAATAATAAAAATATGTGCAATCGCTAAGTTGTAATCGACTAATGCCTCGGCTAACACGACCAAATCATGGTTTAACTGTTCGACATCCTTTGAAGCAGTCAGTTAAAGGATGCCGCGTCCGCTTAAAGAGTGAGGTTTCTTTGGAAGCAACAAAGGCGCCGCTTTTAAAGTTGTTAAATTGGGGCTACTATACAACAGTTTTTCTATTTTCAATTGCAGAACAAACGCCAATGCCGATCAAAACAACTCGTCGGTACATCAAAGCAACTTGTCGGTACATCTGGGAATTTTGTTTTTATATTTCTGCAAATGAAAATGAAAACTATTATAAGGAACTATTGAAGCCCACGTGGAGTGTTAGCACTTCTTGAGTTCAGAAAAAAAGTTCTGCCGAGTGAGTGTAAACATATAGATATAAGTCGAACTAATATAATATACGTTATTTGTATCTGAAATACAATTGATTGATTTCGAATATGGGGAATCGTTCCCCAATGGATCCGCCTTTTTACATAGAATGAAAAATGCGAATTATGTGCCAAAAAATATATGATAAATCGAAACTTTGCTCGTTTATTTCAGAAACATAACAAAATACAAAATAATTTATCATTTCTTTGTTAGAAACAGCTCCAAGGATATTCCCACTATGATACGAGAAAGTCCGTTTTTCAAGATAGTCGGCAGTAAATTTCTAAACGACCTAGATTTTGTTGGGTATATTATGTAGAAAGAAATTGGCAAGATATACTACACGTACATACACCCGCATCCATTAGTTTTTTCTCTCATATTAAATTTAGCGAACGATCTACACTGAGAAAAGATTAGCAGAGATCGGAGCCAGTAAATACTTTTGAGGTGGGACAGGATATATGGATGTCCATGTGAAAATAGGTTAATGCCACTATATACTGGGTTGTCAATTACCTGTAATAACTGAATCAGTACGTGTTATTAACTCAATTGGACGTTCAGATTGGTTCTTAATGAAATAAAAGCGAAAAGGTGTGACCTCATGAACGAGTTCAGTAGGACAGACAATAAGATTAATATTCAGACTTTTATTAATTTCGTTTATTTTATTTTGCAATCTCGTAGCATCACGCATATAATTTGCATTCGTTAAACGGGAAACACGTTTTTTGAAAACATTCACATTTATTTGTAGGTACTTGAAATATACTTTTTCTACGAATAATACTATTTTTTAAACTTAAAATTCAACCATCAGTTATCAAAATACGTAATGAATTATAAGAATAATTTATTTTGCAAATATAAAAATACATAAAATTAACATGACCTTAATAGAAATAAAAATAATTTAATTATAACTTATTCCACTAATGTCTCGACATATCCACACTCTCGTTCAAAACATTCAATCGTTCTATTGCCAAATTGCCCTAAATACGTTCCTTATCATATCTGGAGTAATTTCTTTTTGTATGCTTCCGAAAATATCTTCTCCAAATGACTAAACGGCCTTTGCTCTTAAACTTTCTGTTTTAAGTAACCCCATAAGAAATAATCCAGTGGGGTTACGCCAGGAGATCTATCTATCTATCAGACCAAAAACGATCTGAATATCCGTAAAATAAAGTATATCCTGATCCCGAAATGGATATAGGGATCACAAAAATATTACTCCCTATTCCAAAACGCCCTCAAAATCAACAGCAGAAGTTAGCGTATCATGTTAGGGCTTTTTCGTATCAACTAGAAAAAACAGTAACAAATGGTATATTTTTTTGTAAACGCTGCCACACCTTTACTTACAGCGTGAAATCATTTGAACAGCTCGTGGTTAAATTCTGTGTAAACAGAATGACTTCATAGTTTAAGATTTGCGTTTATTTCAAATGGTAATTACAACATTCCTCAGTGTTTGTTTATATTACATAACGCGGCGTTAAGATCTTTAATAGATAAACTGAGATGCGTATCTATTTGATATTAAAGAGATTAATAATTTGGTTTTTCTGAAAAAATCCTGAGATACGGTTTGCTTTTAGTCAAGTAATGTATTAATCTAACAAAAAATTGTTGGGTCTAGATACATTTTTTCCACTTCTATCTAGAAGAAAACAAAAAAATGGTACAATAAGCTCACCGAAAGATCATTATGGTAGAAACAAGAAGATGGAGGGAATATTTTTGGAAAAATATTCCCGGAATTCCCTGAGATTGCCCCATCATAGCGACCAACGAATAGCTCTCACTTACTCGATTTATACTAGCTATAGATACTAAATGAAGGTTTTGTTCATATATTACGTTTATCATATTTCGTAAATTGTCTGAACCACTTATATAATCTGACAAATTGATGGAGGCGCTAGAACTAATTTACTACTGCATATGCGATTTTGTTTGTTTGAAAACTCTTTTATTGTAATATTAACTATAATATTTATAAGTCCGACAACTAGTGAAATCACCCTATACGTGCATTTTTAGGTTGTTTAGAAAAACTACATAAAACATATCCCTGAGCATGGAATTACCATAGCCGCTGTTTAAAGTAAACAATTAAATATTTGTTCTTCTAATAACAATTTGTTAATTTAACCTCTAAAATATTGTAAAGTTCACATATATGCAGCCTTTACTAGAGCTACATACTAACGAATCTTATTGTATACTACCAGTGTCTGAAATAAAATATAAATATTTTAACTTTTTTACTATTGTCTTGATCAAGGGCGGATTTACGGGGGGTACTGGGGGGTAATTACCCCCCCCCCCCCCCATGATTATGATTTATAAAAAAAAATTATAAAACATAATACACACAAAAGTGTTTTACATAATAAAGAAAGTGGTGCTTCTTATAACGCGATAAAAAAAAATGTTTCCTTATTTTACTAGACTTTTAATCGTAGCAGTCTAAAAGTGTTTTTTTATTTTAACCATTTCTAAGTACTTTCCTAGTCTCTTTGTGATTATAATTTAGTATTAATAAAGTTTTTTTTTAAACATGTTGTCTTTAGTCCAAGAAATAAAGTAAAATCATTGAGCAGAAACAGGTCGACTTGAAATTTTTTGCAAACTGTTCGGAAAGGTGTTTAGTTCAGAAGTAGAAAACTTTCGATAGTGGCGTTTTTTCATCAAAAAGTGAGGTAAAAAAGAAAATAAACTTGCGCAATCGATAAATTATCCTTTGTTAATAAATTAATGTTAAATACAATTTTTCATGAAAATAAACCCCTCCCGAGGTATAGGGCGTAGAAAATTACGATTTTTACCATAAAAATCATACATTTCTAAAAGTTTTTTAAATATAACCGAAAATCTGATATCATTACGTAAAACTTGATATGAACTAATTTTATGGCCTTGAGCTAACAATTAAAATTATTTTTTTTTATTTTTCTACGATTAATACGAAGGAAGATCTGGCAATTGAAAAATGGGTGTTTAAAGAAACTGTATCGTTCTAGCGCAGGGGTTCTCAAACTGTGGTACATGTACCACTGGTGGTCCATTACAATGTTTTAGTGGTACAATTTAATATTTAACATTTTGTTTTCAGAAACAAATATATTTTTCTTCAAGTTTTTGACTTTAACGGCTCTAGCTTTAATATTGAAATGACGACTTTTCCAAAAACTTCGAACAACTTCGCGACACATTGATTTTTAACGGCGAAATGCTTTTATGGTGGTACATATATTTTTGTTTTATATTTATGTGGTACAAAATTTGAAAAGTTTGAGAACCGCTGTTCTAGCGTAAATATCTGAAAAAATATAATTTCCACAAAAAAATATAACATCTTAATGAGAGAACAACATTGGGAACATTTTAAGAGCATCCAGAATCATTTAAATTAAGCAGAAAAAAGTTATGGACAAAATAAGTTTTTTTAATTTTTTTTTACGCCATTTTTTTAGCACCATCTAGACTGTGGTATTTAAAAAAAAATCCTTTTGCAGAAAAACGTAACATATGTTTATCTACAATTGTCCAGTAATTTTTAGTCCTGTGGGATAATTATTTTTTAAGTTTTGGTCTGTTAAATTTGAGCAAAATTTTTGTTTTTTATAAGACATTTTCAATTTTTGGCCACTAGCGTGAAAAGTATTGTTTTTTGAATAAAAATTTAAACAGACAAGACTTTGAGCAAATGTTCTTCCGAATAATTTCCATTTGTTCCCCTTTGATTTGACCTGGCTCAGAAAATTGCGTAGTCAAACCGAGTTTTTCCTGACCATCCAGATCCGTTTAACATAAGCAGAAAAAAGTGATGGACAATAATATATTGTGCAACGAGTGCGCAAAGTTGTCGATTGCCCACGAGAGCCAAGTTGAGCGCACGAACGAAGTGAGTGCGCTCATTAGCTCGAGTGGGCCATCGACAATGCCGCACGAGTTGCAGATACATTTTTTTTTACGAATGCGGGGATACAATGAGAAATGAAGTAGGTGCCAACAACAAAAAAATCAAAAATTAGTCAAATAAAAAGTAAAACATTTAGAATCAAGTAACTTTTTATTTTTAACGATAAATAGGAAACTAAAAAAGGCAATTAATTTTTTTTTCACCTATGATTATCGAAATCTTTGAACAATTGGTGAAATCGAAATTTATATTTTTGGAGATTCTAGAGGAAATCGTATTCAAGTCAATATTTTCTTTGTCGTCGACACTGACTCTGATGGGTACTTGTCGTCTCGATATTTGGGGTACATTTTCACGTGAAGTATTCGTAAATGGTCTGTCCAAAATAGCGATCACAATTTGCTGGCCGATTCGTTTTTTATTGCCGATCGATTCTTCAACGTAACCTTCAGCGACAGTGTTAAATTTCAAGTGGTACGGATTCATCGTCAGAACTCTTATCAGTCTCCGGTGTCATCATAGAGTTGAAACTCATTATTGTAAATTTTAATTTTTTAATCAATCAATTTATCTGTCACTTAAACGTCACATTTTTTTGGGTGTCTGTATTGTCGCACGGAACTAATTAAATAGCCAAACAGCCATTTTACACCCGAAAAGGCGGGCGCAAAGATAGTACTTTTCCCGCATGAGTAAAAAAAAATAATTTTTTTTCAATTTCTTTTCGCCATTTTTTTAGCGCCATCTAGACTGTGGTATTTAACAAAAAAATCCATTTGCAGAAAGTCGTATCATATGTTTTTACAATTGTCTAGTCATTTTTAGCCCTTTAGATAATTATTTTTTAAGTTTTGGTCTGTTAAAGTTGAGCTAAATTTTTGTTTTTTATTCAATTTTTGGTCAATACAGTGAAAAGTATTGATTTTTGAAAAAAAATTAAAGAGACAAGACTTTGAGCAAATGTTCTTCCGAATAATTACCATTTTTTTAATCTTTGCATTTATAACCCAGAGCGCCACGGCAAATAATAATAATAGCCGTCCCTCCCCCGCACAAGCTGCAGAGCTTCTGGGGTTCACTCGTAAGGGAGTGAATTGCAGAGCCTATATTATTATTATTATTATTATTAATGTCATTTTTTCGGGTCAAATATTGAAAAAACGGTCATTCCAATGAAAAAGTTTGTCATAACATGACATTTCGGCTCGATATTACAAAAAAATTTACTTGGACTTTCTTGGACTTCTTGGTAAGTTTTACCCCTCCCATAATAAAAAGCTAAATCCGCCCTTGGTGAGTCACCATAGAGAACAAATACATTTTTATTTAAACAAGAAAAGTGTGGGTACATTTCACATCCTACACAAGAGTAAAAAGTTCATATAACAAAAAATCAATCACGAACATACCTTCATTTATAAAATTTAGGCTAACAATTACATGCTGAAAGTTTTATATATAAAAACACATTGTCAATCCAATTTATTTCATTGTAATTTTGGACTAGGTTTGTCTCAAATTAAATTCATTTTTTATCTTTAGTTAAAAATATCTCTAAGATGTCCATTTTTTAAATCACAAAAAGTACGCTTACAATTTATCCTTTTTGCAGTGACTGTTATTACTTAAAAAATAATAGGACTTTATATTGTTAATCAAATTGGATGTTGAATTTGAATTGGTGACGGAAATTTTATCAACTAAGCTAGGTGCAAATGTTTACTCCTATTAAAAAAGCAGAACTGACATAAATAAAAAATAGATTCTTAAATACTCGTAAAAACAGCCTGTCACTTATATAGGTAATTTTTTTCTATTGCTCCTAGTGGTTTCTTAAATGTTATTTTATTTATTATGAATAAAAGCATATATTTTTAAAAAACAATTTTCAAAGGGGAAGTCTAAAGTCAAGATATTAAAGTTTTTTGTAATAAATGGTGTTATTGTCCAGAATATATAAAATAACTTGTATACTCCAGAAGTTATACATTAAAATTACATAGAACTTGCATATTAGTAGCTCGAAGAAATACTGATTAACCAATAGTAGCAATCCAATAAACGCAGATTTCATTACTTTGATCCTTAACAACAAATTAATACAAACAAAATGTTGATTAATATTTACACAAGACAAGAAAATAAATTAAGTTTGTTTGTCATATATTTTCGCAGAGTTTAATGTATCAAAAATAAGAAAAAATAAAAACGAATATGTTTTTAAAAAAGATGTGAAGGTATATCCCTTTCGCCTATTGTTTGTCAGTGAAAGCAAAGGTCTAATAGGTATAATTAAAGTACTTAGTATTGTTTTTAATACATAGTTAAATTAAAATATTCACACAAAGAACAAAACTATCATATGATTGGAATATGAATGTGGCACACAAATAAGTATTTTACCAAGATCCGTTTCACTCTCCTCGTGTCACGGAAGTTACTTTTTACTAACATAAAGAGCTCGTTTAAATAAATTTATAAATAGATTGCTTTGTTTTGCTGACCACTCATTTCAACGATTACATCCTTTTTTTTGTGGTATTCCTATAAAAAGATCCTTAATTTTATCAAAACTACAAAAGTATACTTACAGCATTCCTGAACATTTTGTACACACAAAAGATCCAATGGTAACATTCACATATGTAGGACCGCGTTGATTACAATCAAAACAATATTTATTTAAAGGTAAGGCACCTAGTTCACGTAAAGTTTTTAAATTTTTTTCGTCTTGCTTTCTTCGAGACGATGCCATCGTGATTTTGACACTGCACTACTCTCACTTACATTAACTTCTACCGCTGACTGTTCTTCTTCAACTAGCAAAATGCATAAATATTTTCACCAAACCCAAACAATCCTCTTCTCGCTTGACAACCTTGACAGCCAAGTCTGACAGTAGTCCGTTCGATGTTGCTCCGGAATATGTCAGAACCAGCACGCTGTTCTTCGGGGTAAAGATAAATGAACCAAATCAGTGTGGCCACCACATTCTGAAATTTCGCATGGTTATTCACAAAATTTTGATCACTTTGCTCTTCTATTAACGCCATAACTAACTTTCCCGACCTCTAAATTAACCGAAAATTGATTAAAAACTTTAATTATAGTAGTACATACGTCTTTCTTGATTGTGTTTATTTTTATATTAATTTGTGTCCACGCTCCAAGCTAGCAAAACGCACAATTTCTGTCCAATCTGTGACTATATATAAATATTCTTTTGCTTGTTGATCTTGCATAAATTTTATCTGTTTATATTTTATGTTCAGAAAGCTATCTGTTCATAAGAAAATAAGTAAACAAATTGTCGGCGTCCTAGCCAAGAACTCAAAATACGAATTATCTCGCAGTTGGCAGTCAACGTGTTAAAATTACAAACAAATAAAATAAAGTGTACCTAACGCAATATACAAGAAACATATGAACTGCATAAACGATTAAAACAAATTACGAATTTTTTGGAATATATTAATTCAAATCAATACAAATAACATACAATAAATTGGCAACAAGGTAGTTTTTATACTTGTATATTTTATACCGAATCTAATGTTTTCAATCCATCATCCACTACGTAAAAATATAAATAACAAGATGTTGGGTAAAATTCAAAAACGAATAATTTTGATTAATTAAGATACCAGAATTGAGGGGCTGGGGGATATTTATAGAAATCTCGAAAAAGTGGCTCGTATGGAACAAATGTTAACCAAATATTTCCTCCCTTCAATTTTTGCTACAAATGAAGTATATTAATTAATAATTGCGATACCAAAAATTTATATAATTATCTTTGTGTGCTATCAGATGTTTATATGTACAAGTTGTGTCAAATTAAAAAATTGTAATGAGAGTTCAAAACACCTACAAACTTATTGTAGTCTTAGCCCAATTGCCAGAGAAGGATATTGACCAAAAGCTCGCGCAAAATGTGATATCGATGAAACGTGGCATTTAAGTAGGTACTTGAAAGGGTGTAGAAAACGATAAAAAAATCTTTGCTGCTCTAAAGTGTATGCTAACTTCACAATTTCGAAAATAAAATCGAAAATTTGGTTTTTCCATTATATCTCGAAAAAAAAAAATAAAAATTGCGAAAAACTAATAGCACCACGTAAAAGAGCGGAAAATTATATTATAAGTTATTTAAATAAAATTATATTACTATAAAAAATTATAAAAATAAGAAAGCAAATTCGAAAACTGTACGCGCGCCGAGCCGTTGAATACAAATATTCAGGCGAGGCGTTCGAAAAAACTAAAATATCTTTGTCTAAAATGTACGCAAAGCAAAAAAAAAGAAAGCAAATTAAAGAGGAGACTTTAAGCTTTCCCAGGAAGCAATTAGTTTTTAATTTTTTTTGGTTCCTCATAGATAATTTGACCGGAAGTTATAATTTCTAAAATTTTCACTGCTTTTTAAAAAACTGAAGATATCTATTAATAGAGGCATAACAAAAAAATCCTTGTACATTTATCATCATTATACTTTTAATTTTGATTTAAATATAATTAAAATGATCATTTTTTTTACAACATTCATTCGATGCAATTTTTATTTTCAAAATAGTGCGTATTTATTTATATAAATCAATTTCTAAACTATTTTTAACTTTATTTAAAAAAAAAATTAATTTCTGATTGATATAAACACTATTTTGAAAATAAAAATTGCGTCGAATGAATGTTGTTAAAAACATGATAATTTACATAAGTCTATTAATAAAGGCATAACAAAAAAAAATCCTTGTAGATTTGTCATCATTATACTTTTACTTTTGATTTAAATATAATTAAAATGATGAACGTTATCTCTGTTTAATAAAACTTAAAAACTAATGGCTTCCTGAGAAATCTTAAAGTCTCCTCTTTAAAATGCTTTCTTTTTTTTCTTGGCGTACATTTTAGACAAAGATACTTTAGTTTTTCCGAACGCCTCGCCTGAATATTTGTATTCAACGGCTCGGCGAGTTTTCGAGTTTGCTTTCTTATTTTTAATAATTTTTTATAGTAATACAATTTTTTTTTAAATAACTTATAATATAATTTTTGTAAAATTTTCCGCTCTTTCACGTGGTGCTATTAATTTTTCGAAATTTTTTTAGAGATAATGGAAAAACCATATTTTCGATTTTATTTTCGAAAATGTGAAGTTAGAGCAGCAAAGATTTTTTTATCGTTTTCTACACCCTTTCAAGTACTTAAATGCCAAGTTTCATCGATATCACATTTTGTGTGAGGTCAAACTCTCTGACAACTGGGCTATCTTGGAATTTACCACATTTGAGTTTATGGTTATGACCAGTTTTTATTATATAACAGTGATGAGATACAGTTTGTAAGAAAAAAAATTAAACAATTAGTTCTACAAAAGGTAGTTTAAGAGCTAATACTCGATTTGTTCAAATTGTTTTATACCACCATTGTTTATTTATAACTTCGGTTGCTTACCCATCATTATAATACTGTTTTAAATTTTAAAACAAAAACCTCTTAAAAAATGAGTGTGCAATTATATACTAATTTTCTACTTTGCGCTCCTTTTTTAATTTAAAAAAGTATAATGTGATTAACACGTTGACTGCCAACTAGGACATAACTCGAAGTTTGTGTTCTTGGCTAGGACGCCAACTACGATTTATTTCGTAGTTTGTTTACTTATTTTAGTGCAGCTTATGTTAAATTCTCCTATAATTAGAGATTTTATAATATATGATTAAATTAAATTGGCTTTTTGTGCCGGATTACTGTAAATAATCCTGGCAGGCAGCGTGTTAAGCAAGGAGTTTCTCCATCTAGTGTATAACTAAATAAAATGTATTTGTACAAAATTTCAATAAGTATAAAACCCTGAACAAATTAATCTCTAGCTCTTATTTATCTCCAAAAACAATATACAGAAATGAGAGTTACATTATAAAAATGTTTCCAGTAGGTACAGTAATTTTCCAAATTGACGATATAAAATTTTTAGTAAACCAGTAAGGAATTTTAATTTATTAGATTCGACATCCTAAGAACGGTTTGTGCCTTTCGGCTTCATCAGTTAGGCTTTTTGAATCCAATAAATAAAATGCCCAACTCGTACAAGTCAATAGCTATATCCGAGTTTGGAATTTTATTTATTGGATTCGAAAAGCCTAACTGATGAAGCCGAAAGGCAGAAACCGGTCGAATCTAATAAATTAAAATTCCTTACTGGTTTACTAACTTTTTACTAATCTCTTAAAAGGATAAAAATAAGAGAGTGACATCTTGACTAGATTCAGTCAAAATTTATTGTCAATACTCTCTTCTCACCATAGATGATGGTAGCACATCTAAAAATAAAATTTTTAAGTAGGTGTTCTGCACTCACCGTTTTAGATACTAATGGACATATTTAGAAGGTGCATTATTTACCATTGCACTATTATATTAAATCCGAAACATCCTGCATATTCATTTGTCAATGTGAATTTATTTACTAAAAAAATTGGTTTTTATCAGAGGATAAGGTCGGCTATACACCACCGTATTCTCTAAAAATTGCTTTCTTTACTTAACTTATACATCAATCAGTCTATTATCCCTAGTTATTTTGAGCCAATTGTAAAATCAGTTATTTTCACATTCAAGAAATGTTACAATTTATTTGCTGCAATAATAAATTATAGTCTCTTACAGCTTTGTTTTTGGTTACCTTAAAAAGAAGTGAAAATAGTAAAATAAGAAAAAATAATTGTACAAATGGCTCTATTAATGAAGATGGAGGCACTACAGATAATACAATAAAACTGCTTAAATAGTCGGGCAATTTATCAAAGACCATCTTAAACAATTTTTTATATTTAAAATTTATTAAATTCGTTTCCCCAAAAATGTCAGTTTTTTAAATAAATATTAAATTTTGAAATTTGGCCAAAATATATATTTTAATAGTAGTCAAATATTTTAAGAAAATGCAATCAAGAATTTTTTTTATAAATAATTAATTTAATATATAAAACGCTTTTAATTAATATTTGAGCACCTCACGATCTTTATTTTAATTATAGAAAATTAAAACTACAGACTAGACATTTCTTATAAATATAGAAAAAACTATATGAAAAAATAAAATCTCAAATAAATGATAAGAGTAATTAATATTTATGCACAATATACACAAATTTCATGCTATGAAACTAATAAATTACTTTAAGAATATTTTTTGAAAATTATATAAATTATTTCATAGCACGAAATGACCTTTAAAGGCTATGTTTTGCTTCTGTATTCGACCAGAAAATTTTCGTTAACAAAAATTAGTAAAATTATATACATCAAAACGAGAAATTTTGGCACAGACTGATGAAATCGAGAAATTTCTTTTCCCAATCGATGAAGTCAGATCCCCCCATCTTTCCTGCATGAAATGTTCGATCCAGGCGGCGTTGGAGGAGGGGGATATCCTCTATCTAAATAACTTGAAAACGGTTTTTCCGACAAATCTGAAAAAGTGAACAATTTGAGCCAAGGCTGGTTGCTCTAGCTCAATTAGTACAGAAGTTACAAGCGTTTCAATAATAATTTCCCCCCATATCTCTCCCCCTACTTGTCCAACCAGCCCCACCCTCCGGCACTTAAAAGTACTCGTTATTACCCTTTTATTCACAAAAAATCAAGGCTCTATCTCCACTGCCTCTCGAGAAATAATTAATTTTTTTCATTTTTGCAATTTCAAATCGCGATAATTCGCGAACTAATTGAGTTATCTGGTTCAGGTTGGAACGAGATTACGTGTTTTGTCTTCAATTTTAGTAAGAATATTTTTTTTGTGGGATCAAACCCGGCTGAGATTTGTCGGAAAACCTGTTTTCAAGTTCTTTAGATAGAGGAGTTCCCCCTCCTCCGCCGCCACCTGGGTCGAACATTTCATACAGGATGATGGGGGGAACTGAATTCATCGATTAGGAAAAAAAAATTACTCGATCTCATCAGTTTTCGAAAGTCCTGAAATTGAGCTTTGGGTAAAGCAGTAAAAATTGCAAATAATTATTTTTAAATAAGATACTGATAAGACTTGCCATGCCAAAATTTATCACACAAATCAAAGTTATGATAATCCATAACAATATCATATTTTTTTAACAATACAATTTAAAATTTGCAGAATATCCTCAATGTAACTAAAATGTACAGAAAAATAACGCTAGGGCCTTACACAAAAAAATTAACAAGTCACTGAATTAGACACCATATTTTTAAAACTTCTAGACACTATAGTTATACCAGCTTAAAGAAAATAACAACTTATGATGTTTGTATTAAATTATTGCACAAATGGCAACCTTCAACAAAATTGCTATTTCTAAAAATTTTCAGAGCAAAGCTATTAAAAATCCTGCAATCATAAATAACAATAAATATAAATAAATAGTTGTTAATTAGTTCTGTTGCACAAAGAAAACAAACAGATACAGGCTATACAAAAATCAACTGTAAAGTTGGTTAAATGGGAGATATTTGAAAAAATCCGAAATAAAATAAAGGTTTGTAAGAGGCTATCTATACACTTGCTGATAATTTTTTCGAACAATACAAGAGAGAATATGATCATAATGTGATTATTTATTGCAGATTATAGGAAAGTTCTTTTACAAATGACATTTTTTTAAAATCGACAATATAGACGTAAAAAACAAAATAAGCTTTATCTCAATGAATAAGTGAAATTGTTGGTGGGGGAAAGAGGGGTAAAGAGTTCCTTCGAGTTGCGTTTCTATTCTAAGAAAGTTGAACAGATTAACAAAAGTGACAGAAAGAAAACATATGGGGACGTTTTGAAGACACTGTCATTTTAAGTGACCTAGATCTAGAAAAATCATTTAATTTCAATTTTTACTGTTTCAAGCAAAGAATTAGTAATTTAAAAAATGTATTTTTAATGTGACCAAAAGCTCAAAAAAATGTATCGAGCATATTGTAATCGATTTAGAATACATATTGTGCAACAGAAATAGAGCAAAAATTAATTAGAACTTCTCAAAAACACAATAAGTGTGTTCTACTTAGATAATCTATGTTATTACAGCAATCTCTATATTTTTACTAAAAGAAAAAAATCACCAGCTCATAAGAGGAAACACAGACTTGCTTTAGCTTCTCCTTTTATGTGAAATTTCACAAAGATTGTCAAAATAAAATACATATATTGCACATAACTTTAGCATGAATAAACCCCTCTTTTTAAGATTCCACAATGAATCCAGTACATCAAACCATCAGTTTCATTTAAAAACTGCGTCTACAGTTACTTATACCCATCGATATTATATTTACAAGAAATCGCGTAAAAAAGACTTTAACAAAATCCGATTTAAGTTGGTTATTCAGATCAATTTTAATTTAACTATCTAAAAATTTGGCACATTCCTCCTAGAAACCTTTTGATTTCATGGATAACAATTTAAACCTAAACTCAAAAAAAACTTGGGTCTGTTTAACTGGGACTTTCTGTCATTTCTTGATCATTTTTCGAAATCGATAGATTGTCCATAGGTATTGCTCGACCTGGTGAAGGACTGTCGACGTTTCTGAAATTATTAAAACCCGGAGAATCAGCGCTAGATAAAGATTCTGGAGTACCAATTGAACTGAGTGATCCAGGAAGGGAGGTTCCTAAAATTATATATTTACTATTAAAATTCCATGATAGTTGTAATACATACCTGTTGTTGTGAGAAGTCCACCTCTATCAGCACTTCCCGAATAACTGTAAATTCTTTTAGCCCTTGGACAGCTGAGATAGTCATACTTGTCATCATCTAATTTTCTTTTAACTCCCAAAGGACTGGGACGCAGAACAGGACTTGCACTTCTTCTAACAATCGTCCTAGATGATCTAGTAAAAGAAATAAAATAACCATTTTCATTAATATGCTTCCATAAAAATGATTTACTGAATTTAACAGAAAGAACAGATGTCAATGTTGAACATAGTGGCAAACAAGTTTTTATAATAACTTTATAACAATTTTACAAAGTTCATAACTAAATAGATGGTAAGGAAACTAGATCACAATATGTACCTTGTGGGACTCTGGAAACCCATTCTTGTTGGAGAAGGTGAATTACACATAAAATTGCTTCCTCCTACTGGCAAGCTCAACTGCAATGGAACAGTTCTGTTACTCTTTGATGACTCATTGCTGTCGTTCATTAAGCTAAGGTCTTCCCAAGACTGTGAAATTTGCATTGCATGATGAACTTCTTTTTCGTGGGCCAACTCTCGGGTATTGCTAATGCCCTCATGCTCTTCTTGACGCAATTGATTAATGCGTGGGGTCAAATGAGGACCCAATACCTAAAGCATAATATAGTAATGTTTTTGTTGTTCCAAATATTCCTATTTACATGTACAATGTATCTAAAATTGTTAGTAAAAAAAATTGACTAATGTATGATAAAAATGTTATTTTGTAACTAATAATAAAAATTAAACATACCGGTGATCCAGGAACTTGGCTAAAACTGTACCTTCTATTTCTTTGTTGTGAAGAAGATCCAAAAGAAAAGGGTTGCTCCCTAAAAGTATTATAAAAATACAAATACACATACAAAACTTTTCTACATTGCTTGTATAAGTAGAATATTCAATTTTTAAACACTTCTGAGATATGTAAAATTAATATACATTAAGTATTTTGTTTAGCTTATTAATATTTTTGTCCTATTTATTTAGGGCGATGAAATAGACTTAAATATGCTTGGCAAACCTTTTAGTAACTGGAGCATTGGCCGTCATTACAGCAGTGGATTCATTAATCATGGGGGCACTCGAGCACCGTTTCAGTGTGCCGGGTCCACTACTTGGACCGTCAACGTCCATAGCTACAGGCTGAGAATTTGCAGATGACATTCGGGATTTTTATCACCCAATTTTTCGATTTTATACGGAACATTTGATCACTGCAACTACAAAAATGTTATGATCGATTACAATTAATGGCAATTTTGAGTATTTAAGTGTAAATTATTTTCACAACTTTTAACAAAATTGGTAAAAGCGGCTTCCTAACTATAATTCTCATATAATTCAACTTTTCTACACATTTGACTTTGCCACTTGTCAAAAATTTCAGCTGTCAAACGACAATTTTTTTGTATCCATCTCTATTTAATGGCAACAGTTCCATGGAAAACAAACAATGTACACTATAAAGGCTCGTTCAGACGGTGATAGCAATGTCGCGACATTGCCAGTGGTAATAAAAATCATACTAGTAAACAATTATATTAAATTCATTTCTGTAGTTCATAGTGGCTTGGTACTTCAAATAATCTTCTCTCTAGATATTAAAACCACCTCAGCTATTCAAACTACGACACTACTGCCGTGGCAGTGAATGTCACGACATTGGTGTGGCCGTCTGAACGAGCCTTAAAGAAAGAAATGTTCACTCTTCTCTCTCTTTCACTAGATCAGCTTTTACTGTTCAGTGTGTTCAGCTGTTTGTTGTTTGATATTTCGTGGTTTAAGTTTGTAGTGTTGTAGTTACTGGATTTCATAAGATTTCTTACATTTATCAGAAGTCTATTTTCAGGTAATTTATTTGTCAGTCTTTTTATTTGTTTAATGCATTTTTAAAGCTGATCATTTATGGTTTTTTTAAAATTGTATCCCACTGAAAATGGTTGAAATCCGCTGAGCTGTTAAATGAATGCAACGTCAGGTAACGTCAAAAAATGCCTAAGTGGACTCAACCGGTTATAAATTTGACAAGAATATTTTTTTATTTGTTTTGATATGATACGATCGTATGTTTCTTAGTATAAAGAAAAAGTCAAGAAAAAATTTGTAAAAAAGTTTATCACATTTCAAAAAAGTTAAAGTAGTATGGAACGGTTATTAGACGACGCAGAAAATATTCAAAGGTTGCTGCCTTGGATTGGAAACAAGGAAGATATAGTAAACTTTATAAGAAAGATTCCAATTGATCACAGTCATTTAAGAATTCCATTGACTATAAGTTACTTTTTTAATCTCAGGGATCAAAGTGAGGAAAATTCTGAGCAAAATATAGAAAATGATGCCAGAGAAATTGTGATATTATTACCTGACACACCATATAACTTAATAAAAAATCGCCTTAGGGACTGTGGTAATATCCCAAATCGAAAAGAAGTATTAGTTAGGCAATTAGTAAGTGAGCGATCAGATTTGAGGTGGATTCTACAAGATATAGATTTAAAAGATTTAAACACTTTAAGAAAACGAAATAGTGAAGAACTTTTGTCAATGGATAATCTTCAAGACAATAACGAAACTAATATTAAAATCAAAATTCGTAAAATAGATGGGTCACTAGAAGTGGTATCTAGTATTAAACAAGAGATATTCCCTTGTCCAAAGAAAGTCAATGGTGTACCTGAACTACTCATACAAAAGTAAGTAAACAAGAAAGCGCAAAATCTGTTAATAAAATGCATCTAAATGTATAGTTGAAAAACCATTTAAACAATTGATAAAACAAATTTTTTAATTAGAGGAATGGAAACTCACAATTCCATGTGAAACATTTTGATAAATATAGAGGAAACTTAAATTTTTTATGTAATTTCTCTATTTCCTATACATGTTTCAACTTATGTCTTCAGTGTTCTTAAAAATGTTTTTCTATTTGTCATATTAATGGAGTCATTGGACTTTGTCTACCCTTTCATTTTCCTTACAGCTGAATTCGAATAGCCTCTTTTTTTAATCATGAAATAATAATAAAAAAAATATATAAATTTTGATATTTTAGACATTTAATAAATAAATACTTTTCTTTTTCATTAAAGGTCAGTGGATGGAGATACTAGTTCTATTAGCAATTCAAATCAATTACCAGATTTTATAGTGACGAATTCTACTCAGTCATCACCCTCAGATGTCAGTGTTACAACAAGTTACACAGAATTAAACAAACAGTTACCATCTACTTCAAACATCATAACCAAAATGCAAAAGAATGCCTCTGAAGTGCCTGAAACTTTTAACCTTATAGAATATTTAAAAGATGTAACTCAGTGTTCAGAAGAAAAAATTAAGTTTATATGTAAGAGTATGCGTATGTTTACTAATAAGAGACCACCTGAAAGACTTTTGAATTTAATACTGAATAGGTTATTCGATGATAGTGTTATTGAATTAGATGATAGTGATACTGATATCAATTCTGATGTAGAATTAGAATATCCCATGGATACGGATTCTTCCAGTGATGAACTGTCTACCAACAAAAAGCAAAAAATTATTTTTCCCGGACCTATTCTTAAACCTTCTACTTTACTTGCTGGTAACAAGTCAAACTCTATCAAAACAGAAATTGAAACCTACCCCGGCTGGTCTACTTTTCAACAAATTATTCAACCAGCTAGATTGAATGTTCCCATTTTAAATATGTCAGCAGATGTAAGGACTGCTATACCTGAAAAATTTTGTTGTCAGTTTAGCCAGAGGAATAACATTAACGCAGGTAAAATCCGTAGTATCATGGTCTCTGGGTATTTTTAGAACAGTTTAGATATAGCTTTAAAGAAAGTTGTGAGTAATTGTTAATAAAGTATCGCCATATACAGGGTCGTCCTTAAGTAATTGTACATAGAAGTATGGTAGATTCATCACTTTAAAATATTACGATTTGAACCGACTTGCTCTATCTATCTATCTGTGATGGGGGTGTCGATACACTGCGACCTATAAGATCTATTGTGCCCCCTACTGCTGCCCAATCGTTAAGGATGTCTCAACGATTAGAGCAGTTCCTCCAGTCCTATTGCTTTCAAAAAGTTCAGGATGTCGGTAGGCTTCAGGTTAGGTAAATCTTCCTCTTCTATTTGATATTCTCCGAGGTATCGTACCCTTGGATTTTGCAGGGTAAAGCATTCTGAGAGAATGTGGATGGAGGTTTCCTCCTCTTCCTCGCAGAATCTGCATTCTTCTTTGTCTACTAATCCGAGTTTCTTTAGGTGGCCTCTCAGCCGGCAGTGCCCTGTTAGGATACCCGTTAGTATTCTGAGCTTATTTTTACTTTTACTGACGCAGTCGTCAGATCTCTTCTGGTTGTAGTTTCCCAGTAGTGTCTTGGCCTGCCTCATTCCTTGTAGTCCTATCCAGTATTGGCATCTTTTGTTATTTACTTCTTTTCCAAGTTCATCAAGTATTGTACTGGTGCTTATTCCGCAGAAGGGTTCAGGTCCCAGAAATGGTGTTTCAGCCCCTTTTTTTGCGAGTATGTCTGCTATTTCATTACCCTCCACTCCAGTGTGTCCCGGAACCCATAGGAGGGTAACAGTGTTATTCTTGCCCAGTTCGTTTAGATTCTCTAGGCACTCCCAAACCATCTGGGAGTTGATTTCGTGGGAGTTCAAAGCATTAATGGCTGCTTGGCTGTCTGACATGATGATGATCTCTTGTCTGCGAAAATTTCTTTCTATGTTGAACTGGACACATTTTCCGATGGCGTATATTTCAGCTTGGAAAATGCTCGGAGATTTGCCTAAACTTTCAGAATATTTGGTTCCAGGCCCATATACTCCTATTCCTGTTCCTTCTGTTGTTCTAGAACCATCTGTGTACCATTTAATGGCACTTCTCTTGAGTTTTGGGATGGTATCTTTGTCCCATTCGCTTTTGTTACTTAGCTTTGTGTTGAATTCTTTCACAAAGCTAAACTTCTTTGTCATCTCATCTTGGGGCATGTCCCAGGTTTGATGATTTCCAGGAAGGAGTCGAAACTTGCGTTTAGTTGATCCTTCTCTGGTCATTCTGTAGGTTGTTCTTATCGCTATACTCTCCACTACTATATGGAGGGGTGTAAGGCTTAGAATTACCTCCATGGCGGCCGTTGGGCACGTTCTCATTGCACCTGTTATGCATACGCAGGCTAGTCTTTGGATTTTCGCTAGATTTGCCTTTGTACTGGCCAGCTTGGTTCTGCTGCCCCAGACCACTGCTCCATAAGTGATGGCCGGTCTCACTATTGACGTGTACATCCACTGCAGGATCTTTGGGTTACATCCCCAGTTTTTTCCCGCAAAATTTCTGCACACCATTAGAGCTTTCGTGGCTTTGCTGGTTACTTCTTTTTCGTGCTTATTCCAGATGAGTTTATTATCTAGTATTAGTCCCAGATATTTAACATCTGGCTTCCATACAATAACTTTCCCGTCCAATTCGATGGTTTTGAGGTTAATGTTTCTTTTCCGTGTAAAGGCAACTAAGGTAGTCTTGGTGGGGTTCACGCTAAGTCCCATCGATTGACACCATTCTTTGGTATAGTCCAGCCCTCTTTGAACTATATCGCAGAGGGTATTCTCGAATTTTCCTCTTGCGATTATGACTATGTCATCTGCATAGCCTTGACACGATATACCAATCTCGGTCAAATCGCAGAGGAGTCGATCCACTGTTAGGCTCCACATAAGAGGGGAGGCAACTCCTCCTTGTGGACATCCTCTGGTTGTGCAGATGGAAACAGTGTCTTGTCCCATTTTAGTCTCTGCTATTCTGGTAGACAAAAGTCGCGACATCCATCTGGTTGTCGTGTTGTCTACCCCTCTTTCTTCTAGTGCTCTTTTAACGGCTTCGTGTGGTGTGTTGTCAAAAGCCCCTTCTATGTCTAGAAAGGCACACACTACAGATTCTTTGTTCTCTAGTGCATCCTGGATTTCATCTGTCAATTGCACCAGTGCGGTCTCCGTGGATTTGCCCGTTTGGTACGCATGCTGATGAGGGTGCAGAGGCACCCGTTCCAGGATTTCTGTTCTGATATAGTTATCAGTTGCTTTCTCCACCGTTTTCAGAACGAACGATGTGAGACTAATTGGTCGAAGGGATTTAGGATTGGTTGTATCCCTTTTCCCTGTTTTAGGAATGAAGGTGACTCTGGCCCTTCTCCATACTTCCGGTATATATCCCAGTTCTAGACTGCTACGACACATACTCACTAGGTGTGGTAGAATTTCTTCTTGCCCGCGCTGGAGTAAGGCGGGGAATATTCCATCAGCTCCTGCTGATTTAAACGGTTGGAAGGTGTTCAAGGCCCATCTTATGCGTCTATTGCTGCAGATATGTCTGGCCATTGCCGTATCTTCTCTGGTAGGTCTACTATACCGTTCTGGAGTGTGCCCTATAGAGATAGGTTCATTCCCAGGGAAGTGAGTATCCAGTAAGAGCTGGGCTCTTTCATTTTCACTTTCGGTGTAGCTACCATCTGGCTTCTTTAGAGCCATTGCGTTATCGACTCTACCTTTTGCCATGACTCTATATAGTCTAGCGGCAGCAGGTGTGGAGTCAATATCCTCACAAAATTTTCTGAAACTATTTCGTTTTGCTTTTCTTAGTTCTTTGTTGTAGGTGGTTAGTTTCTCGGTGTAGCTCTGCCAATCTCCGCTACTCTTTGCCCTATTGAAAAGCTTTCGAGTTTCGGATCTTAATTTTGCCAGATTACAATTCCACCAAGGTGCGTCCCTGCAATTTCTGCTTACTTGTTCGGGGCAGCTCGATTCGTATGCATCGATTATTGCCCCATTAACTTCTTCAATAATATTCTCCAGTTCTAGGTGGTGCCTAGCCTTTTTATTCTGGACGCGTGCTAAATTTGCTTTCAGATTGGTGTTATATATTTCCCAATTTGTTTTTCTAGGGTTCCTTCTGAGGATTGGCTCAGGTGGATCTGTCTCTAGTCTGAACGTAATTATTCTGTGATCAGACAGAGACGGCTCACTCGATACTCTCCAGTTTATCACTAGATCTTTTAGGCTCGGTGTACTTACTGTAATATCTAATACTTCTTCCCTTACCCTAGTTACAAACGTGGGAGTATTTCCTATGTTATGTACGATAAGGTTTCTTTCAAAAATAAATTCTAATAATTGCTCACCTCTCTGGTTGGTGTCCTTGCTACCCCAAACAGTGTTGTGAGCGTTGGCGTCACATCCTAGGAGTAGTGGCAGTTTCTTCCTCTGGCAGTACTCTACTAATCTATGGGCTTCTGGAGGCGGTACAGGCCCGTCTCCTGCCATATAGCATGAGGCTATAACCACTTCTTGACGATTCTTCTTGAATTCGAGGTAGGCTCGGATAGGGACGAGGTCTCTCGTCATGAATTCTGAAAGACAAAAATAATTAATATTTTTCCTTACCATAATGCATGTTCTGGGTGTGTTCTCACCCATGTGGTGTATTACTTTGGAGTCCTGACAGTTAAGGCCCCTTACCTGGTTTTTGTAGACCCAAGGTTCTTGGATCAGCACGACCCCCAATTGGTTCTTGGTGAACGTCCTGGAGATCACTGCTGATGCTCCTTTAGCATGATGGACGTTCACCTGGGCGATCTCAATGCCCGCCATCTTATTCTTTACCGGTGGGGGTGTTGTCCCCACTAGTAGAGGTGCGGTCTTCCTCCCCCACTACTTCGACTTCCATAGTCTCCTCGGATAATGGTGATTCTCCGCTGTACATTTCAGAGATGTGGAGACTGCCCGTGCTCTCCACATCTTCTTCTACTTCATGGGTGGTGGGAGTCACCACTTCATCCACTTTCTCCTCTTCATCTCTCTTCAGGCCATGCACGGGTATTTTCCCAAACCTATAGTGGATGGTGTGCCCGTTTTCCCTGATTTTTTGGCAGGATAGATCATCTATCCCTGCCCTCAGGATTTGGCCTGTGCCCTCTTCTTTCAGGCTGATGACCTTCCATTGGGAAGTTCTCAGCCCTTCATTCTGAGCTTCTACTAAACGTAGCAGTTTTTCTTCTTCCATTTTCTGGCTTCTGGGGAGAAAGAGAGTGATAGTGTGTACCTTTGGGATGTCGTCTCCCGCACACACCATCAATTCTACTCCCTCCCAGCTTTTTAGGTGGGGAGCTTTCATCCGCAACCATTCCGCTGACTGTGGTGTTTCACAGTCGACCAGGATCATGCCCGGACGGAAATGGATGCCTCCGAAATGGAGCTTATGCTCCCACCCGTCGCACATCTCTTCTACTAGAGCCTCCTCCAGTTTGGTTTGTTCGTCCGCACTGAGGGATGTCTCAGGGAACGCTCTGGGGAGGATGGCCAGCTTTTCACTTTTCACGGCAGCTGCATAGCTGCCGCCCGTGGAGGTGGTGGTGCTTTGTCCCGCCTTCCTTCTTTTGGGTGCTTGCTTTCCCGTGCTACTTTGCGGGGTGATGCTTGTCACATCCCGCTTTCGTTTTCCGGATTTCCCGTGCTCCGGTTCTTGGGTTTTGTGCCCCAAGGCTTTCTTCCTGGCTTCCTCAGGTACAAGCCCTTGGTTGAGGTAGCGCAGGTACCACCTAACTCCTGCCCCACTGAGTCCACGCCTCAGAGGGTCATCTCTACCCCCGGGTTGACCCGGTTCAGGTAGGTGAGGTAGATTTCTCCTCTGCTCTCTTTTCCGGGGAGCCTCCCGCCTTGTTGAAGGGACCGAGGAGGATGTGGAGGGAGCGTGGATGCTCTCTCTCTCCTTCTCTGTCTCTCCTTTCTTCTTTTCCCCCCCTATTCTTTCCTTGTGAGGAGGTCTCACATGAGATAGGGGTTTCTTTTGTGAACGGATGGCATGCTCCGTTTTAGAATGAGTAGCGGGGATGTCCCGCTTTGGTTTTGTGGTGTCTTTTTCCATTTTTAATCCCACGAGAAGCAAGGGAACAAAGAGGTCAACTCCTGCAGAGCCCCGCATGCAGGAGCAAGGGTGTTGAAACTGGAGGTCCCCAGGTCTCCAGAGTTCGCATACTCACGATAAAGCTTCCCCTTTACCACGCATCCATCGGCGTATGATGTTCCACCTTGGCTTGGGGGGATTTTTATTGTGGCTCCCATCCACTTGGCCGGCCGGTTAAGGCAAGCCCCCACATCCAGTGAATATTTCCTCAACAACCACCAATTCACTGGATCCGGTGTATATCAGGCAGGCTTCCACAAAAGAGACAACTCTTTCTCCACGCTGTGTTTCCTGATATCTTGAGACTTCTGTGTCAACGAGGTGCAATGCTATATAGCTCTCGGTGCATGACCACGGAAGTCTCGCTGAGCTGTCCTTGGTTTCACTGCCCCTCCCCGTCCCGTCAGGCTCGAGGAGGGGCGGTTACTCGGCCCCCCCACCAGCGTCGAGGTCTCACAGCTCCTTGGGGGGGGACTTGCTCTAATAAAATGATGCTAATAAGGAATATACAGCGTGTTAAAAGTTAAATTTTAAGATTTATTTTTTGCAATAACGTTTTTGGATATGTATACATAAAAATTTGAAACTGGGGGTTTTTGGGCACGAGAAATCATAATATGGTACCTACAATCTTAAAATTTAACCTTTAACACCCTGTATATTCCTTATTAGCAACATTTTATTAGAGCAAGTTGGTTCAAATCGTAATATTTTAAAGTGAGGAATCTACCTTACTTCTATGTACACCCTTAAGAACCACCCTGTATATATGTATATAAATAAAAGTATGTATGTTAAATGTTAAATATAGGAGTTAATATATTGGATCTTCGAGTTTTACTAAAATTGATTTCTGGTTTTGATATCCAAAAAGAAGACCATTTTCAATTTGTCTTTAAATCCTTCATTATGAAATTTGAAATAAAATTATTACTAACAAAGTAGTAAATTATGAATTTTCAAAAATTCGAAAATCATTCAAATTTCACTGTGTTTTGAAATTTCATCTAGTTGTAGTTTAAAAACGATTTGGTTAGAGAGTGTCATTTTTTCTGTTTTAGCTATAATGCGATATACAACTTGAACAGGTTGTTATAATTATAATTTTTTGAAAAGAATAAAAAATGTTTATTTGAAATTCTCGCAAACATTTCGTATTGAAAAAGTATATTTACCTGCTAAATTTTATTTTGGGGTGATGATGGAATTCTAATAAACTACTTTGTTGAAAAAAATTCAAATCAATGGCAAGAAAATAAGTCAATCACTTTTGTTTTAGCTATCGAAGAAAATCAATTTACTAAAGCTCTTGAGAAACATGCTAATCAAACAGTAGCTTCATATACACCTTCCGAACAAAAATCTCCTGTTGTAAATCTTCCTGATCCAGAACTTGGAGCCTGTAGCCTGGAGCAACCAGTTAGTCCCAAATGGTATGAAGATGGATTATTAGAAACTTTACAACAAACAATGTCGAGGGATCAGAAACAACCATCAGGCACTTTTATGGAACAAGAAACACAAATAGAGGAAGAAGCTATTAGACCAAATAGCTCTGCAAGCCAGGAAGAAGTAGCTTCTGGGTCAGACGGACAAGGAGAACTGCCTGGACCTTCTAGGGTACCAGAAGAGTCAGTAGAGCTTCCTTATAACGATAAATTAGTAATGAGAATGATGGAAATGTTTCCAGAAGCATGTCCAGATTATATAAAAAACATCTGCAGAGGTAAAGAATTTCAACAGCTTGATAATATAGTTACGATTATTTTATCTGAAGAGTCATATCCGAAAAGGCTAGCTAGTAATAATCCATCTAAAGACTATGATATGGAAGAACAGCTGGAAATAGTTAAAGCGCTACTCCCTGATGCTGATCCTACGTTTCTCAGATGCAAATGTGAAAGAATTGGAAATGACCCCGAACAATTAAACGAATTTATTAATGAAGCTCGAGAATCTAAGTCATATCCTACAATGAAGGAATATTTAAGAAAGCAGAAACTTTCTGCTCAATCGAAACAATATACCACCGAATTTGATGTAGAGAAATTCACAGAGCTCTTTCCAGAACCAGAAAAAACATTCAGAGATCAGACAAGAAAATATACTGTTGATAATTACACACATTTATATATTTGTAACTTTTTCCAAAACAGATACGACAAGTTATCAGTTAGATATATACGTTCCATTTTGGCAGAAAATGACAATAAAATCCTATTAAGTGATGATACTATGAAGACATATATTGATAAAGGATTAGTTATAAAAGTCCGTAGGAAACGTGTGATTCTTCAAGATCCACCTACAAATATTGCCGTTTTACAAGAACTGGCTTATCTTATACATAAAGAAGAAATAGAAAACTATGTGAAGGAGACCAAAGCTAAGGAAGAACGCGAAAAACAGATAGCTAAAGAAAACGGACTACTCAATGCTTGCCAATGTTGCTACGATGATGAAGTCATGCCCAAGGATACATTCTGTTGTCCGAAAGAATGTACTTTTTGCAGAAGTTGCATTCAGAAGAGCTGCGAAGTCAATCTTGGAGATGGAAAAACAGATTTTAAATGTTTAAATGATTGTGGAGAAGAATTTGCATTTCAAACATTACAAAAGGTAACTAACAAATATAGTACATATAGGAAATCATACATATCTTTTTTCAAAAATTTCATACTGCTTTGAAACCATTCTCATTCAATACCTCATGAAATTTTACTGTTTACTTCAATGATTTTATCATCTATAATAATGAAATACATAACTACAATACAAGATCTGTTAATAATTTCTATATACCACAAACAAGACTAACTAAATTAAAACGAGTACCTCTCTACCTCAGTTTAAAAAATATTTGCTACAATTTATTTCCAGTCCCTAAATTAACTTTGTATGTTAATTTTGTAACTTTGTATGTTTACTTTATTATGTATTTATTTTAACTTTAGTACTAAAACTTCTTACTCTTATTGCTAATTTTATCAAGATTTTATTTTATTTATTCAACTGAATTTGCGCGTACTGACTATAATATGTAATTTTGTTTAAACTACTATGTATTAGGACTTCCTATATTAAATGAAGATTCTATTCTATTCTTATTTGAATTGAACAAAAATAATCTTGTATTCGGTCCTGGATATCAGAAAGATTCTCCAGTATATTCATATCTTGAAGAGAATTGAATTCCTACTTTATTTTTCTGATAGGTTCTTCCACCAAAGATGTTCTCAAAATTAGCACAAAAGAAGGCCCTAGCAGAAGTAAAAGCCGCTGGTATCGAAGAACTAGAAACATGTCCTTTCTGTGATTTTGCCAGCATTCCTAATGTAAACGACAAAATCTTCCGTTGTCTGAATCCTGACTGTATGAAAGAGTCCTGCAGGTTGTGCAAAGAGGAAAACCATGTGCCATATAAATGTGATGAAGTCGAAAAAGATGCTGATGTTAAGGCTCGTGTATTTGTAGAAAACCAAATGACAGAAGCTCTTCTAAGGTAAGGAGAGATTTTATTATTTTATTTATTCCAACGTTTTACGTTTTTTGTAACTATTTGTGTAATGTAAAATATTGATATGCACTGCTCAAAAAAATTCGTCAATGTTGTGACCTTCAAAATTTTATTTATTCAAAATGTCTAAATATTTTCTAAATAATTTTTTGTTTTTAAGGAAATGTTGGAGATGTGATAAAAGCTTTTTTAAAGAAGAAGGCTGTAATAAGATGACCTGTACTTGTGGCGCTAAAATGTGTTACATATGTAAGAAGCCTGTTACAGATTATACTCATTTTAATGGTATCGGTGGTGATAAATTTGATCTATGTCCATTGTACAGTGACACCAATGACTTCAATCAGAAGAATGTTAGTAGAGCTGCGGAGGAAGCTAAAGCCAAAGTTGATCCATCTAAATTAAAGGTTTGTTGGAAATGATTAAACGGATTTTTAGCCCAACAGCAAACGCGGCTGTACTTTGAAAAAAAAATTATTTATTCAATATAATATCCTCACTCCTGATGAACCTAGAACGAATCCAAAGTACTTGGAAACAAAAATATAAAAGTCTAAATGTGCAATTGTTTTTTTAATCATTAATTTAATTCGAACTTTTATCCATATTGAGACGAAATATCATAATTTTTATAATTTTATTAAAATAATTTCAGATGATAACAAAAAAAATAAAATTGAACATTGCCGAAAATTGCAAATATAATTATTAACCAAACATTCACATCCACTCACTCTCTATAATATAATGTTGAACAATAAAAAACGAAAAAAATACTCTAATTAATACTAAATACTGAAAATACCTTTGACCTGTATGTCAAGGACCTTCTAATCCATATTAAACTTGTCTTCTTATCTAAAAGTCCTCCTTCAAACCTCGCATGTTGGCAAACTCTTCTTGTTAGTTAAAAACTTCCATGTACCATACAACTTAATATAATATACAACTATAACATAAGTTTTCCTCTATTACAATTTTCTGCAACTCCTGGTGGAATTTATTTTTTTTTCTAAAATTTTTAAATCTCCCAAAGAAAAACCTTCTGACATTTTTTTTTTAGTCACTCCTCTCCCTCTTTTTTTTTATTATATCTGATTACCTTTTTTAATATACCAGGTGATTATTTTTCATTGCAATATATATCTGAATCAAAATAATTATTTCAGTTGTTCTTTTGGTACATGGTCTTCGTATGTAGGATTTTCCGTGTTTTTGTCCCGACACATTTTGCCAGTGTTGCAAGTGTCTTTCCCTGATCCAGTTTTTTACTACCGTAATGTTCATTAATATCATTATTTTTAGATCGATCCTAGTTTAGATATACGGGAACATTATGAAAAGAGAAAACAGCAGTTACCAGAAGAGCCACACCTGAGACTCCTTCACGACATAAGGAACATGCAACAACAAGCAGTAAACTTAGGTGCCGTGCCGCGGCCTAGGGTCATACAATTAGGTCATGGTTTAGCCAGACAAGGTCAGGCGTTGGCACGACAAGGTGAAGCATTGGCGAGACAAGGTGAAGCGTTGGCTAGACAAGCTGAAGTGATGGCAAGACATCGTAGAAACAATCCAAATCGTCAAGCTCAACAGCATGCACCTCTCGCAAGACCTGGTGTTCCGGCCGGACCTGCCAGAAATGGTACGGTAGTTATTCATCATCATTTACCGCCTCATGCTCACAGACACAACCAATGACGAATCATTAAATCTAAATCAAATATTCCAAGTAATAAATTTTGTAAATTGTTAAATTGTTATAACTTCCTTAATATCTAGTTTGTGCATTTCTTTTTCATATGTTTTACCAAATCATTGGCCTTTATTTTATTCATTACAAAAAAATTCAAATCAAGTCGTTAAACGGGGTGTTTCTATATTAGAGGGATACTTGTGATGATAGATTTTTATATAAATTCTTTCAGGTCCACGTTATATTCCCGTTAAGACAAAAAATTTATTTCTGCCCTTCTGTTTGAAATTATTTTTCTTCCTGTTCTTCATTTTTACTTAGCATTCTCTAAAACCCCCAATATATCAGCACACGCAGTTTCGATTTCATCATCAAAAATCGACGATAACAAAGTTTCTGTGTTCAGTGGGCCCGAAAGAGTTAAAATAATTAATATTTAGTACAAAATGGTGCTTAAACAGAAAAAAAACACGAAGTTGTTTATAACTTCTGGAAGTATGTCATTTAAAAACTATAAATACACTTCGGCGTTTAATAATTCTTGTCATTTTTATTTAGTTATTTACGGACTGACGTCCATTAAAATTACAATCGTATATTAAAATATAATCAAATAAAATTCAGTTGAAAACAAAGGTATTAAATAGTTAAAAAATATATATAAAAATTGTCAAAGATATACATATATAATTTAAAAATCACAATGTTGGAGCTGCCGGCGAAACTCAGAAGATGATGTAATTTCTAAATATTAATTCACCCACAATACCAGCCCATAAACAAAAATGTGGCTTTATCATGCACAAGGCGTGTTTTCTAACTTTAGCTTTTTTTAAAAATGGAAGACAAGTGATTTTTATTTTTTTTACTATAACTTTAATATCTTTTAGGATTTTGTCATCTGTTCCTGCACTAAATATTAATTATTTGAAGAGAGGAATCTACCATGAAAGTTTGTCTCTGTAATTTAAAAACGTGACGTATGTTAATAATATTAATTACAGATTCATTCTCTTTTTGTTGGAAATATATCCTCTTTTAAATGATTTTTTTTTTCGTTATTTGTACAAGTAAAAATTCTAAATTTATAATAAAACAATTTTTTTTAATTAATTGGACAAACCATCAATTTTAAAAAAATAACGGAATTTTAGATTTATACCTATTTGATCTTTTATAAATATAAATATTTTTGATATTTCTGCGCTCTAATATTGATTTGTGTACTTCGCATTTGTTAACTTCTATAAAAGAAATCAAAACTAAAAAAAATGCGGTGTGTAAAGAGAAATATTTTATTTAAGTTTTTTGTTGCAAATTATGTCGGGTACACTAATAGAATAAATTTAAATAGTTCTTTAGACATGTTATTTTTCCTGTGTTTTTTGTTTATTTGTTTCATTATATGTACTTATATTTTAAATAAAGAAATTTTTCAAATATACTTAAATAATGCCTTTTTTTTCAACTTCGAGTTTAAAAAACTACAAAAAGTTTAAAAGTAGGGGTATTTCAGCTCAATATGTGTTATCATTGTATATAGATTATAATCTATATACAATGGTGTTATTGACCTACAATGTAATAGATCTACGTAGTCGTAGGCCAAAAAAAGGAGAAGGAAATAATTATTTTCTGTCATCTGTCAGTTTTTTAAGGTTAAGAGAAATCCAAACATTTGATTTTTAACTTAAGAATTTTAAACAAATAAAAATGGTAATATACATTTCTTTAAATTTTAAATCAAATATTTTATTTAATTTTGTTTCAGCTTCCGCTTTCCCTTTTGAGAACTGCACAAAATCATCCTATGGTTAGTAACACATCTTTTTTTTTAATTGATAAAAAAAATGTAACTTTATCTGTTTTAGTTGGTTGAATTGAAAAATGGGGAAACCTATAATGGTCACTTGGTTAGTTGTGATAATTGGATGAATATTAATCTCAGAGAAGTTATTTGTACCTCAAGGGTAAGAAAAAATAACAACGTTAAATACTCCAACTATAGGGAACGAAAAAAAGTTATAATTAAAGATTTTAGAATCATAATAAACAATACAACTTTTTCTGTCCTTTTTCCTAATGTTTGATTCAATCAAAGTCAAAGTGTGAACATTAGAATTATCTAATCATAAACTCTTAATAATATTTTCCATGTACCATTTCTTCATCCACCTTCGCGCAATATTATTGATTGTTTTTGTAGGATGGTGACAAATTCTGGAGAATGCCAGAATGCTATATTCGTGGTAGTACCATCAAATATTTACGTATACCAGATGAAGTCATTGACATGGTAAAAGAGGAAACAGTTATTAAAAATAAAGGTAGAGGTGATGTTAAAGGAGGGAGAGGACAAAATCAAAGAAACAGACCTGCAGCTAGAGGTAAATATATTTTGTTCAGTCAAATTGAGAAAACGTAAACTTAAATCAGAAAAATTATTATACCCCAGAAATAGATATCTGCATTTTTCATTTTTTTTAGGTAACTTTGGAGGAGGCAGATCAAATAAACCAGGAGGAGGACAGGGTGGAAGAAATCCACCATTTCAAAAACAAAAACCGAAGCAATAAGTTCTATAACAATAATCATTTAGAAATAATTATAATTTATGTTTAATAGTAAATAAAAATATAAACATTTCAATTTTTTATAACAATAAATTGTTATTGTGATATGAATTTAAGTATTACAGTAAAACTACGAGGCAAATGTCCAAAAAAAAATTGAGCCTTTTTTTAATTGCCATAGTTAATTTTTGCAAATTTTGGTTTTGATATTTTCTTAAGGTTCACAGAATTTATTTTGTGATTGTTCTAAGTTGCACAATAATTTTATTTGGGTCAATACACATAATTTCCCAAGAAACGAATAATGGTGTTTCAATTTGAACTAGTTCTATACTATTTTGTCTATTGTGGAATCTAATTAATTGTGCCCTGTCAATATTAAAAATAAATCTACACTTAATTATAAAAAAGAGCAGTAGGACATTTGAATGCCTCAATCTGTTCCATTATTTCATTGTAGAAAAAGAGCATAACTGATTTTTTGTCATAATGTTGTGTATCAAAAAATGATAAAAGACAATCCGGGTTCAAATGATAAATTAACCAAAAATGTTAGGGGTCAGTAGTACCAGACGAATTTGTATACTTAATCTTTCTAAATAGCAGATATAATAGTTCTATGTACTTTATATCAGTCGTACTGTTCTTGTGTTTTAATAAACGACTAATGTATTTAAAAAAAACAACTCACCTTTCTACATTATTGCGTTACTTCAGGAGAGGGCATAACATTATTTTTGCTATTTTTAACAAATTTGTTATAGGTAAATGAAATAAAATTAAAATCAAAACATTTTATTTAAAAAAATAACTAGACTTTGACATACTCTCTACGCCAAGACTTTTCTTGATTAAGGTTTTTTAATTTGGCGACACAATATGGTCTTTACTTGAATAATGGAATGAATATTGTAAGGATTAAAATGTTTTTGGCATAGAAAGACAGTTCAACATCTAAAAACGTTATAAAAATATACAACATTCTTAAAAACAACTGATACAACCCAGACAAAAAAATATTTTTCAGTAATTAAGTTACAGTTACACATAATTTAGCAGCAATACAATGAAGTAAATCTGAATAAAAAAGTCGTTTCTTGAAACAGCCAACTATTTAAAATAAAACAGTCATTTTAAGTGTAATTTTGATTGTTCACTATATTTTTTATTCAAATAAACCACTTTTCCAGTAAGATGTGGAATATAGTAATAAAGTTTGCACTGCTTACTTGCTTTGCCGCTAGAGTAATACTTTTGAAACGAAAAAACTAACAACTAATGTAGATACAAATAAAAAATATTTTCTAGTATCTTTAAATAAACATAGGTATATTTTGTTTTTTAAGTTAACAATATTTTAAAAAATTACAGATAAATTTGTTCTCACTTATAATACTTTTTTCTATAATGTTAAAATTTAAACTAAAAGGTATCCCAACTAAAAAAAAAATAATTTTATATAAAAAGTAAATTCAAAGGCAAATGATTATGATTTATTAGCTACATGAATTTGTTCTAGCACTTTTCTGGTGTGTTCTAATTGTTCTTGCAATTTAGCACTGTGCAGATTATCAAACACCTCATCAGAACCAGACCCCCCTTCTTGAGTGTGTTTTTCTTTTCCATGTTTATCAAATTCCTCACTTGTACTGAAATGTTCTAAACAACGAAGACAAATGAAACTATCAGATTCACTTAATATTTGACTTGTTGGACTAATACTTTTACTATTTGTGACACCGTGTTTTTTTAAATGGTGATTTCGTCTGCTTATATTAGAGTTAAATATTTCAGAACAATAGTCACAAGGAAAGTAATCGACGTTTTTATGTTTAGCTTCTTCATGGTCTTGTAAAAAAATATACTGCTCAAATTCTTTTGAGCAGTATTTACACTGTATTTTATGATCGATGTGTTCTGTTATTTGTTCAGGAAATGAGTCATTGTTGTGTTTGTCAGCTTGGTGTTGCTCTAAGTGATTAATTTCTGTAAACGTTTTTGCACAGTAACTACATTTTATCTTGTGAGCAGCTTCTATATGACTATTTCTTATATTCGCAGAAGAAAATATTAAGGAGCAAGAATTACATGGAAAGAAATTGATATTTTTATGTTTATCTTCTTCATGTTGCTTTAAATGTGTAAGTGCATTGAAAGTTTTAACACAATAGCTACAAGTCACTTTATGTGTTAGATCCATATGTTTTTTCCTAGAGATATTAGAAGTGAAAATATCTGTACAAGCATCACATGGAAAATAATCTTTATCTCTGTGTACAGTTTGCTTATGTTTTTCAAGATGATCTCTACCGCTAAATTGTTTAAAGCAGTAGCCGCACATAGATACATGTGCAGTGTCCATGTGAAGTTGTCTATTTGACTCGGAAAAAAAAACTTGGCTACAATTTTGACAAGGAAAATAGTCTACAAATTTATGCACTTCTTGTAAATGTTGCTTCAGTTCAGTTTCTCCAATGAATTTTTTTTTGCAATATATGCATAAGCAGAAGCAAATTCCCTGATTCATATGTGCATGTAATTCTGTTAAGCTTGGAAATTGTCTACTGCAAAAAGTACAAGTCAATGTTTGAACTTTTAATGAGTTATTCTCCACACCCTCATTACGAATTAAATCAACATGGTGAACAGTTCGTAAATGGTCATTTAAAGAAAGCTCATTTAAAAATATATGAAAGCAGTATTTACAAAGTATACTGTTATGTTGATGAGCTGCTTCTAGGTGTTGTGCCATGACCTCTGTTTTGGTAAATTTTTTTTGACAGAGAGGACACAAAATAATATTATGAAGCGTTTTTAAGTGCTTTTCCAAATCTGTATGATTTATAAATATTTCGTCACAATTATTACATGGGTTATGTCCATGTGCTGTTTTAACATGGTTTTTCAAACTTTCTTTTTGATTAAATTTTTTTAAACACCACTTGCAATTAATCGAAATAAAATTGTGAACCACTTCCATATGCGTGTTTTTTTCAAGTTCAGTGGTAAATGGCTGAGAGCAATAACTACATGGAAAATAGTCTTTATTTTTATGGATATCATCTTTGTGTCGCTCCATTTGTTCTAGTTTTTTAAATTCCTTCAAGCAATAGATACAAAATATTGTGTTTATAAAAGTTGATTGAATTCCTTGAAGATTACCATTATTATGTTGTTTACTTGTCCTGGTATTATCCTTTTTTTTATGTTCACTTAACTGTACCGAAGTTTGAAATTTTTCTGGACAATCTAAACAAGTTGAATTTTTTAAAGGTGGCTCCATCAATTGAGAAAGTCCATGCTTGGTCATTTTATGTTGCTCTAATTCTTTTAAAGAATTAAATTGTTGCAAACAAAAACTACAAACAAAGTCATTACAGTTATGTTTATTTATTTTATGTTGAAGTAACTGCACCAATGTGTGAAATCTTTGAGAGCAAACTGCACATGATATATCATTTACTAAAGGCGACTGAATTATTTCTCCATGTTTAGCCATTTTATGCTGTTCTAAATCTAGCATAGCGTTAAAATTTTGCAAACAAAAGTTGCAAGCAAAACCTTTATTTTTAGACTTTATCTCATTATGTTGAACTAACTGTGCAGTTGTTTGACATTTTTGAGGAACCATATGTTTTGCCATTTTATGCTGTTCTAAATCTTTAATAGCATTGAAATTTTGCAAACAAAGGTTGCAAGCAAAACCTTTATCTTTAGACTTTACCTCATTATGTTGAACTAACTGTGCAGGTGTTTGACATTTTTGAGGAACCATATGTTTAGCCATTTTATGCTGTTCTAAATCTTTAATAGCGTTAAAATTTTGTAAACAAAAGTTGCAAGTAAAACCTTTATTTTTAGACTTTCCCTCATTATGTTGAACTAACTGTGCAGGTGTTTGACATTTTTGAGGAACCATGTGTTTAGCCATTTTATGCTGTTCTAAATCTAGCATAGCGTTAAAATTTTGCAAGCAAAAGTTGCAAGCAAAACCTTTGTTTTTAGACTTTACCTCATTATGTTGAACTAACTGTTCAGGTGTTTGACATTTTTGAGGAACCATATGTTTAGCCATTTTATGCTGTTCTAAATCTTTAACAGCATTGAAATTTTGCAAACAAAAGTTACAAACAAAACCTTTATTTTTAGACTTTATCTCATTATGTTGAACTAACTGTGCAGATGTTTGAAATTTTTGAGGAACCATATGTTTAGCCATTTTATGCTGTTCTAAATCTTTAATAGCATTGAAATTTTGCAAACAAAAGTTGCAGGCAAAAACAGTACTATTATGTTTTGCCTCTTTATGCTGAGCTAACTGTGTAGTTGTTTGGAATGTTTGGGAACAGTCTTTACATGTTATGACATTTATAAGAGATGATTGAATTTTTTGAGAAACTCCATGTTTACCCATTTTATGCTGTTCTAAATCTTTCATAGACTTAAAATGTTGCAAACAAATATTACAAATAACACCCTTATTATGTTTTGCCTCTTTGTGTTGAAATAATTGTACTGGAGTTTGAAATTTTTGAGAACATTCTGTGCAAGGTATGGCATGAGTTGACTGATTATTTGCATGTTTGGCTAATTTGTGTTGGTCCAGGTCTTTGGTAGATTTAAATGATTGAGAACATCCCATGCATAATAATGAAGTTGTATTATTTATTTTAACGTCATTTGATTTCATTTCAATCAAGTTAGAATGAACTGCCTGAACGTGAGCTTGTCTACCTTTTCTTTTTGAAAATTCTTTATGGCACTGATTACATGGATATGTTTCTTTGGCTACTATTTTAGGCGATGTTACTGCTTGTGATAAACCAGAAATGGTATTTTTATAGACATCTAGATGATTTATTACACCTTGCCAAGTGCAAAGGGCTTCTGCAATTTGTTGCACTGCACTAGCACCATGTACATTTGCAGTGTGATTGTCTCTTCCATTTTCGGAGTAGAAAGTTTTAGCGCAGTAGGTGCAGGCAAACATGTCCGTTACTATCTTGAGGGGAGGCTGAAATTTGTAATATGTAAGCAATGAATTAAAATAATAAAAAAATTACCTTTCAGCAAAAAAATAATTTTACGAAATTTTTATATATCCACCAATGATAGATTTTAGCGGTTCAAAGATCAAAATTTTACTCCAACAAAAATTACCAACTTAAATGGATCTTCTTCTTCCTTCATTAATGGCTTGCATACAAATGCAATTGCCAGCACATTTGTTTGTAACGCAGTTGTCTTGCTCTGGATCATCAAATGTCAGAAAAACTAGTGTCAGTTGCCATTATCGAAAATAATATAATTTGTAAATAAAAAATAAAGTATATTTTTCAATGTTTTTTATTACTACTTCTAGTTTTAAATTTTAGGTGTTAAAACATTGGGACTGGTCATTTTCAATATGGTAAACCTAATCAAAAAATTGTCGCGGAAAATTACCTTAGAGAAAGAAAAAAGAAGAAAATTGTTATTGTCGTAAGTCATAATATTAAGTCAAAGTCAACTGTAAATATGGCTTCGAAAAAAGCTACAAGAGCTGCGAAATTAACAAAAATAAAAGATTACAATGCACTAGCTTTAAGTGACGTTCTCTGTCCGATATGTAGAAGTATTTTAATAGAACCGGTGTCTCTTCCTTGTAATCATGAATTTTGTCTGTTCTGTTTCGATGGTACTATGGAAAATGCAAATTTAGTATGTCCTCTTTGTAGATTGAGGATAGGTTCTTGGCTAAGAAAAGTGAGGAAAGATAATATACTCATTAATGAGGAACTTTGGAAGTCTATTAAAGAACGATTCCCACAACATGTCAAGAATAAATTAACTGGTGTAGATGAAAACATAGATGAAAGTAGGTATAATGCAAATTGTATTGCTCAATTCTGATTTAAGGGAATATAGACATGGTTAAGTAAGAATATTCCAATTTTCCCAAAAAAAATCAAATCAGATTTTAAAATATAAATTAACTTGTCTGGAACCCCTTATGAAACAAAATAATTAAAAATGTACAGACATTTTTTATGTATTAGGACATAAAACATTTTTATATGTATAAATTCGATTTTTTTCTTTCAGAACGAGAAATAATAGTATCATACCCAGGTGAAATCAGAAAAGAATATGAACTACAAAAACAAAAGGAAGATGAAGAACAAAACAAAAAAAGAGAAGCAGAACTAAAAGCTAGCGAAGAGCTAATAAAGAAAATTACTGAAGAAGAGGACTATCAAAAAGCTGTGATGGAAGAAAAACTGAAATTTGATGAGGTAGTAGCAAAAAAACTATCTGAAGAGTTAGCAGCAAAACACCCATCTACCTCAAAAATGAAAATAACTTACAAAAAACAAGGTCCTTTGGATAAGTTTGTTAAAAAAGACAGTGAAACTACAATAAATCCAAATACATTTATAAATAAAGAATATACCTGTCGAGTATTGTGTTTGGACAATGGAAAAAACTCAAATGAATCTTCTATCAAAGATTTATCTCCAAAAATTCAGAAAAAAATTCAACAAATACAGAAAATTGTTGATTTAGAAGCAAATAGTGATGGAAGTGATTGTATAGAATCTGAAATGAGGTATTTTAAACCTATAGACTATAGGTTGAATCCACCTTCACAAAAGAAGTCTCCTCTAAAAGTTATTCCAAGGAAAATTTCTAAAGATGTAGCTGCCAAAGTAGTGTAAGCAAAAAGTTTTATGTACATGAAATTTGTCTTATATATTTCACATTGTTTTCTATATCAAGGTTTGTGATGAAATTTTTAATTGAATTCTAAAGTGTTAATAAGATATTTTATTCACTATTAGAAAATGTTTACAAAATTTTATAAGAACTGACCTAAACTCAAGTCAAAATTTACTTACTAATCAAAAGAAAACAAAGATAAAATGACAACAATTTTTAATCAATTTAACTTTAGAATGGGGTTATAAATTATTATAAATTTGGGCGCTATATTTATGTAACTGGGAATTATTTCTTATATATAAAACATTATTTAAAATATATTAATTAGAAATTGAGTACATAATATTCAATAAAAACTTATTTTCAATGTCCATAAGGTTTTAGGTTCATCATTATCATTAATAGTTTTTTAAACAAGCATTTTTTACATATATCAAATCATAGGTTAAAACTGTATATAGATTTTGTCTAAACAGAAATGAAATTAAACACATCTTTGTCCTTGTAATTTTGGATCACTTTGCATCTAATATTTCTTTTTTTCAGATCTCCTAGTGGATTGGTAAACTTTTGTTCAAACATTTTAGAATCCGCCTTTGCTCGGATCGCCATAGACATTCCAAAAATGGTAAAAGACTCTGCATCTACATCAATTTCTACCCCTCAATCTTTTAATAAAGAGACATCCAGTCTAAAACGAGCATTATCTCCAAGCAACATAGAAAGACCTGACAAAAAGCTTAAAAATGAAAACTCCACTACTTTGGGGTACAACATAAGCTCCATAGCACGAAAGAAATTATTTAGAAATACTGCTGAAATAACAGATAAAGGAATTGAAAGTCCACCTTTTTATGGATTCGACAGATCAAATTCAAAAAAACAAAATTTAGTTAAACACAGAAAAAACGGTCGCCATATAGAGAGTCATTCCCAAGTTAAGAACTTAAAGAAGGATCAAGAAAAATCTGATTTAGAATTCGCAAAGAGGCTTCAAGAGGAAATCAATCGAAGTCATTATACAAGGAGTTCTAGAAGTTTAGGTATATCTAAAAAGCAAAAAACCCTTGATGAAATGATCAAAAGTCCTTATAAAGTTAAATAAATGAGTTGTTTATGTAAAAAAGTAACTTTTTTTAAAATGTTAAATCGTAATATATTTTTATAATGGGGTCTCAATAAAAAGTATTAAAAATAAATGCTCGTTCATGGGAGAGGCGAAAATCTTTAGCTTGTCTTTTCAACTAAAAATAAAAAAAGAATATGTGTAATTGAAAATCTGCTTTATTTTCTTGCAGCATCTTCACTATTTTTTTCTTTTGGCTAGTTATCCATCTTTTAAAATCAATTTATATTTATGCAATATTAGATAATGATTTGCAAATATAAGATATATAATAAGTATTCTGTGTTACAGTTTTCACATACAAAAATCAGGATGATTTTAAGATTATTTTTCAAAAAATATTGAATTTTACATTTTCTACAAATTGTTCGGAGAAGGATCGGAAAACTAAAACAATCAAATAATCTTCAAGCTCCATTAAACAATTTTTGCCATAATACAAATATCATTTGGTAATGCATGTTTTGGAATAAACATTAACCATCCTAAAAACTTGGTTTCCATCTATTTTGAATTATTTCTACAGTGAATTCTTTTATTGTGCCTTTATATAAGTTTAAGTATAATAGTTGGCAATATATTTATAACTTAAACAATTACAAGAACGTGCATCAACCTGATTCTCTTCTTGTGTCTATGATTTTTTTAATTTCATAACTTGAATTGTATAGATATAAAGCTGTTTTATTATTGATATTCCAGTATTCACATTTTTAGCAGTCTAAATAGGATGCAAGTAGTTTGGATATTTAAAAACAAAATAATGATACCTTAATCCATTTTCCTACTGAATATAACTCAAATTTACTTTATTGAGTTCTTTGATGCATTCGCATATGGATTGATTTGTGTATTTTTCCTATTATTTTCTCTAGCACATCTAAATCTCGGAAATTCCGTAACATTTCTATCTAGCTGTTGCTAACACTTAGATTTTTGGAGTATATTTCTGCTCCTATTCCCTCGGTTTTAGATCAGTCTGTATACCAGATCTTACCTTGTAGGTTGTAGTGTTTTTGTCAGTCCATTCAGCCCTGTCTGTAATCGATACTCTGTATTATTTCATCATATGGTCTGGATCAGAATAAAATAAAATCATTACAATACAGTTTTCCATTATCAAATTAGAATAAAAATTAAGCAGAAAAAAATCTAAAACCACTACTTTATTTATTTATATGACACTAAAAACTATTTGAAAATATTTATATAAGTACTGTTTTGTCTTCTATTTATGTCAAAACAGGTTGCATCCTTTAATATCGATAATGGGCTCTATTAGACACCCGTTGATGTAATTTTCAAAAAAGAAAAGTATATTCATTTTGAAAAGACTGCAAGACTTTGTACGCACTTGTCAATGTGTGAGGGAAAGAAAAGTGTTTTTCCTCACCTACACACTTTGGCACACAAAGTTTTCTTTCCCTAACATATTAATTTTTGTTAAAGCTGATTATTTTATTGATAAAATCTATAAACGAAAAAATCAAAAATGTGCTGTCAAATAAACTTTAGAATAACTGGTAGTCAGTGGTTAACCCTTAGTTAGCCTTAAAAGATATTTTAAATATTATTGAATAATTTCAATATATATATATATATATTTCTCTACGTGATAACATATTTGTGATTTTTGAAGTTTAGCCTCTAACCAAGGATTTAGACTTAAGATAATGTGGCATCATCATAAGCTGACACTATTTTTTGGTTTTCAAAGTCACACACTACATCAAGGTAGGAGGCGTACTGCATGCCAGTCTGCCCATGCCAAGTGTTCTATTGTGAAGTTACTAGACCCTAATTTTTAATTAATCTTCATCATGTTATGGTACCACTTCTTCATCAACGCTAGAAACTAACCCAAGTTGATGGCCAAAGTACACATTACTTTGTATGATTTAACAGAACTGTACAAACAATATGAAAAATGTGTCAAGTCCAATAAGGAATAAGATGCGTTACTTTAGATGATATATTTTATTTGGTTTAGTTTTTTTTTCAGAATAAGGATTTAATACTCTATTGGAGAGGTTTTTGAGAAAATATGAAAATTGTTTAGTTACCTATTATTTTTTTATAATTTAACATGTACTGGATGATGTATTCAATTTGAGACACTTCAATACCTTTTCGAGACATTGTGATGTCTCAAATTAAGTCGCTGACCGTTACAATTGTTTTTGTTTTTCAAAATTCATATTTTTCATACATCTCTTTATTATTGTTTACTTGATTTGTTGTAAAATCAGATTTGTCATTAAACGTTATTGTTAAAATTATGTAACAAACATAAAAAAATAGAAAATAAGCTGTTTATAAAAATGAACTTTCAGTTTAATGTAAATGTATTTAGCTATATCTTGCTGTGATAGTACAGCTGTTGTTTTATTTTTGAATAAAAATATACTAATAGCCATTTGTTTGATTTATATTATAATTTGAATTTGACGATAAATGTTCAAAAGTTAATCAAACTTAAAACTATAAATTCCCAACTTCCATTGGGGGTGGCAAAGTTTTTTTACCGATTCTGGCCAAGATGTCACTCTCTTCTTCATATCCCTTGAAGGTAAAAATATAAAGTAAGCAAACAAGTTGGGAATTTAATTTATTCGATTCGACACCCTAAGACCGGTTTCTGCCTTTCGGCTTCGTCAGTTAGGCTTTTATATCCGACAAGTCAATAGTTAAAAAATTATTTGAAATTTTTGGTCTCTTCTCACAAAAATTCAACAGTTTAGTACTGTTAATGTGTTAGTTTTCACAAAGCTGATTTATAGATGAATTTTCTCCATGCATATAAACGGGCTGTCATACACAATTCCAAGGTATAAAAAAATTATAACAGTTAAAGGGTATTTATTGAATTTAGCTTGTATTTACAATGTTTCTAGTCATTCTTGAATTACAATCAATTTTACTTATCTTCACTCGGACTTAGGCTTCTGAAAAAAAAAATAGAATTTGGAAGTAATCAAAATTGTATCGAATGTCATGAAGCATGTAACTTCTACATTTATTTTATTGAAGTCTATGGATTGGTTAAAATGTTACAAATTTAAAAAATACTAGTTATTCAATTAACAGAATTAACAAGAAAATAAAGATTTACCCAGAACAATAACATCAAACACATTAGGATTATGAAACAGTTTGTTGGTTTGGGTTTGGTTCAAAGGACTTGGAGGTTTAATGTTGAGACACATCTTGTAAATGAGAATTATTTTCTTTTTGTAATATGTTGTGGTTTTGTGGGGTTTGATTAAGGACTATGGGGGATGCAACTTGACTCTGAATTACCTTCTCTTCTGGATTTGTGTTTTCAGCTGAAAGAAAAGATGTGACAGATTTTTTTACGGAATCCCATAATTCAAATGCACTACCAGGTATTGGAATTGAGGGTAGTTCAGGTGGTGGGTCATCTTTTTTTGCTGAAATAGAAAATCATATATGGCGTTAATAGGCACAATAATTATTATTGGTAATGCTAATACTTGATTTAGAAACGTACCTCCTGTCACAAAGTTATAGGAAACAGTCATATATTTTTTTCCTTCTGTAAGAGCTATTTGTCCATATTCTGCAGCCTCTTTTGGATAACAAACTGCACTGATACCCAGGGCTCCGATTGCAGCATACAAAGTTCTTTTTATAAACCCTCCTCTAAGACCAAAAATGACTCCAGTTAAACCACCAATGCTTATGGCTCCTATTTTTGGTAGGGTATTGTTTTCCTCTTGCAAGTAGTTAACTACCCCTAAAAATCAATTATAAAATAAGAAACCCCATTTGCAAGTTTTTTATACACTAAAATTAAACCTTGTACAATTAACCATTGTTGTATTATTTTATTTTTATTTTAATTACAATGGCAATTTTAGATAGACACATTATTGACAAATTGTGAATTCAGAACGACTTTTAAATCAGTATTATCTTAACTATGGATGACTAACTTGTACCTCTGCCAGCCACATTTAATTTTTTACTTTTAATATTTTATTACTTATAGTATATGATGTTCTTAAAAATGTCGATCATTGGCAATATTTATACATACTATGTGCTCAAACAATAAATAAGTTTCATATTTTTGTAGTTGCTCATAGGTAACACTACTAGGCACTTAAAATAGCCAACATCTTGTTGATAATAACAGTATTTGATTGTATGGTTCGTTTATAATGTAAAAGGTATACAAAGTATTATTTAGGAGGCACTGCTGGTTCCATAAAAAAACTTATTTTTTTCAGTTAATTAATGATTATGCCTACTTTAGCAAACACATTTTTAACCAGCACCTAAATCATGAAAAGTACAATAAATATTTATTGGTTTCCTATATTCTGTTAATCAAGTTCAATTGAAAGATAAACCTTTTATGAAACTTGCATTATTTTTTATATTTTTACATCCTAAAATAGTAGTAACCAATTTCAAGACGTGTTAATAGAGAAAACGAACGAAAAACTCACAGTCTAGGTTTTCTTTTCTTTTATGAAATTCTTGAGATCCCACTTTTTTGTATTGTTTATATTCATGAATGATCTTTTGTAATTCTACTCTTACAGTTCCGATAGTAGTTTCAATTTTTTCAATTTGTGGACTCCTTTCTTCTATGGGTGGAAGTGTCTGAGATGTTTGTTCAGGTGTATATAAAGGGAGTTCACTAGGTCTAATTAGATACTCTTGTTCTTCTTGTTTTGGCATATTTTTTAATTTAATTTCTACAGCTGCGGCTGCCAGTGATGGAACTAGACATCTTTTTATTGCCTAAAATGGAATTTAATACTAGAGTACTATTACTGTTTTGATATGATTGGTTGGATAACTCATTTCCTATTTTTAATTTTATGTAAATAATTTTATATATAAAATAAAAGAAAATTTTTCAAGATAAATGTAGTTTTTTCATACCTGACTAGAAAACATTCTTAAATTATCTTTAAGTAGGGCGAATTAAATGCAAAAGCAATTTAAAATTATATAAACGATCCAATTGACAACCTTTCAAAAATGACAAATGTCATCTGCAATCGACAAGATATATGACAAGGTAAGGACTGACCACCGCAGCGCTGTCATTAACACCAATATGGCCGGCAAGTCCCAGCGCTCGCGTATGATTAACACAGGGAAGATAGGGAAAAGTTGGATTTTTTATTAGATATTAGGCTTAAAAAAATAATAAAAATGGCATTAATGTTAGATACTATTATGCAGTATGTACAGTCTAACTTTCAATCCCGAAATATCAGGGAAGGGCAATAATATGTTAATATTGTGTGGTGCAAGTGGTTATCTATCCATCTACCTGTTGGTGGGGGGTGTCGATATACTGCGACCTATAAGATATATTATTGTGCCCCCTTCTGCTGTCCATTCGTTAAGGATGTCTCAATGATTAGAGCAGTTCCTCCAGTCCGTGCAAGTGGTTAATAGAACCACTTATTTATATCAAAAAAGTTTTTAATTTAAGGTTTCGACTTTTAATTCTAAATTCATTTTTACAATAAGTACTTATCTTTTATTTCACTTTTTATTAGGAATAACTAAATTATTTTATATCTATCTATTATATGTATATACTACCTATATCATTGTCTTTGGGTTTTATTAATAAATTTTATTGAAATCCATTGTACTATTTTTAGTTTGATTTATTTTTTATACTTCTCTGTAAACTACTTAAATTGAGAAAAAAAAATTAAATTCCTTCTTTCATTCCGTAGTTGGTAGTTATTAGTGTCAAGACGGTTAAAGAAATCAACCTTTGTTTTATATTTACTATGTAAGCCTTTCTTTTTTATTTATATTTAAAGTAATATTTAAATTCAAATCCATTTATAACTTAGAGAAAACTTATATACAAAAATTCATACCTTTATAATTAATAAACAAGATATATACTTGTATTCCGAAGTATCCAATAAAAAAAGAAATGGGAAAAGGATACACTGAAAATCGAATATCTATACTAGTCCTAGGAGTAGTTCATATTTTAAAATTAATTACAAATATACAGTATGTTAAAAACACAGTACCAGATCAAACTTGTGTTTTTCTAAATGGAACAGCCTGCATTTTAGTTTAAATTTAAATTCATTTCGATTTTTAAACCAGGGCCAATTATTTTTGCGAACAATATATTTTTTTTTATATTATCTTAAAGTCAACGAAGAAAATGAGCACTGACAAAGTTAAAAAATTGAAAATTTGTATACCGACTTTTTTGATTGAAAATTAGGCTTTTTTAAATTTAAATTCATATAAAATCCAAAAATACAGTTTATTTAAAACACAAAAGAAAACGTTTTCACCAAGTTTCATAAAAAATTAAAAACGAACAAAATAGTTTTTAGCGATTTTCTCCATAATTTCGAAGACATGTTGAAAAATGATCAATAGAAAAATTTAAATTTTTTTCATTATCTACAACTTTTACATTAAACTTTTTTTCGATAGGATGCATATTTTAGCCACAAATCGCAAAAAATCAATACTCATCCCTCAAAACGTATATACTATACCTAAGAATTTTTCAAAAATTCGAGTATTTAAAATTGGAATATCTCCACAAAACTGTTAACTTTAGATATAGGAAATATTTAAGGAAAATGAAACTACAACTATAGGGTACTTGTCGATTGTGACATAAAATACAGGGTGATCCATTACAAAAAAAAAAGATAATAATAACAACTGTTTTGACATCCCCTGTGAATAATAATAGAAAAATAATACTGTTATGTAATATATGCGGGTCAAATATACAGGGTGGACCAAACCTCTGTCGTTGAACGATTACGTCGTTGTGGTAAGAGATAATACTATCAAATTTTGTGTGAGCTAGTACAGTCACTAGGTGCACATTTTGAAAATAGTTTCGAATATACAAGGTGTTCCAAAAACTCGTGGCAACACAAACTTACATTTTTTTAAATGGAACATACTATATTTTATTCAAGAATCGAAAAGATCTCACCGAGAGCGTTAAAAAACTGTAGCATGTTAAAATATTATATGGGTGTTTCAAAAAGATATGGCCAATTATTAGCAAAAATGACCCCATCTTTAACACTCTGTAAAACAGGAAATCAAAATAAATCAATAGGTTTTTGTAATCACTATTAATTACTTTCTTCATCTGTGGCTTCTTTAATACAGGGTGAAACAGAACTCAAATCAAGCAATATCTCAAAATTTTCAAATGGATCACCCTATAAGTCTTTATACAATTTGTTAATACAATGAATAAGCTTTCAAACAATATAGTATAGTTAGGGTATAAGTTAATGGAAATCTGTAAATATTTTATAATAACGGAAAAATCATGTATTTTACGTACACAAATTATAGGGGATTAAATTTTTACATGAAACGTACTGTTTTGGGAAGTTCCAAATAATGACAAATTTGGAGACCCAAACTTATTAGGCCACACCCTTTAGATGTGCCTGTCCCAACTTATTGTAGATTTAAGTTGGCAGAGAGAGATTGATGTGGACTGTATATATAGGTTATAGCGAAATTATACTCTGAGTACTTGGATTTTATATATTAACGATAACGTAAAACAAAACACTTTATAACAAACAAAGAATATAACAAATTTAAAACTGTGTTTACAATTGCTCAAAAAATACTGTGAATACGAATTTGTATAAGTTAAAATTGATGAAGTTATTACGTAAGAAACAGTCTAAGTGCGACCTGTTCCTCACGGAGTCGGATGTGCTACTGATTTGATTTAATTTATTCTAGTCGCGTGTGGTCTGCCGATATTCTTCCTTGGCCAATCACGGGTACGTATTTTCGGCGTTATTGTTGTGTCTTTTTTTTTATGCAACTTCCAGTCTCGCCCCTGGCGTCGCGGTATATGTAAAAGCGGTCGCCGCCAAAGAGGTAGCCGATAAAGCGGTTTTTAACTATTGATGTTTATATGGACTGTAAATTACTTCCGGGTTCTTAGCTGCGCTCTGGCCTTAATTTACGATGTGTGCTTACACTGTTGCTATGCGCGAGGTTCGGTTATTTTATTTCTCTTGTTGCCATGGGCGTAGTTAAAAATGTTCGATTTCGAACATACTCCCCGCCGCGAAGGGGTTTGGGGGGTGTTGTATTGATTGTTAGCTTATGTATCTCAATCTGTTAGAAGTATGAGATAGGAAGAAAAAAATTTTTTTTTTGTGTTTTTTAAATTGTTACCCTATATAGGGTTTGTGCGTGAGAAAGAGAGGATAGTTATTTGAGTTAAATGGAGTGTTCATATCATTTGTAAGTCCGAACTTCTTCTTACAAATTTATGAGAATGTATAATGTTGATGTGTAAAAAAAGTTAAAAATAATGGATATAAATCCTAAGGGTATTAGTTCACCCTGTATGTGAAAAAGAATTAAAAATATAATGGATATAAAATCCTAAGGGCATTGGTTCACCCTGTATGTGAGAAAGAATTAAAAATATTGGATATAAAATCCTAAGGGTATTAGTTCACCCTGTATGTGAAAGAGAATTAAAAAAGTTTAAAGTACGATTTGATTTGTTTACGTTACATTTGGTTTATTTAATAAAAATAGGAATTAGAAGGCATGTCTTATTATAAGAACATCCTGTATATGTATTTGTGTTGATTTATTTGAAATGAAAAATATAACTTGCTATAAAGCTTGTGTAAAAGGGTTTGTAAGTAAGTTTGATTTGGATTAATCTGAATTTGCCGGTACATTTTCTGAATGTCCCCGGTTAGCACGTATTTAAATAGTCGAAAACGACATAGAATATCGAAGAGTGAAGGTTGTACTTGAGGTCCCCTAATAGCCCACTCGAGTTAGATCAAAAAAGGGGCTAACCCGGACAAAATTGAAAACGGCAATTTTTCTTCGGGAATCGTTAGGGGGGGTCACTGGCAGTCTAAATTTCGATTTGTGTATGTTCAAGTCCATTGCGTCAGCCGCCATATTGAATTTAAGGGTGCATATTTATTTATTCAATAACTCGTTCATTTGCAATTTTACATGAAAAATGGTAATGACCAAAGTTGTCTGGAATTAAATTTCCTACAATTTTGGTCGTTATCACTTTTTCGCAAGGATCGATATTTTTCGACTAAGAGCCGAAAGAGGGGGTGAAATTTGAGAAAGAGATAAATTAAGAGAGAAAGATAGAATAAATTGATGAAAATGAAGAAACAAAACCAAAAAATAAAAATTCAAAGATAGAAACCAAAAATGAAAAATGAAAAACGAAAAACGAAAAAAAAAAAAAAAATAGAAAAATGAAAAGCGAAAAATGGAAAACGAACAATGAAAAATGAAAAATGAAAAATGAAAAATGAAAAACGAATAATGAAAAACCAAAAACGAAAAATGAAAAATGAAAAATGAAAAATGAAAAATGAAAAACGAAAAATGAAAAACCAAAAACCAAAAATGAAAAATGAAAAACCAAAAACCAAAAATGAAAAATGAAAAACGTAAAATGAGAAACGAAAAATGGAAAATGAAAATCGAAAAATGAAAAACGAAAAACGAAAAATGAAAAACTAAAAATGAGACATGAAAAATGAAAAACGAAAAATGGAAAACGAATAATGGAAAGCGAAAAATGAAAAACGAAGAACGACAAAAGTAAAACGACCATGGATTTTTGTTCTATGGCCTAGTAGAAAAAAAAAAGTCTATGTGGGTCCGCATCAGCCCCATCAGCCTTGCTCCGTCGGCATAGTAGAATTTATTTTTTTTTTTTTCAATATCTGAAATTTTAAAATTAAATTAAATATCATAAAATTCTTACTCAAATTCTTTAGATTTTTTTCGTTTTTGGTTTTTCATTTTTCGTTTTTCATTTTTCATTTTTCATTTTTCATTGTTCGTTTTCCATTCTTCGATTTTTTTTTTTTTTTCGTTTTTCGTTTTTCATTTTTCATTTTTGGTTTCTATCTTTGAATTTTTATTTTTTGGTTTTGTTTCTTCATTTTCATCAATTTATTCTATCTTTCTCTCTTAATTTATCTCTTTCTCAAATTTCACCCCCTCTTTCGGCTCTTAGTCGAAAAATATCGATCCTTGCGAAAAAGTGATAACGACCAAAATTGTAGGAAATTTAATTCCAGACAACTTTGGTCATTACCATTTTTCATGTAAAATTGCAAATGAACGAGTTATTGAATAAATAAATATGCACCCTTAAATTCAATATGGCGGCTGACGCAATGGACTTGAACATACACAAATCGAAATTTAGACTGCCAGTGACCCCCCCTAACAATTCCCGAAGAAAAATTGCCGTTTTCAATTTTGTCCGGGTCAAATTCTAACTCGATTGGGCTATAAGGGATATGTCATTTAGAGACAGGTTAGTTGTGGACTTGGCCGAAAAATCAAAGACAACTCTGGTTTGAGTCGTACTGTGGTCTTTGATTACACATAGGTGTGGTACAAAATATGTATTGAGGTTTAATTCGTTTACCAACGAGAAAGGAACTTTTTTGGCGTGTCCCAAAGTTATATATTCCAAGAGCTGATCTCTATATTGTGCAAAAAGTTGCGGATCATTATGCAATCTATTCTCCTGGCTGAGAAATCGATTTTTGGCTAAATAAAAAGAGTTACCTAGAGAGGTAGGAGATAAATGGTCTATCAGAGGCAAGTTTACTTGATACGTCCCATTTTGTAAAACCATTGTGGTTTTTGTGAACAGCTGTTCGGCTTGAGCGTCGTCAGACGATAGAACTTGTTGCGAAGATGCAATATCTTCTTGTTCCCAAAATTTCTCTATTAATTGATGCGTGCTGTCATCAAGAGATACGGATTGTTTCCGATTGATGCTTAATAAAGCTTGTATAGGTTTATCAGGAGTAGATAAAGTTTGTATACAAAAATGCGGGACAGTTCCCGATATTACCCATCCCAAATGGGTATTTATGAGCGTAGGGCGGCCTTTGCCTAAAGTTCTGTATCCGCCCTTGAGAATATTGGCTTTTTCTAGATCTACTAGCGGAAAAATCCCAAATCATTTTCCTAGCCTTCTCTCTGTGAAACACTACCTTTGCCCAGAACTCTTCCTACAAATTTATGAGAATATTTTCCTTTATTGGAAACACCCTGTATGTAACGAAACGAGAAAATACCTCCCTTTGGACCCTAATATGGTGGTTTTTGACCTCTGACCACAACAGAGGATGGATTCAAAGGAGGTTGAAGTAGAAAAATGGATGTCTTAGGATTAAAGAACACCCTGTATATAAAGAATAAACGACAAAAATAAAGGATTGTTTGCGATAAAGAGTATTTCGCTAAGATTTGGTAAGTTGAGGTTTGATAATTGGATATTGAATCCCTTGTGTCGAGAAATAGAATTTGTGGTAGCCATGGCTAAGGGATGATTTTTCCCTTTGAACGAGAATAGTAGGTATGTCTATTAGCAGAGCACCTGGTATTTAAAAAAGATGGATATGTCTTATTAGAAGATCATCCGGTATGTGAAAAGATGGGTATGTCCTATTTGTGAAGATCACCCTGTATATAGAAGAGGCGGATATGTCTTATTTGAAGATCATCCTGATTTAAACGAGAGCGGGTATGCCTTATTAGAAGATCACCCTGATTTATGAAAAAGGTGGGTATGCCTTATTTGTGAAGATCACCCTGTATATAAACGAGAATAGTAGGTATGTCTATTAGAAGAGCACCTTGATTTATGAAAAAAGTGGGTATGTCTTATTGGAAGATCACCCTGTATATGAAAAAGGCGGATATGTCTTATTAGAAGATCATCCTGTATGTGAAAAAGATGGGTATGTCCTATTAGAAGATCACCCTGTATGCAAAAAAGATGGGTATGTCTTATTAGAAGTTCACCCTATATATAGAAGGGATTGCTTTCCCTGTATAAGAAAACAAACTAGAAAATGTATAAAACCCTTTGAACCTAATATGGTGATTTTTGAACTCTGACCACAACAGAGTATGGAACGAAGGAGATTTAAGTTCACCCTATAGAAACAAGGATGGTATGAGAAATAGGCAGTTGAGCCCAATACAAGAAGTCTTGAGATAAAGAACACCTTGAGTGCAAAATTAGAAATGAATAGAAATAAAAGTGGAATAGAAGCCTTGCTCTAAAGCAAAAGAGCCTTCTGTGTGCAAAAAATAAAATAATATATAAATAAGTATAAATGTAAATGTAAAGGTATGCCCCGCACTAAAATGGAGGTCATCCTTTTGTGAAATTTGCGTAAAAACGCGGATAGGGCGTCACTAGCCGTCGGTAACTAAATGAACGTCCGGTATGCAACAAAATTGTTACATATGTGTGGTAGATGCATATTTTTTGCAAAGCGAAAATTAAAATAGTGTTTGGACTTACATAATTATACTGCCATAAGTTAAAATTTGTACGAAAAACCATTACCGTATTTACTTGAGTAATTTTCCAAAAGTTTATTGAATATAAGTATATTTTTATTAGAACGAGAATCGATAAGTTTTTTTATTTATTTGTTTTAAGTTTAAAGGGAAGATATGACTTGGCCCTGTATGTGCAAAGACGAGAAAATAAAGTTGAAATGTCTTATTTTTGGAAGACAATTTATATATAAAAAATAAAATAAATACCTAAGTATTAAAAAAGCGATATGGTAATCAGCTGTTATGCGAAAAATTAGCTAAAGACTTTGTTTATTAGATTGAATTCGTTTTTTGTTAAAGTATTGATTTGCAAAAGTATTTACATTGTAAAATTGGTATTTTAAATGTTAGAACAGCGTCTAATTTAATTTATGCTGAGGTAGCGAAAGAATTTGCGAGATTTGTTTATAAATTGTTTTTGTACCTAGGTACACGATAATTTGATGTGAATTTGAAGTTTAAAAACTTATAAAATTGTATGCCAAAGTTGTAGGGCTTCGCATACGAGGGTAGTTGAGATATTTGTGAAATGAGAGTTGGTATTTTAAATGTAAATTGCTACCTATATTGAGGGTTAAAATTCAATGACCTGTGCATTGTTTGTTTTGTATATGACAAGAAAATTGATTTCATTTGGGTAGAATAGTTTTATATTTGTTTGTTTTAAAAGAGAATTGTATTGTATTTAATTTTTGTTATAATTTAAGTGCGATTTGTTTATTGGTTACGAGTAAATTAGAGATAGGCGCTAAAGACCGTTGTGTTGAGATTTATACGAAACTTGTAGTATAATGTAGCGTTCTGTCGGCGAAAGAAAACGAGTAAATGTTTCCGACGGAAAAAGAATAAGATTGCAATCGTCGCGTTTAGTTTCAAATAGATAAGTTTACTTAAGTAGAAAAGTTTTGAGGCTTTTAAAAATCCATTAAAAAATAAGCCTTGTAGAAATTGAGAAGTTTGGGAATTAAAATCCCTATAGTTTGTTTGTTTGCTTAGTTTGTACCGATAAAGCGATAAAAAATAGATATTGCTAGAGATCGAGATAATGAATAGATTGTTGAAGTATTTGTTTATTTATTATTAGCTTAGAGGCGCTAAGGACCCGGGTGTTGAACTTTAGAGGTGCCAACGAACCTAAATTGTTTATATATACCGTATAGCTTAGAGGTGCTGCCGAAAACCCTAGTGTTTATCTTTAAAGGCGAAAACGAAACCTATATTGTTTTATGATAGCTTTGAGGTGCTACATAACCCGATTGATGAACTTTAAAAGGCGCCAACGAACCTAATTGTTTGAATAGCTTATTGAGGCGCTACAGACCCGATTGTTTAGTTTTTATACAAATGGATTGTTTAAGATTTGCGATTTTAGTAAATAATTGTTGATTTTATTTTTATGAGAATTTGTTTGATTTAGGCAAGAGTTTGTACCCGATTTTAAATAGACGAAGTTTGCGAACGATTGCGAGTTTTAAAATAAGAGAAATTTGCGAGCGAGCGCGAGATAGTACGAGATTTGAAAGATTTGTTGATTGTCAAGCGACAGTAGTTTTTATATTTTAATGTATCGATAATTTAAAGTTTGTTTCGTAAAAATCTAGTTTACCTTTTAAAATAGGTATAAAAATATGAGTTGAAAATATGAGATAGTTTGAATTTTTTGAGCAATTGTTTTCCAATAAAAGAGTTGTAGATAGGACAATTTTTCCATAATGGAATTAAGTATTTATGGTATGAGAAAATTGAATTGTAGTAGAGCTTATAGTTTGATTTGTAAGAAATTTTGTCCTTTCTATTAAAATACATGAAATATATGCGACAAATATGTAAAGAATCATAAGTATGTGCGACAAATATATATATAAAGACGAAAAATGTTCATGTGTATAAATGGAAAAATGTTTTTATATAAATACATAAAGTGAAAAATTAGTATCGAATGAATGACAAAATTGAATTCAAATATTCAATTGGTTTGAGGCCAAAATATACTCTTCCAAAAACCAATTATTTGTATATGTAAAGTAGAAAATGTAAACTTTATACCTGTTTTTTCACTTTCACTCACGCACTACACTGAGGAGTTCCAGGTATATGTAGTTTGGCAGTTCGTTTTTTGCTGATTCCATAAAGATGGCTGGACGAATCCCAAGTTGAATTTGACTGGATCACTGAAGAAGTACTGTTGATTTGAAGGTCTTGAAGATTAGCTGCTTTCAATCCGGTTCGATTGGACCATGTTTTGGGAAGTTCCAAATAATGACAAATTTGGAGACCCAAACTTATTAGGCCACACCCTTTGATGTGCCTGTCCCAACTTATTGTAGATTTAAGTTGGCAGAGAGAGATTGATGTGGACTGTATATATAGGTTATAGCGAAATTATACTCTGAGTACTTGGATTTTATATATTAACGATAACGTAAAACAAAACACTTTATAACAAACAAAGAATATAACAAATTTAAAACTGTGTTTGCAATTGCTCAAAAAATACTGTGAATACGAATTTGTATAAGTTAAAATTGATGAAGTTATTACGTAAGAAACAGTCTAAGTGCGACCTGTTCCTTACGGAGTCGGATGTGCTACTGATTTGATTTAATTTATTCTAGTCGCGTGTGGTCTGCCGATATTCTTCCTTGGCCAATCACGGGTACGTATTTTCGGCGTTATTGTTGTGTCTTTTTTTTTTATGCAACTTCCAGTCTTGCCCCTAGCGTCGCGGTATATGTAAAAGCGGTCGGCGCCAAAGAGGTAGCCGATAAAGCGGTTTTTAACTATTGATGTTTATATGGACTGTAAATTACTTCCGGGTTCTTAGCTGCGCTCTGGCCTTGATTTACGATGTGTGCTTACACTGTTGCTATGCGCGAGGTTCGGTTATTTTATTTCTCTTGTTGCCATGGGCATAGTTAAAAATGTTCGATTTCGAACACGTACTGTATATTTTAGGTTTTCTAAGGCATTAGAATATTCTACAAATTGTAATCGTAATTTTGGATGTGTTTATTATTTTTTACTGTTACCACTAGAGGACCGCATACCTTTATAAAGATATTAGAAATTATTAGTCCATTCTGTGAGCATGAAAAAAACCTTGAAAAATACAAATATATTTTGACGCCCCCAAATTGCCCCCCCCCCCCGTTTTCGAGGATGCTGAACACGATGACGAGTTGGCCCTACCCCCCAAACGGCCAAAACCCACCCTCAAAATTGTGAATCGCGTCTTTCACCGGCAAAACTAACATAACTCCCCGTTTTCGAGGTTGGTGGACACGATGACGTTGGTGACAATTCTTTTAAAGATGACCCCACCCCTCAAACGGCTAAAAAGCACCCCCGAAAGGGTGAAAAGTTTGTTATTCGCTATAAACGAGAAAACCCGCATTATCTCCCGTTTTCGAGGATGCTGAACACGATGGTGATGTTGGATCTTCTCTCCGAGTCGACTGCACCCCCCAGACGGCAAAAAAAAGAAAAAATGTTTACCCTTTAATACCATTTAATTTGTGTACGTAAAATGCATGATATTTCCTTTATCATAAAATATTTACAGTTTTCCATTAACTATACTATATCGTTTGAAAGCTTATTAATCGTACTAACACATTGTAAAAAGACTTATAGGGTGATCCATTTGAAAATTTTGAGATATTGCTTGATTTGAGTTCTGTTTCACCCTGTATTAAAGAAGCCACAGATGAAGAAAGTAATTAATAGTGAGCACAGCCAATGATATGAGAATGACATTTAAATACAAAGACCTGTTGATTTATTATGATTTGCTGTTTTACAGAGTGTTAAAGATGGGGTCATTTTTGCTAATAATTGGCCATATCTTTTTGAAACACCCATATAATATATTAACATGCTATATTTTTTGAACGCTCTCGATGAGATCTTTTCGATTCTTGAATAAAATATAGTATGTTCCATTTAAAAAAATGTAAGTTTGTGTTGACACGTGTTTTTGGAACACCCTGTATAATCGAAACTATTTTCAAAATGTGCTCCCAGTGACTGTACTAGCTCACACAAAATTTGAAAGTTTTATGTCTTACCACAATGACGTAATCCTCCGACGACAAAGGTTTGGACCACCCTGTATACAGGTCTAATAAAGCGAATTCAATTTTAAAATAATATATTTTTACTTTTTAATAATCTTTATTTTATTTTTTATATCTCACATTTTTTTTTAAATCATCTCCCAAAACAAACATGTCATAACAACCATCCCCCTTTTTTTAAGTCCCTTTTACATATTTTTTTTTAATTCTTTTAAAATACACTTCCTATAATTTTGTCTCATTTTTTAAACCATAACAACATTCCCAAAATTTGTTTTCTTAATTTATTTTTATCTTGAATAGAAATAAGAAAACCAAATTTTAATTTTTATTTTTCCCACCGATATCTTGTCTTTTTGTTTGATTTCTTTTCGTATTCTTAAATTCTCTTCCTCTGCTATTTCCAAATTCATTTTTATTTCTTCATTTAAATTTTCTTCCAATATCCAAAAATATTTTTTTAATTTAAACTTCCATCTGTGATAATTTCTTTTAATTTTATTTCTATTTAAATTCCCATTAAATTTAATAATTATTTAGCCCTGTGAAAATGGTTTGCCTATTCCCCCCTGGATAAATTTTCCTCTATTGCCACCTGCACCTTATTGTTTATTTCTGTACTTTCCTTGTTTATATATCTGTCAATAACCTCCACATTCCTCTGACATATCCTATTTTTCTCCTCCATAATGTCACATATCGTCTTAAGTTCCCCATCGACCTTTACTTTAAATCCTTCTAAACCATGCTCATTAGCATTTGTTTGCAATTTAACTTCTTCTATTGTTTTTTGAAAATCCACCAATTTCTCCTCTACTTTTCCTTGTATGTGACTTTTTAAATTTTCATCTATTTTATCTCCTAATTGACATCTTCTCTTCCAATTCATTCTCTATGTCCTGTCTGATTCTAACGCCATTTTCTTGAATTTTTTCTCTTGTTCTTTTATGTTTTCTTGTATATATTTGATTTGCTCTTTCTGCTCTTCTTGTTCCTTTTTATTTTTTTTATTTGTTCTAAACTTTCCTGTTCATTCTTTGACTTTCTTCCCGATTTTCATCTAATTTTCTATTCAAATCTCCCCTCATATTATTCATACCTTCCTTATTTTCTTCTAATTTCTTATTCATACTGATCAAAAATTCCATTAACCGATCTTCTTCCTCCATCTTTTGGGTTAACTCAATTTGCCCCACGTTAGGCGCGAATTGAAATGATAATGATAATTTTGAGATTTTTTATTTTTTAGTAATTTTTATTTAATTTTTTATATCTATTTTTTTAAAATTCTTTTAAAATTCACTTCCCATAATTTTGTGTCATTTTTTAAACCATAACAATATACAGGTCTAATAAAGCGAACGGAATTAAATTTTAAAATAATATACAGGGTGTTCCATTAAAAAAATTGATCTGATGGTACTGTGTTAGGAAACAGGATATATATTTGTGATTAATTTTAAAATGTGAAGGTTGCTTATGATTTTCGTTTTTAACTTTTCTTTTTTTTATACCTATGTTGATCAGTCTGTATAAGTAAGGTATAAGCAGGAAAGTAATCAAACTTTATTCATAAGAAAGTGATGACAAAATCTTCCTAATGAAACTGCACATAGATTATTATATTTTTTAGTTAGGAGGGACACCAATTTTAACTAAATTAATAAATAGTTGTTTGTACTATGTTTTTACTTCTAAAGTGATAGTGAATCCAGTCTCACGCATCTGTGCAATATGATATTGGCGTGGTTCGTACTTGTATGGGCTTTTGTTAGTTACCTGTACGCAACGGGTTTCTTCAGAAAAGTGACAAAGTTTGTGAAATATCTGGTGCTTGTTTCTAAGTTGCCAGGGCCTGAAAGGGATCCCGTCCTTGGAAATATCAGTCAGATTTGGTGTACACCAGGTAATAATTTAATTTTTTTTTCATTATCTCATGAATTCTTGTAGTTGAAATAATTTTTTTTTAAATTAAATTAAAATAACCGTGTCATACAAAACATTTTTGTACTTATTTTTTTCTGGACTTAATACACGAGTTTGTCATATCTTTTGATTAAACATTCATAGGATTATTGTACATCTAAACTTTGTAAACAGCTCATTACGCTCGTTAAAAAGTGAAAAACGCATGGTTGAAAAACGTGGTGTCGCTACAATTTTTAGGCTTTAATATTATTCACGAAAGAAATATTAATTAATTTACAGTTTTATGAAACACCCTTTATAATAATATTTTTTACTCATTTATGATTTTTAAAAAAATATCATTTAAACCCCTAAACTTTAAACCCTCTTACGGCAACGGCGGCTCCAAGGGGGGTTAGTATTGCCCCCCCCCCCAAGTCCGGCAATGAGAGGATATTTCTCAGATCTGCGTAAACCAAATTTTAATTTTTTTGAATTTTTTTTTGTAGATTCTAGGTCCATTTAAACTCACTTTCTCCCCCAAAAATGGTCCAAATATTTCTCATATCTGCGTAAACTAAATTTTAATTTTTTTGCATTTTTTTTTGTAGATTCTAGGTCCATTTAAACTCACTTTCTCACCCAAAAATAACCTAAACATTTTTTTCGGTAATTTTGACATTGCCAATCGTTTCTTTTACAAAATTCATTCTGCGTTAACCAAATCTTAATTTTTTTGAATTTTTTTTGTAGATTCTAGGTCCATTTAAACTCACTTTTTCCCCCCAAAATGGCCCAAACATTGTTTTTCGGTAATTTTGACACTGCCAATCGTTTCTTATACAAAATTCATTCTGCGTAAACCAAATTTTAATTTTTTTTATTTTTTTTGTAGATTCTAGGTCCATTTATATCAACAAACCCAAAATATAAAATTTTTATATATATAACCCTAATAGCCGACGATTATTATTATTATTATTCACATTTAATAATCCTTTTGTGACTAATTTAAATTTTGTGCCTTTAGTTGGTAAATAAATTATATTTTTGTAATAGGTAGGTACTCTATAAGTTGTATAAATATAGATTAAAATATTCTAAAAAATGTTTAATTTTGTGACTCATTTCTGAAGTGCCTGTTTGATTTTTGTATTTTTTTTCATATAGACTTTGAATTTATAAAATACCTCGAAGCACGATATAATCATGTCAATAACTTTAATATGTTACGTTTTTTGGAACACTCTGTACACTCGAAATATTTTCAAAACTCAGTCCTTAAGGATCTCATATTGTTTTTTATATATAAATCGTAAACAGCGAAAAAATATATTGTATAATGTTAATTTCATCAAATGTTGCTGACGTGTGAGTTATTATCTATTATCTCTTCTATTATCTATTATTATAAATATTTGTCGAAACTTTCCAATAACTGGCCATTTAATTTATAATTAACGCACCTTTGCCATATCATCTTATGGAAGAAAATTTTCTACTTTGTTTGTGATAAACATGAAAACCACAATATTGCTATCATTTCCTAAATTTAATGAATGCTGTTAAATCGTTGCATAATAATTATATTAATAAGAATTACTTTTTTATTTCCTGATATTTTAATGTATGTATGGTGAAAGGGCCATTAAGAAAAAATAATAATACTTAGTTTCGATAAACAAAACATTATTTAAACATCCTTCTGCGTTATTGAAACCACTAAGCGATATGCCTCCTTTCTTATCCCACACTTAATATTTGCTTTTTTAGAAAAACTCTTCCAAACAATACGGAAATGGAGCAAGGAGCATGGTCCTTTGTATCTTATTTCAGTTACTTTTCTATTTCCTGGTGCCAACATTTCTGGTGCAGAAGAGTTTGAGGTAATCAAAATACAATTAAAATCAAAAGTGTCTTATAAGTATATACCAACATTTCGTAACCCTTCACAGATATTGTGTCTCAAAGCTCTAAGCCATAATTAGGTTTTTAAAATCTTTCCCATAAGCAAATCTTGATGACCGAAAAATACTTTTAAAACATACAAAAATATCCTGCCCGCGACCTATTAAATCAACAGTAAATATGAAACTAATTATTAATTTGTTTGAATTTTCAAAATATTATTACGTACTACTTTTTGGACACTTTTTAGTTAGACTTTTATTAAAATTCTTGTTGCAATATTTTATTATTATTTGTTTTAGAAAATAGCTGCAACTACAAAAAACATTCAAAAGGGTCTAGTTTATAACTTTTTATATTTATGGTTAGGAGAAGGTTTATTAACAAGTACAGGTAAATATTTCAAATATTTAGAATAAAAGGCCATTTTTCCGTTTGTGGTATGGATCTTAAAAAAATCTTATATAGTGATTTAAAATAGCCACGAAGGATTCGTGCACTGTCAAGAGATGTTTTTTTTAAATATTTTAATTTCAGGCTCCAAATGGCACACTAGACGAAAAATACTTACACCAGCATTCCATTTTTCGATTTTACAAGAGTTTATATCTATTTTCAATAAAGAGACAAGACGACTAGTAGAAGCTTTGAAAAAAGAAACTGAAAACCCATGGACGAACGTTGTACCTTACATTTCAGGATTTACTATATATTCCATTTCAGGTAAGTAATAAGTGATTTTTTGTGTTGAATATTTGGCGAAAGTGTATAAAGTTGTGATAAAGGTAAAGGTAAAGAAAAAAGTACTTTGAAACCAATCTTCTGTTAGGAATTATTTCAACAATACAATATTAGAGAATTATCGACCTATTCCAACAGTACTTTGTAAAATCTATAAACAAATGTCATATCTTTTTAAGTTTAAAATTCTAACTGATCATCAGCATGGTTTCCTTCCTGATAGATCAACAGAGATTGCTTCTATTGGTCTTGTTAATTACATTCTTGAGCGGTTGGATAAGAGAAGGTAAGTATGTGCTCTCTTTTTTGATCTTTCAAAGGCATGTAATTGTATAGATATATCGATCATATTATACTTCAGGGGTCAGTTTTTGAGTTGGTTGTCGTCGTATATTAGTCTGCGTAATAATAATAATAATAATAATAATAATAATAATAATAATAATAATAATAATAATAATAATAATAATAATAATAATAATAATAATAATAATAATAATAATAATAATAATATACGCCCTGCAATTCACTCCCGGAGGGGGAGGGACGGCTATTATTATTATTTGCCGTGGCGCTCTGGGGCGACTTACTGATGCTTGATGGAGCATTTGCTTTACAGTTGTGGGAAAACCCAGAAAAACCGGACAACACTCCCCCAGGATTTTAAATCTTTGCAGCGTAAACTAACATCAAAGTAATTAATGGTAAATACGCTACAAATCATGCTCATTGTCTAGACCGGGGCACGAACCAGAGCACGGACAGACCTATTAATGGTACATATTGAAATGTGCCAACTGAGCCACCGTCGCCGTGTGTAAAAATTGAAGATTTCAGATCTGAACTGAGAGATGTTGATCGTGGTGTCCCTCAAGGGTCAATTTTAAGTCCATTAATATTTTTATTTTATGTTAATGACCTTCCTAAATACATTGTTGCTAATTATATTGTTTTTTATGCTGACGATACCACGTTAGCGGTAGATTTAACCAGTCAGTTTCTTTCTTGGTGTGAGAGAAATTCTCTAATGGTAAATACCAGTAAAACAGTAGCAATGCAGAAACAAACATTAGATGATGTAACTATCAGGCTAAGTCAAACTGAGATACAGCTGTGTGATAAGACTAAATTCTTAGGTGTGGTATAATTGATAGCAACATGAGTTGGGAATCAAATACTGATTACATTTGTAAGAAGCTAAATAGTTCATATTATGCCATATTGCAGGTTAAAAGCATGTTTAATGTAGAGCAAATACTTCCAAATATACTGTGCCATTCTCTATTCTCATATTTCATATGGGGAAGTTTTTCTAATGCTTCACGGGGTTTTATTGCCCAAAAGAGAATAATTAGGCACCTAAGGTAAAGTAAAAACCGGATGTGGCCATGCACATGACTTTACCATACTTATCCAATTACTCGTACATATTTAAGGCAGGCAATTGTCTCCATGAAACAAAACACTTCTACTGCGCTTGCGCTATTATGCAACTATGTTATTCCATATTTTATTTTTAACTCGCTTATAATACAAAATTTGAAAAAAGTTTTTAAACAAAATTTATAGTAAATTTAATTTAAAATAAATTTTTCTCTTAATATTTTTACATAAACTTAATAGAAACGATAATAATTGCGAAAATCTGAAAATTCTCAAGAGTAAACCCCCACTTCCGGTTGTCCGATTTTACCCAAAATCTAATCAGTTCGTTAGCATGTTGTAAAAATGCTAAGTATAAAATTTGGTTAGAAAATTCCGATAGCAGTTGGAGTTAGAGCGCACACAAATTTTTCCGGACTACATATTCCATACTCCATACTCCATACTCCATACTCCATACTCCATACTCCATACTCCATACTCCATACATACATTTTCTGGAAATGGTCTTAAATGACTTAGGGGGTCTCAAAACATGTAAATCCACTGAAAGCTGAACTTTTTTACTTTACCATACGAAGTGGTAAAGTATTGTAATCGCAAAAAAAAAAGTTCAGCTTTCAGTGGATTTACATGTTTTGAGACCCCCTAAGTCATTTAAGACCATTTCCAGAAAATATATATATGAAGTATGGAGTATGGAGTATGTAGTCCGGAAAAATTTGTGTGCGCTCTAACTCCAACTGCGATCGGAATTTCCTAACCAAATTTTATACTTAGCATTTTTACAACATGCTAACGAACTGATTAGATTTTGGGTAAAATCGGACAACCGGAAGTGGGGGTTTACTCTTGAGAATTTTCAGATTTTCGCAATTATTATCGTTTCTATTAAGTTTATGTAAAAATATTAAGAGAAAAATTTATTTTAAATTAAATTTACTATAAATTTTGTTTAAAAACTTTTTTCAAATTTTGTATTATAAGCGAGTTAAAAATAAAATATGGAATAACATAGTTGCATAATAGCGCAAGCGCAGTAGAAGTGTTTTGTTTCATGGAGACAATTGTACGCTCTTGCCAGGCATGGCCTGCCTTAAATATGTACGAGTAATCGGATTATGAGCCCGTAGGGCCGTTAAAGTATGGTAAAGACATGTGCATGGCCACATCCGATTTTTTTTTTGCGATTACAATACTTTACCACTTGTTATGGTAAAGTAAAAGTATCTAATAGAGTGAAGCCTATAGTGTACCTATCATATACCATTGTAAATGGTCTCAAAGGACGAATAAAGTATTTATTTATATTATTTTATGTGGTAAAAAAATACTTTGAAAGCAAACTTGTTTTAGGGAATTGTTTCAACAATATAATGATATTTTTACGCCAAAATTTGATATATTTTTGAATTTTTAGAAACCTCAATGGGGACTTCTTTAAATTTAGACTCAGAAGAAGATAAAAATTACGTATCTGCAATTTCTCAACTTGGTGAAATAGTCTATTATAGGATAATGAGACCATGGACATATTCTAATTCTATTTTTTACTCACTTTTTCAAACTGGTCAGAAGGAGAAAGAGTTAGTTCAAACTTTACACAATTTTACCAACAAAATTATCGAGAAAAGAACAAAATCTTTCGAGAAATTCGACATACCTGAAAGGGACGATTACAATTATTCAAAACGGAAGAAATTGGCGTTTTTGGATTTACTCATAAATGCAAAAATTACTAACAGTATTATTGATGACCAAGGAATTAAAGATGAAGTTAATACATTTATGTTTGAGGTAATTTTTTTAATTGATAGATTTTCCTAATTTTGAATAACAATAATAATGTTTATTGATAATATAACAATTACAGTAATATAACACAGAAAAAAAAATTCACAATAATTCTTCTCTATGTCATTTGCTTGTATATTGATCACATTATTATATTTTATTTTCTTTCTATGGGGCTTTGTTAATATGTGATCAAACCATTTTCTACTTCTTTGCCTCTCCATTTTATCATTTTAGGTGCTATTCCATCACTTCCCTCTGCTTAGTCTGTTTTGATCTTTTTATTGACTCATATATTTTTTATCAGTGATTCCTATTTAAACTTCATCTTCTCCTTTATTTATTTAAATCCTTGTGTATTTCTTGTTCTCTTTTCAGGAACTGTTTTGTTTTTTATATCTTTCAATACTTAATTTTTCTCTCTTAAGTCACCATACTATATACAATAACTTACTCTCATCACATTTTTACTGTTTGATCTTTTGATAATCCTTATCAAAATAATTTTAATAGAGCATTTCGAATCACTTGGAAGGCAAAATCATTTTCTGATTTTTAAAAATTTAGAAATTGATTTTAATTTTCCGCTGTACTGTTCGACTGTTGAGTTTTATGATTGCCAGTGTTATTCTAAAAAGTGACCCTGGGATACAGTAACAAGTCCTACATAGAACACGGGGTCATATCAGTCAATGCCGTTGATACAGAAAAAAAATCTTTTTTTCGAGCTAGATTTTTATCCAGAGAAATAAACGGCTCAAGAGTCATGGCAACACTAATACACAACTACTTTATTCTTTATTTAGCATATTTATCGATGCTATAAAATGAAAATGTTTTTTAGGGTCACGATACTACAGCTACGTCAATTGGATTTACACTGATGTTATTAGCTAACCATAAAAATTACCAGGTAAGTTTGAAAATAGTATTATTCGATGAGCATATAATAGCCATTATATGCGAATAGAATACTGTACTTTGTCCACGATTGCTTATTACTGCTTAGGAAAATATTAAGAACATTTAGAAAACAGTTTGTTAAATTAATTGCTGGTATGGAATTTACATTTAACTTTATAATTTGATGACTTGTATACTGATCTTTTTGTATGTTGGTATAAGAAAGTCGCAATGTCTTTGCCCATTTTAGTAAAGGACATGTTTCCTTCTTATGGAAAATAAAAGACCACTCAAATGCGGATATTTTGATACCGACAGATTCATCTTGAAAAATAGAACATTTCATAACATTGCGCCAATGTTGTATAATTAGGTCACAATTAATGGTTTTAATTTTAAAATCGCTTACGGAAATTGTATGAGTAAGAGAGAGAGACGAAATACATAAATGAAGATTTATTAGGTCAGGTCAGGTTATAAATGAAGATTTATTATTAGAGATAAATAACTAACACCAGACAGGGTCGAACTGACTAGATGATTTTGGTATTTTTAAGTAAGTACCATCAATATAGATAATAGCTTTTTTGTTATCGGGATCGGGATTATACAGTTCATTGGCAAAATCCGTTACATGAGTATTAATAAAATCTTGATGAGTTATTGATGTAGGACCTAAATTTTCGGAAACGAACCTTTGAGATAAACATAATCTGACAGCTTTTATTGCTATGCTAACAGTTGATCTGCAGTTGTACGAAATTAAGACTTTTAATAGATTATCAGGTAAATCATACTTTAGTTTTATTAAGAATGTAGTAAGATCCCTTTTACTAATGAATTTAGTTTTTCCATATACAACAATGTCACTGCAATATGTAAACATGTCCTCAAAGTTATTTTTACTCAAGTTTGTCATAAGTTTAAAGTCCTCATCATCAAAATTGTCTTCAGAGTCAAAATGATCTTTTAGAGCATCAACAGAAGCATTTCTTAATGCTCGAAACCATTGTGATATCTCTCTAGGAGATATGACTACGTTGCGAGCATTAGAACGCAGAGCTCCGATTAAATCTGACAAATACAAATACCCTTCAGTATTAAAATGGTTAATACAGCACAAAGAACCTTTTGGAACATATATTTCTTTTTTTAAATATATGTCTATCCTGGCTTCAAAAGAAATTGTCTGGAGATTTCTATAACCATCGCAAACAAAGCACATATTGCGTCTTTGCGGTACACAATTAAACTGACAATAAGTGTCATCATTATCCCCTTCAATGTCGGCCATAATTTGCCAATAACAATTAGTATGAATAACCTCACCATTTTCCATATTCCGTTCCTGCAAATTATTATTCTGTCTGCGATGTTGGGCCGCATTTTGAAATCCCTCTGGAAGATCGATTAATTCCTCACAACGCCGAAATCCTCTAGGACGAACTCTAAGTTCACAAACGATTAATACGTCTCAAGTCCGACTCTGTTTTAGGGCCGCAGGTGGCCAGAATTAAATGGCTAGATTTTGTAAATCGAATGGAAAATTTCTGATAAATGAATTGATTTTTTGGGTTTATTAATTAAATTATCACTGGCGCAATGGTATGAAATGTTCTATTTTTCAAGACGAATCTGTTGGTATCCAAATATCCGCATTTGAGTGTTCTTTTATTTTCCATAAGAAGGAAACATATCCTTTGGCTTGTACATTTACCGTTCTGGTAGTTTAAAAATAGCAAAGCACTTTTTGCATTAATAATAGCACCTTTATTATATAAACAAACTCCTGTTCCTTAATTGTACTTCTTAGCATCGAATAATGGGCCCACAATGTAGAGCAAACTAAAAGTAAACTGATTCCAAGAACGATTTGATGTCTTATCTTTTTTTCATTCTTTTAAATTAATCAGTTCTTAACAATTAAAACAAATAAATATGACTTTTAAGTGACAGCGCGTAGCCTACTGTTAAAATAATAAAAAAATTACATGTTACCAATGGAAATATGACAAAAGTGTGACAAAAAGTAGTGAATAATGATTATTCACTGCCTGTAGTTCTTTTAGTGTATAATACATAATATTATACTTGAGAAACCTAATAAAAAATGGGTTAATTTTAAAACAGTCGTGGACAAAATTTGTTATTCTTTCAATTACACTGCTTAAATAAACTATGTCAGAATGAAAAATGGATGAAAATCTGGATATTTAAAAAATAACAATAATAATTGAAAATTTGTCTGACCAAATTTATCAATAAATTGTTCTCGGCCTTATCTAGGGTCTTTACGTTCGTTTTCGTGTTTATTTAACCGTCTAGTCCTTGTTTCAAAATTCTTCTAATCATCCGTGTCTACACCCAAAATTAAAAAAGAGGCAATTTTGAAATCAACCGAAACTTACCCCAACAAAATGTAACAATTTTTCAAGTGATATATCCTCAAGGTAATTCCAATCTTTTAAAAAATACATATTTTTGATTAATTTTTAAGGATCAAGTTTATCAAGAAATTATCTCAGTTCTTGGAGAATCCAATGAAAATCCAGATATCAAAGATTTAAACGAATTAAAATTCCTGGAAAGATGTATCAAAGAAAGTTTGAGATTGTATCCCAGTGTACCAGTGATAGCAAGATTTATGGAAGAAGATACAGATGTCAATGGGTATCTTTTACCTAAAAATTCCCCAGTGCATATCCATATTTATGATATTCATAGGAACGAAAAGTATTGGCCCGATCCAGAAAAATTCGATCCAGATAGATTTTTACCGGAAAATTGCTTGAACAGGCATCCTTTTTCTTACGTTCCATTTAGTGCAGGACCTAGAAATTGTATAGGTAATAATCATTTATCAAACAAGTAGAACTAGGATTCTAGCGAATTTTCAAAATACGCCCTTGAGGAAATTAATTTTTCAATAAATACATGTTTTTCATAATTGACATTAATGAATATATTTCGAAGAACTTTTTTATTCACCATAATCTCCCATATTTCTTACAAGGTAATGAACAAAAATCTAATCAACAAAATGAATGGAAAACGATGAAAAAAGAGTTATTTATTCTCAAAATATATATACCGTGATATATAAACATTAAAGAAAGTATTAAAACATGAAGACAACAAAAAATAAATGAGGAACGAATAGCTATAACAAACTAAATCAATAAATACTCTCATCAACAAGCTAAATGAAAAATAAAAAATATATTCTTTGGAAATCAATAAAACTCTTCTTGCTTTGATTTCTGAGAAAACATCAATGATGTCATCGTAAAATTCTAAACCACTATCAAATAGGTTCCTCTGCCAAGTTGGCTAGCCTCTCCTGTCCAATCGAGGATCTTACGTAAGTTTTCACTAATTTCAATTTACTGAAAGAATGTTCATATGTTGCTGTGGTTACTGGTAACGTTAAGAATATCCTGAGGGCTGTGTAGAGAGTTGGTTATAGTTATTATTTGAAGAGACAATTCACGCATTTTCCGAAGAATATCAAGAGCATTCGTTTTGTCCAATTCGTTGACGGATTAATACGGATCCAAATCGGAATTATACTTCAATACGAAATCCACAGCTTTATTCTTCAATTCATCAAGTGAAGACTCTTTTATAGATATTCCTTTTAAAAAATTGGAGTCTTCAGAAATTTCTGACAGCGCATTAAATCTTTTTCCAAGTTGCACTGATATAGAGTCCAAAACTTGAAGGAGTTCCTCTTTCACTAGACTATTCTGATCCTTAATAAAGCCTCATTATTAGCTTCTTCTCCTGACATTTTTTTAATTTTACGCTTCCTCTCCTCCTCAAAATTTGGTTCCAAATTTATCGTTTCGGCGAATGATCTTGAAGACTCTAATAGAGACTCGAAGAACTCTATAGTGCCAGATTAATTTTGTTAATCTTTAGAAGAATTATATTTGATGGACCATCTTGTGTCACTAGATCCCTTGATACTTACTTTCAATTTCTTTCTGAGTAGCAACCGATTAGGATGGAATTATTACAGAAGTAGAAGGATAGTTTATGTTTATACATGCACCCAGTCGCGTTACGCGTAACGTATCATTTTCTGGTATTTTGTTCCGTAATCTTTGGTAGTAAGTAGTAGTTAGGAATCTGAGGTGCTGAATTCGACCACCTCTATACAACTCGCGAATATCCACCTACAAAACATGAAATCCTATGTAAAATGACCTGCCGGATTCGAATTTTTTGTTCGCCCTTTGATCCGGAATTGCGAAATGTGTCAAAACATGACATTTTTGAAAAAACTGAAAATGTTCCTTAAAATAATATTTATTGCAAACTAGTGTTTAACTTTGTTAATTGGTGTCCGATCGTTATGAATTTTGGATATTATATTTTTCAGTACTTCAATGACATAGTGTCATAACAACAAAAAATGTATAACCTCAAATAAAAGCTACGTCATTTTTTTTTCGCTAGATGACACAAAATATCGTCATTTTGCAGAGTAAAATGGTGAGTCGAGAAAACTTTTTTATCTTTAGAGATAGTTAACTACTATAAGCGAGAAAACTGTTGCCAATAGAGCAAGGAAACTTTTTTACTTTAACTTTTTTTTCATACGACGTTTAGTTTGGGTTGTGTACTTTTTTAAAACCGAACGAAATTGAATCGGCGCGCCGCATCTCCTAGCTGGCAGCGAATAAAGCGATCAGTGTGTCAAAGAGAGTAAACACCATAGCCTTCTTCCTACGCGCAACAAAGATGACGCGCATTACAATATTAATATGACACTATAGGGGGTATAGTGCAATTTATGAGATTGAGAAATGATAGGAATAATAATAATAATTTTTTTACAAGCGTAAAACACAATATTATTATTATTTAATTGAAATATTTATTTTACAATGCATTTTCCCTCACTCTGGAAACCTTGCACCTTACATTTGCTTTCAGGCATTTGCACTTGTATAGTTGTATAGAGCATCTTTAAAACGCTTCCTAGAAGGCCTCAGATTCCCAACTATAGCGTTAACTACTTGTCACCCAACGTTGTACAACTGGTACATACGCCACTCTGAAATATAGAGCTTGTAGTGAATGGAAATGGAAAATTTCTCATTTTGCGCCCCTAGGTCGTTTGCGCCCGTGCAAATGCCTCAGTCCGGCTCTGCAAACAAGTGTAAAGCAAAAAAGTTAATTATTGCATTATAGACATATTTTTTTATTTTTCAGGGCAACGCTTCGCCATTTTAGAACTGAAAGCTGTATTATGTGGAATATTAAGAAATTTTATTTTAGAACCAATAGATACGCCTGAAACTATACAACTTGTACCGAACCTCGTCTTGAGAACTGCTAATGAGACATTAAAAGTTAAATTTTCTTTAAGGCAACAATAAAATAAATAAAAATTGTTATATCTAAGTTATATCTTGTTGTTAAGTAAATTGTAAGGAAAAATTTTAATAAAATTATTATAATTATCAAGATTTTTTAATTTAGTTATTACAAGAGGCAAATTCAAAAAATTGAATATAATGACCATGTCAGGGACCTATATATACGAAACCATAACACCGACTACAATATTCCAAGCCACAGACTGTCATCAACAGAAAAGATTCCAGAGTATGCATGTATTATGTTTTCCAATAAATTGCCAACAAAAGTGAAACAGGAAGTGAATTTAAAAGTCTTCAACTCAATATTATATTGGATCTAGAACCATACTCGATTAAAGAATATTTGGGAGACTAGATATTCTTACGAAGCAATCCTGCAGTGAAAATAAGACACAAATAGTTTTTGTTTTTCTCTGTTGTATAAAATTTTATTCATGTTAATATTATAATTACAAATACAAGTTTCTATAGGAAGATGATTAATGGTATATCAGATGAATGTAACCATTTCAAAAATGCGATATCCTAGTAAATACTGAACCCTATACGATGCAAGACTACTTAAATGTGTGTAAAATTTGTAAAAGTTTGTAAAATTCGTAAGATTTCTAAAAATTTGTAAAAAATTTTAAAAATTTGTAAAATTGTAAAATTTGAAAAATTAGTAAGAATTATAAAAATTTGTAAACTATAAGGAAGGTGAACTTTTTTGAACCATAAAAATTCCAAAAAAGGACCAAGTGTGATTTTATTTCACATCCTTAGGCAGTTTTGTTACGCCCATGGCCCTTTTTTGGAATTTTTTGGACCATAAAAATTCCAAAAAAGGACCACTGCCTAAGGATGTGAAATAAAATCACACTTGTTCCCAAGAACAAGGACATTAAAAATGTCCTACACTGCACCAGCAGGATTTTGTTATGAAAGTGAAGATGGCGTTGGGCTCTCCTCGTTCGTGATATACGTGCTCTAACGCAAACACTTTTATCAAGAACGAGGCGAGTCGAATTCATTTTCAGACACCCTTTAGAGATATGATGTCGAGCTAGCCTGCTTCTTACTGATGAGGTACAATAATACCGAAACCGGCTTAAGAATGGCAAGCCCCGACTTGGTCGGGCACTAAACCACGTCTGGACTTTTTAATGTCCTTGTTCTTGGGAACAAGTGTGATTTTATTTCACATCCTTAGGCAAAATTTGTAAAAGTTTGCAAAAATTTTGAAAGTTTGTAAAATTTGAAAAACCTGTAAGATTTCTAAAAATTTTTAAAATTTGTAAAAGTTTGTAAAATTTTGTAAAATTTGTACAAGTTTGTAGATACTTCTTTTCTGTATGACGATATTTCGCTCTAAATGTATATGTAATCCTTTTATGTATATGTGATTTTCGAAATAAATCATGCTATCGTGGACTGCCAATATGCTGACTTAGCCAACTGATTAATTCAATTGATAAATCGATAAATTTTTTTAACTTATCAAACCAGGAACTTGCAAAAGGAAGTACGTTGACAAAAACGTATCAAGATTAAAGATTGATACCACCGCATTTCATAAGAACAATTGAATTTGTAGGCAACAAGAGAACAAGTTGCATATGAGAACAAAAAACGTTTCGATTGTATTTTCGGTCGGATAAAATGCTGTTAATAACGTGTTTTGTTTTTTCGTGGGTTCTCATAGGTTATTTGTATTCAAATGGTTTTTTCAAGAAGTGTAAACAATTTGTGAGGTATTTGAAAGTAGTTAATCAATTACCCGGTCCTAAAAGGCACCCTGTTTTTGGAAATATTTTGCAGCTTTGTGGAAAAACAGGTAAAGATAAAGTTATTAAAATTTAAATGCTCAAAAATATGGTTATTACCCGCTTAAATATTTAAAAAATGAAATGTTATCGAAAATAAATAAATAAATATATAAAATTAATGATATTCAATAACGATGATATTTGGAAGTGAAATAATGACGAACAATAAAAATTCAATTGAACAGAAATATAAAAATTCTAAATTAAAAATTAAGTAGTAGTCGAAGCAATGAAGCACAAAAGTTCGGAATCTTTCCGACTAAGACGGATCGGAATGCAAAAATTTTTTGTAAAAAATGTACCTACCGGAAATTGCATTGATGCAGCCAAAATGCATTCAAAAAATGCATTTTTTGAAACGGCTTTTGGAAAAATAAAAACTTTGTAAATAAGAGTCAGAACTGGCCCAAATCGTGTTGCTGGAGGTTTTCGAGGTCGCTGATCAAGGTTATTATATTCAAATTGACCCACAACCGACCTGGAGCTTAGGAACGCCGATGAACGTCATCTCTGTGGGACTCTCCCAAAATGCACGCAAGGAAGGAGAGAAACTCGGTCTTTGGGGGTTTTTTGGGTCGGTGAATTCAAATATGGCATTGGCGAACACCCCACAGACACCTGGTGCGCCGGAACCTGAACGTGTACGTCATCTCCGAGAGTTTTCCTGACAAGATTGCCAAAAACAACCCGAAAATCATTGCGAGGGCGTTTTTTGGTGCGGTGAATCCAAATTTCACGTCGAAAACGACCCCCTGAACACCTGGTGCACCGGAACCTGGACGCGGACCTCATCTCCGTAGGTTTTCATCACACAATCGAAGAAGACGAACCCAAAATCGTTATTGGGGTTTTTTGGGGCGCTGAATCCGAATTTCACGTCGAAAACGACCTTCCCAGCACCTGGTGCACCGGAACCTCGGCCTGAACGTCGTCTCCGAGGGATTTCCTCACACAATCGAAGAAGACGAACCCAAAATCGTTATTGGGGGTTTTTTGGGCCGCTGAATCCGAATTTCACGTCGAAAACGACCCTCCCAACACCTGGTGCACCGGAACCTTTACCTTGACATCGATGTCATTCCCATGAATGTCAACCAAACCAAACGATTTGGGCCAGTTCTGACTTCTAAAAGCCGTCTCAAAAAATGCATTTTTTGAATGCATTTTTGGCTGCAGCAAAGCAATTTCCGGTTTGTATAAGATACAAAGTAGGTACATTTTTTACAAATAATTTTTAAAAGCGAATGCAAAAAACCGCATTCCGATCCGTCTTAGTCCGAGAGATTCCGAACTTTTGGCTTTTTTAGTGCTTCATTGCTTCGACTATACCATCATTGTAATTTAATATAATTCTAAATATTTTAGTGCGACGCTGTCTACCCAAACAACCCAATTAATACGTCTTACAATTAAAATTTAGTACTATAGTTTAAGTTACTAAGTTTTTAAATAATTTTGAAATTTCTCCGATTAAAATTTTTAAATACATTTTAGTTTTGTTTCTATATTTTATTATATACAATATTTTTGAACTAAAATAAAAATTGAGGCATTAGAGGGTTAAAGAACCAGTAGGTAATCTTGAAAAAACATCCCAATTTTTGTCCCCTCCAGCCTAAAAATGACTTATTTCTATTATCCTTGACTAGAAAAATTACCCTTTCTATTTGCTCTTATTTGAATATGGAATTTTTGTATTTTCAGAAAATTTCTTCCAAATAGCACGAAAATGGAGCAAGGAGCATGGTCCTTTGTATCTTATTTCAGTTACTTTTTTATTTCCTGCTGTCAACATTTCTGGTGCAGAAGAGTTTGAGGTATTAAAAATATAATTAAAGTAAAAGATGTCGTACCCATTCAGAGACTTACATACTTATTAATTTTATACACAGTACACAGTTGTACTGACAGATTGTTGTTGGAAAATTTAAGATACGTAAATCAGAAATTAATTATTAGTTTGTTTGAATTTTCAAAATATTATTACGTACTACTTTTTGGAGACTTCTTAGTTAGACATTCATTCAGCTTGTTGTCGCAATATTTTATTATTGTTTGTTTTAGAAAATAGCTGGAACTACAAAAAACATTCAAAAGGGTCTAGTTTATAACTTTTTATATTTATGGTTAGGAGAAGGTTTATTAACAAGTACAGGTAGATAATTTAAATATTTAGAATAAAAGCTTTAATATATAATAGTGCTTTTAAATAGCCACGAAGGATTCGTGTACAGTTAGAAGATGTTTTTTTTAAAAAATATTTTAATTGTAGGGTCAAAATGGCACACTAGACGAAAAATACTTACACCAGCATTCCATTTTTCGATTTTACAAGAGTTTGTATCTATTTTCAATAAAGAGACAAGACGACTAGTAGAAGCTTTGAAAAAAGAAACTGAAAACCCATGGACGAACGTTGTACCTTACATTTCAGAATTTACTATATATTCCATTTCAGGTAAGTAATAAATGGGTTTTTGGGGGACACGAAGGTATTTTGACTGATTTTGCGGGGGGGGGGGGGCAACGAAGGTATTTTTACTGATTTCAAATGTATTATGCAAATATGTAATCTATTTTCGAAGTTAAATTTAGTCAGATGGTAAGCTAGGCCTTAAATTGCGCAGCTCTCCCATCTGTTGCAGTAATATTAATAATAATTACAAAAAAAAAATATGTTCGTTGACCCCCCGCCTAGATCCGCGCCTGTTTTTTGTATTGAATATTTGGTGAGGTAAAGAAAAAAGTACTTTGAAACAAAACTTGTTTTAGGGAATCGTTTCAACAATACAATGATCTTTTTAGGCCAAAATTTTATTTATTTTTTAATTTTTAGAAACCTCAATGGGGACTTCTCTAAATTTAGAATCAGAAGAAGATAAAAATTACGTATCTGCAATTTCTCAACTTGGTGAAATAGTCTATTATAGGATAATGAGACCATGGACATATTCTAATTCCATTTTTTACTCACTTTTTCAAACTGGTCACAAAGAGAAAAAGTTAGTTCAAACTTTACACAATTTTACCAACAAAATTATTGAGAAAAGAACAAAATCTTTCGAGAAATTCGACGTACCTGAAAACGACGATTACAATTATTCGAAAAGGAAGAAATTGGCGTTTTTGGATTTACTCATAAATGCAAAAATTACTAACAGTATTATTGATGACCAAGGAATTAAAGATGAAGTTAATACATTTATGTTTGAGGTAAATTTTTCTTATATATATAATTTTGAATATCACAATAGTTTTTGTTGAATAAAATTAAAACTCTCTTCCATACTTTTGCTTATTTTATTATTAGTCCAAATTCTTTCCATCTGTCTCTTATCACATTTTTACTGTTTGATCCTTTGATAATCCTTATAAAGTAATTTAAGGACAAGGGGGACCCCCCCCCCTGGATTTTAGATTTATTAGTCAAGATGCCGCGTGAGATGCGATAAACTTAAATTTGCTGGAGTATCCAATTTCCATTTCGCAGTGTTTTTTAAACCACACTCGTAGTAAGTATTGTTCAAAAGGATCTTCATTTTAATTTAATGCAATACTTTGATTTGAAATAATGTACTCCCCCCTGACATTTTTTGTAACGGCGCCCATGGTTCGAGGGGATGGATGGCTCAGCGATAGAGTATTTTACTCATGACCCTAAGGGACATGGATTTTTTCTGATTTTTAAAAAATAAAAATTTTGCAATTGACCTTGGAATACAGTAAGGCCTAATAAAAGTATGACATTTTCCTAAAATTTTTGTAATTTAAATCTATGTTGAGCAATACCAAAAGACTGGAACGAAAATTCAAGTAGGTGTATATGCGGGAACGACTTGCCTGAAAGGATATTTTTGGAAAATCAAAGGTAAAAAAAAACCTGGCGACCCTTTTGAGTCCTCGAAATTCTGAAGCAAATGCTCTGGAAAAACGGGAATACTTAATTGGAAAGAAGATCGGTCAAGGTTCATACAGATGTCTGGTCTTTGGGTATAATTCTAGTTATAATGTTGATGATCATAGCAGTCAATGCTATTGACACAGAAAAAAATCATTCATCACGGCGCAAGAGTCATGACAAAACTAATACGCAACTAGTTTGTTTTTATTTAGCATAATTATCGATGCTATAAAATGAAAATGTTTTTTAGGGTCACGATACTACAGCTACTTCAATTGGATTTACACTGATGTTATTAGCTAACCATAAGAATTACCAGGTAAGTTTGAAAAAAACGGATATTTTATGATTTTTTAGAACTTTTAGAATCCGATAAAATCAAAACAACACTTTAACGAACGGCGAAGTTAACTCTTACTTGTATATCACAATATTATTCCACTTGAACAGTTACCTTATTTGTACACAAAACTTTTTTCCCGCTTTTTGACAAAACCACTCTCAGTTCCTCAAGTAGCTACTCTTTAACAAATGAGAATAGTATGACCGACACATCAATATATCCCTATCTCATATCCTTTCAGTACTACCAAGAGTACCAAGTAAGTTGTCGGCTTCGGGTACGTATTTTAGTCAGTGCTTTTCCCTTAAGTGCTTAGCATTGCGCTCCTTCACGGTCAAGCGTCAAGCCGCACAGATCATGCTAGAAATTAATATCAGGTACTCATATTCATAATCAATATTCGACAGTAATATAACAAGACCTTGACAAATAGCCGACTATTTTTATTGCATCCAAATTTCGAGTTTATTTTAGGATCAATTTGTCGAGACTTAATTTTAATAATCTTTGATTATTAATGCCAAAATTATGTCGAGACAAATTGTAAAATATACGAGAAATTTAGTAGCAATAAAAATAGTAGCTAATTTGTCAAGGTCGCGTTATATTCAATAAGATTATTTCCCGAGTCAAAAAAAATTCTGTACGTACGTATAAATAATAACTAGTTTTGCTCCTTACTGTGTTTTCAGGTACGTTTAATTTAATTATATTATCAATTTCTTGAAGATTTTTACTTCCGAATCTACTCATTGTTAATACTTTTTAACAAAATTTAATTCTGTAATAAACTTTAATGGCAAACTGTCAAAATTTAGATTGACAGTAGCGTGCCTACTATGTTTGTCGTAAATTGGACGGTATTACATAGAAAGGAATGAATTAATATATTTATAGTTTCAGAAAAAGTGTATTTGCTACTAATGATCGATAATTTGTTAACTATAAGCAACTTTATAATACCATTGGTATAGGTTTTATTTGAAAAATTTGAAATTTCCGGGCGGCTTCTTTATTGTTGGATATCGTGCTTCAGGTGAATATTGAGGACGATGATCAAATAGCCGACTATTTACCACCACGGTGAATAGTCGCTTTATTTTGTTTTGATTGGCTGCGTCAAATCAGTTTCCAATCACGTGATTGGTTAAAACTTTATATTTCACAGGCAAGGGAAATAATCAAGTTAATTTACAATAATCACATACATAATCGTAAAATATATTGTACCCGTAGATGTCAAGATGTTTTACTTATTCATTGTAATTGTTGATGTTCTATGCTTTGTGTTATTCTAGTTTTTTCTTACTACTTCGTTTCATATTCTGTCCGTCTTTGTTATGCCTTTAATGTCCTCGTTGATATTCTCTTTTCTTGTAGATTTCGCAAACGGGGTTGAAATATTGTTTTATACACAATATAACTCAAGTATTAAAGTATTATCGGTCATCTATTTGATACATATTTTCCAATTCTAAAGGCTCAATCTATCACTCTAAATGTGACATTGTGACTACAAAATTTCTGGGAACATTTCTTGATAGCACGTTATCATTCCAATCTTGTATAGATTATATTAGTAAAAAAGTTAACAATGGGTATTATGCTATATTTCAACTCAAAAATATCCTAAACAAACAACAACTTATAAATATTTACTACGCAATCATTTGTCATATATTATAATAGTGTGAGGAAATTCATCATCCTCTAATAGGCTCTTCATTTTTCAAAAAAGGGTTATTAGACTAATTTTTGGTCTAAACAGAAGAATATCATGTAAATCATATTTCCAATAATTTAAGATTTTAACATTACCTTCTATGTACATCTATAAGTGCATGATATATATTATACAAAAACCAATGAATTTAATAAACAACTATGAAACAAGGCATGGAAGTTATTAAGAATTCCAAATCATAGAACAACGTTTTATGAAAAATGTCCGTCTTATTCTGGAATACAATTATATAATAAGTTGCCCCAATTCATAAAAGATGAACCAAATTTTAATTCTTTTAAGAAAAAACTTAAAGAATTTTTGTTAGAGAATTGTTTTTATAATGTACATGAATACTATAATTTTAACCAAATAAGTATCTTCTCCACTCGGTCTATATGTGTATAACATTTTTATATTATTTGTTATGTGACGTTTTGATATATTATATTCTTTGTAAAAAACTGACTTTTCCAATACGGTGTAATAATGGTCTTACTGGAATAAAAAAATTTTTATTTATTTATTTTTTTATGTGTTCGTTGTTTATCATTGTCATTTATATCTCACAGTAAAGTTTCACGTTTTGGTAATAATTGTTATGTCAATTAATATTGAGAACTTCGTTCAAAAAGTCAGGAGTGTGATCAAATTTAGACATTTTCTATGTTCTTTCCAAAGTTATTTTCTCTACATTTTTTTATGCAAGATTTATCGTTTAAAGGAGTGAAAATGGATAGTTTGGATATTTAAAAAATAACAATAATAATTATTGATTTAAAATTTTAGGACCAAATTTATCAAGAAATTGTGACCGTTCTCGGCGAATCTAACGAAAATCCAGGTATCAAAGATTTAAACGAATTAAAATTACTGGAAAGGTGTATCAAAGAAAGTTTGAGATTGTATCCAAGTGTACCACTTATAGCACGATTTATGGAAGAGGATACAGAGGTCAATGGGTATCTTCTACCAAAAAATTCCCCAGTGCATATCCATATTTATGATATTCATAGGAACGAAAAGTATTGGCCCGATCCAGAAAAATTCGATCCAGATAGATTTTTACCGGAAAATTGCATGAATAGGCATCCTTTTTCTTATGTTCCATTTAGTGCAGGACCTAGAAATTGTATAGGTAAAAATCATTTAACAAACAAGTGCAAAGCAAAAAGAGTTAATTTTCGCTAATAGTGTAGGCAAATTAAATTTTTTCAACAAGAATAATACCATCCGAAATCTACTAATGGGAAATAGTTAAGGGGGGTATAAGGAACTTCTAAAAAAAACGATGCCATGGGAGTAGATACAATTAACGGGAGGGGTGGTTGAAGTGGTTGAAAAATGGATTTGTGTGATTTTTCATGATTTGCAGCGAAACTTGACGTCTTATCAAAAAACTATGTACAGACAAGTTGTAGCTTATAAAAAAACCTACAACTTTTGTAAAAGACACTTGTGACCATAACCTCAAAATCATCGAGAAAAGTGAGAAAATTCTAAGTAAATTTTTTTTTGTTTTCCATTTTTCATTTCCGCAAAAATCATTATCATTAGAAATTTTTTTTGAGATATTCATTTTTTTCGGTCAAAAACACTTTTTTTCAGATGAAAAGTTGCATGGTGAAATTTTCTCGTACAGAGTTCTCCGGATGCGCATTTTTTCGTTTTCACGTGAACTTTTTGATACAATGATAAACCACCATCGTTCCCATTTAAAAACATCCTCAAAATGGAAAGAAACTAATAAAAATCACTCTTTTAAAAATAAATTTTTAACAATTGTTGATAATTTGTTTAAACTTTTGAGAAAATTAAAAAACTGATTACACCATTGAATTGTACGGGAAAAACTGCTGAAGAAAATATGTTTTCTTTATTTATGTAAAAATACGTATACAGTATTGTTCTAAACATTAAACGAACATGTTGGAAGTCTTATATAAAAATCAAAAATAATCGTTTTCTAATTTTTTTTTGTAACAGAATCGAAATAGTTTTTTTATACAAAAGTTGTAGGTTATGAAAAAATTTTTTATAGAAGTCACTTTGACCATAACCTCCAACATTTCCGAAAAAATGCGAAAAATCATATTTTTTCTTTTTTTTCAATTTTTAAATGATAATTTTTCAAAAAATATTAATGCAATTTGAAAATAGTATATTCTTAAGTTGATATTATACATTAACAATAATGAAAAAATTTTTAGTTAATTGGTTTATAGGGGATTAATTGATGTGCAATGGTTCTTTTTAATGAAATTATTAAACAACAAAGAGTTTTAATTAAAAAATATTCTTTATTTAACTTTTTTACTACAAATATTTACATAACTCATCAAAACGAAAAAATTAATTTATTTACACTAATTTTATTTTTATTCGCGTGTGTCCTTCATCGTTATCATCAGATCCTTTGTTGTAGTCGGTATATTCTTAAAACGATTCATTAAGATCACTCTCCTCAGCTGGAACTTCCGTGTCCGGATTTAAGCCAAGACTTGGCTGCTCAGTGAAAGTGTCCTCCAAGTAACTAATATCTTCCACAATTTTTTCTTTATTTGAAAAATTTTCTTCACATTGCATAAATCTATATAATGTAGTCCATGCTTCCGACATCCGCATTTGCTGCTTTCACAATTGGTTCCGCAGTTACAGAAAATACTGTTTAGCAAATCCTCAGGAATGACTGCAGCATTTTTTTAGTTTTTTCCATTTTTGAGGATGTTTTTAAATGGGAACGATAGTGGTTTATCAGTGTATCAAAAAGTTCACGTGAAAACTTTGTACTAGAAAATTTCACCATGCAACTTTTCATCTGAAAAAAAAGTGTTTTTGACCGAAAAAAAAAAGAATATCTCAGAAAATTTTTATTTTTTTTAACTCAAATTTGTTTTGGTTATTTAAAACATAAAAACAAATACTTTTACAAATCGAGTGATATTTGAGGAAATGAAAAATGGAAAACGAAAAAAAAATTACTTCGAATTCTCTCATTTTTCTCGGTGATTTTGAGGTTATGGTCACAAGTGTCTTTTACAAAAGTTGCAGGTTTTTTTATAAGCTACAACTTGACTGTTGATAGTTTTTTGATACGATGTCAAGTTTCGCCGGAAATCGTGAAAAATCACACAAATCCATTTTTCAACCCCTTTAACCACCCCTCCTGTTAATTGTACCAACCCCCATGGAGTCGTTTTTTTAGAAGATCCTTTAACCCCCTTAATCATTTCCCATTGGTAGATTTCGGGTGGTCTATGCTCGTTTTTTGGCTACTAAATCTGCTATCTTGTCTGCACTATAACGCAGAGTTGCGATAAACTTAATTCTTTCTCAGTTTTGCTTTAACTTTCAATTTGTTCGGACATATTTTCATGTTGTGGTAACATTATAGACATAATTTATTATTTTTTAGGACAACGGTTTGCTATTTTAGAACTGAAAGCTGTATTATGTGGAATATTAAGAAATTTTATTTTAGAGCCAATAGATACGCCAGAAGCTATAGAATTCGTACCGAACCTCGTCTTGAGAACTGCTAGTCAGTCATTAAAAGTTAAATTTTCTTTAAGGCAACAATAAAACAAATAAAAATTGTTATGATTCCTAAGTTATACCTTGTTGTTAAGTAAATTGTAAGGAAAAATTTTAATAAAATTATTATACTTATCGAGATTTTTTAATTTGGTTATTGCAAGAAAAAATAATATGGAGTGTAGTGATGAATCTATATTTCATCCATTGCCACATGTAAAAATTCAAAGAACACTCGTTGAATCGTTGACGCGTAGGTGTTTTTGATCGACTGTGAGAAAATACAATAACCACTCACGGTGTCCATGAACCAAGTTTAAAGGGCCAAAAAACCACTCTCGATTTCCCTTCGGCCATCTAAAGTTTCACCTTTCGAAAAGTTCAAAAACGCAAAAATCAGCCAAATCCCCGGATCCGTTTTCAAAAAAACACAATTTTAAGATTTTTTTCGCCAAAAAATTCGAAAAATTCATTTTTTTTCAAATTTCCAATTTTTCTCCATATGGCTCTTTTTTTGCAAGAATGCGAACAAAAACTTCTAGGAATACAAAAAAGAACTCGGCTTGAACTAAATTTCAATAAAAATCAATTTTATTTCATGATTGATATTGGAATGAATGCCTGATTTCACCGCAATGCCTATAAAATATTCAGATATGCATTTTACAGAGAAATAATTTCAGAATTGAGAAATTAATCAAAATAGTTTTATAACCTTATTATTTACTATATTACACAGAGTGGAAGAATGATCTGGAAATGCCTAATTTTCACGACCTGGTGTGCTAGCTTTCGGGTTGTTGTATTTCATGTTCAAAGTACTTCCATTCCATTAAAATCGCAAATTATAAATGTCATGCCATAAAATAACGATGGCAATTCGGAGCAATTCCGATTAATCCATAATCGTAATCGTAATATTGTTGTCCGACTCGAGTGCGACTAATTACCCATATCGGTAGAATAGTAGAACAATATTTTGCTTGGATATTCAACGTTGACTATCCATTCAAGTAAACTTTTGTTCAACTTTTTTACTTAACCATAACAGTTTGATAAGGACATAGTCCTATTATACCCATAATACTTTTAAAACATTTATGACATTTGAGATGCCTATGGAGAGAAGAAAAACTAATACTAAACAACAAAGTTATTGATCTTGCGCGGCCAAAAGTGAGCCTAGTTGCACGTCTGTTCAGTTTTTCTAGCGCGAGCTAGATCTGGATACCACGGAGAACCAGCATATTCGAGGATATGTCGAACAAAGCACTTGTAAAATCTGCAGTATGTTTCGAGAGAAGCTTTGGAAAAAGTGTTTGGAATTAGAAACAATTTAGAGTTCGCGCGTTTATACACATGGGAAACTCCATGTTAGGTTAGAGTTCACTATTAGACTAAGATCAGTATGCAATGAGACTGTTTTTAGTGTCTGTCCATAGATAGAATGCGGCAATTGAGGATTGTTTTTTCCGACACAACACACTTATCAATGTTCAGCGGGAGCGACCAATTCGAGCGCCATTTTTTTAAGATCATTCTGCATACTTGGATGATTCGTTAGCGTAAGAAGACACTGAGTTATAGAGACAGTATTGAATATGCTACAAAAAGTAGGGGTCCTAGAACAGAACCTTGTATTCTTTCATTATAAATACCCCACTAAATTCTTATGTCTTGGCATATCTTTAGATGAAATGATATGTGTGATATGGATTATACGGAGCGTGCTTAGATTGGCAGTCTTTCTTATTTAACAACTCGGAAAAGGAAATGGCATAATACATGGCGGTGATGTAGAAGGCGCTAGCGATTAGTGGTTGGAAGTCACTGTTTATTACGTGAAAACCTGGAATACTAATGGGTGTTTGACTTTTGGAAATATTAAAAAATCATATGTTCACATACCGATGAAACTTCATTATGAAATCTATTACAAAAATGACCATTGAATAGAAAAATATATCGATGATGAGGAAAGATGTATATCGAAATCAAATGACGGAATTTATTTGAAGTATTTTTGTTTGAATTACCCAAAAAATGAAAAAAAAATCATTCTTTAAACACGACGGGAGTTATATGCCCGTACAGCTCTCAGTAGTTTAGTATTATAATCTGGATGTGTGCCGTTTACTTTCTAATTCATCCATGTATTTTTGAAGTCGTGATGAACGGACTCCATCGCTTGTTCGCTATAGTAACCGAGTCCACAGTCCCTTTTTCGGCAAAAATATGGTACATGAAAAAATACTGCATTAACTTTTGGAGTGGTTGAGATTCCCAAGTCCAGATAACTTGTAAACCTCAAATTTTTCGTCAATAAAAGTTGAAAAACACGAATTCACGACATTTGAAAAGTCACTAAAACATTTGACATACTTCAAACAATGGATGTTACATTTTACCCGAAGAATATCTATTCTGTTTAACAAAGTTTGCAGGCATTTCCAGCAAAAGCGGAAGCCCCATGTACGAAATCTTTGGAACATTGCAGGACTTAGCCCATTCTTCGGCATCGTGCTGGAATTCTTTCAGCATGAGGTGTTTACAACTCCCAACATCAGATGAAGTTCAGGTGGGGTGATTATTGGGCACAGTTAGAGGTACACATGTACGCGAGAATCAACAACGACATGTCTCCACACAGACGCACCTTTATGTGTGATCAAGCAACCAATGATTTCATTAGATTATACATGCAAAATTTTACGCGCGATTTCAAATGTATTTTCAACTTTGGAGAAAACATCTTCAAAGGAATTAAGTTAGGGGCACCTAGATTAGGGGATTCCAAAGAAAAAAAAACGGATTTTTCGAATTTTCTCATTTTTGGCGAAAAAATCTTAAAAATTGTGTTTTTTTGAAAACGGCACCTGGGATTTGGCTAATTTTTGCGTTTTTTAACTTCTCGAAGGTGAAACTTTCGATGGCAGACGGGAAATCGAGAGTGGATTTTTGGCCCATTTAAACTTGGTTCAGGGACACCGTGCACTTCGAACAAAACTTTCTCATGGACAAGTGTTCGTACAAAATGGTATAGTCTATTCGAACTTTAAGACAACAAGAAAGGAGATGCCGCCCTATTTGACTCTGACGTCGCAACGCGGGCGACCTTAAAGAGAAATACAGTCATAAATCCCGTGGCTCCTTTCTTCAAAGGAAAGCCGAGCGCTTCGGTCTCAGCGGTACCTTTGACGGTGTGTTTCTTTCTTTCTGACTTATTACGTGTACAGACTTTATATACAATGCTCTTTGATATCTTTAAAGTGTCAGCTATCTACGCAACTTCCATTTACGATCGGCCAAAACTATTTCGTGGACTTTTTTTTTTCGTTTTCTGACACAACTGTCGAATTTGGGCGACCAGAGTGTTCAGAATCGTTGGTGCTTATATGGTCGCGTCCGATTAACACTTGCTTCTCTTGAACGCTATTTTTAAAACAAAGGACATTCAGATTTTGTCGTTTTTGTGCAACCATTTGAGGGTATTGGTGTCATCTTAACTTTAGGTCAAATATGTGTTTTGCTTTTCAATCAAATGGAATTATACCCCCATTTAGTACTGTTGACTTCAGACTTCAATCCTGCCAGTACTGTTGTTTTGCAAAGTTAAGTATTTTGGTTTTGTGAGAGTTTATCGTGAGTTGCTCTTTACACAATCTGTCAACAATGTTGAGCTATTTGGGTTCGCTCCGAAACTTGCCATTATCGACAATTGCTAAGTAGTAGGTACATTCTAAGAAATTGATGATGATGATGAGATCATCTAGATTGGTGCAGAGTCCTGATGATAACACACCTCCTTGATATTGCTCTTAATGCTTTAGCTGACAGTGTAGCCTATAAATAATATTATTATCCTTTCTTCTAGGCTTGCATTCCACTGAAGTGGTATTCGATTTAGTACTGAATCGTTAATTATACATTTCGTAGGGACACCGCTTAATTCTCCTCCAATATCTACAAATATTTTGTCTTCCAAAGTTTTTGACACCTACCTTGTTAATATCGTCTACGCCACTTCAGTTGACTTAGCTGGTCGATAAAGTTAAACTTTAAGCTCAATTAAATGGTGTTGACGAGCGTGTTGCGGTTAAAAAAATGAATTTATATCTTTTATTTATATCTACAATCGGACATTGCCATGATAATTATAAACTTTTTATATTTTAATTAGTACATCATACAAACAAATGCTTTTAAATAAATCGTTGTCCTCAGAACTCAAATCTTTTTGTTCTAATAAAAATATTATAGATATAGATATAGATATATAGTTTCAATAGAAGATTTCTACAATATAAAATTTTTCTTTTCTTTTTATAATTTTATTAATAACCTTCAATTTTGTTAGATGAGGTTAGAAGATATTGCACGTAAAACCAAGAATCAGTGAATAAATTGCAATTTTTTTAGGTTAAAGGACCTCGGTCAATGGCCTATTAGGATCCGATAAAATATATTAATTATTATTTTATTGCAATTTTCTAATTTTTGTCCCCTATCTTAATAAAATTGGCTTCGTCTTCTATTTGTTTTCATAGATTTTCTGTAAAATTAACGGAATAATAATAAATTCTTCTCCAAAATATTTACAAATTCATTGATACAAATTTTATGGTATGGTAGTCATGCTATCGTGGACTGGCAATATGCTGACTTACCCAATCTTCAACTGATTACCCATAATTTTATTTTAAGAAGATTAAAAATATGCATCCTATTTCGGTCCATGAAACTTTTAAGTTATACTTATCATTTTATATAAAAAAATCGATAAATTTTTTAACTTATCAAACCAGGAACTTGCAAAAGGAAGTACGTTGACAAAAACGTATTGAGATTAAAGATTTATACTACCACCTTGTATAAGGACAATTGAATTTGTAGACAACGAGAGAACAAGTTGCATATGAGAACAAAAAATCCTTCTAATTATACTGCAGGCAGATAAAATGCTGTTAATAACGTGTTTTGTTTTTTCATGGGTTCTTATAGGCTATTTGTATTCAAATGGTTTCTTCAAGAAGTGTAAAAGATTTGTGAGGTATTTGAAAGCAATGCATCAGTTACCAGGCCCTAAGAAGCATCCTCTTTTTGGAAATATTTCGCAGCTTTGGCGCAAATCAGGTAAGGATAAGTTATTAAAATTTAAGTGCTCAAAAACATGGCTACTACCCACTTAAACACATTTATAAAATTAAAGAATGAGAAGATTAAAATATGTGTTAAAATAAAATTTAAAAAAATATAAAATTAATGGTATTCAAGACAACGCGATTCTAAATTATAAAATCATTGTAATTTAATATATTTCTAAATATTTTAGTATGGCGCTGTGTCCTAAACAACCCAGTTAATACGTCTTAACATATCATTACATTTCCTTCCTAACTAACAACGTTTCTTATTCTTAGAATCAATAACAATTTAACCTTTAATAAAACATAGACATAGCAAATCCGAGAAGCCAATCAAATCATTTAAAAATCATCCCACCGTTTTCAACCAAAATACATATAGCCACAGTTCGTAAGAGGCAGAGCGCTCTTCTTTCATACGTGTTACAGATTTTTAGGGCATGCATTTGAGAACTATAAACCTATCAGTATACTATCTTCTTTCTCAAACATTTTTAAGTTTGCTATATGTAGTAGGCTAATGAACTTTATGAACTATTGTAACCTATAATAAACTCACATCAACATGGGTACATTAAGGAAGATGTACAGCTATCATTCAATTTACTTTTTTAGACTTAACTAAAGCCTATGACTGTTTGAACCACAAACATTTGCTCATAAAACTTGACAGATATGGAGTTCATGGCAATGTTTTCAATTGGTTTAAGTCCTACCCATCAGAAGGAAAACAAATTACAGATTACAGTATAGGAATACCACAGGGTAGTGTCACAGCACCAGTTTTGTTTATGAACGACATAATTACAATATTAAACAATGATAACAGTTTACCTACTGGTTATGCTGATGATACTAACTCGTATCCTCGTATACTTAGTAAATATCTCAATAGAAAATCTTTAAAAATCATCTACCACTTTGAATCTACCGCCGCCAAATTTAGTATAATTTTTTGGGATCAAGCAGCCAAATTAGGGATATATTTTATGTTCAAAAGAGGGTTCTAAGATCAATGTATAATATAATATACGCAAATACATGTAGAGGTATCTTCAGATCTAATAATTACCATATTTCTATTATACATTTATGAATGTGTAATATATTTATATAAAAATAAAGATAATTTCTTGCAAACCAATAGTAGGTAATAGATATATCCATATTCACTTTTCCAATACATAGATTGACATCATCATAAAAGAGATAGATAGTATAAAAAAATTAAAAAATCATTTGAAGAATTGGCTTATGTAAACTTTTTCTGAAATAAAGATGATTATTATTATTATTATTATTATTACATGCCTTGAAAAGCTGTAGCACGTATTCATTAACACCCTGTATAAAAGTAAGATGCTAAAAGCCCGAATATTTAAAAATTATTTAATAGATGCATTATTTCTATAACGCTATTTTAAGAAAAAAAAAATATTTAAAACTAATTTCCTTTCATTTAAAATGATGGTAGGTTCACCAAAAAAAGTTAACAATTGTTAAATTCATTTTTTTTTAGATAAACGAACGTTTCGAGGGAGCAATAACAGATGGGGTTTGTATTAATAAAACAATTCTGCAGTATCTAATTATTTAGTTTGATTTGCAAGTAATTTTTGACACTGACCTGCCACTGAATTAATAATGGAACGTCGAGATCCGATAATAGTTTTTTTATTTCTTAGAAATAGACGTAATTTAATTATCCATTAGACTGATATAATATCCAACAAAGCACAGAAACGGTATTATACGATTCAAGATATTTGAGACGACCTTGAATAGTTCGTATCATGATTGCTAAATATTTGTATACATTATTATTAGGTAGCTTCCAAAACGACAGGGTTGTACAATAAAATTTTTAGCATTTATTTATTTAATTTGAATTTGTGGTGTATATTTCTGCTTTCTTAAGTAAATATTTAGGTTTTTATTCATTCATCAAGAAAGTAAAACTTGCCTTCACACTTTTTCCAGACTTAGGACTAGAAAAACAAAAAATTAATTTGTATGCGCTTGTTTACTATTAGAACTGATAAGTTAATAGGATTAAATAAAATTCCCAAGTAAAAGGCCAGCAGTCAGTCTCAAATATTTTGAATCGTATAATATTTGTGTATAATTTCATTACTTAATTATTTTCGTCTGCAACAATACTTGAAATTCGGCCTATTCAAACTATTTCGGTGGCATTCCAAGATCTTCATTTATCACTTCAAAATCGCCATTTAAAAAATTTTCAAACCACTCAAAGTAGAACGGCGACAGTAGTTTTCTTCAAATGGTAACAGAAAATCAATGCTATCCGCAAATCTTAACTTTCAGGCACAAAATTCGATTTCGGTTTCATATTTACATAAATATTTTTTTGCAAGTTCGCCAACTTAATGCTTATTCGAGGTTAATACAAAAGTATAATTTATTTCCTCAAATTGTGTTTAGTAAATTTATATATTAAAAAGTTATTAAGAATATGAGAATTTGTACCCGAGACTTATTCACACTGTATACAGTTATTCGATTTATTTGTAAATACATAACATTAAAACTAACCTAACTTGATAAAATGATTCAGTACTTATCTGTGATTAAAATATTCAAGATGATTTCATTATTTAGCGTTTGTTACTATGTTTTTATACCAGCAATTTTATGCATACTTTTATATTCCGTTACTATTATCGTAAGACGAAATTATTATATTTCAAAGTTACCCAGTCCTGTTTCACCTCCTTTTTTGTGTCATGTAACAAAACTGATCTCCAATGAAGGTAAGTGAAGTGGACAAAAATCGAATTTCATGCATACAAGGGGTTAATGAATACAAATTATTTTTTAAGTGCAAATACAAGTACTGCCATATTAAATTTAAAATTTTATTAAATAAAAGAAAATGCTAAATATTATAGTCTATTTTTATGTATGAGAGAGTATTAAAATAATAAAGCGTTCGTAATCCATAGGCGTACCACTTCTTTTAGTAGACAGTTAAAATATTTTGTGAAGTTATACCTCGAGTATTTTCGTATGAAATAACCTTTGTATAAATATAATAAATATATCGGGTATACACTTATATTTTCACCTAATTAACCTGCTTATAACTTCTAAGCAGCTGAAGGTAAAAAAGTGCAATTTTTTCTAAAATATTTTATTTTTCCACAAGGTATGTTAAGAACATTGTGTCAAACGGGTTATGTAGGTATAAGGGTTTAAACTTTGACTTTTAAACAACGTTACGTTCATAAATAATAATTTTAATATAAAAACTACTTCTTACCTACAAATCTAAATCAGAATCGAAATCAGAAGATGAACTGTCGCAACCAATATTTACAATGAGTGGCTCGATCGTTTCATCAGTAATATTGTCCATCTTAAACATTTTCTCTTCTTCTTTAATCGTATGATTTACTGCCTTTTCCCAGTTTTCAGGCTTCACATTATTTACAGCCTCGAGTGATAACTTGCATTATCCATTACTATTATACAGTTCTGAGGAAGAAGATCTATCATTTGTTCGAACCACTCTTTAAAGACATCAGCATTCATGTCCTCATGGTAGTCACCGGTACGAGTAGATTCAAAAGTCAATAAACCACCTTTAACAAAACCGTTTGAACTACCGATGTGTACTATTATCAGTCTGCGCCCCTTTCCTGATGGTGGATTTAAACCAGTAGATATATTATTTAAAAAAGCCTGTCTTCGACTTGTAACAGTTTCATCTTGCCAAAATTTATTTGGTGTATGTCCCTCGTTGATCCATGTTTCATCTAAATAAAATATATTTCTTCTTTGGTTTCTCATTTCTTTTATAGTCCTTAGGTAATTTCTTCTCCATACTACAATATCGCTTCTTTCTATTAAAATAGACTTTCTGGAATGCTTTTTCCATAGAAAACCTATTTCTTTTAAAAGTTTCCATAGTGTGCTTCGACTCATTTCAGGGTAATCCTTATCATCTCGAACCGTGGCAAGAACTTTGTCTACTGTCGGAAATTCTTTTCTAAAGAAGAACGCATGCACTTTCCTTCGAAGTCTTTCTTTCAAATGATTTTCTATTTGAAATTTTGGTTTTCCTGGAGCTTTACGTGCTGTTTGAAACTCGCCACATTTCTCTTCTTTAACAACTCTGTAAATCGTAGATTTCCCAACACCAAGCGTACTACTAACTAAATGATTTAAAACAATTAAATATCTACTTATAATTCGATTACTGTAAGAAATTCTTGGAATTAAAATAAAACAAAATTGGCAAATAGGTACTTATTGAAAATAATCTTAAGATACGGCTATGTTATCTTTAATACACAGGGCTTTTGGCCTGTCTAAACCTTTTTCTATTGTTCTGTACAGCTTATGGTTATAAAAGACCAATAAAAGACGCAAAACTTGTATTAGCTCAGGTGCATTTATGACAATTTTAGGAAATATTTAGATTATTCCGTAAAAATATTTAAAATGACCGTACTAAGTTTTGCATTAGAAATGCTGTTTTATTACTCTCTCATACATAAAAATAGACCATAGCAGTTTCACACTGAAACATTTTAAAGTGCCACTTAGATAATAAAATCATATGCCAAAATGCATGTTATCAATTAAGAGAGAAATAAAAAATAGTACATAGGACACTACTTTATATATATATAAAAAAAACTTCGGAACTGCAGACAATTGAGAATGCAGTTATTTTAGAGTAGATGTTATGTATTTATGTTGTGGTTGACATGTTTTTGTGTTTGTGAAGCTGGAAATATGATCTCTCAAGAGATTTTTTATTATTCTTTCTTGCAAGGTGGCAAAGGAGTTAATAATAAATATATGTATCGACACAAAGTAATTTTTAACTGTTTGTTGTTTATAACTATTCAATTGTCTGTAGTTTCTATTCCTTTCTTAAAACTGAAAAAGTAGTAACGAGGTGATTGATATTTTTAACAAACAATGGCTACTAAATAAGTAATATATCATCATTTATTAATTCTTATTTTGTGAGAGAAAATAAATTCTACCGTTGATCTAAGCCTTACTAATAACTTATTGACTTTTTCGTAGCAATTAATGCAAAAGAAATTAGATCTTACTTTTTTACTAGCCGGCCAAATCCGTTTTAACTTAAATCTTAGGTATTATGCTTCTTAAGCATTAAGTAAAGCTTCTATATTCCTGTTTTTAATTCTTGTTTTTTTATTTTTATATTTCATATTCTATTCTTAGTCTTAGTGTTTCTTTTTCTTTTCTCTCCTACATGTAAATACAAATGTAAATTTGTGTTTGTAAGAGTACCAATAAATAAATAAACGACGGTCCGGAATTTTATCGAAAACGATCTGTCAGATCATACTAATGTCATGATTACCTATTTTTAGCCGCGCATATAAAAATAATTTATGCAAAAGTCATAATAAACAAGTTTTTATTAGTATTTTTAAATACGTTGATAATAATGTATTGGTTTATGTTGTGTTGAAACAGAAGATATTTTTGAAAATATATTTATATAAAATGTGGAAAGTTTAACTTAAATTTTGAATAATTATCCGTTATGGAAGTTGTTTATAGCGGAGTGAAATTAGACGAAAATATTCTGAAAATGGATGTAAGAGCTAAGTCAATTTGATTTTATACATAAAGAGAAGCTTGTAAAAAATTTGTCAATAAATTTGGGTCAGAGCTTCGCGAGATAAGTGCCGAAAACATCATTTTTGGTATTTTTAGAGTGGATTGCTTCACTATTTTTTAAATATCTCCGGCTCTAAGAGTCGTGGAAAAATAAAAAAAAATTAAAATGACCGTGTTGAAGTAGAGTATCGATCCATATAGTAGAGATTTATTATTATTCCCTAAATTGGGCACTTTAAATAAAGAAATAAAATGTTGGAGTTTCTTAGACAAAAGTACACACAAAATCCTTCTTTTTAAGATAAAAAAATTTTCTATACTATTGTTTCCAAAAATGGAGGCCAACTCAATTTTTTTTGAAAAATGCCGATTTTGGCCGGACAAATACTTTTTTTTTAATTTTTACTATGTCTTCCCGACATAAAAATGCATATTTTCTCCAATTTTTAGAAAATACGAGGATTCTTTGGTTATTTATTGCCAATTCAGTAAAAAAAAATGTGCGCCAATTTGTTTTTTGAGGTTAGGATGCATTTCTAAAAAACCCTACTACACGGATACTCTACTTCATCATGGTCATTTGAATTTTTTTTTTATTTTTCCACGACTCTTAGAGCCGAAGATATTTAAAAAATAGTGAAGCAATCCACTCGAAAAATACCAAAAATGCCGTTTTTGGTGCATATCTCCCGAAGCTCCAGCGCAAATTTATTGACACATTTTTTACAAGCTTCTCTTTATGTATAAATTCGAAAAAATTAAATAAATTTGACTTAGCTCTTACATCCACATAAAATTCTAATTTCACTCCGCTACTAACTATTCAAAGAACAACATCCAGGTAAATTTAGTAAAATTGAGGAAGACAAATCAGTTATGTAACTTTGTTACTGAACTAAAGAAAATTCCCTATTTTTGCCCTGACACTCTTATATCGTCTTTCAATATTCCTCACGAATAACAGGTTGTCTATTCTCAATGGTGGAATTGCTTGATATTTTCTTCCCTTGAATTACGATCCACATAGTTCAATTACAGCTTTTTCTTGCTCAGATGTTTCCAAATGAATTGTCTGGTTATAGATTTAACCAAATAGTAAAACATACTTCCATTCTTTTAAGTTCATACCTATTTATTAATCGATATTTATTTGATCGCACTTTTTCCACATCTTTACGTTGCGAATATACATTTTGGTCATCTGAATTAACAGTCAATTTAGAGAAAGCATACGAGTAGAAAATCCTCATCATTTTTGTCAAAATATGATACTTTTCGACATAACCGGCTCCAAAACGCTCCCCCATTTTTAGCTCCTGCCCTGCATTTAGAGAGCACGCTCTAAAGGAATGACACTCTCAAGCGGATTACAAAGTTTTCAATAAATCACGTAAAAATTAATACTTTTCATGATTCAAAGTTCAGATGAAAGAAGGAACCTTTAGCTATAATATCATGTTACTTTTTCTTTTTATCTATTTCTCTGAATTATTGGAAAAACGGGCCAAAGTTTGTTTTTGCTCGATATTTTGACCCTCCTATAAATTTATTCATATTTTTTTTATCAGGACTAATTTCACCGATTCATTTCGGATATTGGGGCTTTGCAAGATGTTAAATATATTCAGAAAGAGTCAATAAATTATTTTTGTGTATTTTCATAAACATCATGTTTTTTAGGGCGTTTTTTTTGGATTTCCGGAGTTTTCGAAAATGCTCTGGTCTATCGGGAATTAATAGATAATCAAAGACCATATCGGTTTTCAACGCACATCATTAGAAAGCTTAGCATGTCCCCTTGTCGATGGCATTTTTCTTTTGTTTTCATATTTGTTGGTTTTCCAGAAAATTGGGAAAATTCTCAGCCCTATGAAAAATCGACATTTTTTTTTGAGGATTATCTTCTTTTCGTGCTAAACTTTTTTGGGGTTTCATCAATATATATATATATATCAAGTATTTTATTAAGTGCACGAAAAAGAATTGGATTTTTTTACAATAAATTATTAATCAAGTGCAAAAAGTGAAAAAGTTGGCTATTACTGCCTTATCTTTTGTCTTTAGACAAAAACGGGAGGATATTCAAGTTTTGGGAGGATATTCAAATTTTTCGTATTCACCACAATAATTTTGGAAGGAAGCGCCGTATTTTCAGATTCTTAAAATTGCGAATTCTTGAAACGCCGTTTTTGCAAAAAATATTAGTGTAGCGAAAAAAATCATAGGACCAACTTTTGTAGATAATGAACCGCTCTTTATTTTTGTCTAAACAAAAATGCTCTAAGGGTCATATTTTGGCAGATATCGTCGAAAAACTTGATGCCCAGGTTTGGGGTTTTTGTGGCCTTAATTTACTGGACTATGGTGCATTCACCATTTTCTCGATCTATAGCTGGCAGGCAGTTTGCTAAGATGGCATTAACAAATGAATTAGAACTATCTCGGCTACAACTTTTTGACATCCACAAATCTTTTCGAAGCTCCACTTTCACTATTTCAATTAATGTTATTTTCCAAAGTTATACACTTTTTGTGCATTTTTTATAATTTTTTTCCATTTTTCTACTTATATTTATTTTTCGCGTTATTGAATTCTTTCAAAATTATCCTTTTGTGGGATTTTTAATTTCGTTCGATTTTGATTGTGGTATCTTTACTTTTCGATTGATAAAACATGCATTGAACTAATGCAAACTCAATATTATCATGCGATAAAAACGTTATATGTATATAAGATTAAATAAATCTTAAAATAAATTGATTAACTATTACTTGAGTGTATTTTTTTTCAGTTAATTAGAAAAAATAATATATAGAGCTTAAAACAATTAACTTTTAGAAAAATATTAACTTATCGTTAAAAAAACTTGTGTGTCAATTGCCACATCAATGATTAACTCATATCCCTTAAATGCGACAAAAAATGTGGAATGGATCATTTTCTTCTTCTACTCTTTGCTTTTTTAGTAGTCGGAATGCTTCATTTAGTTGATTTGTTTCCCTTTTTTTGACACATCTCCTCTATTATTTATATCCACGTTTTTCTTGGTCTAATACCGTTCCGTTTTTAATATTTACCAACAATTACATATTCAAGTAAAGTATAGAATATTAAAAAACTATAGATAAGGGGTTAAGAAGTCATCCAGGACAAGATAAATCAATGCATTTTAATGGACATTTGTGAATTTGTTATTTAATCGATCCTGCTATACAAATTTAGCAATAACATTTCGAATTTAAAATTGCAAAAAACAATTTTTTAATCAACCAGATTACTAAAAATTACCTAGAAAAATTCCGAGAAGGTATTCAGAAAAAACTATTATAAAACTAATTCAAGTATCACATAAGGATGACACTATTTATAATACTTTTTTGATGCCCCAGTCGGCTTGGATTTAACCAGGAAGTAAGGAATGCCGGGATGGCCAAACCTGACACAGCATATCAGTACATATTCAAGTCTATGTTTATTCGTGATTCGGGCGTCGCGTTTTGTGCGGGATCATAAAACCTTCTCGTTTCGGGCGTACCCCATAGATGCAATAAAATCTATTTGCAATACCTTCTTGTTTCGTGCGCTTTAAACTGAACGTGGGAAAGAAAATAATTATGTAGTGACTTACCTACCTACCTCCAAACCTGAGGTGGTTGGTACTTATATGAAAACTTATATGAAATAACAGCTAATAATCTTTAAGCAGTTCATAAATATTTGGATGCGCTGCCGCCGTTCAGTGTTGTGTGCTTTTAATGCAAGGTATACTCAGGAAGGTATGACTTAAAGAGCTCAAATTTGGTGGGTAATCTCAAAAAGGGTTGAAGAATATATTAAATATATCGAGCTTGATTTTATTCTGAAAATTGAATTATTTTTTTCAATCATTGAGGGAATTTATGTTTCTGTCTCATTTCAATGAATATACCCAAGAAAATAGTTCATCTTCCCATTCAAAGGGAATCTCCAGACAATTTAGTTAAGGAGATCTGTTGGCATTAAAAAAATGCTATTATTTGACAAATTTGAACATAAAGCGGTAAATAATGTCTACTTTACCAACATTATTATTGATTTCTTAGTTCAGCTGATTTCAAATAGTGGCCGCCACGATATAATTCATTCAGTATTGCGAGTACCGTTATGAATGAAATGGGAAAAGTAATTTTGATAACGTAGAAGGAGCAAGTTTAGGTAAAATGAAAAGAAGTCCTGTTGTTTTTATGATTTGGAGATTGTTTATTGGCATCATAAATATATAAATGATATGAGAAGCTTGTTTTGACTGATTTATCATTGTCGTAATATACTATTTCACCCACTTCCAGACATCCGAATGATTTTTTCGAAATTGGCAGGTGCTCGTAATTCCGGTGACAATTTATGATATAATTTCTACAATTCTCACTGATTTTTATAAAACTGGAGATATACAGGGTGAGTCACGGTAGACGCGACGGTCCATTGTGGCTAACCGGTTAATATTTTGAAAATTGTGTTTATTCATGGATATGTAGGTTGATAAAGACTACATTTTATAATTGTTTTCAAATATACAGATTGTCCCAAAAAAGTGTGGCGTATCAAAGTTATATTATTTCTTATGGAAGACCCTATATTTTATTGCATTTATAGATTATACATTAAAAATAAGATAAACTTTCCCTATACCTAAGCTTTTTAGTTTTCGAGATATTTTGATATTTCTAAAAATGGAAGCACTTACAAAAAAACCAATAACTTGGAAACCTATGGAATCAGCCAAATCCAATTTTAACTGAAAAAAATTGGACTAATAATTGAAAACAATCATGTATTTAGAGTTGTTTAAAATTATACAGGGCGTCCAAAATGGGGAGATTCTCTAATGACATATTCAAACGACAATATCGTTCTTATTTTAAATAGGACACCCTGTATTTTAGAATAGCAAATTCCATTACATTTTAAAGGTCTTCTATGCCCAAATCTATTAATTTTTGAGTTATTTTTATTTTTGTTAAATTTTACATTATTTTTACACCGTAATGCCTACACCCTGTATTTGATCAGCTTCGACTATGATCCGAAAAAATTATCTTTGAAACTAGGTGTTTAGGTTTTGACATTATTTAAAAATGTTTCGAGATGCATCAAAATCTGTATGGAACAGATTTTCAAAGACGGATAGATTTTTGTTTATGGGCATTGGAGAAGGTTAGTGAAGATGATTTTTTTTATAATGTGCTGTTCGCAGATGAATCCACTTTTCACAATAATGGATTTGTATGACGGTTAACCATATCCATGAATAAACAAAATTTTGAAAATATTAACCGTTTAGCCACAATGGACCGTCGCGTCTACCTTGACTCACCCTGTATATCAACAGAGGCAAATAAAAATCCATTAGTCACATTCGTCAAAAAAATGCAACTTTGCACACTTATTGCATAAATAACTATATTTTGTTAATTTTTAAAAGAAAAATCACAAGATGTTTACGTGTCATTATATATTTAATCTTTGAAAATTTGCTCTTATTTGTTTTAATAAATATCAAGTAGTTTTTAAATTATTTTTATAAAATATTTGTTTTAAATTATTTACAATACGAAAATTGTATATTTTTATAACTATCATAAACCATTAAATGATTGGCAGATGGGCTGGCCAGCCCATCTGCTACATGCGTAATTTTAATTTTCTTACTTATCGTATCTGCAATTTCAATACCGTACGTCTCCTACTATTGCATGTTTAAAATCGTAAGATGTTGCTAAGGATACGTAAATTTTTGTAGTGGAAATTAATTTTGATAACAATTTTCGTATACGGGGTTTGTGTCTCTCAAGAAAATAACTGGGCCCCGATGTTTGAAATATGTGAGTACAACTCGTCTGCGAGAATGTACCACGTGACCATCTCGAAATCGGTCAACGTTGCCAAATTTAAATTTAGACAGTTCAACAAAAAGTAGAGCAAAACACATATTTTAGTTCACTTGAATCCTTCGTACAAGAAGAAATAGAAGAAGTGATTAAGACAGACAGCCAAATTATTGGATTCAGACCAATTATAAGCTCTTTAGATCCGTTATGGAAATATTAATTCTTTTTTTAAAAATACAAAACATTTTTTAGAAAAATTATCAAAAATTAAAATGACAATTTTTCAAAGCAAAATATCTATTTTTCAGTTATACGAAGAAAAAGACTAATTTTCAATCGAAAAAAAGTTAGTTTATAATAATTAATAATTTAATTAAATAATAATTAATAATTAACAATATATATTGTTTAAAAAAAATATAATAATTATATTTTTTTTAATATAAAATCGAAAATTCAATGTTTAGTCTTAGCAAAATTACAGGTTATTTAAAACACAAAAAAGAAATTTCCAAATGTTGCTGTCGATAAATAAGTCTCTTAATCTTATGAGAAAAAAGTAGACAAGTTATAACATTAAAATTATAATTGAAATTGAAAATATAAAAAAATTACCGTTTCTTGATGTACTAATAAACATCAATAACAATTTGTTTTAAAACATCAGCCTTTAGAAGATAAAATACAAATACGATAAAACCATGTTTTTCGTTTTTAATTTTTATCTCTTGCAAAAATACTTTTTTTATGAAACCTCTGGTGAAAACGTTCTTTTTTGTGTATTAAAGTAGTTATTTTTTCAAAGCAAAATATTTAATTTTCAAATTTATACGAATTTAAATTAAGAACAAGCCTAATTTTCAATCGAAAAAGTTAGTTTATAAATTTTCAATTCGTGTGCGAGAATGTACCACGTGATCACTCCTCACTCTCTCAGCGTCACAAAATCGGTATGTTTGAAACCAAGAGAAATCATCTACAAGTTCGCATAGAAGTGCTCTACTGGGTTGTACCAGTAGAGTTGAGTTTAGTAAGAGAGGAAACATGCGCAATAGTGCCGTGAAGGCGTTAAGTGCAGTGTTGCCGATGCCAATTTATTATATTCCCCAATATCCCAAGTCAAATTCCCAAAATTTGGGGACAAAAATCTGCTGATTTCCCAAAAATTCCCCTCAATAGGTTAAGTACCTTACCTTAGGATTATCTTTTTTGTTTTGACCTTTTATTAACCATTTATCCATATTTGCACAAAATCGTATCGTTATTTCGCGACATAATACAAAATTAACTTATCTAAAGCAAATTAGAAGCGTCTAAAACTAAGGGAATCACAGAAAGGGTTTCTCTATGTGTTCGCGTTCGCACCGCGCAGAGATAAACGAACTTACCCGATTATAATATGATTTATTATAACAAAAGTAGGTACAATGGACAAATGATTTGCTGCTATGCAAATGGTCTTGAGTTTTTTTATTTTAATTCCTGCTGATTATTTATTATATTGTTTAACGATGAGATTTCAAAATCCCTGCATTTTCCCCACATAATGCCAATCCCCAATCATCTTGAGATTCCCCGCAGTTTGGCAACGCTGGTTAAGTGTCGAGACTGTCAAGTCAAATTTAATTTAATTATAACCTATATCTTTGATATTAATAGTTTGGTATGTGATTTATAGTTTTCTGTTTAGAGTGTTTGTGTATATTTCGTTAGGACTCGTTTCAATCATTAGCTGTTTATTTTGCTGATTTGCTTATTGTTGTTTGAAAATATTAATTAATATTTAAAATTAATAAAATCTATAAAATGAAAAAGTTCTATTTGAAAAACAAACACCAAATAAAAAATATATTAAAACTTACCAGACTGAATCTACAAAACTGGAAAAATATTGGTAAACACAAAAAAATATATTTATATTGGCTGCGAACTTCACTAAACACTATTTGTTTTAGGAATAAATAAAATATTTATTGGAAAAGAGAATTTACAGATTTCTTTCCCTTAGAGTAGGGGAAACCAGGACTATTTTTATTATACTAATTTCCGTGTTTTGCCATGTAAGCCATATTAAGCCTAGACTAATGCCGATTTACCCTAAAACAAATTTCAAAAGGTCCTATTTATTATAATCCTAAACAGATTTGAATGTACTTTATTGCCAACATATTTAAAGATTTCCTGTAATATACTTTTATGATCAATTCTGATGAAATTTCAGATATCAAAACAGGTAACCGAAAGTTCATAGAAAAAAATACTCTTATATCATTATTATATTAAAAAGACTTTTATAACAGTTTTTTATTTAAAAACCTAAAATGCAACTATCTCATATCAAATTTTTTCAGTCGTATACGAGATTTGCCAAAAAATATGAAATTTACTCAGGAATAAAGTACCTTTATTTTTGAAGAAGTTTCTGATCCATTTTAACTGCAAATATCTCGGAACTCAGAAACGATAGGAAAGTGCGGTTTTCACTGAACAGTTTCTTTTTTTATATAAAGTTTTTTTCAGTATAAATGTTTATTTAGTAAAATCTTATATAGGGTGTTTTAAAAAAGCGGTCTTTTTAAAATGCAAACAACGTCGATTTTTTTAACGACAAACCCTATATATTTTTATACTATCTGAAAGGTGAACTCTTTCCCTTTACGAAAATGTATAATGTTGAAGTTTAGATGAAAAATAAGTGAGTTTTGATTTTTAAGGATAGGCAGTTACGTAGACATATACCATTAGATAATTAACAAATGAGCTCTGGATAAAATTATAAATTGAAAATGTATAAACTAATTTTTTCGATTGAAAATTAAGCTTTTTCTTAATTTAAATTCGTATAACTAAACAATAAATGTTTTCCTTTGAAAAATTGTCATTTTAATTTTTGATAATTTTTCTAAAAAATGTTTTATATTTTGAATTAATATTTCCATAACGGATCTAATAAGCTTATAATTGGTCTGAATCCAATAATTTGGCTGTCTGTCCTAATCACTTCTTCTATTTCTTCTTGTACGAAGGTTTCAAGTGAACTAAAATATATGTTTTGCTCTACTTTTTGTTGAACAGTCTAAATTTAAATTTGGCAACGTTGACCGATTTCGAGATGGTCACGTGGTACATTCTCGCAGACGAGTTGTACTCACACATTTCAAACATCGGGGCCCTGGTGGCGCTCTGTCGGATTAGTTTTCCTAGCCCGACTAATCGGCGGCCTTAAGTCGACGATGCCATCCTTCTACCGAATTTGTTGTGCGGTGTCGCTCCTTGTAGCACACCCATATTAATTCATCATCCTCAAGCCATTGCTCCACAAAATAGTCGTTAAACCTCACCAGGACATCTTCCGTGGGGAGTTTTCCATTATCAGAAGCCATGCCACAGGAATGTACTCTTTTGGCAAATGTGCCATGGCTGCACACATACGAACATGTTCCCTAATTTCTGTATTTTGTTTGTAACATGTAACTAAACCCAACTCTTGCACTTTTCGTCACAGGCATTGGTTGAAATGAAAATTACACCCTTTGATTTTTACTCCCAAAAAAGTTTGTTTGAGAGCGTTTATTGCTGCCCGTTCAAAGTCAATGTGGACTTTTTCTGGCTTAAATTTTGTAATTTTGCATACATGGAACAGCAGCTATTAAATGTCCCGTCCGCAAAAAATATCCGAGCCGTGGGATAGAAGTGCAAAAAACCAATATTCCATCTTCCTGGTCGTCGTCTATTAGCACAATGTGTTGCATTGTCTCCGGGATGACGATTTGTTGCCGTTTCAACAGTAATATTTATTTTACTTTAATAGTGCCACTTATAGTGTACCGGGTATATAACAATAGGCGACCCATTCATAATCCCAGATAAAATTACCTGAATACAGAGCATAGTCGTGCTACTGGGAAATTAAATATTGATTTGTTTCTTTAGAACATTACTCCTGGAATATTAAATTACCTACTTTACACCTGCCTCATCTATAGTACTAAATAGAAAAAAAATGCAAACATATAAATATAGTTGTTAGATATTTTTCTAATGTTCACTGCTTTAATAATAATAATATGTTAGAACGATAATCAATTAATAACCTATCTATTCCTAGTTAACGTATGTACATTTCCTTGAGAAATAACAATTTAATTTGTTTGTTGTTTATCTGATATTTGGACACAATATTTATTTGTTTCAGTGACATTCTTCAAAATACTTAGAAATTGGAGTCAAGAACATGGTCCTGTTTACAATCTCTCCGCAACAGTTTTATTTCCTTCTGCAAATATATCGGGACCAGAAGCTTTTGAGGTAACCATAAAACTACATAAAGAAAATGCTTTGAAATAAAAAATAAAAACGAATTTAACCGTTTTTCAGTATAAGAAATTTCAAACAAATCCTAACGAAAAAACCAAGCTTGCGAAGGTGCAGGCAAAAGCTAAAATTGACGTAAAAAAAACAAATAAATAAAATATATACAACGAACAAAATTTATTAATCATTAAAATAATGCATTTATTCAAAGTTTGTATGATAAATGTAATCTGTGTTCAATAAAGTAATATGCCATACAGAAGCGGTATCAGTGGATGCAACTGCTCTATGCCATCTTTCATATGGCCATATCAAATTCAAAATTTAAGTCAATCCTTGTCTAATAGACCTTTTTATTGGATCAGTATCCTGACTTGATCTGTGAACAATATTTTTGTGATTCTATTTCTCTTTATTTTTATTTCGTTTCTATTTGTACTTTAGGCAATTGCTGCAACTACAAAAAATATTGAAAAGCATGCTGTATACTCTTTTCTATATTTATGGTTAGGAGATGGTTTATTAACGAGTACAGGTAAGAATTTATATTTACTTAACAAACGTATTTTTGCGTTCTATCTCGAAAATTGTCCTTAACAGAGCCAAAACTTCAAAAATATCGAACACAACTTCTTGAACTGCATCTATGATTCAAATTTACTTTAATCTTTTTGATATTTTAGGTGCCAAATGGCATACAAGACGAAAAATCCTTACGCCAGCTTTTCACTTTTCTATTTTACAACAGTTTATAACGATATTTAATAGTGAGACAAAAAGACTAGTGGAAGTTTTAACCAAGGAAACTAAAAGACCATGGACCAATGTTGTGCCATATATTTCGCAATTTACTTTATATTCAATTACAGGTACGTATAAAAACAATATACAACGTTCGTTCATCCAACTAACTTCAGGGAATGATCAATTTTAATTTCTGCAAAATTATGCAAACTCATAGTTTTAAGTATCTGAAGCAGTTAATTTTAAAATGGTGAAATAATTAAACAAGACAAGAATATCTGACCCCCCTTAAATCGAAACTTAGAATTTGTCGTCCACACATTTCAAAACTAAGTAATATAATAAAATGTAGTCTTTAAGTAATATTTCTGTAGCTTTTTCGAAATATTATAGGACTGGACTAATCAATATATGAAAAATTTACTATTTCAAGAAATATTTGTAGAGGGTGGCCAAATAAGAATGCGAGGTACTGTATCTGGGAAACTATCCATCGTAGAGGCTTGCGGAAAAAAAAGTTATTACTAAAACGGCCAAGAGAAAAACCTGGAAAATATTTTTAAGTTTCTGAAATGGCCGCTAGGGGGCGTAACTGCAATCTTGAATCTAAGAAAGTGATGTTTCTGTAAATTCCGCTATATTGATCTAACAAAAAATACCTGATCTTTAAAGTAGATGATAATCTGAATCTTTTTTGTTTGACAATTTTTGCTGTATCTCTAAAAATGAAGTGGTAGGGAGTATTCAAAGGTTTCAGTAAAAAACACCCTGTATATTTGAAACGGCTGAGCCGATTTTAACAAACTTGGGCTAGTTGAAAAGAGATATTCTTGGGCTACAAAGTTATAATATTTGAAGTTTTGTTAGTTTCACATGTCGCCGCTAGAGGGCATTTTTTCGTCATTTCGACAGAAATGGTTAATTTTCTCAAAAAAATTAAATGCCTTGGTATGATTTCTTTTTCATGAAAAAGTAGCTAAATGGTGCCTAAACAAGCTCGCTAAAACCGCATCTCGATATCTTGTTCCTAACCTAAAATTTAGGCCAAAGAAAATTTTATACGGAAATCCCTTAAATTTTTATTTTTTGAACTAACTAATTCCTTTTATTATGTAAGTTGTGGCCCTAAAAAGGACCGATTTAAAAAATAAAGGTTTTTAATGCCCCCTTAAATGCTCTAAATGCTGACCATCACGCTCTATGCATTGCTGAAGCCTCTCATGGGTAGACAAAACTGCAGCTTCAATTTCGGCTCTCGGTATGTTACGTAATGCATTACGAATCCGGTTTTTCATATATCTCTGGTCGTAGGTTGAGTCTGAAAATCAAGACAAGTTAAGTCTGGTGATCGCGCAGGCCATGGAAACAGGCTTCCTCTTCCAATCCACCGCTGTTGCATTAATATGCTCTCGCACAATAATGGAGAATTTTTATTTCAAATTCTTTGGAACGATGAAGCCACCTTTAAAATCTGCACAATATGCATTATTGGTCTGCAGAAATTCTGCATTGGTTGCGTGAAGTTCAGCACCAAGCACGTTGGAGTCTAAATGTGTGGTGTTGCATACTGGGAGGCAGAATTATTGGGCCATATTTTTTCGAGCAATCCCTAAGCGGCAATATCTTTCTTGACTTTTTGGCCAATAAATTACCGTTGTTGTTGGAAGATGTGCCACTGGAAACATGTCAAAACTTGTTTTTGCAGTTGCATGGTTGCCCAGCACAATATGCTATTATTGTGCGAGAGCATATTAATCCAGTATTACAACAGCGGTGGATTGGAAGAGAAAGAAGGGTTTCCATGGCCTGCGCGATCACCAGACTTAACTTGTCTTGATTTTCAGACTCAACCTACGACCAGAGAGATATGAAAAACCGGATTCGTAATGCATTACGTAACATACCGAGAGCCGAAATTGAAGCTGCAGGTTTGTCTACCCACGAGAGGCTTCAGCAATGCATAGAGCGTGATGGTCAGCATTTAGAGCATTTACGGAGGCATTAAAAACCTTTCATTTTTAAATCGGTCCTTTTTAGGGCCACAACTTACATAATAAAAGGAATTAATTAGTTTAAAAAATAAAAATTTAAGCGATTTCCGTATAAAATTTTCTTTGGCCTAAATTTTAGGTTAGGAATAAGATATCGAGATGCGGTTTTCGCGAGCTTGTTTAGGCAACATTTAGCTACTTTTTCATGAAAAAGAAATCATACCAAGGCATTTAATTTTTTTGAGAAAATTAACCGTTTCTGTCGAAAAGTTTGTTAAAATCGGCTCAGCCGTTTCGAATATACAGGGTGTTTTTTACTGAAACCTTTGAATACCCCCCACCACTTTATTTTTAGAGATACAGCAAAAATTGTTAAACAAAAAAGGTTCAAATTATCCTCTACTTTAAAGATAAGGTATTTTTTTGTTAGGTTAATATAGCTGAATTCACAGAAACATCACTTTCTTAGATTCAAGATTGCAGTTACGCCCCCTAGCGGACATTTCAGAAACTTAAAAATATTTTCCAGGTTTTTCTCTTGACCGTTTTAGTCATAACTTTTTTTTCCGCAAGCCTCTACGATGGATAGTTTCCCAGATACAGTACCTCGCATTCTTATTTGGCCACCCTTTACAGTAATTCTACATATATTTTTTAAATATTAAATAAAGATCTAGGGCTGTTAGTTTTAAAATGGTGAAGTAATAAAGATAAAAATGCCTTATCCACATAAATCTAAATTTCGACTCTGTTACCTATTCATTTCAAAATCAAATAATTTATTAAAACGTAGTCTTTAAAGTAATTACATCTTTTTTAAATACTAAAGATAGACAGCAGTTAATTTTAAAATGGTGAAATAATTACAACAAGAATTCCAGATCATCGAAAGTCTAGACTTAAACTTTAATATCGCGTTCAAAATTCATTTTTTATAATCAGAGGAATATTTATACATTTCTACATATCTTCTAGATATTTCTTCGATAAATTAGAGATAAAGAGCTGTATTTTTTACAATGAAGAAGTAATAAAGACAATAACAATATGAAAAATTTAATCATGTACTATTATATTGTTTTAGAAACCTCTATGGGCACGGCGTTGAATCTAGAATCAGAAGAAGATAAAAATTACGTATCAGCTATCCACCAAATCGGAAAAATCATGTTTCATAGATTTATGAGACCTTGGCAGTATTTGAATCCAATTTTCTACAACTTAATTTCAGATGGTCGCAAAGAAAAAGAATTAGTTAAAACCTTACACAAATTTTCAGACAAAATTATCGCACAACGATCAAGTACTTTTGAAAAATTTGAAATAGCCAATGATGACGATGCTTACAATTATTCAAAGAGGAAGAAGTTGGCATTTTTGGATTTACTCATAAATGCCAAAATTACTAACGGCGCTATTGATCACCAAGGAATAAAAGATGAAGTGAATACTTTTATGTTTGAGGTAAATTATTTTAATTTAAAAATTTACGTCTTCTACTCAGTAACAATCTAACAACAATATTAGAAAAAATTAACAATGAATTAGTTGAAACTTACACATCTCCAAACTTATATAAAATAAAAAGGAATCTTCAATACTCAAGGGCAAAGGTTAACCAGGAGAAAACTGATCTCAATGCCGAACAATTATCAACATAGAAGCTCTGGATATAGAGAGCAACAACGATCAAAGCTGTACACATAAGAGAAGTTAACTATGTAATGAGCAATCTAAATACAAAAGGAGCATCAGGAATATATGCTAGGACTAATAAACTTGCTATATATCGACAATGAATTACTGAGAACCAAATACAGCTCACGTTATCTTAAAATAGGACAAATAAAAATGATACCTAAGCCTGGAAAAAAATCAAAAGATGTCACATCGTATTACTCTGTTAGTTCTTTACCAACAATTTCAAAGGAACGTGAAAGACTCATTCTTAACAGATTTGACAATGATCGGAACCACAAAACTGGATTTCCAATTACCAGTTTGGGCTTAGAAAGCCACATTCAGTATAATAACTGCATTACAGTTTTCTTAGACGTACGTCAAGCCTTCAATGGGTCTTCTCTATAAATAAAAATAACTATTTTAACCTGATGAAGAAGGTAAATTTGGAGACCCAATTTTATAACTAGTCTACTTACATGACTTACCATTCTTACCATATTAGCAAAATCCCGGAACAGCTTAGTCCAAATTACACAGATACGTACCCCTACTAGAAACTCGATTAACCAAAATCAAAATCGAAGTGAAAGAATCTAAACCAATCTATGACTAACCCTTGACAGCAAACTAAATAAAATCTGTGGAAAATAAACTATTAAGCTACAAACTATAACTGATGCTGCTTGTTAATATCAAACTACTCTTTGAATATTGACAGAATCTCCTAAGTAAAAGAAGTCAGCCGAGAACATTCTAATAAACACTATAACAAAATAGAAGCCCATCCCAATACACAGATTGCCCAAAAGAAATTGGCCAATAGACCTCAAAAGACACTAAAGTAACATCACTGTTAACCTCTTCATGACATTAAATGTACATAATATTATAATTATTTAGTAATTTTGATAATTTAATATAAGGTCAATTTTTTAATTAAAACTTTTTTTATTAATTTCTAGGGACACGACACAACCTCTATGTCAATTTGTTTCACTTTGATGTTGCTGGCTAATCACCGAAATATACAGGCAAGTATACAAACATTTATAAATAATAAAATCCTTTTCAAGAAGTACGCATGGCCTTTATAGATTTTTTTTACATTCGTTTTCGTGTTTATTTAACCGTCTATTCCTTGTTTCAAAATTCTTCTAAAATTTAAAAAAGAAGCAATTTTGAAATCAACCGAAACTTACTCCCAATATATATAACAATTTTTCAAGTGATATATCCTCAAGATAATTCGAATCTTTTCCAAAATGTATATTTTTTATTAATTTTTAAGGATCAAGTTTATCAAGAAATTATCTCAGTTCTTGGAGAATCCAACGAAAATCCAGATTTAAACGATTTGAACCAATTGAAATTTATGGAAAGATGTATCAAAGAAAGTTTGAGATTATATCCTAGTGTACCGTTTATAGGAAGAACTATAGAAGAAGATATAATCGTTGAAGGATATCTGTTACCTAAAAATACCCCAGTGAATATTCATATATATGATATTCATAGAAATAAAAAGCATTGGCCCGATCCAGAGAAGTTTGATCCGGATAGATTTTTACCAGAAAATTGTGTCAACAGGCATCCATTCGCTTATGTTCCTTTTAGTGCAGGACCTAGAAATTGTATAGGTACGTTTAATAGCTATTAAGACAACTAGTCTAAAGTTTAAAAATCGAGGTCGAAGTTTAAACCCAAGCGAGGTTAGCGCGGCTTTAATAGACCGAGATTTTTAAACTATAAAACACGTGTTGTCTTCAAGATTTTTTTCTAATACGAAGCGTATTTTAAATAACTATAAAGGACGTTACCATTGACGACGTATTTTATAAGGAATGATCGTGAAGTAATTTGATTATTTTTGCAGCGGTTTACCAGTATAGCCTTGTCTTGCTGACTTTTTAAACCCTATTTGATTTTTTGTGTTTCGATAATGTGGACTGTATATAACGTATAAGAAATCTTTCTCCCTTCTCTCCAGTATTACCAATAAAACATCAAGAATTTCATAACACTTTTTATTTAAATTCTTTAACGAAGAAAAACAGGAACAACACATAAAAACATGTAACAATACTTAGTAGAACTTAATTATAAAAAACTAGTATAATATTTTAACTAGTTTGAGCAATTCACTGAAGTGAATGTTTTAAAATTGAATTTGCAAATCTATCGTTGCGAAGAACGATCTAAACGAGACGAAGGTGTGAGAGATACTTTTCGGTGCGATGTGACCGAAACGAAGTGATGAGCGATACTAATTTTACAAGCGCGACGCGACGGTTGCAACGAAGGGCTTGGCTGCAATCAACCTATCAAACTAGATTTTGTTTTTCGTCTGGCTAACAATATAACGGTTGATGTCAAGGTTGTTGCAAATTGAATAATATCTATTTTTAGCTAGAGTGGCGTGCTTTCGCGCCATTGTCGGATTTACGAAATAATATTGTCGTTATGCAAATTGCGCGGTATGTGGCGTGCTTTCGCGCCGTTGTCGGATTTACGAAATAATAATAGTCGTTATGCAAATTACGACTTATGTTCAATTTTTAATTGAAAATTGAACAGATCGATTTTATTGAAAACATAAAGTAATATTTCTAATGGACCATAGTAACAGTATAAAGTGTCAAGTATTAGAAAAAATATATTTTATCCAACACATGATAGTTATGACTGTCATTATTAATGTCATTTTAGACAAGTAAACTGTCAAATAACACACTAGTGTGTTATAATTCATAACTCACTAGTGACTTATGGATTATAACGTTCATATTTAAAGTAGTGTTCTATTTATTTATTACTATTACAAGCAGAATTCACATTGATATTGAAATTAAAGGAAAACGATAACGGTTTATTCGAATTTGAAGTCATTGTAAAATTCGTTGGTTCATTGGAATCAGACGCTCCCATATCGGTACAGCTGCTGATAGGGCTGGAGGACGCCGACGCATTAGAACCTTGTAATTTTTCTGCAATTTGTATTTTGTTGTGCACCGATTCCTCCAATTTCAAAAACATTGCAATTCTTGAAGGTATCTTCCACAACGTATTTATTCCCACACACTGATTGGTACACCTCCCATTATTGTAAAAACCAAAAAAGCGGTTAGAACTAGTATTTTTTGGTCTCAAAGACATGTATTTTTTACACAAATTGATCGGGTTGACTGGACATCGTTCTGCAAGTATGGTGAAACTTCTCGATTTCTTGGTTTTAGTGTCTGACAAAACTACGAAAATATTTCCTTTGGCTTGACTGTTTTCTATTTTCAAATTGACCAATTCATCGCATCTACAAGCACCGCTAGATCGGACACCGTGGCTCAGTTGGTTAGGGCACCAGCCTTTATTCTCTGGTCACTGTTCGAAGAGTAGGTTCGAATCCTGCCGCATTCAAGTAGAATAAAAGTCAGATAAGACTTTGGGCAAGTGCAAAAAGGTATTTGTGTCATACGCAGTTTCATTCACGCCGGTATACAGGCCGGATGAGATCGGATATCTCGTGGAACTGATAGGGATTGGGGGCACATTTACACACTTGTTAGTCACCTGCATGACAAAGGCATAGTCCTGGGTTTAAGGTGATTGAGGACCGTGGTTCGGAGCCCACGATAAGCTGTAGGTACCCGTCCAGACTAGCCTTAGTTGGCATTTTATCTCAGACAACTTTGGTTTTACAATTGTGGCATCCATCTGATGGCAACAGAAGGTGAAAAGTCATTTATGCAAACCTGGACAGAGGACATCGCTGGAAGGGGTAATTCTGAAATAGCTAGCTGCTTATACAACTTTGTAAGAACTTGCAACGAAGTCGAAAATAAACAGCATTTGATCATCTGGTCAGACTCATGTGGTGGTCAAAATAAAAATATCAACATGATTTGTATGTACCAGCTTATAATATTAAAAGGTCTCTTCAAAAGTATAGACCACAAGTTTCCTGAAGTTGGCCATTTATACCTAGATTCAGATAGAGATTTTGGTAGAATAGAAAAGGTTTTAAGGCGTCATGAGACAATATTTACACCGCATCAATATCGCGATCTTATAAAAAGTGCTTGCAGGCAAAATGTACAAGTAAATGACATGCATCGTTGTTTCAAAGATGTAGAATCCTTATTAAGTCAACTAGTAGCATTTAGATCTATTAAATGGATACGCGTTGATCAATTTGGTTCGTACTTGTATAAAGAAACATATGATCCCTATACACCTTTTAAAAAGGTATGTCTTTTGAAAAATACCAAGTCGCGAACCAATCCCAGCTGTGACTTGAAACAAGTGAACACGGAAAAGAATGTGAGAAACGTATCTGAAAAGAAAATTGCGAACCTTCGATTACAGTTGGAAGGATCCGTTAAAATTAACCAAACAACAACAAGCACCGCTAATCCTCATTATCAAAGCCACTTTCATCAAAAGGTAATCGTTGTTGGGAGCTTCGTTCAAAAACTTCTCTATTTCAGGTCGTTCTAATGTCTTGAAGTTCTTTGGTTTGTATCCCTGTGATTTTCTTTTCAAAAAGCTCTTTAGTTTGCCATATTTTGAAATGTCGATTTTTTTATAAAGGTGAATAGTCGAGCGAAGCATCGAGTATTTGGTCCATAGCGACGAGCGACGATGGGGCTAATTTTTTTTGCAAATGTAAAAAATAAGCCAATATAACATTTTCATCGATACCTTTTATCTTCCTTGAATTCATCCAAGACTCAAACATTTTGAACTCCTTAAGCATCTCGGGACTTTTCTGGCAAAATCTGCATCGCTGCTTCTTCCGCTTCCGTAAGGATATCATCAGGAACGTAATTTTCATCGGTTTCCTCCATTTTCTATACTTTTTTCTTCAAAAAAGCTTCCCCTTTCTGAAAGGAAAACTGACAAGTGGCAAAATTTATTTAACCATTTGCTAACAATGTATCATGCCCGTGGCAACCAAACAAACAACCCACTTTGACCACAATGTGAAAAAGTCGCTGTCAAGTCATTCTGGCATTTATAGGGTGCTGAGACGCAAGTAGCTTTGATTTGATCACAAAGCTTATTAATTATTATCTAAAAAAAAACGATTTCTTCCACTTGTTGGATAAAACATTGTATGCCACTCGCGTGTTATGTTTCCTAAGTAACTTGAGAATTATAAATTTTCTCACGTGACTTATTTTCAACATAACACACTAGTACCATAAATAACTATTTATTACTACTTGTTTTAGCCTAACAAATATTGAATGGAAGTTTCATATATCTCATTTCAAGGCTAAATTAATATTGAATATACAACGCACCATTACCTCTACATCAATTGGTAGTAAACTAAACTCTTATATGTAGGATGTCTGGTCTATCTTTTAATCTTCAATTTCCTAATAGCGTTCTTATTTTATCTATTAATGATAAGTGATGTGTATTTAATAATTTTTTTTATTTTTAGGGCAAAGATTCGCTATATTCGAACTAAAAGCTGTATTATGTGGAATTTTAAGAAACTTTATTTTAAAGCCGGTGGATACACCAGAATCCCTTCAATTGGTGCCTGATATTGTTTTACGTAATGCCAATCCTGTAAATGTAAAGTTTACTCTCAGAAATGCCGAATGACAGATTACCACATAATTTCACATTATTATATGTTTTGAATATAATGCAAATGTTATTATAGATTATTATTGTTAAAACACTTGTTTTATTCTATTCAGAACCCCTTCTAGATTTAAGAAAAATTCCGAACATGCAAAAAAATTTCAACCCTCTAAGATTGATTATTCTCTAGCAGCCACCAGGATCTGCTAGTCTCTGACTTTAAACATAAATAAACTAGCATTTTATATTATTAATCTTTTAATGGAAGTAAATAATATGAGATGGAGATAGAACTTGGATTATGGCTAACCAGCTTAAACGTTAAAGGTCCTTTTAAGTAAGAAGCAATTCCAATTAAAAAAAAAGTTTTATAACGATCTCTACGGACACATATCAAAATTATTACTTAGAGAAATTTATCGAGAAACTTTAAAACACTGGTGAATCATCCTAAAAATACAGATATCTTTACTACTTACTTATTAATCAACACAACAAACTTTTAAAATTACAATTTGTTTACTAATGTAGCAACATATAAAATAATAAAAGTAAAAGGATCAAACATCCAAAATAATAAATGCAGGTGTTCACTTCTATCATGGTTTTTTCCATCGCTTCCATTTTCACTGAAAATTTTGGGACTTTTATACCATTTTACATACACTAAATATTAGTTTCAGAGAAGTTTTGACATATTATGTCAGTTTTTGCATATTTGATATGCAATCTTCTTTTTTATTTTTGTCCAATGCAATTGATAGGCTTCTTTGTATTTTGTATTCACTGTTGGGTTCTAATTAACAGTGCTGTTCCTAAAGTGGCGCTGGGAAACAGTAACAAAGCCTACACAGAACACGAGGCTAATAACCATAGTAGTTGATGCTGCTGACACAAAAAATAACATGTAATTATATAAAGATATAACAATGTGTAATTTTTATTGGCGTAATACAAGCTAGCAGATCCTTTTGGCCTCATCCAAACGAAATTAGACATCAGATCTAGAGTTGCACTCTAATTTAAAACCCACTTTGAAGGCTGTCAACAGCAGTGTTGCCGAACCAAAAGTGTAAAATTAAGCAATAAACCAAACAAAAACATTACATAATAAATTAAATTATTAATATACAGTGTGTACCTATGTTATTCTTGATAAAAAAGTCCTAATAATATATCAGGAATTTGTAAAATACTTTTAAAAACTAATATACATATAAAACAAAATATGAATTGACAAAAAGTATAAATCATTGCACTGATTCAATAAATAATCCATATAAATCAATGCAAATATATTGAAAATTTGTGTATTTTACAATTTTGATGCTTGATTATGGATTTCCAAGTGACGGAGAACTTTTTTTTCGTAATACTAATAAATACTAAATATTATCTATTTATTAAAAAGAAGAAAAACAAAATTAATTTTTGAAAATGTCATTATGGGAGCAAATTCCCCAAAAATATTGAATCCACCCAAAATTCCCACCAGAGTCAAAATTTCCACCCAAGGGAGAAATTTCTACCCAAACGGCAACACTGGTCAGCAGTCTGAGTGTCTGTCATCTTTTCTTCTTCTTCTTCTATCCATTCATGAAATCATTCTTCTTCTTCTTCTTCTTCTTCTTCTTCTTCTTTCTTTGGTTATGGCTTGCATACTAGTGCATTTGCCAGTTCACGAATTCGTTTATAGTTTACTTTGATTTTAAATTTCTAATGTTTATTTATGCCAAAAATATTATCTTTCAGAACACTATGACAGCAAAACCACACATTTTATACGTTACATGAAAAGTCAACACTGTACCCGGGATGTTCCTTTCAGAACTGGCAACATGGGTGCACTCCAATTTCCAAGGTCATAGTAAGCTGCAATCGAAACATCAAAGGAAATGGGCGCAGCTTCATATCTGTAAGTCTCTAATCTGTGTCCATCGAAAAAAGCTACAAACAAGGGCTTTATTGAACGAATAATTTTATTATTAAAAATGATGAGTCCATAAAGCATGTTTATGTACGCGTTATATACATGATTTTATGTTCGATTGCTATTGAAAAATAATAATAAATTGAAAAAATAAAAATTTGATACGATTTTGGCAGTTGCGATGACAAGTAGATGTTTATTTTTTAAACATGTCAAATTAGTTGTCTTGCAACTTGTCAGTGACGTTGACAGTTACTTTATTTTACTAGTAAAATAAAGTGCACTTTATTTTACAGTAAAATAAAGTGCTATTTTATTGCCGCAAAACTGTTCTATAAAGAGCATTTTATTGGTCAATCGTACATAAAAGTTATTTTTACCCATATGATCCACTCCTTGGTTACGGCATTGGTACATACATTAGTACAAGACAAGAACATATGATAATTTATCCAGCATTTTTGTCGAAATTTATCTAACCCATAAATGTATTTTTGAAACTTCAAATTAATTAACACCAAACCTACTGCTAAATTACCTTTTAGCAAATTTTTGTGATAGAAACACATTGTAAAATGAAATTTAACATGATTTACCATTTATGACAGAACCACGTTCGTAATGTAAAGTTGAATAAATTAAAATGCTTACATATTTAACGATTTTAATATGTACCTGCGGATTTTTCTTATTTTTTGATTTCAAAAAGGTGGCGACCAAGATAAGAATTTCTAATTTGGTTCATGAACTTCCTGGTCCTAAGACAAATTGTATTTTAGGAGATCTGTTCATTTTGTTCTGGGATGAAAGTAAGTTTTTAAAAATAAATTAAACAATTTATCATTAGGTTATAATATGTAAATTCTAGGATATTTATTTAAAAAATTTCGACAATGGGCAAGAGAATACGCTCCGATGTATGTTTTATCATCTACTAAGTTGTTTGTATCTGTAAATGTAACTGGTGCAGAAGAGTTTGAGGTAAGGTATATAAGCCAAATTTTAACCATATATTCAGAAGTGAAAAATATTAATATTTTGCTTAATAAAATTAGGCCTAAATTTGCTTCCTACTGATATATTGACGCTTAAAAGTGAACATTATTTTTTAATTTTTTACTTTAGATACTGTTCTAAAAATTTGGGTAGCTCCTTATTTTGTGAGTTATTATATTCGTACGATTTTTATTGTGAGATATTCAATTTAGAAACATTTTCGAAAAATCCACTAGTTTAATTTTTGGAAATGTGTATTTCTTAAATTCACTGAGTGTACTTATGTATGAAAAAAAATCATAATTTTTTAGTATGTTTTTATTGTTACTTTAATTACACTGACTTCTCCAAGGCATTCGACAAAGTGAATCACAAGCTGTTAATACATAAACTAAGTAGTTTTGGCATATCAGGGTCCACGGCTCGTCTGAACGCAGCTTAACCCACTTCTGTTTCTTCTATCGCATCATGTTCCACAAGGTCTAAATAATAAGATAAAACTTTTTTTGAAATCATCCACCGACCAGTTTTCACTTTCGCGGAAAAATTCAAAAAAATTAATAACGATTTTTTGGTCGGAAAAAGTTTTATGTCCTCTCGGAGGATTCCAGCATACACAAATCGAAAGAGAAAAGTCTCAGGAAGAGAATGCACAAAAGTACAAGTCAAGAAGTTGCTCCACGTTCGAGAAACTTGCAAAAAACTGGTCAAACTCAAAAATTTTTTTTCGAAAAATTTCGATTTTTTCGCAATTTTTCGCAATCACTCTGACATGCGTAAAATATCTTATTTTTAATGTCCTTCCGGAGGAATCCAGCATACAAAAATCGAAAGATGAAAGTTTCAGGAAGAGAATACAGAAAATTACAGGGCAAAAAGTAGTTAATTTGCGAATTATTTTTTTAACACCATACGTGAGGATATAATAAATTATTTCAAATAAATCAAAACTCATGAAAGTCGAGAAAAACAAAAATCTTTATTTCAGTAACATTAATTTTGACTCAATTGATTATACGTGGTAACTATTATATTCAATTACAGCTTTCAGTAATTTATCATTATAATCTGGGTGGTTTTTAAAGACTTGATATTTGTTCCACATTGTCTTGAAATCAGAATGCACTGTCTCCATGGCCTGTTCTCTGTAAAACCCCAACCCTCTTCTATGCCCTTCACAAAAATCTTCTATATGATAAAATACTGCATGTACTTTTGGTGTGACTGATAGTCCTAGGGCCAAATAGCTAGTCTTGAATTGAGCGATAGATTCTTTGTAACAATCATTTAATTCGATTTCAAAACAATTGTGAACTACACGATCAAAATCCTTCAGTGTTTCCACATATTTCAAACACCCAATGGAGCAAAACGATCGGATACTATCCACTTTTCTCAATAATATTCTACATGAATTACCATTGAATTTTGTACCTCCTTGAGTAAATTCTCGTTGCACATTGCACATCCATTCTGTTGTTTCAGTAACAAATTCGTCTTGCATATGGGTGACTATTTTATTAACCACACCAAGCATTAGATGTAGTTCCGGAGGTGGAATAATGTCAAGAATCTGTTTATCGTCATCAGCAGCGAAAACTGGAGGATTGATACAGCTTTTGAAATTTTTGGCATTTTTCATTATCGATCCGGAATTTCTCCAAGCTTTAAAATATGCGGTTCAGTTTCCCACAGTTCGCCGAGGTCCCACATTTTCCAAATCTGTGCTTTTACAAAGGCACCATGTACAAAGGTACGTCGATGAATGAGACATAATCCCTGTCAGAATATTGGCTAATTTGAGATCAGTCGCTATCGTACCAGAAAAATCCCCAATCTTCAACATTTTCCATATTGCTGTCATGTTTTCATAATTCTGTTGAGCCGATTTCACAATAGCAAGAATAAAGATTTTCTTAACGCCTGAGTCAGCAAAAGTTTTCGTAAAAACGCCATCGCCATACTTTTGACGTTTTTTCTCCTGTTGACAAATTTCAGTTGAATTATCTTGGACAGACAGGCACACCTTCAAAAAACCACCGCCACCGTCAATTATAAATTTTAAGTGCTGATTTCTAATATCCCACTGTTTCTCGATATGAGAAAGAAAATCAAGATTGTGGCAGTAAGCGATGGGACATTGGATAGATGTGCTCATTCGAGCTTTCACGGTTACAAACTCTATAGTCTTAGCACAAAAGAAACTTTTTACCTCGCCATTCTTCTGTTCCAGGCTGTTTTTCAATCCTGGTTCAATTATCGCCCGCTTTTTGGTAGCAACTCTCAAAGCTGTCGCTATCCCAAGAGTAGTCTTTGTACTAAGAATATATTTTGTTTTGGTTTTCAAGAAATCGGCTGTGGATATACTCGAAGCTGGTTCGTTTTCATTTTTCTCGTGCGGATTTATGATTAATTTCATGGAGTTTCCTCCGCGTGCTCGAGTAAGGAAGACCGTCGAATCTTTTTTGTTCACCTTATCATCAATGTCATGTTGTTGAATGGCATTTTTGCTGATTAATGTTGTCGCCACTTGTTCTACTACTTTCTCCCTCATTGTATTTATATAATTGCATACATTATCTACTTGGGCAGTTTTGGTGCATTTATGAGATGTTTCTCGTTTGGGAACAATAAAACATTTTTTGCAAGTTTCTCGAACGTGGAGCAACTTCTAGACTTATACTTTTGTGCATTCTCTTCCTGATACTTTTCTCTTTCGATTTGTGTATGCTGGAATCCTCCGAGAGGACGTAAAACATAAGATATTTTACTTTTTCCGACCAAAAAATCGTTACAATTTTCAATTTTTGAATTTTCCCGCGAAAATGAAAACTGGTCGGTTGATGATTTCAAAAAAGTTTTATCTTATTATTTAGACCTTGGGGAACATGATGCGATAGAAAAAACAGAAGAGCAAGCACTTTTGGGTTAAGCTGCGTTCAGACGAGCCGTGGGTCATTTCTAAGCTGGATTCAAGATTACCTCCATGAGCGAACTCAAGCTATAAAAGAAAAAATTTCATATCCACCGAAATTGTAGTAGCATCGGGTGTTCCGCAGGGTTCTCACTTGGGGCCCTTGCTTTTCAATATTTTTATTAATGACATAACGTCAGGCATCTCGAATGGAACAACTCTCTTATTTTGTGATGATCTCAAAATTTTTTGTCCCTGCGATGCCCTAAATTTTCAAGCCGATCTTGACCTCATTGCTAACTTGTGCCACTCAAATGGTATGGTTATAAATGTCAACAAATGTCACCTGATGAGATTCTACCGTTGCAAAATACCAATCATTACGGATTATCAAATTAACAATATAGTTTTGGATGCTGTTCCTAACATCAAAGACCATTTAGACAATTTACATATTTGCTCTACAGTAAACAAAACATTGAAACTACTTGGGTTTATAAATAGAATAACATCGGACTTCACAAACGTTACCTCTTTATGAACTTTTTATATTGTGCGTTAGTCAGACCTCACCACGAATATTGTTTTCTTGATTGGAACCCTTACTACAACGTCTACTCTCAAAATATTGAACTTGTTCAACACAGATTTCTAAATTTTCGAGCAACTTACGAATCTTTCTCAATTATCTGTGAGGAGAAAACACAGGGACTTGGTATTTCTTTACAAAATCATAAACGGCAAATTAAAATGGTCCCAGCTACTATCTAAGATAAAGTACCTTCGCGCACCACTAGACTTCACCAATCATTTTACAACCCGTTCCATCGCTCAAACTTTGGTTACAATAGCTGTCGATCCCGAATTCAAAGACTCGCAAATGATCAATTAGATTTCTTCAGCCTCTCATTGCCCGAGTTCAAAACTTGCCTCCTTCTGCATGTCACGTAAACAATTATTTACTTTTGACTTTCTTTTTGAGTTATTCCCCCAATGTGTTACCATATTTAGAACGTTGAGAATAGTGTATAAATTTTCGCCATTCAAGACATAAAAGTAAAATGTTTGTTTGTAATTATTTTTATTGTTTCTTAGAAAATTGCATCCACAACAAAAAATATGAAAAAGAGCCCTGAATATTTTTTTCTACATCGGTGGCTAGGCGAAGGTTTGCTAACTAGTGCAGGTGAGTTTAATTTCAGTTTACAAAAATAAGAAAAATAAAACTGCGGTGCGTTTAATATTTTTTCTCAAAAAAATTCAGTTTTCAAAATATTGTTCACCCTTTTATGGTAAAGATAAAAACAAGCCCTTTATAATTTTTGGAACATTCATTGTTCATAATTTTTTATTAGTTTTAATTTTTATTTTACATAAAAGTAAATTTCTAGGTAAAAAATGGCATATTCGACGAAAAATTTTGACACCTGCATTTCATTTTACAATCTTACAACAGTTTGTGTCAATTTTTAACAATGAAACACGAAGACTAGTAGAAGCTTTGAAAAAAGAAACTGAAAAACCATGGACTAATATCGTGCCTTTGATTTCCCAGTTTACGCTATATTCCATAACAGGTAAATAAAATAAAAATACCTCAAATCAATCATACCAATTACTTGAAATTTAGTTAGTGAAACACCAGTCTCACCTTGTTATATAGCAAAACATACAGTAAATAGCAAAAACTATATCAGAAGCACTAGAAAAATACAGAAGTCATCAGATTACGCAAGTATACCTATACCCATAACGTATTCACTCACTTTGAGCCCATTCCATATTTAAAAGTTACACTTTTATATATAACTGTCTTACTTAAAACAGAATTTTTGTTTACAAACCGAGCTATGAAAAAATTCAGTAAAATATTATGAATACGCCTTATAAATAAAATATGGTGAACCATTAATTTTTATATTTGTTTTATTATATATAAAGTTAACGTCAGTTATCAAATATAAATTAGGAATAGAATGATGTTTGGGATTCAAACGGAAAACAACGAACTAAAAATGTATTACCTTTCAATACACTATCTACGCACTTCTTCCACTTCTTCCGGGTATTCCCAACTGTAATCCATTTTGAAATACCATGCACGTAACTTTGCTTCTCTAATGAGGACTAATTTAATAAATAAAGACCAACATTTCTGATTATTGGAGTAGGGCCTAGCTATTGGAGCATCTAGCCTATTCGTTTTGAGCGATATTCGCGATATCTTCTCTCTCCTTGAAGCAAAAATCTATTGAGGATATGTTAAGTATCTGGTATATCTTAATTTCAATATATATTTTAGAAACATCCATGGGCACAATTTTGAACATGGAAAATGAAGATGATAAAAAATACGTCTCTGCAATATACCAAATTGGACAAATAATGCTACATAGATTATTAAGACCCTGGCTATATCTAGACTCACTTTTTTACAATATCTTTCCATCTGGTAGAAAAGAAGTAAAATTATTAGAAACGCTACACAATTTTACAGATAAAATTATTACGAAACGAGCCAAAAATTTTAAAAAATTCGATGTAGATGAAGGAAATAACTATGATTATTCAAAGAAGAAAAAACTGGCGTTTTTGGATTTACTTTTAAACGCTAAAATTACATCCGGAATTATTGATGATCAAGGAATTAAGGATGAAGTTAATACGTTTTTATTTGAGGCAGGTTAATATTCCTCAATTTTCTTTCTCGCGCCTATGACCTTTAATTAGATTATCACTAGAGGTTGAATCTCCCTAGAGGTTGAATTACTATCGGAAATATTTCCGAAAGCATGAATTTTTTAAAGTATCGAAGACGAAGGATACTTTTTAAAAAAAATTCATGCTTGAGGAGATATTTCTAGATAATAATTCAAGATCGTGGGAGATTCGGTAAGAAAATTTCACACCAAAGTAATATAAAAAATTATAAGATGACATTTTCGTAAGACCGGTGTATTGTTATGATTTGACACTTGACAGAAATACTATCGCTTTGGTACAGCCCAGGGTAGGAAAAGTTTTTTGGTTGCTACAGTAACGAGCTGAAACGAAAGTTTCTTATTGGTTAAAAATGTTGGTGTGAAATTTTCAATTAAAGATACTTTAAGAAAGTTTTCATTTAAATAATGTTGAGGCGTCAAATTTTCGAACCGAACTCTTCTTCAACTTATTTTTAACTATAGACCTGAATTGTCATTTTGGTTTACTCTTCCCAATTCTGTTAAAGTTTTAACGGGCTCTTACTCCACTACAATCACATTAATTTATTTCCGTTAAATTCAAATGTTATGTATTTTTCAAGTACTTTTTTTATTCAATATAAGGCAGTAAAACATACAACCGATTTTTAAGGCAAGTTTCAACTGTACTTTACTACTAAAATATGATTTAAATTGTTGGCTCATGTCATGGCCGGATCCAGCCGATTTTAAAAGGGCTGCTCAGCTGCTCAGCGAGGAACCTCTTTCATGGTTGTTCTCATCCAGTCCTTCAACCTTAAACGGTTGAAAAGGATCTCTCGGCTTCTTGTAATCTTTTTTTAAATTAAAAAACATGACCTAAAGGGGGCTGCAGCCTCCCATTTTAATCTAAATGTTTCTCACTTGTTTTTGAGATACATTTGTGCTTAGATGGTGTGTCATTCTTCATTTTTCCTTCACCTTTTTCTTTTTAAAAATTTCAATGCTTAATTAATATAAATTATTTTTAGGGACATGATACAACTGCAATGTCCATTTGTTTTACTTTAATGTTACTGGCGAATCATCGAAATTACCAGGTGAGACCGTTTATTAAAAATTTAATTTCACACTTGTCGATTCTATTAGATTTTAACTTATTCACCATAAGCAGGTAGTATATTGTACAACAAGCGCGAAATGATACCTATTTTCTACGAGTTCTACACTGTACTTTTTCTACGATTATATATTTCTTATTTGCAAAATTAAAGCATATGGACATTCAATTACTATTGTTGAACGTAAATGTTACATTTGAATATAATACTTGGCGGAATTTTAGTTTCGTTAAAAGTGGAATTTTTAAGCTATCCTCTGAGAATATATTATATAAAAAAACGTATTTTTTTGTTACAATAGATTCTATATTAGGATCATTCAAATTGATTATATAGTAAATGGGAAGAAGAATAGAAGAAGAAGAATATTTAATTAAATAGGATAACCTAATATACTGTAACGGTCAAACAAGGTGTAAACGAATGAAATGCCTAACTTTTATTGAATAATAATAATCATCAAATTCTACAAGTGAATAACATTAAATAATCATTTATTTTAATCTGAACCAACATTAGACAGAACGTGTTTAATTAAAATACAATTTCAAATCAATCTTGAAGTAGCAATTAATTCATAAAATGTTAGATTTCTGAAGGTTAAAATTAACACAGTAACTCCATAAGCAACTTGCATCGACGATTCTAAGACAATTACAAATATTTTGGCAAATAATACTATAGTAAAAATCAAAACTGAATAGTCTTAGACAAGTCTGCAATCGTCACATCTAAGTAAAAGTTATTATTTTAAACATTATGTGAAAAAGAAATTTTCCACATAACCTCAAAATGAAATATTCAAATTTAAACAAATCATTGATCTAAATTTAGGGGAAAGTAAATGAAAATTAGAAAACAAGGCATGGGAATTGCTAAAATCATAATATTATTGTAAAATAAACAATAATAATAGAGTTTAACAGAGTTATAGCTTCAATAATAACGACAACAGAAAAACCTTCATGTATTCTTAATATTAGTCAAAATAGCAAATAATTTACACCAAAATCATTCTTTTAATATAAGGAATGATTTGGTAATGGTTAAAAAATGTATAAAATTATTTTTTTTTTATATTATAATAATTTATTTAAGAATTTTATGTCAAATTCCGATCTAGGAAGCTGAGACATACAAGTTCATAAAAACCAAATTCCGCGATCAAGCGGGGCTTTTGCTAAAAAACCTCCGAAGTGTCCACATCAATACTCGTTACGTAAACAAATGAAAATCTATGTCAAAGCCATTGTAGATCGATGAAATAATTGTAGAAATTTACCTGTCAGTTTCTAAAGTGAGGTTAGAATTAATTTTTCATCTGAAGATTTTGGAATTTAAATAAAATAGACTTTCCAATCAACATTTCATCATCCTTTCCTGAGGTAAATCCAGTTCCTGAAACTTTTCCTGAATTTGTATCCAGTTAATGTATCCTGTAGAACATAATACCGTATTCCTGATTGAAACTTGGTAGAATCATTTGGACCACAACGTCGATTTGCAAACAAGCAACTAAAGTTTGCTAAAAGAATTCAGAAATTATTAAAGGTACCTTTTCATTTTCTTAAATATCGATATTTAAAACTTTAAAATAAACAATAAGGCCAGAGTACTCAACTAATTTAACCTATATTTTTAATTTATAATAATAAAAACAGAATAACATAAAAAAAAATTTTACACAATAAATAACAACGATTATTTTTTTCATCTGTCAAAACAGTCAGATTTTGTGGTTTCAGCCAATAACAACTCAGGATTCTAACCAATCATTGTGTTTTATACTGATAAAACCGCTTCGTCGTTTTTGTTTTTTGATTAAACTGTGTTTACCTATTTGAGATGTCAAATGTAAACATTTGTCAATTATTATTATACTAAAATGTATTGCAAATCTATGTTAATAACCAAATTTCAAAATGTATTTGTAAACTAACCTGTTTTTATTAGTTTATTTTAACATTCATTTAACATTTTTAGATACCTCACTTTAACACTAAACTTAAAATTAATTAAATTAAGAAAGACATCATTTCATTCTTCTTCTTCGCTTTTATTTAAGGCGCCGTTTCGCGGGGTAGCCAGTCAAAAAATCGCCTTGGTGGCCCTGTATGTAAAACTATAACAGCTCAGGTTTCAATTTAATATTTAATATTTGTGTGTAAAGTGTCTTTTGCATAAATGACTATGGTCTCTGTTTTTAATACAAAATGATTCAAAAAATAATCCTTTCAAATACGACTCGTCCTCTGAAATTTTATAGATTAAATTTGGAGGACTCGTGGTATTACCTTTGATAAAATTTGAAAGATAACAATAATAATAACTTACTTTTTCTGTTTTAAATATTTCACACTGCGAGCGCAAATTTTGATTTCTGTTTTTTTTTGATTGTGAATAAATGCACACATATTTTTCTTCTAACTGTGTCGTTATTATTGAAGGTTATATCTTTAAAAGTCAATTTACAGAAGCACGGCTAAGATTCAAGGTTTTTATGCTTCCGGCTGAAGTGAAAGAGGCCACCCCACAAAAGTAAACACGTTCTGGCTAAGATTACGTCAGAAGGTAAAATTAATCTTTTAAGAAAGTTACTTACTCACAAAATAAATTAAACTCATACCAAGACAATAAAAAAGATTAGGTGTTTCACATCACGTTTCGCGTGGATAAGTAACAATACATATAAGATAAAAATACAATATAAAATTTGACATTCCATATTCAATAAAAAAATTTGTACACATGTGATAAAACTTGCATACAAACAAACTAAAATCTAAAATCAAAAAAGAAAAGGAGTCAATTTGGTAAAAAAAAGGTGACATCAATTTACCAACATACATCAATTTAGTTTAGTTTAGGTCACAGGCTTTTAAGTCATTTGGCAACTGATTGTATTCATTAAAACCTTTACCTTTACTAGTGAAGCTAGTTTTATTTATGTAGATAGTTATATTTCTAGTGTTATGTTCATGTAATTGATTATTAAAAAGTATATATTGTTGAAAATATGATGGAGCCAATGATTTAATTATTTTAAATATAAAAAATGATTGTGAAATAATAAAGTCTTTGGTGCACTGAAAACCACTCAAGTGACTTTAACATGAAATAATACGCATTCCTCGATTTTGCAATTTTTGAAGTTGACTGAGTTTGTTTAAATTAAACAGATATAGTATTGAGGCACAATAATCGAAATGCGTTTGAATTATGGTAGTATAAACTGTAACTTTGGTATCAGTAGATAAGTTTTGAGGAATTATTGAGAATAGTAGTTTTTTTGAAATCTTTTTTTGATGATCATCAAAAGTAAGTAAATTGTCAAGTTGAAAACCTAATTAGGTATATTACGTGTAGACGTGTAGTAAGTAACATTTTTTTAGGAAATGATATACCAAGAAATAATTTCGGTCCTTGGAAATACCAATGATAATCCAGACTTAAAGGATTTAAACGAGTTAAAATTAATGGACAGATTTATTAAAGAAAGTTTGAGATTGTATCCAAGCGTATCATTTATAGCAAGAACTTTAGACGAAGATACTTTGGTCAATGGTTATCTTCTGCCTAGAAAAGCAATTGTGCATATTCACGTTTTCGATATTCACAGAAACAATAAATATTGGCCAGATCCTGAAAAATTCGATCCCGACAGATTTTTGCCAGAAAATTGTTTGAACAGGCATCCATTTTCTTATGTCCCTTTTAGTGCAGGACCAAGAAATTGTATAGGTGAGTGTTTTATGTGATAAATTTGGAATTGACTTTTTCAAGTTTAAGAGTGCAGGATCTAGATTCTTGCTTCTTGTAGGCATTCAAAATTATCACTTTAAGTTTGTTCCATTTTATATTATTTAAAAAATATATTTACATATAGAAGTGTTGAAAATTCAGATAGTAACACGGGTCCAAGCGTTAAAGTTCTTCTCAAATTATAACTACGACGCAATTGTATAAACATAACAAAAATTATGAAAGAGACACCGCTCTCTAAGTCGGATCATGTTTCATATAAAAAAAGCCATCATAGGTATAAACGCGTCGCGCTTCGAAAGCAAAAAATTCAGACCCGAGGAAGATCATTGACCCAAGCCGTACAAACAAGAAGCGCTCTTATTGACATCCTACGCAAAACGATCTGATTGGGTCAGGTGACCCATTGCCACCAAAAGACCATATTTAGACTCACAAGCAACACTTCCGTCTTTTAGTACCGTTCAAGTCCTAATTCAGCAAACTAACAGTTTTCTAAGCGATAGAAATTAAATTCTTCAAATGAAAAAGATCTAAAAAAAGCAATAGAAAAACTGGACAAAGAAGCGAAACAACTAGGCTTAGAAATAAACGAAAACAAAACTAAATACATGCGAATAGGAAGAGAGAAAATACCACCACAAGAATACCTAGAAGTGCAAAAGCATAAATTCGAAAGGGTAACAACCTTCAACTATTTAGGGATGACGACAGGATTAGTAAGCGGAGAAAAGGTCAAGGAAAGAATCCTCAAAGGAAACCAAGCTCTAGGAATAAACAGAAAGATACTGAAAAACAAAAAATTTAGTAAAAGGACAAAAATAAATATATATAAATCATTAATAAGACCAAAGATTACATACGCTATGGAAACTGTGGTAATGACTAAAAAGGAAAAGGAAGACTTGAACATACTGGATAGAAAGAGTATGAGGACAATACTAGGTCCAGATATAACGGAGGAAGGAGAAAGAGGACGAAAAAGAAATGCAGAAATTGAAAAAGAACTAGGAGGGGAAAATATAATAAGACACATCAAGGCTTTGCGTTTGGAATGGCTTGGACATATAATGCGACGGAAATCCACATACACGATTAGAAGGATAATAAACTGGACTCCAGTGGGGACAAGAAATAGAGGAAGACCAAGGAAAAAATGGCTCGAAGAAGTAAAGGAAGATATTAAAACACTGAATATAAAAGATTTGATCATAACATGTAAAAACAGAAAAGATTGGAAAAAAATAACAACGGCACCGAAGACACATGAGAAGCTATAATCTATAATGGGAAAGAGAGGAATAATCCACCTCATTAAATGGATTTAAAACGCTATAAGCGATGCCATAATCCTATGGGATTGAACGGCAATGATGATGATGAAGATGTTTTCACAAGTAATTCAATAGTTATCTTATCCAGCTCAAAATTGGTTGGTATAATTGCAACAAGAAGTTTGCTATTGTTTTCTTTATTGTTCGTGTATGTTTATATCTATATTTATACATTCCTTCTTGCGTGCTTGTCATTTTTGTACTACAAATGGTAACAATGTTCGAAAACTTAGATTTTAAGACATTTGTATTTTTTAACTGAATAGAAAGTTCATTTATTATCGTTGTTTGAGTATATTAGGTATATTTCAGTTGATCATTTACTTATTTATTTATTTATTTATTTATTTATTTATTTATTTATTTATTTATTTATTTATTTATTTATTTATTTATTTATTTATTTATTTATTTATTTATTTATTTATTTATTTATTTATTTATTTATTTATTTATTTATTTATTTATTTATTTATTTATTTATTTATTTATTTATTTATTTATTTATTTATTTATTTATTTATTTATTTATTTATTTATTTATTTATTTATTTATTTATTTATTTATTTATTTATTTATTTATTTATTTATTTATTTATTTATTTATTTATTTATTTATTTATTTATTTATTTATTTATTTATTTATTTATTTATTTATTTATTTATTTATTTATTTATTTATGTTTAAGGTCAGAGATTCGCAATACTTGAAATAAAATCGGTTTTATGTGGAATTTTAAGAAACTATATTATAAAACCTATAGATACGCCAGAAAGTATAGAATTAATACCTGATTTAGTCTTAAGGACAAAAAACGCCATGCTGAAAGTTAGATTAACTGAAAGAAAAATAAACTATAATTAAATTTTTTAAATGTGTTTTTGTTTGATACCAGATGAGAATTTCGGAAGAATATGGGAATCATGATCGGCAAAAATCCAAGAGCATATTTTTCCATACGAACAATATATTTTTTCTTACCATCTGAACGAAGATATTGAGCACTGATAAAGTTAAAAAATTGAAAATTTATAACCAACTTTTCCATTCAAAATTAGACTTTCTTTTTAATTGAAATTCATATAAAATAGAAAAATAAATATTGTGCTTTGAAAAAATTACAGCTTATTTAAAATACAAAAGAGAACGTTTTCATCAAATTTCATAAAAAAATATTTTTGCGGGAGATAATATTAAAAACTTTTATATTAAACTTTTTTCCATAGAATGTATATTTCATCCACAAATCATAAAAAATCAATATCCAACCCTTATAAGATATATTAACCCCCACTGCGAAACTTTTAATCAGTCGTGTTGATTTTTCTTATTATTTGCCATAAATTTTGCGTTATCCATAACTTTTTACTATGATTATTTTTTCATTTGTCAAAACAGTCGGATTTTGTGGTTTCAGCCAATAAGAGCTCACAATCCTAACCAATCATTGAGTTTTATACTGATAAAACCGCCTCTTCGTTTTTGTTTTTTGATTAAACTATTGTTTACCTTTTTTGAAATATTAAATATAAATATTTAACAACTTTTACCCAAATTTCAAAATATAGTTGTAAACTAACCTGTTTTATTGTTTATTTTAACACACAACACAGCTCCATCCATAAATTCGTTTAAAACTGACAAATAATGTCAAAGTCTAAACGTTACCCTTAATAAATAATCTTAAATGCCTACTACTAGATAGGAAACTTATATTACGTTTGTAGGTATACAATCAATTATATCAATATTTGGCGTTTAAATGTAAAAGAAAATATCCAACTTTTGAGTGTAAAGTGTCTTTCTCTGTTTTTAACATAAAATCATTTAAAAAAATAACTTTTCCAAATACCACTCGTCCTGTCAAATTTTATAGATTAAATTTTCGGTTTCCATACTCAAACGCCTTTATTTCAGGCAAAACCACTCAAACAAACTGATTTGAGATGAAATCACTCGTCCTGCTGACTCGTGATTTTATCAGTCAGTTTGTTTTCGTGGTTTTTCCAAATAAAGCCGTTTTCGTGAAAACCAAAAATTTAATCGATAAAATTTGGAGGACTCGTATTACCTTTGATAAATTTTCCCATTTTCTTTCATTTATGTCCTGATAGATAAAAAAATATTTAAACAACTTTGGTTTATTGTAACATTTTTATTGCACATTTTGACAATTTACATTATGGCTTACATTTCATATTTGAACTCTAGTCCAATCAAGCAAGATATTACATTTGTTATAAAAACAAAAAAAATATTTTACCTAATTAATTATGTACATAAATTTGTCTACCAACAGAATATTATAAATTACAATTTCTTTAGACTCAAACACTCAAACATAGAAGGAAAATTTGTTTTGAAAGTGTGTACCGACAAAACCCATATAAAATATCTTTTTGGTAGACCAACTTCCTATATTGAGCAATAAATAAATATTTACAAATAACTTATCAAACATTTAGTTAGTAATCTAGAGCTTAGAACTTTTATTGTTAAATGAAAAAATGGCCAATTTTGGCCTACAATTGTTTTGACAGCAATATATTTTATAGAATATATTTATTAAAAGTTTTATAAATACTAATATTTACAAACTTATGTTGAATCGAAACTAAAATATAAATATATAAACAATGGATTAGCAAATAAACTACTTTGGTATGTAAAATTAAATGGAATTACTTTTTTATACAGGGTGAGTCACGGTAGACGCGACGGTCCATTGTCAAAGTTATATTATTTCTAATCGAAAGCCTTATATTTTATTGCATTTATAGATTATACGTTAAAAATAAGATAAACTTTCTTATATCTCGAAAAGTAGAAAGCTTAGGGAATACTTTAGAAAGTTTCTTTTATTTTTAACGTATAATCTATAAATGCAATAAAATATAGGGTCTTCCATAAGATATAATATAACTTTGATACGCCCCACTTTTTTGGGACAACGTGTATATTTCAAAAGGATTTTAAAATGTAGCCTTTATCAACCCACGTATCCGTGAAAAAATAAAATTTTTAAAATATTAACCGTTTAGCGTCTACGGTGACTCACCCTGTATACGTAAAAACTACACTAAATTTTAAATTGGTTGTGTATAGTGGCATTCTGAAAATTTTGTTTTAATGTTTTTTAGACAATTTCAATATGAACCTTAAATATTCTAGTTATGAAAAAATAACACTGTGCTACAGCACCATTTTTGGGCTTCAATAAAAATTCAATCTGACACAATATTTTAGTTAGAAACTGGATTTACTTTTGTGCTCTTGTAATAATAATTGTTGGCATTAATAAGAATATGAGAAGTGTAAAAAATTTAAATTCTTTGAACCGAATTTATTAGTTTTCAATTAAAAAGTCAGTATTATCTTTAAAATTCGTTGTAATATCCCAGTAAACACAGGATATCCGATGAACATCCATCAAAAGTCTATAATTGATCCATATTGACATGGACCAGAAAAGGACGTCCAATGGATGTCTAGTGGACGTCGTTCATGGACATACAATGGATAACCATTAATGGACATCCAATGGATATCCTTTTCCGGTCCATCTTCTTATGGATCAATTATTTAGCCCCCATAAAACACTTATCGGGCGCAAGTATTTTTATTATAAGTCAGCTAGCTCAGAGAAATGATTATTTAAAGAAAATATCCCGTAGAATAGGGGGGTTCAAAATATGTTAGGAAGAAAAGAACTTGTTATGTTAACCTTAGTAAATTTAATGTTTTAATAGTAATACTTTATTTTAAAATCTCTGAGTGGCACCATTCAGTTCACATAATAAATATAGTTACATTAAACAAAATAGAGTTAAACAATACGGTGGTTTCTTGAAGGTTCTTACTGCTGGTGTATATGTTACATTGCCGTCTCAGTGATGGGTAGGTAAAAATAAATAATCGAAATCTCTTACTTGAGTACATCCAGGTACTAAAGGTAGGCAGATATGAGCAATGCCCAAGGGTATAATAGCCAACCCGAAGGAACAACTTCCTCAAAAGTACGCTTAAGCGGTGGCACACGCAAGAGATAAGTGTGCAGATAGGTGTGGAAGTAGAGTAAGCTGTCCCCAAATTAGTTAAGCAGGTGCCAATGCCAGAGGTGTAAGATTGAAATAATGCCGAAAGACCAATTAACTTCGAAATAAATTTAACCAATTGGTAGCATTGTTACTGTTGGCATTCCTGGGAATAATTTTACCTTCAAAACTGACAATTGACAGATTATTTATTTGGTTTTAAGTTCTAATGGATTTAGAATATATTAAATATTCAGTTCCATTTTCCATTGTTAATAAGTTCTTCAAAAATAAAAGAGATTTGTGTTTTGATCGCCAGGTAATAATGGAGAAAAACGTTGTACGAAAGAAGTACTTAAACAAAGTCTATTAAGAGAATTCGAAGAGAGATAAACTTATTTTCTACCAGTGATGCACAAATCCTTCCATCAAGTTCTGCTTTTGTTTCACCACCTGCTTCGAGCTTTCAGTCTGATCCCAAAGTAGTAAAGATTGTGTTCAACAGTCAACAAATGTCCTAAAAGTGGTAGTGTTCAGTCTCCATTCACAGAAAATGAGCAGCAACATAATAGTAGTGAAGTTAACTCATCGTCATCAGAAATGTACGTTTATTTCAGTTTTATTTTTAAGTTAATTATTTATTTTAGAATATTTTTATTTCATGTTCTGTGTTGTTTAAAACATTTTCATATTTGAATATTCATTGTTATTTATATGAATCGATTTTGAACATTGAAAATGGTGCTGATTGATCTATCTATAGATTGTAATAATAATGCTAGACGTCTGGGAAAATCTAATGCATTACATTATTTTTTGGATGGAAAGGTATTTCTCAAAAGTTAGGAACTGAAGTCTATAAAATGTCCATCACTGGTCCAGGTAATGTTCATTTATAAGTCCAATAAACCTCCATCAGAGGTCCAGATAACATCCATGAAATGTCCATCGAAGATCCAATTATTGTCCATTTTGGTACAATTCACGTCCAAAATATGTTCATATTAAATAAAAAATGGACATCCATTGGACGTCTCAGTTGGTGGCCAATGGATATCCATGGGATATCCAGTGGACATCCCTTGTCCATTAAGTACATATTATACGTTTTGGATACACATTGGACGACCATTGGATATCCTTGTGTTTATTGGGATTATCTCTTTGATAAATAAATTTATTTACTTATAATCATTAATATCCAACCAATAGGACGCCACTGCTTCGCATCCTTTGACCAAACTGTAATCACCGATTCTGGGAATGTCTCCTAAAATAATTGGAATTAAAATGTGTTTATGCGCTGGAATCTCCTGCGTACAATAGTTTAATTGGTTTAAGTGTAATAATTAATAATATTAACGACTCACATAGAATTTAATACACTTATTATAAAAATAACACCGACATTTAAATGTACATTTAAGCGTACTACTTTTCCAGACTAAGTTGTAATATTCAATTTTTAAGATGAGATGACATTAAAATAAAAATATTCGTTCTAAAACAAAAAAAAGTGGACAAATGTATCATTTATATGGTATAATGGTCTAATCGATAGATATTTTCAACTTACATTAACTCCAAAAGCTTTGATTTTTCGCTTAAAAGAGCATACAAACTTCAAAAACAAATAATCAAGGAATATTTTGGTGGAGGTAGAAGACATGGCTGGGATATCCCCATTATTTTTTGAGCTTGGGGTTATCGTATTGAACCTATTTTTCGTCCCCAGTCGCAATGCGATGCATTGATCCATCTTCGCCTTTCAAGCAACTGTTCATTCTCCTACGACACCCCATTTCCTTGCATCTGAATTCTGAATCATTCCCATGTCTTTTAAGCATTTTGAAATTGCTTGTTGAGACAGTCAATGATCGTGCCAATTCCTATTGACTTTGATACGAGTCTTCATTATTCAACTTTTATATTTATGTTTTTTATATTATTCCTGACTTATGAGTATCAATGAATAAATATAAACTGTTCTATAAATTGTTATTTAAAAGACACTCAAATAATGAAAAATTGTATATTTGCATTAAATAACGATCAATTGTCAATTAAATTTTAAAATACCGAAATCCCCATCTCCAGTTTTAAGCAAACGATTTTCTAAATTTATTTTAGAGTCTGCTATAATAAATTTTGTGTCTGGAAATAAAATAAATATACCCATTGTCATGTTAAAAACACTCATATTAGTACAGTCACTGAAGGTTTTCACCTCCGATTTTGTTGAACTTCCATCGATTTTCATGAAAATTGGTGAGCAGTTAGAGGATACCTCAAGAAACAAAAATGACATGGTGACCCCTTCTCGGGGGTGGAAATTATGTGATTAAAAATAACCCCAGAAATCGATAGAGGTACCAATTCTAAGCAAAATTTGTTATATAAAGTTATTAAAATAAATCAATACTTTTGAGTTATTAAAGATCAAAGATTTTGATTTTTCGTGAAAAAAAAAAAATGCAATGTTTTTAAAGCGGTTTTTCATAAATAACTCAAAAACTATAAGTTTTTACAAAAAAGTTGTCATTACCAAAATTGAAGCTAATAAAAATCTAATAAAACCTTTTAAAATAAGTAATTGAATGTATATTTTTTCACCGATGCATCTAAAACGTTAGAGGGAGTAGGAGCGGCCATAGTTACACCAGATACCAGGCAAAAATATCGACTACCACCAGAGTCCAGCATCTACACGGCAGAAATGTATGCGATCTTTCAAGCACTAGAATTTATAAATAAATCTAATAATAGAAACTTTGTCGTACTAAGTGACTCCTTAAGCTCCTTGCAGTCCATTAAAAATATATTTCCGGAAAACCCAATTGCTGCTAAAATAAAACACGAACTCTCTAAGGCTCAAAACTCAGACAAAAATATAATTTTCATTTGGGTACCATCACACATTGGAGTTCAAGGAAACGAAGAGGCTGACAAATACGCTCGTGAGGCAATTACCACAATAGACGCTACACAATCAGCAGTGGTGTTATTAAATGACAATAAAAATTTAGTAAAAACCAAAATTTATAGTGAGTGGCAATCAAAGTGGCAAACAACGACATCTAAACTTCAAAACGTTAAAAAGTCAGTGAAACCGTGGCCGGAGTTACCTTCAGATAGGAAAAGTGAAGTTATCATCACGCGATTAAGGCTTGGCCATACACAAATCACCCACGAACATTTTTTAACCAAAGACCCAGAACCCAAATGTGATTTATGTGATGTGCGGCTTACAGTTTCTCACTTTATGGTGGAATGCCCAAAATACCACGAAGAGAGAAGCAACTACCAGATACCACAAAATATCCAGCAGGCTCTAGGACCTAATTGTATTTTTAAAAACATTATAAATTACCTGAAAGCTATTCGAATTGTAAATATCTAGAAAAAAAAAAAAAAACTGTAATATTTTTGCCTCTTGCTAATAACCCTCTGGGTTGATGCAAATTTTTAAATAAAAAAAAAAAAATGTATATTTTTTTCTGCGATTACTCAAATCTAAGTATTCAAGCTTAAGAGATTTTTTCATGATTTTCGATTTAAGGGGTGGTTGCTAAAAGGGTTTCCAATTAATTAAAATCATAAATCATGCATATAAATGTTGAAAAATATTTATTTTATTTAATTAAACGAGATTACTTACGCCAGAATGCTTAAATCTGCATTTTTTACCATTTTTAACAAAAGGGGTGGATTTCACCCCTAAAATGCAAAAAGCGCAAATCAAGCATATGTCATTTTTGAAGTTGAGGGTAAAATATACTCAATCCCAAATTTTCATGCAAATCGATGGAGGTTCACCGAAATTGGAGGTAATAGTTGGTTTTTACCTTCATTCACTGTGGTATATCAGAAATCAGAGTAAAGGATGATGTTCTTCACTACTGCCGATGCCGACGCGACATCTGAAAGTTTGACTTTCCGATACAACTTATTGTATACGATAAAGCTTTACTTTTGTATGGATAGAATCATGTAATCATTGTGTGCATAGAGCCTTTAAAATTAATGTAAGCTTCCAGTGATTTTTTGCTTTATCCGCTTACCTAAAAATAAACAACATACTTTAAATGGAATGATTCCCTAGTCTAAAAACCCTGTAATATCACAATAAACTCATAAAAGTCTAAAATTATTAGTATTTGACTAGACAACAGAAATTGCAACCTTTTGCCCATTGTGCAAACCTGGCTGTAGCCTGATGGTGTGATGTCTCAAAGAGGTAGCCGAAGTAGATCTTCTTGAAGAGGTGGTGACAGTGGTGGTAGTAGTAGTTGGTGAAACGTCTTGGTTTAAACACGAAGCAGGAATGCAGACGGTCAAGCAGTTTGATAGCCAGGTGAAAGGCGGGACATTTCTGCATGGATCGAAGTTTAAATGTTTTAGTATTTTGCCGCATCTATAGAGAAAAAGTTAGTAATATTTAAAGGTGAGGTCGACAGTTAAGATTTATTTAATTCGTTAGTAAGTTCAAAATAAATATATAATTGTTTAATTTCAATGGTGTAGGACTCGTTTGTTACAAAGACTAATAACAATGAAGTCCCACAAATAACGGAACTCAAAATTAATGACAAACTCGTCTCCTCTTCACCAAAGTGAGCAAACATCCTAGCGTATCTACTAAGACCACTAAGACCAATTTTCCTTAATCTTACAATATTTCCTGAGGTAACTGAAAGCATGGTCATTAAACAGAGGATAGCTAGAAAAACAACCGCCACCATTTATTCCAAAATGTCATTTACAACACTCCAATTTTTACCATATTATAATATTAATCTTTCTTTTCAAACTACATTAAATTACTGGTCATATGGTTTGATCAAAATCTTACCAGAAAATAACACGTATATCCCAGTTGCCAGAGAAGGATATTGACCAAAAGGTCGCACTTAAATAATAATGAATGTGTTTCTAATTGTTCGGTCGATATTTCAAAAATTCGGATGCCTATTTTACAAAAAGAGTTAATTGCAAAAAGGATACCCTCTATATCGGGATAGTATCATAAGTTTTTCTCTGGGTTTTTCTTATGATAATATTAATAAGAAAACTTCATTTATGACGAAGTATAAATTCTCTTATAATATGCAAATGCGCTATCCTTTCAAAATTCGCTCCCAGAAACGTCACAAAAATATGATTGAAACACACATTTTGTGAGAGGTTAAACTCTCTGACAACTGGGCCAGTACGATCCTTAACTAACTTGCAATAGATGGTTTGTATTTGGCAGTGACGTTTTTTGATCCTCGATTAATTAATGTGAAAAAGTAAAAAATAATGGTGAACAGATTTTAAAAAAGGGCTAAAAACTCAACGCAAAAAGTAGTACCAATTTAGCAAAAAACTAGTACCCGTATCTGAAACTGCCTAACATGCTAGGTAGAGTGCACATAAAGTACCTTTCAAGGAGTTACTTTATGTTTAAAAAATTTAAATACAACTATTAGAGCTACATGATGATGCTAAATCGTTTACTTTTGAATAAAATGAAGAGATTTTAAGTGGTATCATTGGAAAATATGTATAATTCCAATTGTGTATGATCACTTCGTATATCTATGACAAATTATAGCCACTCAGACGCTACGTGAAAACATCCAAAACAAACGTTGGAAAATTGAATTTTAGAAAATTTAATTTAAACCTGTCGGTGCCATCGAAAGCTTTGTCTATAGTCTATGGGTCAGTTAATCAATATTTAAAAAAAAACATACTCTTTTTAGTTACGTATTAAAGTGATTTTTTTTATTCTTACTAATACAAATCATTTATAAGCATAAAAACGGAATATCAACTACAAATAAAAACAGCGGAATGAGACACTTATGCGGAATGTTTCATATGGGACACTTATTTATTCACACATTATAGATGAAAATTTTTTGTACAAAAATCTATTTCAAAACTCAATTCATTCGTTCGTTTCAGGAAAAGAAATTTGAATTTTTAGATGTCATATGGTTTTGGTGGAATTTCAATACTTTTTGTGACGATATAATTTTATAATTTTGTTTTGTTAGTTATGTAATTTAACATAATTATTGAGGATTTGGATAATAGTTGAAAAATATTTATAGAACAAACGGTAGTTCCCACAGAAAAAGGACCCAGGAAGAAAACCAATAAAAAATTACAAGACAGAAAAAACAACTCATTCGAATAGAAAAGAAAAAAATAATTTATGGAGAAGTACATTTTTGAGGGAAATACGAAGGACAGAATAAGAAAATATTTTCATTTAGATGAAACTTGGCTTACCGAAAAATAAGTTTGGCAAACGTCCAAATTCGTATAGGGTTTATCCATCAAACCGTAGGTTAATAATAACGGATTGATAGTCAGAAGGGATGTGTGGATATGAAGATTGATCGAATATGTTTCAAAATCTACCAAAAGTAAAATACAATGAATGGAAATGAGATGCCTGAGAAAAATACATATAAAAACAACATTAGATAATAGGATATTCAGAGAAAATCCAAAGGAATCAATTTAGGTAACCATTAACAGAGGAGAGATTGAGGAAAAAATATAACAGAGGGATATATGAGGGATAAACTATAAATAAGGAAAAACCGAAAGGTAGACCGAGAAAAACTCGGTAGAAGGAAGTTAAACTGGCAGCAAAAAAGAGAGGACATTGAAAATAATTGAGAGAAACCGGGACAGATAATTATAAAATGTGCAAAGATAAGGGAAGCTTACAATTTCATGTAGCCTTTTTTTTCGAGTAGCTGATATCAGACTTTTTCTACAGGACCTAGAAATTCTCCCAGTCTTAGGTAAAAAGTGTAGTACGATAAAAGAACAAGGAAAAGGCGAACAAACTAATAATGTATAATGGAATTTTTCGTAGGCTAGGGCAATTGTGAGGAGCGTCAGAAGACGTAAATATATCAGTTTTTCCGTACGAAAAAGGCCTGCATACAACCTCGATTTTTGCATAATTTTCTACGTTTTTCTCTAGGCTAGGGAAATTCTGAAGTACTGTGGAACATTTTGTACGTCAGATATGAATTCAGGAACTCAAAATACGAAAATATATAAGCTTTCTTGCGCAAAAATAGAACCTTCCAGAAATCACAAGTTTTGCCCAGCTTAACACTTTTTCCCCTAGGCTAGTGAAATTCTGTACATTTCGTTTGTTTTCTTAGATGGTAGCCGATTTGTTTTGTGTTACTGTCACTTTCAATTATAATATTTGCGTGTTTGTGGTCTTTGTTTTTTCCATATTCGTTGATGTGTAATATAACTGTGTATAATGATATTATTTTTTGTATTATTTCTTCGTTGAAAGTTTTTGGAGAGTACACTACGTAGAACTTCATGTTTTAAAATTATACTGCTGCTTGTATCTCTTGGTTCATACAAGCAGCCCACATATTTTGGTCTTATCTTGTTTATATAAATAGGCCGGGTTATCGCTTATCTCGCAGACCGTTGGTGACCTTTAACATGTTTAGACCTGCTGTGTATTATCGTCGTCGGTTGGGATTTCGTAATAGGAGGAATTATAGATACGGAGGTTCTAAAATAAGTATGCCGTGTGTTCAATATAATCATGTTGGAAATATTGTTGAAACTGGAGAAACTAAAGTTACCTCGGGTATATTGGGTGTTCCTGATAATAGGCCTCTTCGTATTCGTTGGGTTCGTGCTGAATTGTGTTGTATATCCATTCCACCTACTGTTGGGCTTCCTGAAGTATCTGTCGCTGTTTTGCTGGATGGTAATGTTATTGGTAGAATGGATTCCTGTGTTTTACCTGTCGGTTCAATTGTTCGAAAATTTATACGCTTACCTGCTTCATCTACCTATGTTGATCATTATGGTGGAAGTGATAATATGTTAGCTGTAAATGTTGGAAATACAGGTGGTGCTTTTAGGATTACTTATAGGGTAGTTGTAGGAGTAGAATTTGGTTATGTAAATAATATGTAAATTGTTTTAAAAGTTTTATTTAATAAATGTTATATAATTAATGTTGTTTTACTGCCTCTAATTTATCTGTATCTTCCCAGTCGCTAAAGTCTATAGTGTCTATTCCTTCGTCTAGAAGTGGGGAATAAGTGGGACTGACGCCTTCAACGCCGTGGGCTTCAACGCCGGACTGCGTAGCCGGAGCAAAGGACTGCGTAGCCAGTGGAGGTATGTGAAAAGTTTGAACAGCCGCAGGCTGTTCCCACGGCGAAGCCGCCTTTGTCTCTTCCATTTTTTCTTCTGATTCACTTTCTATATTGCTTGAATTTTTCCAAGGCAAATTTATTGTTTCGCTGTAGTTGTAATATATGTATAGGGGGAAAAAGTTTTCTAATAAGAGTTTATGTTGGCTCTCATATGGTGCCTCTCCGGTACAAGCAGCGTATATCCATAATATTTTTTTAATTTTCATTTCGTTACTTTTTACTTCATCTTCTGAGACGTAGTACATTTCGTTTGTTTTCTTAGATGGTAGCCGATTTGTTTTGTGTTACTGCCACTTTCAATTATAATATTTGCGTGTTTGTGGTCTTTGTTTTTTCCATATTCGTTGATGTGTAATATAACTGTGTATAATGATAATATTTTTTGTATTATTTCTTCGTTGAAAGTTTTTGGAGAGTACACTACATAGAACCTCATGTTTTAAAATTATACTGCTGCTTGTATCTCTTGGTTCATACAAGCAGCCCACATATTTTGGTCTTATCTTGGTTCATACAAGCAGCCCACATATTTTGGTCTTATCTTGTTTATATAAATAGGCCGGGTTATCGCTTATCTCGCAGACCGTTGGTGACCTTTAACATGTTTAGACCTGCTGTGTATTATCGTCGTCGGTTGGGATTTCGTAATAGGAGGAATTATAGATACGGGGGTTCTAAAATAAGTAAGCCGTATGTTCAATATAATCATGTTGGAAATTCTACAGTGAGATTAGAACTAAGCGACTCGAGATACGTGAAAACATGATCGTTTTGCGTAGATCGAAATTGCTTTTACAGATTTCACGCATTTCCCCTAGGCTAGGGGAAAACTGGGGTGTCCAGGGGAAATTCTGAGACCGGATTCCGATTCGGCGGCTTAAAATCCATAGGGGTAGTATAATGTAAAGTTCATTCCACTTTTTTTGTTTTGTGGGCCTGTGAATCAGCCACCGAGTTACTTAACTTACCACGCCTTATACCAGCAAGGGTAGAAAAATTTCGAAATTAAGTAAGAAGGTAAGTAAATATTTCAATAAATCAATTTTTACTTACGAACAATATATTTTTTCATATCATCTTAAAGTAGAGGTTTCAACGAAGAAAATGACCACTGATGAAGTTTAAAAATTTAAAATTTGTAAACCAACTTTTTTGATTGAAAATTAGGCTTTTTAATTATTTAATAGGAAAACTTTTTAGTGGAAAAAGAGAAAATATAAAACCACCCTTCTTAATTTCTTTTAGTGCGGATTTTTAAGTAATGAAAATATCGATTCTTAGATATTGAATTATCAAAATCCTGACACTGATGGTAACTGAGTTGTTATATATATCGAATTTAAACTTTTCTGATTTTACTGGCGACAGACTGACCCATAGACTATTTTATAAAAAATTGTGCTGTATCGCTTACCTCAAATTTCCACATATATGCGTTGAAAATAGACAATAGATGACTGGATTGGCGGCCGAATTCAGAGGTGCTAAACTTTGGATGAGTGTCGCTATAGCGATATTAGTCTGCGTTTTCGGAATATGCCCATACACTTGAAGCAAATCGAATATTATGTAAGGGCTCCAACAAATAACGAATACTGAAAATAAAAAACATTGCATTAAAGCGTAGTCATACTTGGCAACATTTCATACCAAAATTTGTTTATGAAAAATTAATATGCATGCAAAATCCTTTATTTCACTATTAAGAAACAGATTAAAGGATCAAAAGAGTTGTACAATTGTAAATGTTCAAAAATTCAATTTTTGTTTACTGACCACTTTAGATCAAAGCATGTCTTGTCCAACAGTCAATCAGAGTGAAACTTGGTCACGTGATTGTTTTGATCTTTGTTATAATTATATTGAAATGGAAATGGAATTTAGTATTGATGAATTGGATGGAAGTTCCTGTAAGTTCTACCTCAAGTTATTATGGAAAATAGCCGCATAACATCGTTGAGAGTTGAATAAATAAAATTCTGTAAAATAAATTTGCGATTCGCCATTAGACCACTACCAAGATAGAGTCGTGGTTTAAAGAAAAACTTTTGCCAAAAATTAAAGAGAATACATTTAGTAATGGACACTACTTTCTACTATTCCAGACTATTGGGATTTCAAATTCGACGTCGTTGAAAGGCGATATACAAAATGTTTTGAGCGAATATAAGTAAGATAACAACCCTTAGAAGTTCTTAGATAAATGATTGTGCTCAACTAAAAGACATCGAAAATATTTATAAATTCACTTCCAAATAGAAAACTTCTCAATTTTAAATGTTTTATGTTGTAACGTTTTAAGGTTTCTAAAATTGATATTAACGTTCTCCTAAAAATTGATTCATTAGTAATGGTGTTAATATTGATATTAAATTTGTGCATTAAAAATTAAGAAGAGATTGGATAAAAATTTCAAATGTTGGGATATTTTAAAATTGGTTGCTCACATACAAATCTTGGAATGTTTCGACAAGCAATCGCAGATTTTGTAGTATGTGCAATTGCTGTACAGTTCTCCCAAACTCAATTTTTTTTTCTCATTTGGCCGATAAAAACATTCATGGATTCGCCGCTTTGAACTTAAACAGATATTTTCTTTTACTTGAAATATAACTTTGTGTATTTTTGTTTAAATATTATACACGATACGCTACTGTTTTGCATGTCATAAATAACTCCAGATGACTGAATAGCAATAAAAATAATGTACGGTGATTTATGGTAATTTAAGCAATCTGGTCTACTTTATATAGGGAATACAATTTATTTAACTTTTCCTTTTCACCATTTATTCGTTATTATACCATGTACTGTTTTGAACTAACGCTATATATTGAGCTGCAGGTAATAAAAGTTCAATTGAGATTAGAAAAAGTAAAAATAAATTAGACGGAATTGCAAGAGTGTAAAAGATTCCCCAGATATAACATATCAACATCATAAGACGATAAATTCTATATTTAGACTACTTGTAAGATTTTCTGAAATAAATAATTTATTTTTGTAGATTACAAGGTTATTAGACTTCACACTGGGTTTATACTGATAGAAGAAACTGATTTCACCAGGTATATAAAAATGCAAATCGTATTAAATCAAAATAAAATGTTTTAAACAGTATTGAATTAAACAATTATCTTTATACCATTTTTCGTGTTTGAAGCATTATTGATCACTTGAACAATTATATTTTTGAGATTTTATGAATTCTGAAATCAGTTTTTTGGATTTAGTTTTAAATAGAAACTTTTTTTTACATTTTTGTTATTCGCAGGGTAGTTATTAATCAAATTCTATAGTATACCTTACCGAATACAATGACAAATGTCATTTTAACAGTCTTTATTTTGGCACGTGGAATGATTCCTCTTGAGCTAGCTCTTCGACAGTCGTGGTCTTCATGAAACTGTCGTGGTGGTATATCTCTATGGTCCTCACCTGCAAAAAACGTGTTACATCTAAGTGAACGTTTAAAAAAAGAGATAAGGATAAAATATCTTTTCATCTAAACTCGTTTTTAATAATGTATAATGGCACAAACAATAATTTACTATAGAAACAGATTACCGGATAATTTCACAAATATTATACCATTATACAAGTAGGCTTCACTTGAACGGTATTTTCGATGTTAGCGTTTTGGATATAATTAATTTTTGGTGCGATAATGAACTGTATGAGCTTTCTGCGCTTGCGTAAATAACATAATAAATTCAAAGCTCTCATAGTTTTACCATCGAATATTGAGAAACCGAAGATTAAGCTGCATTATTTGACACCTATCTTCTTAGGTGTAAAACAACCCAACGCTTCAACTTACCTTATACAATAACCCTAAAATCGATTGACAAGCAAACTTCTGAATTCTGTTCGTAATTAAATTCTTGAGAGGCCTCCCGAGAACTTTCCAACTTATCACACTAAAATCTAAAAGTGCCACAGTCAGCGTATTTACCTGAATCGATTTTAATGATTCTACAATGTATGGTAACAAAGAAAATTATTTTCTGATGCAACAAATATCAGAGAGAGCCATAAAGTAGTCTAAATTATCGTAAGTAATATCATAAGGGGATCTAATTTTTCCGGAAAAAATCGAAAAAACACGTTGCTAAGTAATATTTTAACAAGAAGCATGATTGCTGGTGGCAACAAAAATCCGAGTCGAAGACGAGGATTTTTGCACCTACACGAATGCATTTTGTTAAAAAAATATTACTTTGCATTGTTTTTTCGATTTTTTTCACAGGAAAAATTAGATGCCCGAATGGTATTTGACAAGATTATTTCATGAGTAACAGATTATTCTGCATACACATAGCTTACAAAACGTACTACCGATTATATATGCATATATAATAAATATGTAGGTATTAATTTGAAAACTGAAAAACAGGTAATTTATTTAATCACAAAATACTACAAACTTAATTATTTATGGTACAATTAAAATATAAATTGCAATTTTGGTACACAGTAGGAGTACTTATTGTTTGAAATCTTTGTTAACTCATTGATAACGTTGGGCGTAGGTAAATTATTAATGTTGTTGATGGGTCCAGCTGTAGAGTGAGAAGCTCGAGCAGTGGCTACAGGATCTTCTGTTTTCTGTTTTTTAGCTGGAGGTTCTGAGGCGTCACTTCTAAGATTGTTTATGATATAGGAATAATGCTCATTATCCATTTGCAGATAAGGCTTAATTGAGTTGGCTGAACTGTGGCCAGTAATTTTAATTAATTGTTGTTCACCGACCCCTCCTTTAGCCAGGTTACTGACTGTTGTCGACCGCATAGTGTGGTTTGTTATTTTTATTTCTTTTGTATTTAATCCTGCCTTCTTTGCTGCTTCTTTAGTCCATTTCGAAAGTTCGTTTTTTCCCACTGGAGTGTTTTTGTACCATCCACTTGATTGTTCTTTGTTCCATGATGTGTTTACTGTTAAGAATAATCTATCAGTTATTATTCTAGATGAACGTTTAACGAAAAGTAGAATTTTTGGAAATCAGTTATTTTAAAAAATATGTAACTATGTTATCTACCTGTTTCAATCCCAGAATTATCCACTTCCTTTTTAAAATAATGAACTCTGCAGTTGACTGCTTCTCCACATCTCCAGGCAAGTTCTACTGAAGCGATATGGTCAAATTTTCGTTTGGCATTACGAGCTTCCCTACTAGACTTGAAGATAATATCTTTAAATGGATCAAAAATTATTTTCTACTTCATAGAATACATCTCTTGCATTTTTTTTGCAACGGTGTTCCACATTGTCTTAACAACTAGTTCTTTGTAATTTTTACCGTTTTCTTTCTTCATATTCCACGCCCAATTTTTCAGGATTAGATTTAGTTGCTCTAAACTTGTGGTTTCCAAAAGATCGTATTTCTTTGCCTTGCAGAATTCCGTAAACTGTTTCCATATTGACGTATGGGTTTTAACGGTATTGTACGGTACACCTTTCTCAATCGCCAGATCAATATTAGTCATGGAATCACTACTAAAGCAACTCATTTTCACTACATAAGCTGACTAGCACTGTTTAAAAACAATATTACAAAATTTATTGAGAATAAAATCAGAAAAATTGTTTAGCGTCGTTTTCTGGTGTCCTAGGAGACCATGATTACTTGTTATCAAAAGTATTGTAATTTTTGGCGACAACAGCTGTCAAAATTTGCCGCGCGTAAACTCGAAAAAACTGCTGACAGGAGCTGTCATACAGTTTTTCATCTAGAAACCATTTGTAATTCAAAATTGCGCGTTTGTAATTCGTGGAAATTAAGCCGAGGAAATAGTCAAGTATAAACCACATTTGCTAATATTTTGAGTTAACAGCCCTTTTAATTTGCAAGTAAGGGTAAGTCATTGCGTCTGAATTTTTTTTAAATGTCGAACATTATATTTATAAAAAGGAAAAGTTTATAGTATAATTAATCAATAAAAAATAATACAGCACTAAAGTTCCTCGCACCCAAATAATAATTTTATGAATGTTAGAACATTTCAAAATCAAAAATTGCCTGTGTTTATGTACCCTAATATTATTTAAAATAATCCTTACAGAACTGCTACCATAATTTAAACTGTAATATTAAGCAAATATTTAATAATTCCAGTTGAAGTAAAACCCGGATTTTCTCATATCGCTTACCTGTATCACTCTAACAGTATCAAATTCCTCTGATTGCTCATTCAGAAGTGGGACATGATTTCGAAATACCGGGTAATCCTTTTATTCCATCTCTACAATTCCACAAAGACATTCTTGAGTTATACAACAGCCGATTCACCGACACAAATCCAGACTGTATTGTGCGTGCTCGCAAAACGGTAGAAATTTGTGTGCGAACATCAAATACAGATTCCTTTCATGTTGGCCTAGGACAGGATCTCCTTCGCCCTTTAATTGCTTAAATTGATATAAACGAGCTGTCTATAAAAATGAGACAGAGACTCGAACAAAAGGCTCGTTTCGGTTGACTTAGACTTAGTGTCAATATCGCAGTCGTCTTCTTTTATCGGGGGTGGGATCTAGGAATAATTGTCGGCACCAAGTAAATGAATGGAAATTTAAAAGAAAATTTGAATTGTCACATTTTTTAAACGCAAATACAGGTTGCTTCCTAAGTACGTTAAATTATTTCAGGAAGTGACAATTCAACCAATTTTAACCCTAAAAGTACGAATGAAGATGTCCTAATGTGCTTCCTAAGAGAATTACAGCTGGGGCCGTGCCTGGATCTTTTGCCGTCTCAGCCATAAATAATATTTTAAAACAAATAAAACAAACAAATGATTAGTGGTCAATGTAATCACTTTCAATTTTTTTTTTGGGCAGTTTATGAACTTTGAAAACGATAAAAATAAAAACCACCCTTTAAATGCCCCTTGGAAGTGCACAGGGTGCACTTCCTTCAGGAACGGCCCTGACTACAGATCCCTAAAGATGGCATTCAAAAATTGATTTTCAATTAATATTTCAGCAACCCTTGATTGAATGTAAATTTTGTACACCTTTTAATACTGAAGAAATATTAATATGCTCGTCAAAATTTTCCTTAAAATATGTTTCTTTTACAAAAATGAGAGATGGGAGAAAGTAGTAGCCAGTAATGGAAAATACTTTAACACAAAGGTGTAGCAAAAGGACCCCGCACCATTCTTATGTAAACGGGAGCAACTGTAAGATTAACTTAAAAAATAAGTAAAAGGTAACAATTAATTATTAATTGTTTGGCAGCTGTTTTTTGATTTGTTGATTTTGTCATCTTACAAGCTCAAGTGAGATCACCCTATAAGTATGAATTTTTAGCCATCCTCCAATTAATATGACGGTGCCATATCATCTAATACAGTGTATAAAAATATTTAGTTTACAATATTTCGTTTATTTTTTATTACTAAAAGTTGCTATATCGAAATCTAGCCATAGAATAGGATTGGACCCAAGGACACTATTGATCAGGACATTAAGTACTACCACATATCAAAAATTCAGACAATTAGACGGTGCTCCCGTTTCCATAAGAATGGTGCGGGGTGCGTAAAGCCAGTCCCTACCATTGTACAATGCACTAATACCAAAAGCCGCGCTGTATCGTGGTATATATTGGCTAAGAGAAATGCGCGTAAACCAAGGACAAATCCTACCACCCTCCAACGCTCTGCGCTGTATCGTGGTATACATTGTTCGAGAAAATAAAAGAAAGTTAAAGACAAATCTTACGGTGATGCAGCGCTTCGCTGTCGGTGTCACGTGCCTAACACCCTCATCAGATGTTTGTTTTGCACCATTATTCTAAAGAAGCTGCCATGTAGTGATAGTACGTAGTTCGTTTTTGCGAGTCCAGCCAACTTCTGTATCGCGACGCAAAGTTAGGCCAGGTTTGTATTCAGGCGCAAAACGGATTCAGGCTGGTCGTCCCACAAACAATGAATTAGGAAGATCAAAAAAAAAAAGAAAAAGAAATCTTTCCCTTAACATTTTTAAGGCATAGCCTAATGCAAAGTCATTTGTTTCACAGCATTAGTTTTTATTGTTTCATTATGGTTATTTTTCTTATTAATAAATAAATTATATGAGTCGTCATTAACTTCCTCAACTTGCCTAGAATTATTAACCCCTTAATTAGCAGCTCCCTTAATAGACACTGCACGGAGAACAGTTCTGCATCGCCGTAGGAATTGTCTTTAAGTTTCTTTTATTTTCTCGAAGAATGTATACCACGTAACGTAAACATTCTTAACCGAGAACTACAGAAAATCAGTAATATATTAAACGATCGTAATACTAAGAGAAAACAAAACTCACAACAATATACGAAATTGACAAACAATAGAACAAGACGATTGCTAGAATATCCATTATATTTTCCAGTATTTTAACAGCTTCTACCCGATAAATACATAATAAAGTGGTTTAACAATATCATAAATTATGGATTATGATCACGTCAAGTCATAACTCAGTTAACAATATTGTCGGTGGTTGTGTATGAATTTGTGACTATATCAATTAATCGTATTTAAATAAGCACAACTAAAGTTCGTCAAACTTTACAAAAAAACTAAATTTTTCATATAAAAAGCTCACGTAAAAGGTATAACAAACAATTCTTTGTTGTAAGTTGGTACCAATGTATCTAATTGTAACGTAAACTTTTGGTATCATCTGTCAATCAGTTTGTTTGGAGCTGTTGGGCAAAGAGTTTGGCTCAAATTTGGATTGCCACCAAATACCTGGTGCTAAATAGATAAAATGTTGAAAAAAAGACCTACGGTGAGTCAGCTTTGTCCATACCAGTCGATTTTCAACGTCTTCGACTAAGGAAAATCGAAAATTCATTCATTCAAGGTTATGGGAGATGATTGAGGATCTGGACATGTCTCACGAATCCATTCGCACTATTTCAGTTGATGTTTCGGACATGAGACGCTTCGCGGCACGGCTTGCTGAATTTTCTTTAAAAAAAACGCAAACAAGTTGCTGATGATATGCTTGAACATACCAATTCGGATTCTAAATTCATGAGAGAATGTTCGCTAAAAAAGGCCAGATATGTACAAGAACAATTCTTGGATTTTTCACCACGATAATGTGCTATCATACACATCGATCCTTGTACGCTAATTTTTTAGAGAACCGCATTCGCCAGATATGCCTCGTTTGAGTTTTTCTTGTTCGCCAAACTCAAACTAACACTAAGTGGAAGACGTCTTGAATTATAAAACAAAATCCTCTGAAGGCCATACCAGAAAGCTCCTATAAGAAGTGTTTCGAGGACCGTTAGCATAAGTGTATCGCTTCAAATAGGGCCTATTTTGCAAACGACAAAATAAATTGGATGATTAAATCAATATTTAGAGTTTTGTTGAATAATTCCCGGTATTTATTTGACAGAATGTAGAACTCAATTACATCAAAACAAATATGATAGGCAATGTGGAAAACAAATATGATAGGGAATGTAAAAAAGGACTGTTAACGTGGAAGGATTTATTGGATTGAACAAAAACTACTTTTGACCTTTATTTAATAATATTAGATGAAACAAGTTTCCATTCAAATGGAGACGTCAATGCTCGCGTGAGGAAAAACAAAATTTTAACAAATTGTTTTTGCTCTGCCATAAAGAGATTTGACAATACCTCGTTTAACACGTATTGAGTGGTTTGAATGAAAAATGTAATGAAAAAAATTGGATTAATTCCTTGAGGAACTCCGGTATTTACATTTGATTTGATGTCATTGATGGTAAAAAATTAAAGAAGGCGGAGAAACTTAGGACAAAAAAATAACACACCTTAATAAATTGATAGATAACTGTTTTTCCGTATCTTACTTATTTGATCCCATCTCTATATCGAGTCAGATATGAAAAAGCAAAGCGACGCCACTTAAAATTACTCACTTTGCCGAATCGGTATGTGTCCCATGGGAATGAGCAATTTACTCTTGGTCCATATCGTCCACACTATGACCGCGTAGCAGGCGCTGATGATTAAAGCGGGAATAACAAAGAGTGCCAATGCCACCAAGGTCATGTACACTTTCCATTGCCATTGCAGTAGATCTATCCAACATTGGGGAATACCTTGAAAAAAAAATAAAAATAATAAAATAATCTGTTATTTGTATAAATGAGAGCGCTGCATTCTTAGTTATATATTTTTTCTATTAAGCAGCTTTTTTGACACTTAGTTATACTAATAAAATACTGATGAACCAACTAACGATTTAATTATTCAAACTCTTGTCAAGCCGTTGCTTTGCTTGAACGGTATTTTTTCCCATTAAAAAAGAATGCTTTACCAACACACGAAATTCCGATTTTCCCATTGTTTTCAAAAGTACAAAAGTAGCATTACTAAAACCACTGTAACTTATATTTTTGTCTTGTTTCTCACCCATTTAATTTTGTTGTTGTTCCATATGACTGTCTCAATCAACTTAATTTCCAGTAATAATTTCAGGATTTGTAGTACTTTCAATTAACTGCTAGTGATTTTAGACCTGATAATGGTTGTTTAGCAGAAACTAGTTATCTTTTACTAATCAAAATCAAAATTTATTATTCATTTTACATATTTAATATAACAATTCGTACATAAAACTAACCTTAAGTTTCTTTATATAAGTAAATATTAGAAGAAGATAATAAAATGTTTCAGCTATGAAAATAAAAAGATATTTTTCACATTTGGATTCGATTAAAGGCATTATCCCAGTAACCCACATCTTCTAGCCCGATCTGTTATAAAATGAGAAAACCTTTTTCCAGCTCTTGCTTCATTCAGCAAATATCAATATTTATGTCGCCCTTAAGTCATAGTCACACACTAAATTGCAACTTATCCCTTAATACCAGATACGACCTACGAAATGGGTATTTTTATATTAAATTTTATTCCAATGATTTCGAGAGGAATTTGTTCACTTAGAACAATGCCATAGCCAGAAAATATCGATGGGGGATTTGTATTCTACATTTTTTCAGACAATTTATTACGAAAAACAGTACGGCCCTTGGCCATAAAGTCTTGATATGCGACAAAGACTGTATCAAAAACTACCTTATTAAAAAGAGCGCTGATGGAAAATCGTCTGCAGTGTCGCGAAGCTTGTCAAGTTAAAAATATCAAATACGATATAGTGAGTGATATCTTTTTTTTTTAAATTGGATCAGTAATATCAAAGTTACGAGGGGAAGATGAAATATAAATATTTGGATAGTAATATGACTAACTATAGGAAATAATTTTGTGTTAAAATTAAATATAGGTACATAAAATTTTTGAAGCTTATAGTGGTTTCCTTGTTAGTTCAATTTCTCTTCTCATGGAAATAAAGCCACTTGTTTTAACGAAAAAGTTGAAACATCATTAAAGCCCCTTTTTCGTTAAAACAAGTGGTTTTATTTCCATGAGAAGAGAAAATGTATTTGGCTGTTAAAACCCAGGCAGTTAGCATTTTATTAGCTCATATAAGTTAGTCTAAAATGTTAAAAAATAAATGTAATATATGGTAGTAATTTGGATGTGATGGGTTTACTAAATTAAATGAACATATGAGAACTATAAAACTTGCATAGCAAAAATCGCAAATGTAACTTTCTGTATTTTCTATGCCTGAACGCTCGAAGCTCATTGCCTTTTCCAATATAGTTACATGTAACACAACAGTTTTCATTATCATTAATATTCATTGCATAGTGTTCTTTTTCACTTTTTCACTTATATACTTACTTTCTGATGGCGCACAGCGGTTTTCAAACTTTTCAAATTTTGTACCACATAAATATGAAACAAAAATATATGTACCACCATAAAAGCATTTCGCCATTAAAAATCAATATGTCGCGAAATTGTTCGAAGCTCTTGTAAAAGTCGTCATTACAATATTAAAGCTAGAGCCGCTAAAGTCAAAAACTTGAAAAATATATCTGTTTCTGAATACTAAAGATTAAAACAAAATGTTAAAAGGGGCGCAATTGATTGATCTTTATATTCAAACGCGATTATTAAATGTTCGTTAGAATTATGTCTCCCATTTTTACGCTCTCCGCCTGAGATCCATGATATTCCACATAACCTAACCACGTTTACCCACGCGCCCACATTAGTCGTTTGCTTTTGTTGGTATACAATCTCTGTTGTTTTTGGAGTCATTGGCTTGCCCATATTATTGAAATATTGATACTATTTTATCAAAGGTAATACTACTCCAAATTGTATCGATTAAATTTTTGGTTTCCACGAAAACGGCTTTATTTGGAAAAACCACGAAAACAAACTAATTGATAAAATCACGAGTCCGCAGAGTCTATCTGTGGTTCATGTCAGTTGACACAATGTTTTAATTATAAAAAAAATAAAGGTATATTCCCGGAAGAATTAGAGATGGAACGAGAAGCAGACGGGGTTAAAGGGGAGGAGGATGAAATAGCTGTCGAGATAGCAACAGAGGGGTTGGAAGGGGGGAACTAGAAATACAGCTTGAAGAACAGCGGGAAGGGACGCGTGGAGGAGGGGAAGGAATAGAGCAAGAGCAAGACGATGAAGAATATGAATCTGATGACATGGAATGGTTTAATGTATGATAAATTATAAACATTGCTATGTATTTTGTATTTTCAGCATATTTTTCGTACTAAAAAAATTTTTTCTGAACTCCTGGACCTATAGTATTGTTCCGATAGAAGTTGGCGAAAATTTTGCAGAAAATATAAAGGACCTTCTCTGGTGAATATTCATTACAATCTAAAACAGGTAACCCACTATTAGGCAAAGCGCCGGGATTTGAGACTGCCACATGAAAAAATAAATTTTTGCAATTTTCTGATAAAGCAACTCAAATTACACAGAACATTCGCTAATACAATTGAGAGGCCCTAAGCGGTACTTTACAGAAAAAAATCACGTGCAATCCGCCAATAATTGTCGAAAAATCGATTGGTGCACAGATTTTCATTCATAGGCCCCATAATTTAGCGAGCAGAGGTATGCCGCTGGCGCCATCTACAATTGGTCTCCAAAGTCCAAAAAATGAAGATCAATGTATTCCCAACTCGCTCGAGTGCAAAAATTTGGGAATTTTCGAAGGCCGTTTTTGCAAAAAATATTCGTGTTGCGAAACAAATGGTAGGTACCATTTTTGTAGATAATGATACGATCTTCATCTTTTATCTAAACAAAAATTGTCTAATTTGTACATTTTGGCAGATATTAGCGGGAAACCATTTTTTCAGACTTTAGGGGCCATTTTCAGCACTCTCCCAAGTCGGAATCGTGGTGAAATTTTTCGCCCTTGGAAGCAACCGTCAAGACCTAAGAATTAAGCCACAAAGGAAATCTGGACCCACTTATCTACAGCTTTGCATATTTTCCAAATACATTTTTTTGTGTTTAGAATTTCATTAAAAGGTTTTGTATTTACTATTAAAGATTTTAATGTATTATTAGAGAGTTATTGCAACGTCTTTTTGGCCGATCTTTTAATAAAAGATCCCTTATTTTGACATGTACGCATGCGCAGTGAATAGTTCCTTAAGTTTTGCTTTTATTAAAATACAGTCGTCCTGTATTTAATTTAAATACAGGACAGGTTACCTTTAATTAAAGAAACTTTATTTTGACTTATGAAGGGCGGTTCTGCCAACTTAATGAAATTCAAACTGTTAAAAATCAACAGGCACCAAATAAAATAAAAAAAAACTTGTAAGTATAGAGTAGGGCCATCAATAATTTGTAAAATAAAAAAATTCTTAGCACTATGTGGATGGTCGGAAAATTTAAAATAAATTAAAAAAAATCAAGTGACAAAGTAAAAGTTCCAGAAGGGGTGTGGGGGTACGAAAATATATGCTTTTAGGGTTTGATATAGGATTTATACGATTTGTGGCAGAAATATACATATCCTATCGCAAAAAGTAGTAGATAATTAACCAAGCAAAAAATACAAATTATCTACGAAGAAGCGGCTTGGACTATCTCAAAGAAAAAATGAGAAAGAGATGGCATTGGAACAGAAAAGGTTAAACATTGAAGGAAGAAAAGTAGGTGTGGCAGAACAGAAAAAGTTTCGTTTGGAGTCCGAACAGCAACAAAGTGTTCGATAATCAGACAGTCATTAATAAATTACTAGAAATAGTTCAAAAGCATATTTGATGTAATACATATATGTTTTTCATTCACAATAAATATAAGTAATACATACTTTTTGTTAAGATATTTATATATTTATGGGCCCATTTAAGATATAAATTACAATTTTAAATTATAATTAAAATACAAAGACAATATGTATATGTGTAAGTATACATTAAAAAATTGATATAAGAAAAGTTATAATAATAAATTATTAGTAGTAGTCTTCCTGATCATTAGATGGTCTGCATATATTAGGTCGAACTGTACCATCAATAAATTCCTAACAGTTTGGGACAGCTGCTCCCACGTTGGTTATGGACTAAAAATTAAAATTATTAAAAAATATTTGCTCACATAAGGTGTATTCAAAGTACCTGTGCATATAGTTGGTACCTATCCCTATTCAGCGATTGATGTGCATTCAAATTCTGTAACAGATGTCCATGATTTTCCCCAATAAAATTTGCAGTTGTTGTAATAATGTGGCATAAGGATAGCTTCGTCTTTTTAATAATATACATAGTGCCGTCATCACTGTAAAGACACATTTGAAATATTTAAAAAAAAGTTCATTTTGCAAGTTACCTACCATCCACATTGTTCCTGGTGTGTTAGTGATAATGTGCGGTGGAATCAGCAAAGCATTTCTCAATCGCGGTATATCGTCACTATGAAAACGAAAATTTGCTTTCACTTCATCATCACTCATGTTATTTAAATTAAATTCCGCGGGTTCTATTACATTATTTTCCTCATTAGCTTCAACGGCAACACCAATTATGTTGTGTAGAAGTAAGTTTTCAATTTCTTCGTTATTAACATCCGCTAGAATAGCTATTTCCAATTGTTCTTCCAGGTTCATTGTATTGTTTATTATTAAGTTACAAAATATTGCAGGTTAGGAATATGTCATTGTCAGAATAAAGGACTGTCAAAATAAAGTATGCTGATGAGGACCGTTGCAATAACTCTCATAAACCAATCGTGACATTTCGTAATACAGGATACTTTATTACAGGATCCTTTAATAAAGTTTGGCTTTGCAATAACTCTCTATTAGTGTGAAAAACTGTTTTTAAATTAAATTTATTGCCAATCCTTCTAATTTTTTCAGATAATTTTGGAATATCAGGGATTTTTACTATATTTGAATGAATTATTGGGGGATTTAAATTTTCATCTTTATTTTTAATGTCTCGGTAAAGTTCACGATTTAATTTAAAAACAGTTTTTCAAACTAATAATACATTAAAATCTTTAATAGTAAATACAAAACCTTTTAATGAAATTCAAAACACAAAAAATTGTATTTACAAAATTCCATGCGAATGTAATAAATTTTATATAGAAGAAACATCTAGACCTTTTCATATTAGACTTAATGAACACCAATCATACATTAAAAATAAACAATTCGAAAAATCCAAAATATGTGAACATGCATGGGATTGTGGTCATAAAATACAATGGAATTCTTCAACTAGATTATTAAAAGAACCTAATAATTATAACCGCAAAGTTAAAGAAGCAGCATTGATAAGCTTAAATAGTAAGAATGTGTTTCTAATTGTTAGGCCGATATTTCAAAAATTTGGATGTCTATTTTACAAAAAGAGTTAATTGCAAAAAGGATACCCTCTATATCGGGATAGTATCATAAGTTTTTATCTGGTTTTTTCTTATGATAATATTAATAAGAAAACTTCATTTATGACGAAGTATACATTCCCTTATAATATGTAAAATTCGTTCCCAGAAACGTCACAAAAATATGATTGAAACAGATATATTTTGTTATGTCATTTTGAAAACGACTTCATATTTAGAAGTCGAAACGTCAAAAAATTAAAACTTTTTCAAGAAAATAAGTGGTTTCATTCCATATGAAAAGAGAAATTGAACTAGCAAACCACTATGAGCTTACGAAATGAATGTTCTACTAATTTAAATAAAAATAAAAGTATTTTTAATTACTTGCATATTCTTCAGGAAAATTTCTTTAAACACACGTGGTTTTGAAATATGACCGGCGACTTTGTAGTATAAGCAAACACTCATTTGGTTTCTATATGAGAAGTTTTTTTTATAAAAATTTCACAGTAATATTTGAAAACACTTCCATTAGATACAAAAGTAATTTCATTCTTTATAGAATTTTATTCTTTACGTTCTCAACTCCAGAGCTAATAGTTTTTCAGCACTTTACGCTTTCGAATAGGATAGTAAATTCTGTAAAGACTTCTTATTTTTATTTCTATTTTTATGTGATTAGGAATAGATACTTGAAATTCGTGCACTAGTTTCCGGAATTGCACTTTACGAAATATAATGTTCAAAATGTTCAACTTGTGGAAAATTATGTCGAGGAACTGAATAATGGATAAGGCCCCGATTTACGAATAATTGCATTGTTGTTTGGTTGTGGAAGAAAGATATTGCGAAAGTGTTAAACGAACGACAGTGTCAAAAAGTTTTACAGTTAAAGTCTTAAAATTACAATTCTCTTCTATCTTTGTTTATAATTGTTTTTTAATTGAAATAAAATTTTATTAAAACTTACCTTCAACGGGCTTTTCTTCAAAAAGAAATATCGTTGGAAGCGAAAACAATACGCTGACCATCCATGCCAGGATTACTAACATTCTAGCTCGTTTCCCTAAAAAAAAATACGAATATTAAAATTTTTGTTTTTAGATGAAGAAGTTTTCTAATGTTTGTATCTAATTGCAATCACACTTTAATCAAAGCCATACAAGTACTATATGATGATTTGAAATTAAAGTAAGTGATTAGATATCAATTAAATATAATGTAATTAAAGGCTCTGCCAAGGATGAGTGACTCTATTTAAAATATACGTTGCACAATTGCCAATATTATTCCGGGATACATTTATATGTACACCCTTAAATTCGCAGAGGATCAAGTTATATCAGCAAATGACAATGATAACTTTAACAATAATCCAAAGAATATGTTTTATAAAAATATTTGACAGAATTAAATAAAACTCTTCACTATTGTTCATAAAGAACCCCGCACCATTCTTATGGAAACGGGAGGACCGTCAAATTGTCTGAATTTTTGATATGTGGTAGTACTTGATGTCCTGATCAATAGTGTCCATGGGGCCCAATCCTATCAAATGGCTAGATTTCTATATACAGTGCGTTAAAGTTCAAGATCCCGAAATTTTAAAATGTCCTGCAAAATATTTTTTAAAGTTTCTGGCGGATATATGTAGTCAAAATACATACATAATAAATAAAATCAAAATATATTTCCTTACAAGGCGATAAATATCGATAAAAAAAAGTCACCGTCAAAGTTTCTGAATATTGGATATAATGTAGATCTTGACGTCCTCGTTCAAAATTGTAATAGGTTAAATTGGATCCTATGGCTTGTTTTCGAGAAATTAAACGATTAAACTGTAAGAATATCAATTATTGCCAATAGTAATAAAAAATAAACGAAATATTGTAAACTAAATATTTTTACACACTTTATTAGATTATATTGCACCGTTATATTAATTGGAGGGAGGCTAAAAATTCATACTTACAGGGTGATCTCACTTGAGCTTGTAAGATGACAAAATCAACAAATCTAAAACAGCTGCCAAACAATTAAGTTTATTGTTCTAATAAATAAAAAAGTAGGTAGGTATATTTGAGTTTTTTTTATCGAACCCATAATTCATATTTTAAGCTCGTTTCTACAACACCCACGCGTTAGAGCCCTAGCGTTTTGGTTTACTTGTTATCCCTTTTTAGGAATATTTCACGGATATTTTTGTAGAATCATATGCAATTGTGGAAAATCGATTATTCCATCGAGCTTTGAAATACCTCCTATTACACCACTCTATACATTTATTTAATAGCGTTTCTTAATTTTTACGAGAGATTCTTCATATGAAAATTATATTTTTCCTACGTAGTTTATTAAATGCAATAAATAATTGAATAATCTGAAAAGAAAATACAGTGTAAATAATTAAAAAATCCACTATGTATGCGATATGAGTTTAAAGCTATATTATGATATTAAAGCTGTTTCTAAGACCATTATTTCATTTTTTTTTTAATTATCAAAGTATCAAAAAAAATATACCGAGCGACTCTATATATACACGGTGATTGATTATTGTGACAAAGCTCAGTAGATCTGTTATAATAAAAGATACGGAAAAATGTTATTCACAAAAATTGTAGGCAGCTTTAAGCTTTACATTTTAAAATTAGTTACAATGTTACAGGGTGTTTCATAACGCCCTGCCAGATCAAAGTTTTTAATGGAACGCCCTATGTATTTTAACATTTTTAAAATCTCCCCAAAGAGCTGATTTTAAGGATATATCACACTTACTATCTAAGGTAAATAGTAAAGGATCTACAGCTACTCAAAAATCAAATTTTTGTACATTCTGGTGGCTGCTGTAGCTGTAAGATTAACTTATTAAAAAATAAGTAAAAGGTAACAATTAATTATTAATTGTTTGGCAGCTGTTTTAGATTTGTTGATTTTGTCATCTTACAAGCTCAAGTGAGATCACCCTGTAAGTATGAATTTTTAGCCTGCCTCCAATTAATATAACGATGCAATATAATCTAATACAGTGTGTAAAAATATTTAGTTTCCAATATTTTTTATTACTAAAAGTTGCTATTGGTAAAAATTGATATTTTTACAGTTTAATCGTTTAATTTCTCGAAAACAAGCCATAGGATCTAATTTAACCAATTACAATTTTGAACGAGGACGTCAAGATCTACATTATATCCAATATTCAGAAACTTTGATGGTGACTTTTTTTATCGATATTTCAGGCTATTTCTGCATGTTAATAATACATATTTTGAACAAAAAGGCCTATGGAAACTTGAATCGCCCTGTAAGGATTTTACTTATTACGTATGTATTTTGAGTACATATATCCGCCAGAAACTTTTAAAAATATTTTGCAGGGACTTTTTGGTACACATTTCAAAATTTCGGAATCTTGAACTTTAACGCACTGTATATCGAAATCTAGCCATAGGATATGATTGGGCCCATGGACACTATTGATCAGGACATATCAAAAATTCAAACAATTTGACGGTGCTCCCGTTTCCATAAGAATGATGCGGGGTCCTTTAATATTTTCTAGTAAAGCATACAATAATTTTTATATTATTTGACCATCAGCTTGTAAATTATCGAAACAATGCGAGATGAACTTATAAAACTTTCAATAATTAAAAAAATTGATACTTACAGCTGCCAGAAAAATTCATTGGATGCGTAATGGCGTCGTATCTGTCAATTGAGAGTGCAACGAGTACATAAGTAGAAGAGTAAGTAACTACTGCTTGCAGAAATCGAATCAGTTTGCATAGTATGTTCCCCGCATGCCACGCCACTGTGATTCTCCAAGCGATATCCGTGGATACGTTGATTAGGCCCACGGAGAGATCTGGAACGAGTAATTAAAGCAATTTTTATTGTTATTCTTTATTCTGGCTACTACACTTTTAAAATTATGCTCCTCAATGCCACTCAAAATTGTTACAACTTTGTCTTAACTTTTGATAAGTCTCAAAGTTTTCAAATTTTCTGTGTCTTTTGAGGGTTGCTCGTAGGGGAGCAACCAGGATGACGGTAAAAGACATTTTAAGACATTTTCAATGAATCCTGGATAATTAAAATCAAATTATTTTTTGCGGACCATTTTCTGTGGGAAATATTTATTCGTTACAGGCCTCCTCCATATTCAAAGAGTTTAGTTTGTTGACTAGCAACAACTATTAAACACTCAGTTCATCTTCCTGAAGTGTGTGAATAACTTCACTTTTACTCAACTATTTAGCATTATTAGCGGGAAATTCCAACTTGAAGATTCGCTTAGAGTCTCGTCATTCGTATAATTTAACATTTATTTAGAGCTGTCGAGAGTGTTTAAAGACAAGTGCGACAACAAAATCCGTATTATGTTAAATTTCTTCCCAAAAATTAAGTTTAAACAAGTATACAAGGTGTTCCATTTTCCATTTTTAACTTCCATTTATTTCGAGACCCCTTTTTCTATCATATATCACGTTAATTTTTCAATTATATAAATCTACATGCCTGTATTACTCTTTACAATGCTGCATTGAAAATTGTAAATAAAGTAATAAAAGAGCGCTCTCTAAAATAAATATCCTAAAAACTTCCAGACTCTTGAATCGTTTTAAAATTCTCCATTCCATTTTATAGTCGAATCCAGAAAACCATTAGCTACTTCTTATGCTTACAATAATCGTGAACTAACTGGTTAACATAAAATAGTTCTTTGTTTATACAGGATATTTATTCAACTTGGTCGAAAAAGTTTAGACTGTGTAGAAATAAAAGTTAATGAACCAATTCAATTGTTACAAAATATTTTCCAGAACTTTTAATAGAATTTTTATAAAAAAATCTAATAATAACAATATCGGTTTTCCTAATAGTTTATTGTTTAACCCCTTTGTCGGGGAATAATTGGGATTTATTCCCTTAAAGGTGACTACTGATTAGTCGGGACAAAAGTGGACTTTATGTTTTTGGTTGTTGGCTGGTTTCGCAATCATAATTGGCCAATAAGATTGTAACATACAATGATCTTCCGATCGTACTGGACCAATAGGAGGCATTGTGCCCCCTTTGTGTGTTGTTGCTAGCCAAATTCACAATATTCAACTAACCTGTCTGATTTTACCCGACTGGAAGGCCGTGTTGTGTTGAAAGGACGAAATATCATCAAGGAGATGCGGCGAGACGTTTTAAAATGTTTAAAAATGTCTTTAGAGTCATCCTGGTTGCCTCACTACGAGCAACTCTCAAAATCCACAGGTTTGTGCGAGTCAGAAATGGCGGGGCCTTAGCTTTTAACATGCGATTTCCTAGCACGGCCGAAAGTGGTTACCCATCCACAGTCTCACCGCGGCAAGACGATCGATACTAGAACTTTGATTTTTATAACTGCGCAGTTTAATATTTAATTAAGATTTACAGGTATACAACTAAATTTCTATTGGTCAGGGCGATGCTTAAGAGGGGGGAGGGGCGTTGCTATTGGTCAAGGGGCGGGGTATCTTCAAAGGGGGCGGGGCTTAAACCGGAAATGGCGGCTATGTTGACCTAGGAATGGTATAGCCCTACTACTAACCAATAACTTCCACAATGAGTATATTAACTTTGGAGAACGCTAAGGGCTTTTTACCAATGGAACACAATTGTACTTTACTTTTTCGTGTCCAAATCAACATTTTATAGTTTTTGCGCCCAGTAATGGGCGACGTCAATTGCATTCTTTTCAGCATTCCATAAATCGTCGAGGGTGCAGGTGTTGGGACAGTTACTGCAGACTGTTAGGTGCATCATATCTTGAATTTCCCCGCATTCGCACAAAACATCTTCCTGGTCTATTTGATTCCATTTGATTTTGTTGGTTTTGGCTTGTCCCGCTTGTGTTTTCTTGACGTAAAGGGTGATCGTCAGGGGGTTCTTCATTAACCATTTTGAGGAAATTTCGGCGCGACTTTAGTCTTCCATGTGTCACATATTTGCCGTATAGTGAGTGTCTTTCATCATTGTCTGCTTAAATTTTTCAGTGTATTCAGCAGCTTGACGACGCTTTTGAGGACAAGAAAACCCTGATGATCTATAGAGTGCCGGTAAAGGTGTTGCTTTCATCCACCCAGTTGTTATTCGGCATGTTTCGTTCAGAGCGGTGTCGACCGGTCTAGCGTGGCTCGATCTACTCATACAGAGTAAGCGTATTCTGCGGTGGAGAAGCATAAGGCTTCTGCCGTAATTCTGAGAACTGAAGCTCGTGTACCCCACCTATTAGAAGCTAGTTTTTTAAGGGCATTGTTTCTTGTTGTTACTTTTTGTCTCGTCTTTATACAGTGTTGTTTGTATGTTAGTGTTCGGCCTAATGTGACGCTAAGGTATTTTGGATAGTCTGTATGCTCGAGATCGCTTCCCTGCCATCTGACATTTAACCTCCGGCCCGCCTGTTTATTTTTTAAGTGAAAAGCGCTTACTTGGGTTTTAGTTGGGTTCGGACGCAGTGCATTTTCTTCGTAGTACACGGCCATGTTTCCTAAGGCTCTTTCGAGTTTTAGTTCGACTGAGTCAAAATCCCTGTCCTGCACTGTTACGGCGAGATCATCAGCGTAAACGAAGCTTTCTGAGTTTTCACATATTGGTTGGTCATTGGTGTAAATATTAAAGAGGATTGGAGAAAGGACACTCGCTTGAGGGAGACCGTTCCTTTGCTCTCTCCACCTGCTTTTTTTGCCATTAAGAATAACATAGAAACGTCGATTTTGCATTAAGGACAAGATGGCTAGAGTCAATCTGTAGTCTTTGGTGAGATTATATGTTTTTGTCATGAGCTTTTTATGGTTTACTGTGTCGTATGCTGCTGATAGGTCGACTAGTGCTACGCCTGTGATCAGTTTTTCTTCGAACCCCCTTTCTATGTGTTCTGTAAGTGCAAGGATTTAACTAGTGCACGACTTTTCGGGTCGTAATCCCGCTTGTTGAGGAATTAGTTTTGGTTCTACGGTTTTTCCCATTCGATTTAGGATCAGGCGTTCGTATATTTTAAAAAGGTGGCATAGTAGGGAGATCGGGCGGTAGCTACTAGCAGACTCTGGATCTTTTCCTGGCTTAAGCAGAGCGACTACCTTGGATTTTCTCCATGACTTTGGGATTTTTAAGTCTGAAATACACTTAAAAAGTTTAAGCAACCAGTTTTTCGTTGCAGAACCAATGCGTTTTATTTTTTCTGTACAGATGTCATCAACACCAGCGGCTTTTCCGTTTTTCATTGTGTTTGTTGCGTCGTTGAGCTCTTTATTTGTGAACGGTGTTTCTAAGATATTGGTTTCTTTCAGGTAATCTCTTTGTATTTTTTCCGCCTTGATCATTTTTTCTGTTTTGCCATTTTTCATTAGTTGTTGAGCGACTTGATTTGGGGTGACATTGGATGAGCTCTGCTTCACAACAGGATCACCATTTAGCTTCTTGATAAAATTCCAAGCCATTTTACTGCTGTGTGTCATATCTAGGCCCTCGAGTTTCTCTATCCATCTTTCTTGTCTTGATTGACTAAGCTGCTGGATTAATGCGTTACCACAATTTATTGTTTCTTCACTGAAAGTATCGCGTTCGTACAGTTTAGCGTATTCGTTCAGGAGATCTTTGGAGTTGTTTGATAGACCCGCAATAAATTGAGTTCTGCATGCTCTGGGAATGGTTTTTCTTGCTCGTAATTCTCTGGTGTTGGGTCCAAACTTCTGATTCTCTCATCCAACATCTCAGCAAATTGTGTCCAATTCGCTTTCTTGAAGTTAAATCTGCGTCTAAAGAAGATGGCAGGTGCCTTATTGGCAGCATACACTTCAAGGCCAATCGGTCGATGTTGGGTTTTTGGGATTGGGTTGTATACTTTTTTAACACATCGGTCGGCGCAATTTTCGCTGGCAAAGCATAGGCCAGGGTTATACCCCCTTTTCCAGATTTTACTCTGGAAAGATTGTGGAAGTTTTGAGTCATGTATAAGAGCGAAATCTTTTACTTCAGACCATTCTTCCACTGCCTGTCTATTGGTGTCAGTTTCGGAGTAACCCCATAGAATATTATGACTGTTAAAGTCACCAATTATAAACCGATGTCTTTGGGATACAAAATTTGGGGGGCCGTGAAAGCAAATTTCTCTGTAGGAGGTTTATATACAGACGTGCTTATTGTGCGGGATTTCTGCTGTCAGATTCATTCCTGTTATCTGGGGTCTGTGTTGGGTTGGATACACAGAATATCACATCTGGATTTTGTACAGAAATCTGATAGTAGTTCCTCTTTGTTTTTTGTAAGACCCTTTATATTTATGGATACCATTGTCAGAGTTGGTTCTGATAAGAACCTTGGGTTAGTATTTGTTTTCATGTTTGAGAGATGCTGTTGATTTGGTGGTGGAAGGATTAGCCGTCTTAAGACGTTTCCAGGGGACGCCGGTAACAGTTTGGTATTGCCGGTCTGTTACGCGAGTGGAGGCTCCTTCCTTGTCCCCTCTGACATCGGTAACCTTACCGTTCGACATGCTTGTAACGTTTTTAGTAGGATTGGGGCAATAATAAACTATTAAATTATCCATTTTTTCATATTCAAAATTTCGATTTATCATACCATGGTATCTACATGTTATGGTTAGTAGGGTGCATAATAAGTATGAAAATGGCATTTCTGCTGTCACTTAAAATATTGTTATGTCAATAAGTTTGGGTTTTGAGTGTGGCTTTTTCATTATTATTATAATTTTTAAAATATGAGCGACGAAAGTGATTTTGAAGAAATGGAACGGGCATGGGTAGAAGAATGTGCCGCAATAATTCCTGAAAAATCAAAATTTCAGTATGAGAATATCTATAAGATTCTGAACAGTGAGTAAAAAATCTGAACGGTAAGTGAAAATTCTGAACGGTAAGTGAATTACTTACCGTTCAGAAAATTTTGTCGTTAGTAAATATTACTTACTGTCACCAAAATAGATATGGTAAACAGTCAAAAATGACCAATCGTGCAAAAATAAATTTTGTATTTCGTTTGAAGTGGTTTTTGAGAATTTACTTCTCCCTCATTAAATCTTTCTTTACCGACACTTGAAAAACCTAGTCGTATTTCCACATCTTAGACCATATCGGTTTCCCTCTGTAAAATTTCCCCTCAAACGGATTATTTGTTGTTTTTACATTTGTTAAGTTTTATTTTAGTCCTGATGATTGTTGTTTGAACCGAAACGTATACTATTATTATAATAAACTGTTTCTATTTGTATTCAATTACCCAAATTTGTGACAGATATATTTATTAAGAAAAATTTTTTGTTAGTCTAACACATAAAACTTTTAAATTTAATGAAAAAGAACACGCTTTAATAAAGTTTTTTCATTCATTAATTAAAGTAACTTGTCAAGGAATAATTATGACTCATTACTGATCTAGACGAGAAGAATCGAAGTGTAAAAATTAAAAAAAGTGGAGCTCCGCAATTATGAAGTTTCTTACGAACAAAACTAATTTTCCACTGACGCTGTGCGTCTGGTTACTCAAAGGGAAATTGTTAATAGAAATTATTAAGAATTTTTTTTTACTACACCCGGACAGCCTCATTGAACGTTGTCTATATTCGCCCCAGTTTTTGTTAGATCTTTTTTATTAGTTAATATATTTTGTCTATTAATCAGTGTTTATTTAATATATTTTTCTTATCTACATTTCCATCCTTATCAACATTGTAGATTAGTTATTATGACATTATTTTTGATTCATAAAATTCCAGAGCCTACTTTAACTTCTACGTTACTAGTAATTAATAAAGCAGCTAAAATAAGGCAACAGGAAAAATTAAAATCGATTTTTGTCTAAAACGGTGCATGTTGTTGCCTTTAAACAAGGGTGATTCTTTTTTTTTAGCAAAAATTCTGAATTTTTTTAATTCATTACCAAAAACGTAAAAATGTCACAAAAAATATGACTGAAAATTTTTTAACCAATAAGAAGGTTTCGTTTCAGCTCGTTACTGTAGTAACCAAAAAACTTGGCGATATTATTTTCCTCCTGGGTACCCGGTACCACAGCGATAGTATTTCTGTCAAGTATCAAATTATAAAAATACACCCTTCCGTTCACTGTAAAATAATACATATTGGTTGATAGCTAATAGATATATTATTTTAGACCAACAAATGTTTAAGTCATACTACTAAAATCCTAGAAACACATTCTTTTGGTATATATGAAGGTATCTTACGAAAATGTCATGGTATAATTTTTTATTATTATATATTATTACTTTGGTGTGAAATTTTCTTACCGAATCTCCCTCGATCTTGAATTACTATCTGGAAATATCTCCTCAAACATGAGTTTTTTTAAAAAAGTTTCCCTCGTCTTCGACTCGGGATAACTTTTAAAAAAATCATGCTTTCGGAAATATTTCTGATAGTAATTCAAGCTCTAGGGAGATTACTAGTGAAAATATCCGTCCGCCCCCCCCCCCCCTAATGGAGACGCTAATCCTGCCAATTTTTATATTTTTTAAATGCGGCATTATGAAGATATTTGAAAAAAAAATGACCGCAACACGCCATCTTCAAAGAGCTCTAGCTTCAAAACAAAAGCTCCAAAAGCACATGTTTGTACAAACTTTTTACTCTATTTTTGCATATTCTACATGCTCTAAAATCTGTAACACGTATGCATATTGCATGCTATTGCATATTGCAAGCTTGTAAAAGTAAATTAAGTAAATATTAAACTCAGATAAAAATATATTTAAAAAAATATATATTAATACGGAGCAAATTATTTTAAAAGATGGAGCTAAATGACCACTGCAATTTCTTATATCTGATATATTAATAGAGTTATTGGACATCGTACTATTGGGACATCCGGTATAAGAAGAATCCATCTATAAAAGATCCATTAGGAAATTTATATGCATTATTATTCAATATTGAAGATGAACTTTTTTGTTTGTGACAATTTCAATTTTAGTATTACTTTCAGCGATGTATTTTAATTGAAAAATAAAATAAAATTCAATTTTTAATAAGAAATTTTTATGTAGTATCACAAGTCCTCATGACCTTTCTTCAAAAATGTTTGGGACCATTCTTATTCGGTTTTATTTATTTATTTATTTTTATTAATTGAGGTAATTGGGTTGATCCAAAAATCTTCCTTTCTTATAAAATTCCAGAATTTTGTTTTAACAAAAATTCACATCTTATTCAGTTTGTAACACTTTTATGATGCTGTATACAACCAAAAGCGACAAACAAACACATTAATGCACTTACCAGCTATAGCGAGTTGCCTAATAAAGAAGTTCATCCTTGACTTCCGACTCTTGCTAACAAAAAGTGCAACAAGGACTGCAGAATTTCCGAGCACGATCATGGTGAAAAGAACCCACAAGACCGTGAATTGCTCTGCCTGAAACAAAAAGTGATAATCGTTTAGCTAATTTCCAGAGGTTGTATACATTTTTTTTTTAGAAAAATTAAATAATGATGATAGAAATGGAGATTGTAGATAACAATTATAACAAACTTTATTCATTGCTTTATAGTTGGTAGTAATGTACAGAATTGTATGGTAAAGTTTGAGAAAACATAAATGTTTAAATATCACAGAACGTAAACTTGTGGGGAATACATTTAAATTCATCTTTTTGACGATTTTAATTTTAATTTATTTGACGTTATATTTGACTGCATTTTCTTTGAAAAAAATATGTTTATTTTTTCCTCAAATTCTGCATCTTCGAAAACCTATCTTTCACCGCAAAGCATGTCTTCGACATATAAATAACCATTCTTGGAGAGTTGAAGCCACTCGCGACACGTTATTTCACTAATAGCGGCCTCGCCATAAGTATTTGAGAGCATTCTATGAGCCTAAGCCACAGATTTCTGAAGCAGACAATTAAAACCTTCCTCAAATCACGAAAATGTTGCTCAAAAACTGACAATTTCAATCGAGAATAACTTTATGATGCACATACTAATTAAATATTGTTGGTCTTCTTTGATTACAAATTATTACTACGTCTCTGATCTTATTTCATTCAATTATCACCTAATGGTTCAGAAGTGGAATTTTCAGGAGCAAAAGTCTTTGTGCTTTGTTATACCATTTCCGGTTTCCTAATTATAAACACAAGATGTGCTTTGTTTCTTAATTGAGACATTAAAAGTTTTTACCAACCGTATAGTAAGAGAGCTAGTTAACGTTTTGTTTTATGTTTTGCGTTTACGTCTTTTTTATACCTGAAGGTAGTTCCGACAGTCTCAGATTAGAATTTTTTTTCGTTCACTTAAAGATAAAATTCTGACAGTGTTCTTTCTTTTTTCCTAGCTTGAATGTAAGTGCATCTAATGTGCTATCAACTTTAAAGTGCTATGAATTAAGTTATAACTTGATTAAAGATTGGAATGGATGTAAAAAAGAACTGCTAGTCTATAGAACAATAAAATCTTGACTATAAAGCGTTTTCAATAGTAAGAAAAGTGTTTTAAGATTCAAATGAAAATTAATGGATATTAGTCCAGTAAATTAACGCCAGAAAACCCCCAAACCTGGGCATCAAGTCTGTCCGTCAAATTTTCTTTTTAAATTGCAGGTATTCATAGGTACATTTACCTCCGAAAATCTCAGCTACGTGGAATTTGTGGAAGGGTGGGAAAATGGTTCTAGAGTTCCCGAAAATCCGTTTTTCTACGATATCTGCCGAAATATGACCCTTAGAGACAAAAAATGAAGAGCAGTTCATTACATACAAAAGTTGTCCCTATGATTTTTTTTTGCTACACTAATATTTTTTTGCAAAAACGGCGTTTCAAAAATTCGCAATTTTGAGAATGTGACAATTCGCAAAATTATTGTGGTGAAAACGGAGAATTTGATTATCTTCCCAAAACTTGAATATCCTCCCGTTTTTCTCTGAAGACAAAAGATAAGGCAATAATAACCAACTTTTTTTTCACTTTTTGCACACAGGTCTGTTGTTGGCGGGGGCGCGCGGGGCTTTCTAATTTG